>JARWKJ010000005.1:15073947-16273947 GCA_029959095.1 Rhinichthys osculus | reverse complement strand
ATTTTTAAAAGCACAAATGTTTACACAAGTTTGAAATCATTATTATAATCATTATAAATCTTTGTTAAAAGATTCTTAACTGTAAATACCCAAATTGTGATGTAAATCCAACAAGCTGTGAAAGGTGCTGTGATGCTCAGTAAAATGGCGATTCAATTGCAAGTAAAATGGTGTTTATTGATAAAAGTATGGTAGAATAGCTGTGAGTAATCAGGTGAAGCAAGTGCCCGGAACAGTCTCTCTTGGCAGTGCAGGGACGCTGATGAGCAACCCGATCCTCCGTGGTAGGCGAAGGAGCGAAAGCAATCCCACTCAAACTCAGAACAGACACAGGAACTCGAAGGTAAATATCCTCCGTGGAAGAAGGCAGCGTGAAAAGACTGGTTCGCTAAATCCACCGTGAAACTCAGGGAACTCGGAGACAGGCAGGAGACAAGAACAACACTGGGAAACATCCACAACGATCTGACAAACACTAGACGCCGTGAGTCTAAATAGGCGCCGCTGATCAGATGCAGCTGGCGCCGATGATCAGAAGTGGTGATCAGCGACCATGCCCACACGCACACACAACAACACAGGGCGAGAAAGAGTCAGTGAATTCATGAACCGTGACAGTACCCCTCCCCCTAGGAGCGCCTCCTTGCGCTCCCAGAAGAACTTACCCGTTGATTGTAATCATCAATAAGGGAATGATCCAGAATGTCCCAAGCAGGAACCCAATTTCTCTCCTCCGGACCGTAACCTTCCCAGTCCACCAGGTACTGAAATCCACGTCCTCTCCGTTTCGAGTCCAGAATACGATTGACCGAATACGTTGGTTCCCCGTCTACGAGTCGCGGCGGTGGGGGAACCAGGGCCTCCGGAATAATGTGGAATGAAACACGGGTTTAAATTTAGATACATGAAAAAACGGGATGAATTCTCCTGTACGCAGGAGGAAGTTTGAGACGGACTGCCACCGGACTAAGGACTTTGGTGACAGTGAAGGGGCCGATGAATTTGGGAGCTAACTTGTTAGAAATGGAGCGGAGCAGAATGTTCTTGGTTGAAAGTCACACCTTTTGACCAACGACGTATACGGGAGGCCTTGACTGATGGCAATCGGCCTTAGCCTTGGTGCGTGCCCCCACCTGGAGCAGAGTCTCACAGGCGGTGACACCTGTGGATGAAGGCGTGAGCGGAGGGGAACGCGACTTCAGATTCCAGACTAGGAAAAATTGGTGGCTGGTAACCTAAGCTACACTCAAACGGAGAGAGGCCCGTGGATGACACTGGTAACGAGTTATGTGCGTACTCAACCATTGAAAGTTGCTGGCTCCAGGAGGAAGGATTCTTAGAACATCGCAACAATCTCTCCAAATCTTGGTTGTCTCTCTCGGTTTGGCCATTGCTTTGGGGATGATAACCCGAAGACAGACTGACTGTCGCTCCCAGTAATCTACAAAACTTCTGCCAAAGATTGGACACAAATTGGGACCCCCTGTCCATCGGGAGGCCATGTAAGCGAAAGACGTGATCTACGACAGTCATCGCTGTCTCCTTGGCAGGGGGTAATTTGGGCAAGGGAATAAAATGACCCGCCTTCGAGAACCGGTCCACTACTGTCAAAACAACCGTCTTGCCTTGGGACGGCGGTGATGAAATTTAGCGCTATATGGGACCAGGGTCTCGAAGGGACAGACAGCGGTTGGAGTAACCCATCTGGGGGGCGATTAGAAGTCTTACCAGTGGCACAAACTGAGCACGCCAAAACAAAACTCCGAATGTCGAGAGCCATCAATGGCCACCAGAATCGTTTCTTGACCAAAAAACTGGTAAGGTTTACCGGAACCCGGACGGTACGAAAGAACAAAATAACCCTGCCCACCGAGCTTGCCTGGAGTTAAGTCTTTTGGCGGACCTGATATACTCTAAGTTCTTGTGATCGGTCCAAATGACAAAGGGTACCCCCGACCCTTCTAACCAATGACACCACTCTTCCAACGCTAACTTGACCGCCAACAACTCTCTGTTACCAATGTCATAGTTATGTTTGGCGGATGATAGACGATGGGACAAAAACGTCCGTGGAAGAGCTCTGGGAAAGAACCGCACCTACCCCCACCTCTGACGTGTCGACCTCCACCACCAACTGACTTGACGGATCAGGGGCTATCAAAATGGGAGCCGAAACAAAGCGACTCTTAAGTTTGGAAAATGCAGCTACGGCTGTACCAGACCACCTGAACGTCGTTCTGGAGGAGGTCAAGCCGGTCAGAGGAGCAGCTAGTTAGCTGAAATTGCGAATGAAACGCTGATAGAAATTGGCAAACCCCAGGTACCTCTGCAGGGCCTTACGGGAATCAGAAACTGGCCAATCGACCATAGCCTTTACCTTGTCGGGATCCATGCGCACTCCCTCAGATGAGATGATGTAACTTAGGAAAGGAACAGACTGTGCATGAAAAGCTCATTTCTCCGCCTTGACAAAAAGCCCATTCTCTAGAAACCTCTGAAGCACTCATCTGACATGCTGAACGTGTTCCTTGAGAGAAGATGAAAATATCAATGTGTCATCCAGGTAGACATATATGAACTGGTCAACCATATCTCTCAGCTCGTCATTGACGAGTGCCTGAAAAACCGCAGGGGAGTTGGACAGTCCGAAAGGCATGACCAATTATTCAAAGTGGCCCCTGGGGGTATTAAAGGCGGTTTTCCACTCACCCCCCCTCCCTTATACGGACCAAATGATAAGCATTACGTAAATCCAATTTTGTGAAGACAGATGCTCCCTGCAACCGCAATAAGTATGCTTTACCGTGATGTTGTTCAGCCCTCGGTAATCAATACACGGTCACAGAGAGCCATCCTTCTTCCCCACAAAAAACAACCCCACCCCCACTGGAGAATCAGAAATATATTTCTCCATGGCCTCCCTCTCTGGAGCAGAAAGAGAGTATAATTTGCCATTAGGCGGAGACATACCTGGCAGTAGACCTATAGCACAGTCATAGGGACGATGCGGAGGAAGAGAAGCAGCCTGGGACTTACTGAACACTTCCTTCAGGTCGAAGTACTCTGCTGGCACGTTTGACAAATTCACCGACTCATCCTGCAAAACAGAACCAGACACAGACGAACAAGCACACAATAGACAAGACGCAAAACATTGAGTCCTCCAAGCTGACACAGAATTGTGGTCCCAGTCAACCCTGGGACTGTGCTGCACGAGCCAGGGGTGACAGAGGACTATGGGAACCAGAGGAGAGTCCAGAAGAAGAAAAGAGACCTCCTCGGTAGGGGTGGGCGATATGGCAAAAATATCATATCACGATTTTTTTCAGGAAAATCACGATTAACTATTTTATCACGATTCTTTTTCATGTTGGTTTTACTATTTTGCAAGTGACTGAGCATTACAGCCAAACTAATGTCCCTATTTAAAAAAAAAAGCCTTATAGGTAACAAAAGAAAAAAGAATGGCAGACATTTAGGCCAAAGTGGCGAAGATAAAAATCTTTATCATTACTTTCTTTGTTATTAAGAATTAGGAACAAAGATACACATTAAGCCTACACAACTTAATATACAAATGAAATAAACAGTGCTTTATTTTTTTCAGCTACAGTAGGGGTATTTAACAGTAGCATTGAAGAAAGTAATTAGGCTAAATTAACAAATACGAAAATAAAACACAACATAGACTTCACTGTATAAATTATACATTGATTATTATTAAAGCTACTACTAAAGTTCTCAGTCAAGAGCAGTGAGTGATTTCCTCTTTGTGTTTTGTTGTTTTATTAACATTAAAGGGATAGTTCTCCCAAACATTTTAATTGTCATCATTTACTCTCTCAAGTTGTTTTAAACCCGAATAAGTTTCTTTCTTCTGTTGAAAATAAAAGTTATTTGGAAGAATGTGGCTAACCAAACAGTTGCTGTACTCCAGTGACTTAGTATATGTTTTCCTACTATGGAAGTCAATGGGGACCAGCAACTGTTTGGTTAGCCACATTCTTCCAAATAACTTTTATTTTCAACAGAAGAAAGAAATTAATACAGGTTTGGAACAACATTAGAGTGAGTAAATAATGACAGAATTTTTATTTTTGGGTGAACTATCTCTTTAAGGACAAGAGGCAGCTTGTTTACTAACTGGCTACTGTCGCTTTAAGAGCTGCACGCGACGCGTCTAATATACACGCATTTGAAAAGCAGATTTTCTCTAATTTTTTTTCTGTTTGCTTTCACTTTAGACATAACCAACTTTGTTTATGTAAACCTTGTGTGTATTTGACAATATTAGCGCAATAAGACTCGAAAGATAACTTATAACGTAGTCCAGTAAACAGACGCTGTTAGACAGGCTTTTAGTGCCCGTGTGCTTCGGGTGTATGCGCTCAGAAAGCACACGTCAGAACAGCGCATCAGCACGTGAATTACATGTTTAACCAGCAAGGCTTTAAAGCACATGCAAATAATGAACTTCTGTGAACTGCAGTGTCCCGTTCCTCTGCGTTTACATTTGTTGTATGTTGAGACGGAGCTCGGCGCCAGAACTGCAACTGATAAAATGCACGATACTACGATATTTCTTCAAAAGCAGATCGTGGAGACATTTTAATCGTCCACGATCAAAAACCGTGATATCGCACACCCCTACTCCTCGGTATGATTCCCTGATGTGACAAAAGGCCGGTAGTGAGCGTTATGGTGAGAAGTTCTTGACCATTGTGTGCGTTAACAGAAATCTTGTTTGTGAGTGATGTGATGGGAATCTGGAGTTTACGAGAAAAGGTCAAATCCATAAAATTACCTTCGGCCCCCGACTCCAGTAAGGCTTGGCAATGGTGGGACCGGGTTGCCCATAGCAGTCTTACCGGGAGGAGAGTTGAAGATGAGGTCTTTTCCGTGGAGATCCCGCCCGACAGTAGCCTCATACTTACTGCCGGGCCCGATCTTTTACGGGACAGGTGTTCAGGAAGTGACCAGCTCCACCACAGTAGAGGCACAGTCCCTTGAATCTCCATCGTTTTCTCTCCTCCCTGGAAAGCCGAGCTCTACCCACCTGCATAGGCTTGTGATCGAAGATGGGACTGACCGTATCGCTGCCACTGGCTTGAGGACTTTCAAAACTCCCGGGGACCAAGGTCGTACGTGTTTGCTGCTCCAGGCGATGTAGACGAGAGTCCACAAAATTTGGCTCACCCGAGTAAGGTTCTGGAGTAGTCAAACGTGGCTCCGGTTGACGGGTGGATGTTGGAAGAGTGGAGGGGAACAGGCGGCGGGGGTGACGCATTGGGACCCGCTAGTTGTTGAAGCTGCTGGGTGAGCTCGGACACCTGCGCTACCAAGGGTTGCACTGCGCGACCAGTAACGGCCAAGTTCTCCTCCTGTTGATCCATCCGAGTGATCCTTCGGGAAAGGAACTCACCCAAATCAGGTGTACTCGCTGAATCCATGATTGGTCAGATCGTTCTGTGACGCTCAGTAAAACGGCGGATTCAAATGCAAGTAAAATGGTGTTTATTGGTAGGCGAAGGAGCGAAAGCAATCCCACTCGAACTCAGAACAGACACAGGAACTCGAAGGTAAATATCCTCCGTGGAAGAAGGCAGCATGACAGGACTGGTTCGCTAAATCCACCGTGAAACTCAGGGAACTCGGAGACAGGCAGGAGACGAGAACAACACTGGGAAACATCCACAACGATCTGACAAACACTAGACGAAAACTGTGAATCTAAATAGGTGCCGCTGATCAGATGCAGCTGGCGCCAATGATCAGAAGTGGTGATCAGCGACCACGCACACACGCACACACAACAACACAGGGCGAGAAAGAGTCAGTGAATTCATGAACCGTGACAGGTGCTTGATAGTCCTAGGTATGTTCATCTAACATCTTCAAATACATGATATATGACAAACGCTAAAGAACATTCATAACATTATTGATTTGGAAAACACTTACAAACAATGCCTTTTTCGAGTGTAAATAAAGTATGGATGGAGATAGATATTATATGTATGCTCTCTCAAATGCCTCACAACAAAATGGCTGAACAGCACATGCTCTACTTAAATAGGGGGATATAGGGGTTGCTAAATTGCAAACTGGAGCATGTAACAGCAAGGCATATGGTCTGCAAGGATGGGATTACATTCTGGCCATTATACAACAACAAACTGGATAAGCAGTGATAAGGAAAATACCTTATTTTCCTTTTAAAGCGATCATATAATGGTACATGCACTTTTACAAGTTGATTGTACTGAAATGTGTGTTGGCAGTGCCTGTACACAACCATCATAAAATGATAAAAATCCATCCAGTGTTTTTGTTTTAATCGCCTTGTATGTTTTCCCCTGTCTCAAATCGAGCCGTTCGACCATGTGACGCCACACGGTCGGAAGCCCCTCCCACGATTGTTGATTGACATCAGCGTTTCAACACAGACCCGCCCTCGCTCGTGAGCGAGCTGTCAATCATAGTCTGCGCGGACCGGCGCGGTCATTGTTGATACGCTGGAGCACTGTCTATGAGCAGAATGGCGTCTAAGCGATTGTGGTGTTCTGTTCTTGGGTGTAATAACGAACACAGCAGTCATTTTAATGTTCCTAAATCCGAACCGCTGAAGACGCAGTGGCTGAGTTTGTTTTCGAAGGGAATATTCCCCACGAGCAACGTCAATGCTTTCATGTTTTGCGAATCATTTCTCACCAGATTGCTTTATAAACGAGGGTCAGTATAAAGCTGGTTTTGCTAAGAAGCTGCTCATGAAAAAAGGATCGGTACCAGCTATTTGTGTTCCTGCTGAACCTCTAGAACAACTGAAGTGAGTGTAACGTTTTATTAAATTTATATTAACATTTATATTAATCTTTGCAAATCGCTAGCTGCACGCTTCACAATGAATGTGTCTAAGGTTTACACTTAGGGTACATTACGGTATGTTTTCTATGTATGATGTTCTCAATATAATTCATAATCCCACGTTTATACTGAACAACGCGTTATGGTTATTGTGTTATTGTGTTACAAAAGGTGTACGCACAGAACAGAGAGGCGGGGTGAGCAAATCTCATTATCATTTAAATTCATATGCACTGAAACGGCGTGCTGAAAACAGAGCTGTTTTTGACCAAATAAAATAAGTGTTTTCTTACAATACTAATGAGAATTTTTAGTTAAAGTATATTACAAACTTTTAATTTAGACCCTAAAGAATCATACTAGCTTGTACAAAAATGGCATTATATGACCCCTTTAAACAAAAAGAGAAAGTCTTTATTAGCATCGCTGTGGATTAGCACATTAGATGATTGCAGTATTGGCAAAACATTATGCACTTACATAATACAGTTGTAGGAAATAAATAAAATGGAGTAAAAGAAACACAATACAATACACAAAGAAATACTGTCGTTACAATATCATTCCTCATTTAACCACCTGGGGTCGGTGGTCACTCCGACGATACCAGCTCGCTGGTTTTTTTTCTTATCAGTGCAAAAGAGACTCAAAATACTCTTTTGATTTTGATCTTACATATAAGTGTTGTACATCATTCAAAACTGTTAAATGTCTTCTTTTATTTGTGTACACTCATAATAAAAAAAAATTGTTGTGTTTTTCTAAAATAAAGAAAATAAACATGATGCGCATTCATTCTGAAACAGAAAATTAACTTTAACTCATTGAATGTTTGTCACACAGACTTGAGACATATGTCTTTACAAAGCTTGAAGTCTCTATTTGTCAATTATATCAAAAACAAATATTCTCTGTTTAAGTAATCCGTATGAAAGCAACGACATGTACAGCTTCTTCAGTCCGTGCTCATTAGCTCTAATGTGACCACACCCACGCACGGACTAACGATTGACATGCAAATCATCCATGTGAAGGAACACAGACCTGAAAACGCCCCATCACCTCAAAAACAAAGAATCAGAGACTCCAGTAGCCTACTCCTCTGGTTTTCATCGAAGACACGTTGTGTTTGTGCTGTGCTGTCCTGTTTACCTTGGATTTACCTCAGAAGAATTAGAAGAACGCGATTTGAAGATGAGAAAGATTTTTAAGGTAAGACATGTCCACTCATAATAGTAAGCATTTTATTGTTATATAAACTTTACATTGTAGCAACTACCTCAAACTGGTACCAGACTAAAATGTACTTTATGAAATGAGATTGGAGTAAAAACATGAAGCCTAAAGCTAAATTTATGTACACAAGGATGTTTTTATGTTCGATAATAAAACACAGCAGCATGATATAAAAGTAGGCTAGTATGAGTGTTTACTCTAATATGGTGAATATTATAATGTTTAGACCCGTGTTTACTAGGGGTGTAACGATACACGTATTTGTATTGAACCGTTCGGTACGAGGCTTTCGGTTCGGTTTTCGGTACGCATTTTTAAACCGAACGGTTCGTTGGACCATTTTTCCTGCCGACCAAATATTCGTTATTTCAAATGTAGGCTCGTCTCGCCTGGCAAGCGCGCTCATAATGTAAGAGACGCTGTTTACCACAACATTAAATCAAATGGCAAATGTAATGTAAGCGGAACGAAACTGAGCTGCTCGTTATTGTGTGCTTGACGGACCGTTTATCATTTTGGACCAATGCAGCGCGAGCCGATCTTGATCAAGCAGCACTGTTACAGCGAAATCCAGTAAAGAAAAAAATAGGCTATATGCACGCATAAGTTCCGCATTTGACGCAAGGATGCTCGTCAGTTTCCGGTTGGGGAGATTAAAGCGGAGGAAAACCGAGGAAAACGGGATTATGGCAGAGTCTTCAAAATTGACTGTCCGCCCGTCTTTGAAACGAAACTTTCATACGTTTAGATGTATTTTATATATAGTTATGTTTATTTAATATAATTTTAAAAAGAAGCATAAACACAACGAGGTGTGTCTGTTTTGTCAGTTTTTGTGACTAACGCTTCTTTAGTATAACCATGGAGTATACAATTCAATATAAATTCTCGGTATTGCATTGGACTCTATGATCGGCGGAAGTTATCGAGCATCCTTGACCTTCACCGGAAATACCGCCGTGCATAGAGCCCATTGAATTCGCCACTGAAGTAATAACATCGCTGCGAGATCTAGTGAGAAACATTCACATTTCTCCGTTATTAACGGATCAAACAGCGCTGACGTGGAAACCAGGAAGAAACATTGTGCCATGAATGAACTATTCAGTGTCCACAGATCAGCAATATTCACCATGGATTTACTGTAGTAACACTAACTGTAACCATGGAAGTTTGGCAGGAATAGTAGGCTATAAAGCTTTCAGGTAACATTACGTCGGTTTTATCAAATGTTAATCTGAACTAAAATAAACCTTTGTTTATAACTATTACAATATTACATTTCATTTTGTCCAAGGAGCTGTTTTGTTTTAAATGCTCCTAAGAAAAGTCAAGTATAGCTCCATCATTCAAAGTAAAAAAAAATATCATACATGTTAGTTTTAATAAAAATATAATAATAAAAATTAAATCAAGGAAATTTCTCTGCCATTTCTTTCTTTTTGCTGTATTGAAAACGTACCGAACCGTACCGAACCGTTACACAAGTGTATCGTATCGAACCGAACCGTGAATTTTGTGAGCCGTTACACCCCTAGTGTTTACTGTTAAATACTGTGTTTGCTCAAATGTAGATATGTATAATGTGGTAACAATAATGTTTCATGTTTTGGAGGGGCTCGATCGCTTCAGTAAATGTTCTCCGCACGCACTGTGAGTTTAAGTCACTCGCGCTGTGCGTTTGAAAAGCATTAGGCTTCATGTTTTTACTCCAATCTCATTTCATTACGTCATAACGAATGGAAACATTTGAAGTAACATATGATAATCCATATATTTTTCTCTAGTGTAGTGTTACTGAAGTGTTAATTTTTAATGATTTATAGGCCGCCTGCTATAGGCTATTGTTATTATTATTTTATGCAGCCCTACACATGCCTACAAGGCACAACAAACCTGGTGTTCATTATATATATATATATATATTGTTTTTTGTTTTGTTTTTTTGTACATTTTAAATCACAATTTTAACCAGAAAAATCTCAAATGTATTCCCAAAATCGTGCAGCCTATAGTTTATCTTGATATCAGCATGTTCACAGTTGTTTCGGGATTTTTTTTACAGGGACCAGATGCCACTGATGAGTCCTGCTGACTTAAACATTCACATGAGTCTCTGTACATGAACATGGTAAAATGAAAAATCAAACACCTTGGAAATGACAGGTATTTACTGTTTCATGAATGGCACAAAGTTATGTGACAGTTCAAATCTCTGTCTTTAGACCAGTGTGTTCAATAATGTGCTTTTTTTTGTCCTTTATTGTGTATCTTTGGTATTATGTTGTGTTGTAAATAAATCCAAACAATCAAAACGCCATTCTTTTTTAAATCTCTCCTCATTTTTTGTGCAAGATTCCTCATAATGATAGGGCCTGATAGCACTGAAAGCTGTTTATGGGCCATTATGGGAGGGTCTTTGTCTTTCTCATGTGTGAAACACATCAATATGCATGATGATTCATGCCTCCTCGCAAAGATTTCTTACACAAAACATGTCTTACACATTTTAAATCAATATATTGTTTTATCTGAATGAGTACAGGATGATTTTCACATACCGGTAGTTTTGAAGCAAATATTGTAGGCTACGTGATAAAAATTTTCAAGTCTTGTGAAGAAATAATAAGTATGGGTTTCATGACCTTATTTCAGTGACAATTTTTTTTTCCCACAAATCACGCATAAACGTCATCTCAAAACTACAAACTTTGACATACATGCTACTGACATATTATTGTAGCAGAGTTTGTGCTGAAAACAGTGTAATAAGACTTAAGCCATGAAAATGTCACAAGTAACAGAATTAAGCATAAATGTCAGAGCATGTCAGAACACCTCCAGGACACAAAAAAACACCCCAGACCCCAGAGGGTTAAACAAGAAAAAAAATGCTTTTCACTGAGAGAGCGCTTTCAATTAAACAAACCCAAAGAGCTGTATCCTTTGTGGTACAACAGCTTTGAACATCAAAGATAGGCTATTGCAACCTAATGTGACTATTCATTTAATTGGTACCTCCTTGCCATATCTTTAGTAAGGCCCTTTTGGTCATGTCTAATTTCCCTTTTAGCATTTGATTTAAGGCACCTCTGGTGGATAGGGTAAAAAAAAAACTAATAGATAAGCACACTTCCCCAGTTGACTGATAAAGAAATCCAAATATTTTTGTATTACATGTTTTGTGAAATGTTATGTTCAAATATGCAAATAAGGGATAATCTAATTAAATGTGCATTAAATAATTTGCATTCATTTCCAGAACATAAATCCAGGTTCAAAATTCTAATTTTCATGACAAAACATTTGGCTACTTGCTTAACCACTGTTCTCTTCTAAAAGAGTGAGGTATATACTACCAGTGTTGGGGGTAACACATTACAAGTAAAGCGAGTTACGTAAACAGACTACTTTTTTAAAGGGGTGGTATAATGCCCTTTTCAAAAGATGTAAAATAAGTCTTTGATGTCCCCAGAGTGTGTATGTGAAGTTTTTGTTCAAAATACCCCACAGATATTTTTATATAGCATGTTAAAATTGTCACTTTTTGAGGGTGAGCAAAAACGCACCATTTTTGTGTGTGCCCCTTTAAATGCAAATGAGCTGCTGCTCCCAGCATAGAGGGTGGAGCTTCAAGAGCTCCTGTCCTTTTACCTCACACAGACATGCACTGAAAATTTCACAAAATTTTAGCCTTTTATGTTCAAACCGGTGTCAGACAATGATGGAGAGATCAAGAAGAAGTGACAATATGTAGAATGCAACAGGACATTTCTGAATGGTTAGTTGATGAATTTATGTAGCTGATGTGGAGTTAACTATCTTCTAGTAATTAATGAAAGGTGCTCTAAGCGATGTTGGGTGACGTCACTTCTTGTTGACGTTCGAAGTATTGTCAAACAAAACTGAGGCTAGCTAGACCCCCCCCCCCCCCCCCCCCCCCCCCCCCCCTAGATTTACTGATACTTCATTGAAGGTGTAAATGCTTTCAGATAATGCAGAAAAAGAGAGCCATTACAAGAAAAACACGATAAAACGGGTTCGATAAAACGGTTCGATAACACGATAAAACGGGTTCGCCACGTGAGGTTATAACTTTAGCTCCCATACAAGGACACAATAATAGGCTATATGCACGCATAAGTTACGCAATTGACGCAAGGATGCTCTTCAGTTTCCGGTTGGGGAGATTTAAAGCGGAGGAAAACCGAGGAAAACGGGATTATGGCAGAGTCTTCAAAATTTACTGTCCTCTCGTCTTTGAAACGAAACTTTAATACGTTTAGATGTAATTTTATATATAGTTATGATTATTTAATATAATAAACAAAGAAGCATAAACAAAATGAGGGGTGTCTGTTTTGTCTGTTTTTGTGACTAACGTTTCTTTAGTATAGCAATAGAGTATAAAAACCAATATAAATTCTCGGTATAGCATTGGACTCGGCGGAAGTAATCCAGCATCCTTAGACCTTCACCGAAAATACCGCCGTGCATAGAGCCCATAGCAAGATAACGTTAGCTTCGCGTTTCCCAGTTAGCATAAACAACGGCTACATCGTAAACAAGTTTAGTCAAAATTGTCAATAGGCTATGAATGAACATTCAAATTCATAACAAACAGTTGGTGAAAACAATCATTCACACAAACTGAGTTTGCTTGATCATTTACAATAGAGATCGATAGCTGCAAGACACCTAGATGTTGTATTCACCAAAGTTAGCGCTGACTCCATTGTTCTAGCTAATTATATCCTTGTGTTTGTAAGGCGAACATAAAAGTCCATTTAGAAAAACCAAACTGGATTTACCCACCTATCCAGGAAAAACAGAGCTACCTGAATGTCGGATTGGAAACCCTTCTGCCGGTGGAGTTCTCGCCACCTTTCAAAGGCTTCTCCAATGTAAATTCGGTACTTTGCGCGTTCTTTCTCCTTTTCCCTCTACTTTGCATTTTTCCAATCTGTTCATCGGAACGTCGTCTCTTTGGTCGTGTGTCGGCCATATCAAACTTAAAGAGTTAAAATTCTAACTTCCCTCTTGCTTCTCTCTCCTCCACACCCCCCTTCATGTGTACGCGCACTAACCCACCCTCCAAATCATTCTTGTCAGTTTTTGGCTGGAACACTGTTTGGTTTGTTTCGTGGAGTGGAGTGGGTTGCCGCAGTTTGTTTTTGTTTCTGTTTGTGGAGCCTGGGCGTCTACAGAGACTGCGTTTTTGTACAGTGTGTTCAGGGGACAGGCAGCTAGCGGATAGTGAGGAGATGTTTGCTGTATGTGACAAAAAAATATTTTGGCCTAAAAAACTTGTGACATCGCTTAGAACAGCTTTAACATATTCTGTCATGACAATCTATAAATCAGATTCCCGGAGGAGGGGTTTATGTAAATTCTAGGGTTGGTGATGTCACTTACCCGGGAGGAATGTCGTGTAGTCGCTACCAGCCGTTTGTTGTAGCAAATATCGTCCTTTGCTTTGAACTTTGAGCGTTGTAACTTTGCAGATGTTGTTTATGCTCAAACAGCAACATTACACACTAAAGTTAGAAAAGTGAAATCATAATCAACCATCCCTTTAAAGTAACTGGTAAAGTAACGCATTACTTTTAAATTTACAACAAAATATCTGAGTAATTTTTTTCAATTAATTATATCAGTGAAATGAACAGAAAGGAATCAAAACAGTTAAATGCAAACCTACAATAAGTATGTTAAATTTCACAAATATACAGTTCTTTATGTATTTAATCTCACTTTATTAACCAATTTGCTGCTGACCTTTGATTATTCATTTCAACCATACTAATAAGCAAAAATTACTTTATAAACATCACATTTCTGTTTTTTTTATTGCTGAAGTAAGTGTTGATCTTTCTTCTCCTGTGCCGTATTCCTTTGCAATCCAGAATGACAGCACAGTTGAAAGTTTTGTTTGAGCTGCGCACTCTACTGTACAGGTGTGAATTTGCATTTCCTTCAGCCTGAGGCTTATTAATTTCACTTTTGTTGCATAAGGGTTTTACATTTGCCAAAAATAGAACTTAATTGGTTTTTAAAATCAAAGAAGCAGACCCAGTACAGATCAGGAAAAGTAACTCAAAAGTAAAGTAACACATTACTTTCCTTAAAAAGTAACTAAGTAATGCGATTAGTAAAAATGTTTGGGAGTAACGCAATATGTATTACTTTTAAAAGTAACTTTCCCCAACATTGCATACTATGGGAAATGTCTGACTGACCACAGATAAAACACTCCTCACTCCATGCAAAATCGACCCTGCTCATCAGACAGACAAAAATTAAATTAATTTCTCTTCAAGTTGAGAAAGAATGAGAATGATGCATAGTGCAAGTGAATTATAGTACTGTGAGAGTTGTCTTCTTTGGTCAGTTACTCAGGAGTTGTTTCTCATTGTGAGATATAAAAAAAACATCAGATAACATATGTGTCTTTTTTTTAGAGCTGAGGACCCCTTCGAGCTCCCACCATGGCAACAAAGAAGAGTCCATGTCTGATGCAGAGGACCAATGGATCAAGAAGAAAACAAAGCACCTGCACACTCTGGAATTCATTACTGATGAAAAAAGACTTCTGAATCTTTCTCTTTGCTCATATTAAGCTCCACATGTTCAGATCCAAAACATCCATATAGATGCAGTGCAAATGGATAGGACAAAAACTTCAAAATCCCTTACACTGCATATATGTATTCTGAGCTAGCCAATGAAATAAAGAAGTTTATTTAATGTTAGCTGTCAATTTAACAGACTGAGGCACTGAAAAGTCCTTTAAAAAAATGAGTAGACCAAAATGATCAAATGAATGCTTTGAAGAATTGGTGATGCAGTCCAAGGAAAAGTTCCTCTTCAATGGGGCGACATATTATCTGACTTTAAGGTAAGTGTGTATTTGTGTCTGTGTGTACTAGTGTATCCATGCTGTTAGGTGTTTTCATGTGTGTATATGGCTCAGTGATCGGCTCAGTGTGTGACGCAATTACACTTTGTCCCAGCCTTTACAAACCTAATCCAATTAGAATATTTGTCAGTAACCTTAGGGTCAGCTGTCTGTAACTCTCTGTGCATGTACACTCTAAAAAGTCCAATGGGTCCAATGTTAATATGAAGAAATCTTCTGTATTATTTTTACAGGTGTTCTCCCGTAATTAGAATTTTGCATTGCACAGTGTGCATGAAATGGATTGTTGGGTTAGGGTTAGGGTAGTTAGGGTTAGGGTTAGGGTTAGATAGTCTTTTCTTCCTTATTGTGAATTATATCTGAGTGAGACGATGTCTGGAACGAGAATTTTTTTTAGAGCGGGACTTGACTTTGTCTTCGGGAATTTAATCGTAGGAAGTTGCTATTTTGCAGTCAGTTGTGGGGGATATTTAGTCCCACCCTCCCCCGAGATGTACTTTATTTAAAGGTGCTCTAAGCGATGTCACACGTTTTTTAGGCCAAAACATTTTTTGTCACATACAGCAAACATCTCCTCACTATCCGCTGGCTGCCTGCCCCCTGAACACACTGTAAAGAAACGCGATCTCTGTAGACAGCCTAGGCTCCACAAACAGCAACAAAAACAAACTGCGGCGACCCGCTCCCCGAAACATAACAAACTGTTCCAGCCAATGACCGACAAGAAGGGTTTTGGGGTGTGGTTTGGGGGGTTAGTGTGCGGATGAGGAGGAGGGAGGGTCTAGCTAGCCTCCGTTTTGTTTGACAATAGTTTGAACGTCAACAAGAAGTGACGTCACCCAGGATCGCTTAGAGAACCTTTAAGCTGCACCATTTGTTCAAGGCAGAACGTAGCTAGTAGATCGTAAGCTCTCTCTCGTAAGCAGCATTCGTACTTCAGTTTATTCTTACAAATGTTAAATCGTGGTAGGCTACAACAGCTTGTCACTGGGGCAGTACCCTTAAAGGGACATCTTCGTATCTTATTTACCCGTAAAAGTACTACATATTACCACACTAAGGTACTAAAATGCACCTTTTAGAGGTGGATAAGGTACAAAGTTGTCCTGCTATTTCATTCCAATTGTTACTTCAGGTCTGAGGCTTCCGTAAATATTTAGAAGTGCATAAGTTGTAACTTAGTACCCCTTTACGCCAAGTTGTAACTTGCGCAAAGCTGGTGCAACCAGCCCCTGATATTGTTCCTATATACTGTGCTGTGTACAGTATAGCATATAACGATAATTACCGTCAGCACTGTCTGTAAGTGATTTTTGAGAGACAGACTTGTTGCAAAACATCTGATTTATGTAACTGCATCGGACACTTTTAGCCTGCTGAAAGATCTATTACAAGCTAGGATCCCGTTAGACTAAGTGTAAATTTTTAAGCTATTTAGCTGTGCTCAGTGCTAACATTACATAGTCTGTCCTAACTGGTCCACTGCATGTAATCCTCAAATGTGAATGTCAATGAATTGTAGACAATTCTTACGTTAAGTAGTCAAACCTAGCCATTAGCGTTAGCTGCCCATGCTAATGATGGAGTACAGCCATTATCTCTCAGAGAGAGCATGAGCAGACCTTTTTTATGAGGGAACATGGGCGTAAGGGGAAATTAAACCCCACTCTACAGGCCACTAATCTAATCGAGAGAGAGAGAGAGAGAGAGAGAGAGAGAGAGAGAGAGAGAGAGAGAGAGAGAGAGAGAGAGAGAGAGAGAGAGAGAGAGAGAGAGAGAGAGAGAGAGAGAGAGTGTGTAGTCAACTGAAATGTTTCATTGTGAAATTCATTGACTATGGGCTCCTATATCTAAATGCTACAGCACAGACTTAGTTCCTGGATCCGTTTTAGTGATCAGTTCACAGACTCCTAAACGTAATTGAATCCCTCTATCTTTAGTATATAATGTAATCTTAAGATTTTGCAGTGAGAAGAGGCCTTACGTATCCCCATTGATCCCCATTGATCAAGAGGGCGCTGAAGCATATCATGAATAAAATATATTAAATAGTGCTGAAAAGGTAATGAGATTTGTATAGGAAAACCTCAACAATATTGCGTGCTAATCCTCTTGAAGACCGGGTGAGAGAGGGGAGGTGATTGGTCTCCTTAAGTGACTAAACTTTAAAGAGAGAATAAAAGGAAGGGATCTATGGATGGCTACCTGACACACCTTTGTGTTTAAAAAAAAGAAAGAGAGTTGTTGTTTTTTAGTGAACAACGTACTTTGGTAGAATAGGTACTTATATGTTATTATCATTTATTATTAAACTTATCAATATTTAATCAGGAAACAATAATGCAATAACTGAATAGCTATAACAGAAACTGATTTGTTGAAGTACAGTGGAAAAAAAGCCAGGTGCATCATGGTCAAGGGGTGTTTTTCTTTATGCAAACCGCCTGAGGTACAAACTCCTTCGGAAACTCTTCAGAGAGCGAATTATAATATTTTGCTATTTCAATCTTCCCCTCTCTCTCTCTCTCTCTCTCTCTCTTTGTGCATTATTTGCGTAGGCAAGGGAATTGTAATGTTTAGAAATTATGATTTAGTTATAAAAAAAAAAAGTAAAGATCAGGGGAAAAAAATAAAATAATTCAAAAGTATGTCAGAATTGGAATTGTTAAATTCCCCATGAATTCGATCTAATCAGCTGTGTTAATTCTAGTCAATGAATGTTACAGCTGCGGTATGTAACTTTTTCGAAGTTAAAATGTGATGCTTTATTGTGGCCTCAGTTGAGCTGAGATTAGATAAACAAAAAACTGTAATCTTATTAAACTTAATGGTATTAGAATTGTCACCTGACACTAATGAAAATCTGCCCCAGTAATCTTTAATTGTTAAATAAAATTCCTTAGCCTAGAGCAAAGCAAAGTTGTGCTTTATAGGGAGGTAGAAATGTAATTAATTTTCACAATAGTCAAGTCAAGTCAAGTCATCTTCATTTATATAGCGCTTTTAACAATGAATTGTTTCAAAGCAGCTTTACAGAGATAAACATATCATTTAAGGTAACAGATTGTTTTGGCGTTATAGCGGTTCTTGAATAATGTTACTTCCAGCTAAAGTTAACTTTGATTGATTCACCTCCGTCGAAATGATCAGACTTTAAACGCGAACCTGTGATTAACGCTGACGGCGTTCACATGCTCATTCAGAATTCTATAGTTATGTGCTTTTTAAAATATGTGCGCAGGTTTGTAATTCATACAACCCAGCCTAAACAAACTATTTTTCTTGCCTATAAGCACACAAAGCCAATGTGTGCTTCTTTTACCGATATATTTACCGATATCTTTTGCATAAAAGATACATAAATTGATTTTTAGTGATTTAGTCATTATAAATAATTTAGAACACACCTAGCACAAGCTCTAAAGTTGTTATGCGTTGATTCAGTAGAAGCTATAGTTTCACATATTATGGGTGCAAATTCAGTATTTTCACCAAATTATGTTTACAAACTAAACCATTGCAAATGGTTACTCAAGACTCTTCAGTCTAATTCACACCGCGTCAACAGACGGCAACAGTCAGAGTCTGTTGGAGCTTGTTTTCGCAGATTGAACATGAATTGGATTTAGAATATCTGAGAAGTGACATGCTGTAATCCGGTGACTGTCGGCATTGGCCTGCGTCTGTCGGTGCAGTGTGAATGCCTCAATGTGCAGTGTGAGAAGGGGAGTGGCCACTCGGTGTGCAGTGTGAGAGGGGGAGTGGCCTCAGTGTGCAGTGTGAGAGGGGGAGTGGCTTCAGTGTGCAGTGTGAGAGGGGGAGTGGCCACTTAGTGTGCAGTGTGAGAAGGGGAGTGGCCACTCAGTGTGCAGTGTGAGAGGGGAGTGGCCACTCAGTGTGCAGTGTGAGAAGGGGAGTGGCCACTCAGTGTGCAGTGTGGAGGGGGAGTGGCCACTCAGTGTGCAGTGTGAGAAGGGGAGTGGCCACTCAGTGTGCAGTGTGAGAAGGGGAGTGGCCACTCAGTGTGCAGTGTGGAGGGGGAGTGGCCACTCAGTGTGCAGTGTGAGAAGGGGAGTGGCCACTCAGTGTGCAGTGTGGAGGGGGAGTGGCCACTCAGTGTGCAGTGTGAGAAGGGGAGTGGCCACTCAGTGTGCAGTGTGGAGGGGGAGTGGCCACTCAGTGTGCAGTGTGAGAAGGGGAGTGGCCACTCAGTGTGCAGTGTGGAGGGGGAGTGGCCACTCAGTGTGCAGTGTGGAGGGGGAGTGGCCACTCAGTGTGCAGTGTGAGAAGGGGAGTGGCCACTCAGTGTGCAGTGTGAGCCAGAGTGGCCAGCGGCTAGAGTGGCAAAAGCCAATGTGAGCTTCTTTTACCGATATATTTACCGATATCTTTTGCATTTCTAATCCAAACAACATCAAACTTGGCACTGCACTTACTCATGCCCGTAGCAAGACACCTGTCAAGTTTGAAATCCATCGTACTAACGGTATATGCGAATAACAGATTTGCCCGTTCAAAATCAGTTTTTGTGTGTTTTTAGTAATTGTAGGTTTGGTGTGTTTGAGTGCTTATTGTTACAATTACACAGCAAAAGTTTAGTGACATTTTTATTTGTGCATGGTAGAAAGCAAATACTGATAATGACATACAATAAATATGGAAAATTGAACTACATGGTTGCAAAACAATTTATAATGGTGATATTAGCTGACATGTATTTGGGTATCTGTGTACAGGTAGCAGGAGTTTATATTAAATTAGATTAGATTTACATTAGTGTAAACTTTGTTGTTATTGTGCAGATTACAATTATAGAGACAATGAAAGGCAGTTAGCGTCTTTTATGTTTAGTTGGTGAATATAGCATAGGCTACTATTAATGTTATGCGCACCAGAATAAAATATAATATTCAGAAGGAAACAGTGTAGCTGACTTACAGATTGTCAACAGATGATGAACAGAACAGGGAACAGATGAGACACACTAATCAGGGACCATGGCAATTAATGAATGAGTAAACTAAGGGGCCGTTTACACTACACTGTTTTCAAATAAAAACTAAAAACGTTTTATGCCTTTTGGCATGACAAAATGACAACAGCATTTTGAGGACACAAGCTTAAACAGGTTTCAAAGTGCAATTTTTTTAAAACGATACCGTTATCATCTAGCCTGGCAAGCCAGACCCACGATGTTGGGTCTGGGAACTCACCTGGCAGAGCTTATAGACCTTATGTAGCCACGCCCCTTTTCCGCGCTGAGCTCATTGTCTTTTGACTTCCGGTCTGTATTTTCACAGCGATCTTGCCTGAATGAACGGCTCGTTAAAAAAAAAATTCCCAAGGTCCATTTGTTAAGATATGCTTTACAATGCTTATCATAAACATTACAATGCTCATGATAACTTTCGTTAACTCTACAATAAGTAAATCAACTTCACCAGCTAATTACTCCTGGACAGCGATGCCATAGAAATTTACAGAGCAACCGCAAAAACGGAAGTTCAAAGACAATATTCTAAAGATGGCGGCGCCCTCGTTTCTCTGGTGCATAAGGTCTATAGGATAGCGCTACAATCAACCAGAGCGTTTTCTTCCTGTTAAAATCTTCCTGTTTTAAGAATGACTTAAGTTCCGTTCTTTGTTCTTTTCTCATAGAAAAGCTTAACTCCAAGTCCTCCAGAGTCGCGGCCAAAGCCGATTCGAAAGACCGCTGTTCGCCAGCAGGAGCAGCCATTCTTTGTTTTCAAGTAGCAGGGAACCGTCGCAACTCTGTCGTCATTATGTTAAGCCCGCCCGCCGACTCTATACACGACTCTATATACACGATTGGCCAGACTAGAGTTTGGTTTTTCCAGCCAACGGAGAGTTGCCAGACCACCCTGGCTGCAAAATAAAACTTGCTGCCGCTAGGGTGCGTCTAGATTTCTTGGCTAGTTCGTCTCCATGTAAACAACAAAAATGTGAATTTGTGAAAATGGTGATGTCATGCATGTATTATGTGTTCAGCATAGACTGTAAAAAATAGGTGTTCAGTCAATAGGCGCGTAGTGTTTTACAAAGTGACATTGCTAACTACTGGCCTGGCCTGCATAATACAGCTTTTTGTCGTTTTTGTGGATATGTGTGAACGTGGATCGTTTTTGACAACGTTGTCATCTGTACATGAAAAACTTTTTTGTTTTTAGTACATCATTGTCGTGTAAACGTACCCTCAGACAAAAGGTAACAAAGAAAACTAAGACTAAAAATAAACAAGACAGAGAGGCTGAACATAGGCTAACTGTGACAAACTAGTCTTGTAACTGTATTTTTCAGATTTTCAAATATGTTTTTGCTTCAAATGAATGTTTATAATGTTGTTGGTTGGTTTGGTTCAAGGATATTTTTATTTCTTGAAAAAACATCCTTCTGAAAATATTGAAAGATAAAAACAGGGCTGTTGAAAAAGTGGGCGGTCACTATTGTCCACAGTCTGGGCAAATGTTGCGCAGTCTGTAACGACTTTCATGTGGTGTATACAGTGTTGATAACGATGTTGACAGCAGTAAAAATAAATGGAAAGTCAGATCCAAATCCTGTGAAATCTGAGAACATAATGGGACCATGACTCATGATCTCCTGGGATCTCTCTCTATTATTTGTCCCAATATGTAATTTGTCTCTTTGCCATTGTTTGGCCTTCTCTCTGTTCACCATGAGGCTCCAGATTGTCTCTCACATTCCCTAGTGAGAAATACCTCACCATATCGAAACACCATAAACGTCAAAAAGCAATTCTGCAACAACACCACAATTTACAGAACCTACAACATAAAGAGAGACAATGTTTCATACCGTTATAAGAGAGGTTGACCGCACATTATTAGTACTGCTGTACACGCCATTTTGCTTGCCACAGCTATGCCCATTATTAGAGTACATGCTCAACCTGAAGGCTACTGTAAAGAGCATGAAGTGTACAGAGTTTTATCACTTCTCAGAAAGTGGATAGAGAAATTTACCAACCAGTCATTGTGCACCACCACAGTACTAAAAGTTTGGCTCTTTTCTTCAGCTTAATTCACCTAAAGAGGGGTCATGTAGGCTTAATACACAGATATGTTACTGTTACAATGCAGTTATTATGAACACGAATTACTTAGCAGTTAAAGTCACATGAAATCAAAATTGATAAAAAAAATTTTGGAATATTGCAGTATTTATTATAAATTATTTATCTGTGCACGTTTTTATTTTTATTTTATTCATGTGCCCTAGTAATCTTTAAATAAAAAAACTTCCCCTCCTTCTTGCAGTGACATCTCTTCTGTTCTCTGGTGATGTGTTTACTGGAGTGAGGGTGGGACAACCTGTCACTCACATGAGAAAGAAAAGACGTCGATCACAACTTCTGTTTCATGCCGACTTTAAGACACATGTATAATATAAATGAGCTTGACCACATTTATTTTAATATATGCCTATGACAAATGATCAAATTTAATTATTATTAAATACAATATAATATAATACTTTTTATACTATACTCGAAGTACCCCCTTTATTATTTAAATATTTTAACAACACATTCCCATGTTCTCTGATGTTGGTTAACAGTCACATGACATGCAGATAAACAAATAAAATATTTAATCCTTTGATTGTTTTTATTTGTAAATTATTAATTTATTTAATTTGACATTTTTATGTTTTAAATATTAGCTTTTCGTCAACTCTCGAACCCCAGTTTGGGAAACCCTGTTATATATATATAAAATTGAAATATCACTGAAATTATTACCTTATTTTCTTTGCAATAAATAGTGACCTAATGGTGACCTTTCACCCTGTGTGTAGCTAAATGGAGGAGCGGGACCGCAGTCGCTCACCATCTCGCAGGACCAGCAGAGTAGAACAGGTGGTGGGACGCTGGCTTCGCCGCTCCAGAGAGTCCATCAGCCGGTACCACTCTTTTTTATAAAAATAATTGTGTGGACGAGTATTTTTACATTTCTTTTTTGTATATTGTGTTCGAATAGCATCACCCATTTCCCCTCTCTGTCTGTATATAGCGAGCGTGTGTTAGAAGATGGGCAAGTTTCTGACAATGGCTCCCAGGATCAGAGGAGCTGTCCAATCAGAGTCACTGTTAAGATCCCACTTGACCCCACCCTTAACTCCCATGGCTTCACTGTCTCAACACACACTCCACCCCAGGTGCTGGACGTGACAGAAGGTACATTACACCCACAATCATCTCTAAAAATATTCATCAGGTCAAATAGTAAGGTTTTTTCATAATTCTTTATTATCCACCTCACATGTAATGAAAGCACTGAAGCTAAGAACTAAATATTAGCCGGGTGGCCTTGGTTACCTCCAGAGCTCAACTGTGGGATTTCCAAATTCTTATAACACTCACAGGGGTAACAGGCAGGGGACCATTGGCCATACAATTCTGAAACAGCTTTATCCTTTTTGGCGATTTGAGAGTTTAAATCCATTCGATTTTATTTTGAAATAATCCCACAATGATCATTTCTAGATTAGCTTGCTGGCAGGAAAATGTCCATGGACTCCATGAAGATGTCATCGTAATAAGAAGTGTGTGACCAGGACTGCATTTCTCAAAAGCATCATGAGCTAAGTTGATCGTAGAGACCATTGGTGCGAATGGCTTACGGTGCTTTTGAGAAACGCAGCTTTGGTCTGTTGAGCCATTTGATGGAGCAGGTCTAAGGCAGCATTTACATTTTGAAGTAAAATTTTGATTATACAGCACACAAGCCCTTCATGAAAATCGATAAAACAGTTACAGTGCATTAGCTACAAAAAAAGGTTCCATTACTGCAAAAAGGATACTGCAGTAATATATTTCTTATTAGAATATATCTCAAATCACAATAAATCTTAAAAATATCATATTAAAGGTATTACCTAAAAAATCACTATTAAATATATTTTGACTGTAAAAAAAATGTGTAGTGCATTTTGCAGATAAATCTACTAGTGTATATATATATATATATATATATAGTATAGTATATAGTTATACTTTACATTAAGGTTTCATTTGTTAACATAAACTAACAATAAACAATACCTCTACAGCATTTATTAATCTTAGCTAATGTAAATCTAAACATTTACTATTGTACATTTTTAAGATACATTTTTTTTATCTGTTAACATAAACTAACAATAAACAATACCTATACAGCATTTATTAATCTTAGCTAATGTAAATCTAAACATTTACTATTGTACTTGTACATAAGATAAAAAAAAATTATCTGTTAACATTAATGCACTGTGAACATGAACTTTTTTTTTATAAAGTTACAGTAACAAAGGTTAATAGAAATATATTGCTCATTGTTAGTTCATGTTAGTTTAAGGGACAGTCCACCCAAAGATGAAAATTCTGTCATCATGTTGTACCAACCCTGTATGCATTTCTTTCTTCTGCTGAACACAATTTTTTTTTTTTTTTTTATGTTGATAACCAAACCATTTTGGTTCCCATTGACTTCCATTGTATTTATTGTCCATACAATAGAAGTCAATGGAAACCAAAACTGTTTAGTTACTCACATTCTTCAAAATATCTTCTTTGTGTTCCAAAGAAGAATGAAAGACATACAGGTTTGAAACGACATTAGGGGGAGTATGATGACAGAATTTTCATTTTTGGATGGACTATTTCTTTAATGCATTGACAAATGAAAACACATGAGAACTTATTGTAATGTGTTACCTTAAATACTTTAATCTTTAATAGAGCAATTTAAAAACTGATTCATTTTATAAATGTTCTCTGAACATATGTTTAAGGTTGAAATGTGACCAAGCAGCTATGTGCATGTATTGCCTGCATTGACAGCAACATGTTGGCTGACTGGTTTGGCACATGGAGCAATGTCTACAGGAAACCCTACTCTTGGAATGGCTGATGCCATCTGGTTACCCCACAGCCAAATGGGATGACATAAACACTCTTTCTCAAACATTCCTTCTCTTACAGCATAATTAAGACAATCTTGTAAACAGATTGACAGCTACAGTGTCATGGTATGTTCTCTTACGAGAGGTTCTCTCGTACTGCGTAATATCTTACGCTAGGAGAAAAACCTCTTTTCCACGAGATATTAAAGCCAAAAATTATCCTTAATTTTAAATTAATGTAAAACGCATTGAGGCAGCATGCAGACATAGGCAGGACGGCTCGCATGCCTATTGGCTGTCCTGTGGCAACTGCAGCAGCCTATAGAGAGAGGCCCTTGGTGACGTCAGATCCAATGGGGGCGCTTCGCGCCCACTACGTCACGTCCCGCCGAGACGGGTGTGGCCTGGGCCTATAAATACAGCTCGTTGGGCTGATATAATCTGATTTTACATCTCTTCAGCGAAGCTCACGCATCGCTGGATCCGGAGTGAAGAAGCCGCACCGTCTGAGAAAAAGCCTTCTGCGGGATGAGCCTTTGCATCTGAAGCCGCTGGCCTTCATCTCACCGACTTCAGTCGCCGTACCTGCTACGCTTTCCGGCGTTTATATCCTTTTATTCTGCCGAGTGTGTGTTCGCCGCTGCGACTCACACTCACACTCTATCTAAAAGAGCAGTGTCTATTTAAAGATGACTCGTTCCTGTGGCTCGTGCCGAGCCGCACTCAGCGACGGGGACCGCCATGTCATCTGCGTTTCCTGCCTGGGTGAGGATCATGCAGCTCTCGCGTTCGCTGACGGCGGCTGCCATCATTGCGAGCTATTGCCCCTGGTGACTGAGGACTCGCCTGGCATTTTTCTCCGAGTCTGCACTTCCTCCCACTATAGTGCCGCGCCGTAAAAAGCGCCGTACTCAGCGGGTCCCCGAGCTTTCTCCAGCCCGCGAAAACTCGCCGGTTCACCCGCCAGCTTCACCAGCTTCACTCGAGTCGCTCAACGACGGACAACGGCCGCCTTCCGCCGCCGCTTCCGCCATTGATGACAACGAGATAGCTGCATCTGTAGAGGAGGCCAGCTGCTCTATCCTGGCGTCGGACAGTGAGGATTGGGCGAGCTCTGTGGACCTCCCCACCTCTGCCCTCGAGTCGTCAAGGAAAAGGGCCAGCATTGAATCCGAGCTGATGCGTCTGCTCTCACAGGCCGTGGCCGTGGCAACCGCACAACCGACTGGATGGATTTTTCCTGCAAAGGGACTGCGCTCCACCGCCTTCTAGGCCCGTGCCTTTTCTTCCTGAACTTCATGAAGAAGTCGCGAAGTCTTGGAACGCCCCCTTCTCAGCCAGAATGCGTACCTCTGTCTCCTTGGTGGACGGTGATAAAGACAGAGGATACCACTCTCTTCCTCCAGTAGAAGAAGCTGTAGCGGCCCATCTTTGCCCACCCTCTGGTGGACGGCGAGCTAAGATGGCGCTACCTTCTAAAGCTTGCCGCACTACTTCCGCTATGCACAGCCGCGCTTATACCGCGGCTGGGCAGGCTGTATCGGCATTACATACGATGGCCGTACTGCAGATCTTCCAAGCCGACCTTCTCCGAAAACTGGATGAGGAAGGACCGGAAGCTATCAGCGTGCCGGATTTGAGGAGCGCTACGGACCTGGCTCTTCGCGCCGAGAAATCCGTTGCACAGGCCATTGGGCGGAACATGGCTTCTCTCACAGTTGCTGAGAGACACCCATGGCTGACGTTATCTGAGATGCCGGACTTGGAGCGCTCCGCGTTCCTCGACGCACCCATCTCCCCAGCTGGCCTCTTTGGATCATCCGTCAAAGATTTCACGGATAGATTCGCTGAGATTCAGAAGACGTCACAGGCTATGAAGCACTTCTTTCCAAAGCGCTCTGGCTTCGCAGCACGTCCCCCCTCCGCGTGGGCCCCGGCAAAAGATTGAGATAAAGCCCGAGGCCTCAAAGTCTTCCTAGCCCTCCTAGGAAAACGACGGGCTTTAGGTCTCGCCGCGGCCAGACTTCCACCGAAACTTTTCGCTCGTTCAGTTCCAGAAAATGCGACTGTTCCAGTGTATTTTGCAGTAAACAAGCCGGTACCACGGCCCGCTTGGCTGCCCTGCACACAAATGCCGTTTTCACGGCGACCCAGATAAATCACATAAAGAATGTAATTTCTGGTATTCCGGCCACGGCCGATGGTGTTATGACTGTAATAAAAATGCCCACGACCCAGTGTTCATTTCTACACACAAGCACAGCCCACCACAGTACAGGGCTCGCACAAGTAAAATCGACTCATGTCGATTGTGCATTAAATGTAGTTAATGTGCCCACAACCCAGTGCCCACAAACACTACACACTGCATGTCCCACGGTTTCTGTAAAAACGAAACCAACACACATACAGTCAGCTCAGGCTGACGGTGTTTTCAGTGCAGTAAATGTGCCCGCTGTCCCGCACCCACATTCACTCACAGACATGTTAAGCCCCACAGGGTTTGCCCTGCTCGCTCGCTCTCAGCAAACTGCCATAAGGGAGTCGAGCGCGGCCAGGCTGCCCGCCGTGATCGGCGCGCCCCCCGCCTCAAACGCTGCAAGCACAGTGTTTACGTTACAGCACACCGAAGCTCTCCGGTCGCCACTATGTTGCGGCCAGAGCCCAGATCTCATTCTACCCCAAGCTATTCATGCAAATGCATGGGCAAAGCTTCCCGGGGTATCAGAATGGGTGCTGAACATTATAAAAAGAGGCTATTCGCTGCAGGTCGCTCGACGTCTCCGCCGCTACATGGCGCGGGTCGAAACTACGGTAAAAACCGAAGTAGCTCATCTTCTTCGAGCCGAAATAGCGAAAGTATTGAGCAAAGGGGCCATAGAGCCTTTATCTGTGGCTCAGAGCGAAGGGGGTCTATACAGCAGATATTTTCTGGTACCGAAAAAAGACGGGGGTCTCAGACCCATTCTAGATCTAAGACAGCTGAACAAAGTGCTTGTGAAACGCCAGTTCAGAATGTTCACAACCAGGAAAATCCTCGCGCGGATTTGCCAAGAGTACTGGTTTATGTCAATAAATCTGAAGGACGCGTATTTCCAAATACAAATAGCGTCCCGTCACAGGCGATTCTTGACATTCGCCTTCGAGGGCCAGGCATATCAATACACAGTCCTACCGTTCGGCCTGTCCCTAGCACCCCGTACATTTACAATGTGCATGGACGCGGCTCTCGCACCCCTGAAACTTCGGGGCATGCTAGTTTTGAACTACTTGGACGATTGGCTGATTCTAGCTCGATCACACTCAGAGCTCATAGAACACAGGACCATATTACTCGAACATCTCGAGAATCTAGGTCAATTGGGCGAAAAGTTCGATGTCTCCCAGTCAGAGAATATCTTTTCTGGGCACAGAACTGGACTCGCTGTCTATGACAGCGCGACTGTCGCCAGAGTGCAGACTGAACATTCAGCGTATCATGAAATCCTTCCGCTGCGGCACTATAGTCCCGCTCAAAAGGTTTCAGAAAATGCTGGGTCTCATGGCCTCAGCATCATCAGTACTCCAGTTGGGTCTGCTTCTCATGCGCCCGCTGCAGTTATGGCTAAAAGCACGAGTACCACCTCGGGCATGGGCCTCCGGGTCTCGCCTCAAGGTCGATCAGAAATGCGTCACAGCTCTGAAACCTTGGAGAGCAATCGACTGGTATCAGTCAGGTGTAAACCTGGGGACTTCCTCGAGTATGAAAGGGGTGTCCACGGACGCCTCCACCTCGGGATGGGGAGTGCTGCTCGAGGGCAGACCGTTCTTTGGCCAGGGGTCAGAACGGGAGAAGCTTTTACACATAAACTGTCTGGAAATGATGGCAGTCGACAACGCGCTGAGGCGTTTTTGTCCCCAGATAAAAAATCACCACGTCCTGGTCCGCTTAGACCACATAGCAGTGGTGGCCTATATAAATCGCCAGGGTGGCGTCAGTTCCCGAAACCTTTACAGGTTGATGGAACGCCTCCTGGTCTGGGCTCAGCACAATCTGCGCTCATTGAGAGCAGCACATGTGCCTGGTCACCTGAGTTTGGTCTGGGAGGTACTTATTGGGAATGACGCTTCTAGCCTCTCTTCTCAGACTCTCTGTGAGTCCCTGGTGATCTGCCCCGGGCACCTGCCCTTGGGACTTTGGTGTTGGATCCCAGCACGCACGGCGTTTTATATTGTGTTCCCCTAGCGTAAGATATTACGCAGTACAAGAGAACCTCTCGTAAGAGAACGTACTCGGTTACTAACGTAACCTCGGTTCTCTCTAGAAGAGGGAACGAGTACTGCGTATCTTTGCCGTGCCTGCAATACGCTCTGGTTCGCTTCGGCGATGAAAAACCAGATTATATCAGCTCATCGAGCTGTATTTATAGGCCCAGGCCACGCCCATCTTGGCGGGACGTGAGTAGTGGGCACGAAGCGATCCCATTGGATGTGACGTCACCAAGGGCCTCTCTCGATAGGCTGCTGCAGTTGCCGCAGGACAGCCAATAGGCACGCGAGCCGTCTTGCCTATGTCTGCATGCTGCCGCAACGCGTTTTACATTTAATTTAAAATTAAGGATAATTTTTGGCTTCAATATCTCGTGGAAAAGAGGTTTTTCCCCTAGCGTAAGATATTACGCAGTACTAGTTCCCTCTTCTAGAGAGAACCGATGTTACGTTAGTAACCGAGTACGTTTGTCTGTGTTTTTATAGGAGGCCCTGCTGATGGAAAGCTTGTCCCTGGTGACCAACTTTTCAAAATAAACAATATTGCTGTTGATGATCTATCTTCTGAGCAAGCTGCTGACATCATCAGGTATGCGAAATGTAAGAGTGTCTATGTGAAACTACAAAATCAGCTGTATCTGGGGTCCGAGATGTCCAATTAATTTTAAATTAAATTCGAATATTTTAGATCCTTTTCATGTGCCCAATGTATCTTCGGAACAAATGGGACATCTGGTGACTCTAGCTATCTGTACCACTAATTCTGTTGTACTCTTTTTCAATTATTTATAGAGAATGTCAGAACACCATAATACTGACTGTCCTGAGAAATACTGTGGTAAGTGTATGTGTGCATATAGTTAGAGACTCACACAAACTGTTACTTCTGATTGGGGCATGGCAGGAGGATGTGGTGTGTTGTTATGCATTATGGCAGTAGGCGGAAATGACCAAAAAGTATTTTTTGATAGATAACTATTGGAATAATAAAAATTCCACAAATCTCCCACCTCTTATGTTAATTTATTTTTAAAAAATTCTATGCTTTCAGTTTTCAGTAAACCTATTAAATACAAAGCATCAGAGTATATACTGTATATATTTAGGTCCGATGAAGATGCAAATGGTTCCAAAACAAAAGTATTTATTAAATAAAACAAACTCAGGTAATCCACAGGAATGAATAAGGCAAGAAAACAGTGGGTTGACATGACAATATCGGAACAATGAATGGAGCACAACGAGGAACTTACATACACAGTGATGATGACTAAATAATAAACAGGTGAGACGATTTAATGAATGTCCATGACCACTAGTTGGCAGGAAACAAGAACAAAAGGAACAGGTAACTGAAGAGAAACAAACTAAAAGTCCAAGAAAATTAAACTAAACACACAGATCGTGACAATATACAATTGTTCATGGGGCTGCAAAGGAGTGGAATAAGAATATTCAGAATGTTTATTCCGAATGATGCTATACAAATTAATTTGTGTTTAACTGAAAGAAATGTATTAACTTTTATAATTAATAAATGAATAATAAATAATAACATTTTCTCAGTGACAGGTAAATGTCACAGTCAATGCAAATGCCAGTGCAATTCTGCAATTAATGTTTTTTGAAAGAATATGTCACTGAAGGTCAAACAGATCCATTTGTGCTGATTGTCATTATGGCTGTGCCATAGGGGCCAAAGTCGTCCTTCATAACTCCAGAGAAGAGAGCCAAGCTGAAGTCAAACCCCGTTAAAGTGAGGTTTGCAGAGGAGGTGGTGGTCAATGGTCACTCACAGGTTTGGCACATTCTGTTCATTCATGCTATGTTAAAAATGGAGTATATTCACATTCGCTAATTTACACAAAAGAGATAAAGTGAATAAGCGATAAAGAAAATAAGAGCGAGATAATATGAACAAAAGATGTAGAACAATAGAGAAGCATTGAGAGGGAGAGGTTTGGCAGTCTACCCAGTCTTGGGAAAAACCTTAGTCAATAATTTAGCACTTATTTATTAATTATTCAATTAACCATTAATCATAATCTCTGTGTAACTGTGCTGACATGGTATAGCTGCAATTGTGATTTATGATAGAGCACCTTAAAATAGATAGAGCACAGTTAACCTAAAAGTAAAAATTCTGTCATTATTTTTGAGTGAATTGTTCCTTTAGGTGGAGTGCCGTGAGTCTATTAATTTCCCTCGACGTTTTTTAATTAACATCTAATTAAAAAAAAACATTATCAGGCACACCACATGACTAAGGCATTGATAAAGCGGTTTTATCTTTGTTGTATGCAGCCTTTGGAGTGCTTAATCTTTTTTAATGTGATAATGAGACTGATAATATTCCCTGGCTTAACTAGAATTGTTTAAACACTGTTGAAACAGGCAGTTGTTTTTACCATTGCTACAATATATTGAACATATATTGACCTTTGACCCCCAGGGTAACTCTCTGCTGTTCCTGCCCAATGTTCTGAAGGTCTATCTGGAGAATGGCCAAACGAAGGCTTTTAAATTTGAATCTAAAACCACTGTTAAGGTACTTTACACATAGTTATGTGATGGCTTATTTTTCAGTCAGCATTAATTATGTTGCTTTTTTATTGTTTATTGGCATCCTAAGATAATTTCATGCATGCTCCAATTGCAGTATTAGGGAATTTTTGGAAATGCTATACACTACCATTTAAATGTTTAGGGTCAGTAAGATTAAATTAAAACAAGTATGCATTAAATTGATCAAAAGTGACAGTAAAGACATTTTTAATGTTACAACAGTTATTTCTGTTTAAAAAAAACTGGGGTACTTTAGAATTTTGTATTCAACAATCCTGAAAAAATGTATCACGGTTTAGGACATAGTGATGACTCTGAAGGAGAAACTATCAATCACCCGGATCGAACACTTCTCTCTGGTACTTGAACAACAATACAGCATCAGCAAACTATATCTACTACACGAGGAAGAGATTATTCAAAAGGTACACACACAAACACAAGAAAAAAACAAACAAATACACACATCAATAAATGATAATGTATTCATCCTCATGTAGTTACAAACCTGTGGGACTTCCTTTCTTCTCTGGAACACAAACTATTTTTTGAAGAATATACTGGCCACTTACCTCCATGTAATAAAGGTGAATAAGGATGCGGGCTACAAGTCAAGATCTAAAACTCATAAAAGCAGTCCGAAAGATTTTTGATTATGACTTTCTTACACAAAGCTGTCATTTGACTCCAGAAATGCTTTTGCATCTGGACCACTTTTATGATACTTTCACAATGTTTTTTTGTTGTTGTTTTTTTGAGAGTCCTTTTCCTCTTTCACTTTCCATACATTAAAAAGAGTATGTTCTTCATATCACTTTTTGTGTTCCACAGCAAAAACAAAGTCATACAGGTTTAAGATGAGGAGGAGTAAATAATAACAGAATGTACATGTTGGGTGAAAATGTTCCTTTAAAGAGTTTACTTATTTCTTTCTACACTCACACACAGTATACATCTAACACTCTGTGTATATGTGACAGGTGGCTGAAAAGAAGGAGACTCACGACTACAGGTGTCTGTTTCGTGTCTGTTTTCTACCGAGAGACTTTAAGAGCATGCTCAAAGAAGATCCTGTGGCCTTTGAGTATCTATACTTACAGGTGTGCGTTTGTCTGTGTGTATATACAGGCATTTAAAATAAATATATATATATATATATATATATATTGCTACAGATTGAATTTAGATTGTTTTTAATAGTGTGTGTGTATGTGTGTGTAGAGCGTGAGTGATGTATTGCAGGAAAGGTTTGCAGTGGAGATGAAATGTAATACAGCTCTCAGACTGGCTGCTCTACTTGTACAGGAAAAACTAGCAAGCTGTGGACAATCTCTTAAAACACCTCTGAAGGCCATGATGTGAGTACACACACTAACACATAAGTGTCCATGCTATTTTAATAAATGAAAACTTGTTGCTGCATTTTCTAGTTGTCCTCCTTAGCAAGTACACTACTATTCAAAGGTTTGAGGTCAGTAATTCTATTAAAGAATTCTATTTAAGAAAGAAATGTCTCCAATCATGTTTCCACAACTGTTTTAATAATAATAATAATAAATCTTTCTTGAGCACCAAATCAGCATAATGATTTCTAAAGGAACATATGACTGAAGACTGGTGTAATGTAAAGTACTGGAGAAAAATATGATAAAATAGAAAGCTGTTATTTTAAATTGTAATAATATTTAACAATATTATTGTAACGTGTAGACTAACATGCACAAAATCCAAGTTAAATAAAAAGTATTTTAATAAACAATGTGAGCACATAGGAGGAATCAGAATAGCAACTACATATTGTAACAAACAATACTGGACGAAAAGGAAACGCAGTGCTTACTGCTTATAAACATGTTGAAACGTAATCAGGATGAAACAGAACAGGTGTGTGGGACTAATTAACAAACAACTAGGAAACTAATTAACTAACTAGGAAATCAGGCAAAAAGGAACAGATCAAACAGAGTGAAAAACTATAACAAGACATAACAGTACATAACAATTACAATTATTGTTTTTCTGTATTTTTGATCAAATAAATGCTGCCTTGGTGAGACTTTCAATAGCATCAAAAACTATTCTGTCTGTACTATTTCTGTCTGAAGGAAGGAGTGGGGTATTGAAAGCTTTGTGTCCCACACCTTACTGCGAAACATGAGAGAGAAGGACTTGAAGAAAGCCATCAGTTACCACATGAAAAAGATTCTATCTCAGGAGCCAAAGCAAAAGGTGTGGGCATGTGTATACTGTATTTGTGTTCTGTCCTGAGCATTGAGTGGAAAAATGTAAATCATGTACATAGCATGCAGTATACCTGTAACTCTAACCCATACTGTGTGCCATAGAACAGTGATGGTTTCAGATAGTATCGTGACGTATGCCATGTTACAGAATAATACTATATCCATTTATCATGTTTTTTTTTTTTACTTTGAAATTATATCATGGATGCTACATTCCCATGGTAGATGTGCTCAAAACATGAATATTTTGGTATTCTTTGTTAGTGAAGAACAGTACAATGTGTATTTACATTATTTGTTTTCATAGGTGATCTCAGTGAATCGTGCTAGACTGAACTACTTGAATGAGATGTCTGAACTCAAGTCCTATGGAGGAAAGGCTTTTAGTGCAACTATGATGGTAAGAGATGCACTCTGAGTCTTAATATCCAGTTTCAGACATGAATTCCATTAAATTGCTATAAAAACAAATTGCCATTAAATGTACCCCACCTGCATTTACACATGTAATGGCTTTACATCTTTTATCCGCATTGCTACCACTCACACATCAGCACCAAAAATGCCACTTTGGAGAGTCAGAGACCTACAGAGCACATGCTCTCTTCAGTCATACAATTTTCCAACAGTCGGACCAATAGTTTAGATTCACTGCACACCACAAAAAATGTAATTTACTGTACACTGTCATTCAAAAGATTGGGGCTGGGTTTTTTCCAGGTTTTTGAAAGTCTCTTATTCTCACCAAAGCTGCATTTACTTGATTAAAATAAATTAAAAACAGCAAAATTGTGAAATATTATTACAATTTAATTCAACTGTTTTCTATGTTAAGATATTTAAAAATAGCAAAGCAGAATTATGTCCTGTTATTTTTTTCAGTGTTACATGGTCCTTTAGACATCGTTCTTATATGCCGACTCAAGTAACATTTCTTATTATTATTATTACAGTTGAAAATATTTGCACGACTTAATATTTTTGTGAAAACCGTGATACATTTAATGAATCAAAAATGTCCAAAAGAACAGCATTTATGGGAAATATAATTTTTGTAGCAATTTATAAGTATTGACTGTCGCTTTGTTCACCTTTACTTATTGTCAACATAATGCCTCATTGATGGATAAAGTATTATTTTCTTTAAAAAAAAAAAGAACTTACTGACCCCAAACTTTTGAATGGTAGTATATTTTTACATTTTATTGATGCAGCTATATACACGTGAGAAAAATATGTTTAACTTTCACTAAACATTAAGCTTTCTTAAAGAATGCATAAAAAAATGTACTACAAAATTTTATTAGCTATCTATTTTTGATTGATAGCAAGAAAATACAGCTATAAATTCATGAACAAACTTTTACTTGAAAACAATGCCACAAACTTCTAATACCATAATTTTCATCAACCCATTCTAAATGATACTTCAACTAATATCAAAACTATATCTATTTATTTGAAATATTTTTTTCAAATAAATATTGGAGTTTTACATAAATGTTTTTTTATATAAACATAAATGTAGTTATTTTTACTATAGCGACGTATCGAAATCGATAACCGCACTATTCAATACGTCACAGAAAAACAAATACTTGCAAGGCATAAAAAGTATATCTTGAGCCCTGAAGTGGGCCATTATGTATTTCCTTTCCATACAAATGTTACCTTTCTGTTTTAATTCAAATAGCCTGTATTTCTAAATAAAACAGGTGAGAGAGAGGAAATTAATTCCAAAAAAAAAAAAGATGAGATTAAATGTTCACATATTTCTCTTTTGGTTTATCTTTTTGGTTTATTTGGTTTTCTCCCTGCTGTCCATTCCACATGTCACATGGTTTATCACATACTGTACGCTCTTTCTCTATTTAACTATAGCTGCAGGACAGAGAGTCAATGGTGAGTTTGTTGGTGGGAGCTCAGTATGGGGTGAGTCAGGTGATCAACCATAAACTGAGCATCATGACCACACTAACTGAATTCAGCTGCATTACCAGAGTGGAACTATTACCCGAGTCTGACAGAGTTAGTCTGGTCAAGATCTACCTGCAGGATATAAAGGTAAACAATATACATGCACTCATACTTACATCTACATACGTACAATCAGTATAAACCTTTCTTTGTACTCTCTGCTCTGACTTTGTTTCATATTGGTCACACTTTTCCTGTCTTCAGCCAATAACGTTGCTGATGGAGTCAGTGGCAGCTAAAGATTTATTGTGTCTGGTTGCTGGATACTGCAAACTATTTGTGGACCCCCAGATCTGCGTGTTCCCCTGGTCAACTTATTCAAAGTGCCACCGCATATCAGCAGAGGAGGGTATACAACCTATTTGTCTGTTTTACTGAATTCTTTATTCTGGTTAAACACTACTTTTTGAAATTTAAAGAGCAACGTTCAGGTTGAATTTATAACTGAATTAATACTTGATATTGTCTGAAGAGGTCTTTTAAAAACACATGTGTAGAAATTACTAATGAAATCTCATTTGATGTAGAAATTTTGATGAAAATGTGCTAGGCTCTGGAATACGCCTTTCACGCTAGCAACGCGTCATATGACGTAGGCCGAGGCAAATAAGAGCTCGCGTTCAGCTGTAGTTAGAGCGGTAGTGAGAGACAGAGAAAGTTTTAGATCGAGTTTTAGAGATGCCAATGGTAAATTATTGTGTTTGTGCTGGTTGCACGAATTCCAGTCTGTCAGGACATCGTGTCCATCATTTTCCTTCTAGGAAAAACAAGGCTTTTCGTTCTTGGGTGCGTTTTGTGCAGGTGAAGAAAGCAGACTTCACTGCCGCGTCTGTCACCTCACACTCGGTCGTTTGTAGCGCACATTTCACTCCGGAGAATTATAGACCTATATATTTTTTGCATCACAGACAGATGGTTTAATTAATACGGCTTTGCAAACATTGCATTTTGCTGTCTTGCTCTGCGGTGTTTCCAGTGTATTTACACACAGCGAACATGTTGGCAGCTCAATGCTATCCTGCTTGCTGGCTGCAAACTGCGGAATGGATTCCTGGGGTCTCTGTGTCTCATTGAGCCGCGCCTCCGTTCAGGAAATCCATTCCACAGTTTGCAGCCAGCTAGCAGACTAGCCGACGGGAATCACTTTTGGAGTCATTTCAGCAGGATATCGGATACTGGATCGGATCGGCCCCATCCCTACCTGTGTGCCATAGGCATGCTCGTCTACATCGGAGAACTCGGTTTCTTCATTCACATCCATTGTAACCTGAGCTTGAACTTGACCAGACTCCCTCGCCCATCGTCACTTCCGGTTAGTGCTTTATAGACGCGGAAGTTATTTTATCACAATTTATCTCAAAATATCGTTGATGGCTAAATATAAATATATATTACTCCAGTTCAGAAAATCTAGTTGTTTTATCATCAACATACACTATGCTATATAGGGGTGTCCAACCTGCACGTTGCTCTTTAAAAACAGAATTTTAGAATGCGGTAGGATTTTCAAGATTTTTTTGAAGGCATTTCTACAGAGCCACAAAAATAATAACACTAGCAATACTAACATTATCAATGCAAATTCTAGCCTAATGCAGAAAACAAAAAATCTTTCGTGAGTAGGAGAGTAGGGTAAGTGAGTCAGCGGGTATGATAGGCCGACAATGTGACCACATTACTGGTTTTGCATGTTTGAAAAAGGATATTTTCACAATTCGGTTTATCTGAATTTGGTCTCTGCTTCTGCCTTTTTGTGTAGGTTATGTGTCACACTGTGGCAGTGATTCTGACGACTCAGACACAGATGTGGATGCTCTCCTTACTCATGTTGCTAGCACTGCTAAAAGCAACAAAACAGCAGTTAAACCCAGAGATAAGCTACCAGAAGGAACTGAAAAAACACAAAGTAACAATAAAAAAGATGAAGAGGTGGAGAAGGAAGGAGGCAAAGCAGAGGAGGTGGTTGAGAAGAAGGAAAAGGAAGAGGATAAAGAAACCACCCATGGTAATAATGGAAAGACAGTAGAAACAGATGATGAGAGCGTAGGCACAGAAAAGGAAGACAAAGAGCAAGAGAAAAAGCCTGAACAACCTCAGTGTGTCATCATTGTGGATGACCCCTCATCTGAAGCAACTGATTCAAACCAAACTGAATCACATTTCATGACCAGCATGTCCAGTGACTCTATAGATGCCCTAGAAGAGGACGACCTGATGACCTACTTCTCTACCAGACGCCCATGCCATTTACCAGTGAAAGATTCTTACTGCTGTCAAGACCGCTATTCACCAGCATTGTCTCCACAGCAACTGCACAACAAAGATTCCCATTCTCAAAGTGACCTGTGCTCTGCTGATTCCCATTGTGAGTCTGATATTGACCAATTCTTTTGCTTTGCTGCACTCTCAAATATTGCTGAATGTCTACCTAGTCCCCCTGCAGCCAGTGAAGAGGAGGACTGTGAGGAGTTGGGGCCAGAGACTGAAAAACATGAAAGGGGGTCACCTGCTAAATGTCCTGGAACAACCCTACCCCCTCCTGGAGACTATGTGTTCACCTTTGAACAAGGAGACACAAGACACTACTACAATATCTGCTCCAATGTGACCCCTGACAGTGCCCGCAGCCTTCCACAACCTCTTTCTCCTCCAGGTCCTATAGAAACTCAACCGGATCGGGAAGGAAGGGAAGTAAATCAGACAGTAACAGCGACAATTTTTCAACCCCCACCAGGGTTTGGAGACAGCAGTTCAGATGATGAGTTCTTTGACGCTCAGGAAAGATTCACATCCCCTGAAGAACCCTCCTCAAGTGCGATGACAAGAGGTATGACGTAGGGAAGATTCTCTATGAAATGTTCTCAAATTATTATAACAAATGTTGTACAAGTTAAAGAAGTTAGTAAATCATATGAAAAAGTAGTTTTTCTGCACTCATCAAAAAAAGAAAAAAGACAAAAAAGAAATCATATCCAAAATAGTGGTGTAGAGTTTTGCTAACAAATACTTACCATGTGTATTTGCTGATATTTCTCGTTATAGAAAATTCTGCAAAGCCAAGCACCATAAGCCTGGGTGGGATTGGCATCTGTGTCAGTGAACAAGAAGCAGAGGATCTGGAGAAGAAACAAAAGGAGGAAGGAAAAATTATTGCACAAGATGAATTTTCAAATTTCAATAAAAGATCCAAAAAGCGTCGCTCATTTATGGAAACAAATTACACATCCCTGGTATCATTCCCAGAACAGGATCAATTAGATAACAGCTATGGAAATAGCATACCAAGCTATGGTTCTATATCAGTCAACCATGGTGCTGGACAAATACCATGTTTTGATGGCAGATGCTCAGATCAAGGTCCATGTCCAACAGTCTCATCTTTGACCGATTCTGAAGGAGAACCATCACCACTGGAATCAAAACCCATCAATACATTCAAAGTCAATGGATCAGGACCAGATAATCCTACTGATACACAAGTGGGACACTCAAACAAAGCCTATCAGCGGAAACAGCAACTTATAGAGATGGAACCAGATTCCATGGAGTTCAAATCAGTCTCTGAGCTAATGTCTTCAGTATCGCCAACTATAGTACCAGTACGCTCCCGCATGGACCTACAGGACAAAGGTAGTTCCAGTAACCATGGCAGAGATGAGGAGGAGGAGGGTGCAGTTGGAGGTCTTGTTGAGAGACTGTTTGGAAGCCACTTGTTCTTTGATATATCTGGAGGAAAGTGTGATAGCAGTGTTTTATTTGGTCAAAGAGATGACCATGTAACCAAACAAATGGCGGATTCATCCCAGGCCAGATCAGTGACCCAAAAGAGCAGTTCACTGCCAAGACTAGGCCAGATATCCCCATCAAGTTTACCCTACTTCCATCTCCCGAGTATATCATACACCACAAGCCCTAATATAGACAAGGATGATGATACTGTATATCTAGAATCTGGGATGGGAAAATGCTCAGTGGACCCCACAGAGAGGACAAGAAGCCAAAGCATGTCTGCATCCTTTGGCAGTGGTGCACCACATTGCCCATCAAGACAATTATCTTCCCAGCGAGTCATAGGACCAGAATCTGATGAAACTGACAATTCTTGTAACACTTCCATCCAAGAACTGTCTTCTGGCGTTCCATCTTGTGAACCAGCCCAGAGGTACCTTCTTACGCCCTGTTCATCTGGCATCCTTGGGCGACTTTCTGCCTCAACATTGCGGGGAAAGATCCAGAGCCTTCCTCTCTACTTATCACGTTCCCAGGAAATGGTAACTGCCAGTTCTAATGGCAGTGGCAACGTTAAGCCTGTGAGAAGACTTTCAGAAACACAACTACAAAGAAATGAAGTTGAGGTAGCAAAAGAAGTAACTGAGGATGTGACCTTGAATGTAGGTGCTCCTGAAGTAAAAGAGGTAAAAGTGGTTACCATAGTATCTGAAGAAGTAACTGAAGTCATTGAGGAGATAAGAGAGGTCAGCCATATTAGTCCTCAAGCATGTGGACAGCATAAAGCCAAAACTGAACCTAAAGAGTTTGCTGTATTATCCATATCCCCCTTGTGTTCCAAGGCAGACAACTCTCTCCAAGTCAGCCCCTCATCTGTAGTGGTTACTACACAAAACCTAAATGGACCCTGGGGGGTGGTAACGTCTGGTGGATTACAAGAATGTAGCTGCCCTCCCTCAAGCACAACTCCCCAAAACTTTATCTCTAGCTGTGGGGTTTTCACAAACTGCCAGTCCAAACCTACCATTGCCCAGCCACAATCCTTGCCCATCCCCAATCAACATAAGAAACAAGACCTTAGCTGCAGCTCAGCACTGGCTATGGGTTGTGACACTGTAATGGAGAGTGCTCAGACACCTTTAGAGGTCTGCCAGACCGTATACACCAACTGTTTCAGTGGAGTTCTTGACAGTGCCAGCTTCGATGATGAACTCACTGTCTACGAGTTTTCCCGCAGAATGAGCGAGGGTGAAACAGGGGATACAGTGCTGACATCTGTCCCTCCATCCTCTCTCTCTGCATCCCCTGCATCTTTCTCTCCATCTTCTCCATTGCCCTCAATCCCTCATCTAGTACTGCCTGCTTCGTCATCTACAGAGCTCATTCCCCTTTTGTCTCCGTTGGATGCTCCGAACTGCTTCCTAACGAACCCCCATGAAGATATCATGACTTCACTGCTGACTCGCCGGTATCCCCTACCACCAACAGGATTCCTTTCTTTGCAAAGGGATGTGGATACCATCTTAAGTGTTCTTGCTGGTGCTATAAAGAGTCAAGATAGGGTCCACGAGCACCCCAGGGATACCTGTGTGGCTCACTTTTCAGAGAACAAAAGGCGATTACATGCAGAGGCTCGGGGGCTTTTAGCTGGATGCCAGCGTGTGGTCAGGGTTGGGCAGACGCCAGAGGAAACACTTCAATCGTTGTCTGAAAGCTTCCGCTCACTGGTACAGCTGACAATTGTATGCTTATGTTTCTCTAGTTGCCAGCGATGCAGGGAGCGCCATGCCCAAGCACTTACAGGACTAGCAAATGTTGCAAAAACTTTTCAAGACTTTGCTCGGGCGGCAGAGCTTGTGGGAAGTGCTACCGAAAGGAAGACTTGTCATGATCTTAGTATTAAACTCCTGGCTCGCCAATGCACTGCACTGACAACCTCAGTCTTCTGCCTCACCCAGCTCTTTCGCACTCTCACTGCCCTTTGACATTTGGACAGTTACACTTAGTAATCCCCCCCAAAAAAAATAGCAAGAAACCTGTCAGAATAACTCAAATGTGGTTTAAATAAACAAATTAAGATATACAACATTAATATTGAGGCAGTGTCCAAAGGCACTGGCATACCAATAATAAGCATAAACTAATACACTCACACACATACAGACACTGAAACATAAAACCTGCCATTTAAATGTATTGAATGGATTAGCCTAAAATGACAAATGTACTGAGAACAGAATTTCTAAACAGGGTACTTAACAGTTTGTTTTACAGTATTTGTATGTTGGGTATAAGTATTTAGTATTGAATGTAATTCTAAACTATAACTGTCTTTGTACTATGGTTGTCAGTAATTTATTCTGCTTCATGAGGAAAGCATAGACAGGGATTTTCCATAGTATCTTCCAGCATTCTCTGCAATCTTTCTCATAATTGCTCTCTCTTGCTTCCTCACCAATGTTATGCACATACAATATATATTCTCTTCTCAATACCTAGTGTCTATTAGAGAACATTATGAAAGCTTTCTGCAGTAATAACCTGGGTTATAAATGTTTACTAATACAAACAATATCTTACTTGAGTTGCCAGTAATGTTACGTGTTCTTTTAGAAGAATATACCAAAGCCTACGGATGAATGATTTTGCAGAGTGAATGCAGATTCATTCAAAAGACTTTACATTGACTTTTGCATATGCTTTACAGCTTAATAAGGGGGGGTATTATTTGGATCATTAGATTATCTTTGTGGAGAAATAACAATATCATTTTTGGTGCCATTGATTTATTTTTCACTGACAAGTTATTCCTTTTTAGTCATTCCTCCCCCTAAAATATTTTTGTCTTCACAAAACACTGCTCACATAATCATACAACGGTCAAATTATTGTAGAAAATGGTTGAAAGGTACGGAGCCCCCCTAGTCCCCCATACTATCTCGTGGCCTCAAGATACTATCTTGAGGCCACGAGTTACTTATCTTGAGGCCACGAGATAGTTATAATAATTTTTTTTGACAAAGTGGGACTAGGGGGGCTCTGTAGAAAGGTGATAGGAGTGGAAAAGTACAAATTTGAGTGTGAGAAAATATCAAAATGACTAAATTAATAGCAAAGTAATTTACCTACCAGTACGTGTCTGAATACCAAAAAAGCTGCCATGCACTCTCTTCTTATAAGGCATGCTGTAAGCCATAGACATACTTTATACCTTGGAAATAGTGGGATGCATGCAAAAATGAATGCATGATTGAAAGACTGACCAGTGAGTGAATGAATGGTTATAGCAATGAAAACCGGCTTTGTAATGCAGCATTCACCCCCATTAAAAATGACTTCTAAACAACGGGAGAAGTTTGTTTTATTAATTAGACTTCACACTATTCTCTTCTATATTAACGCTAACATATATTTACATCAACGCCACGGTACAGCCAGGAATTTGTTGCGCTGACTAACATGGGTCAGTTGGATTTACCACTGAAGCCTAGCTGCAGATGCAAACTCATGTAGGCAAAATTTTTTAGTCAGAGTGCGATTGTGATATTCCCTGTCAGCTGAGACTAATTTATTCAGTGAGTGAAAGTGTCTAATAATTGGGGGATTGCCAAAATAAAGTGAATAGTAGGCTAATTGGCTGGTCAAGTGATCTTAACGTTGCTATGAAACTGAAGATATTTTCTTCATATTGTGACGTAGCCTACATCCAAGTGTTGCATTGCACACAAAAGTGGAGACAGATCAAATGCAAGCTTGAAATGAGATGGTCCTCACTGGAGAACACGAAATCCAGGGGGAGGAGTTGGATCCAGATCCAACTCCTCCCACCTTACATATACCTAAACCTACCCATCTCCATCCCCTGATCCCTAACCCCACCCCTAATCCTACCCATCTCCACCCCCTGGTACCTAACCCCACCCCTAATCCTACCCATCTCCACCCCTTAGATCTGGATCCAACTCCGCCCCCTGGATCTCGTGTACTGCAATGAGGTGCTACTGCTTGAAATGGCAGGGTTTAAGCAGAGATGTCCATCATACTTCACCAGAAAGTCCAGTTATGATATTATAATTAAACAATACATTAAAACATTTTTTTTAATTAAACATGCACAGATGAATTGTTCACAATGAGATCAATAGCATGCATTTAATTAGAAAATATGGTGAATTTCATTTCATGCCGACTTTAACACAGCCCCCATAAGACAGCACAGCTTCATATAAAGTAAATAAAATTTTATTAGATTACTAATATGATTTAATTTTAACTATTTTTCAAAAGTAATATTAATTTAGTTTAATATTTAATATTGATATACGACTTACATGGAATTCCGAAATTCATAAAGCATGTTCATTGGCTATCTGAAACTTTTTAATATGAATAAATAAAATATGAATAAAAAATTATATTAAATCTCAATAACCAGCATTGTCTCGTTTTTACATTGTCACAGCACATCATGATCACATGACATCATATAGCCTAGTAAGCACGCAAGCTCTGTTAAGTCAGGTATTTTAGAGCTCATTGGCCATAGATAAAGTTGTAAATGTTTGCCTTCCCTGTTAAATCGGGACATAGTTTTTTAACATTTCATTGTGACAACGTAACTATATGGGGTAAGTCAATGTGAGCTATGCAGATCATTCACATCAACATATCATGTTTTATTACATTATGTAAATAAATAAATATACTCACGTTCGGGGGAAAACACATTCCACCCGAGCTAAGAGACTTTTATCTCTAGCGGAAACAGGAACTCGTCTGAGTGACGTAGCAAGTGGGAAATTCAAAATTTAAAACATTTTCGACTGAAAGATGTTTTGGCACTTTTCATTTTATATCGCATTATATGTGTAGTCGTGAGTAATATAGTAAACGATTGCCTCTTTTTAACCTTAAATTATAAGTTATTTGTTGTTTTGAACTCTCTTTTATCGGCATTTTAAAGTGAATCATTGGAGCACAGCTGGTGAGTTTGTTGTTCAACATGTCAGTCAGAACAAGCAATTTTGCATGACTGATTTTATATCAGTTCAATTTATTATCTGGTGTTAGTTTGACGCACTTACATTTTAAATTTTTCACCTTTATTTGGGTTGGAATTTGCTGATGCATCAGTAACTAACTGTGATCCACGAGTAAGTTAAAGGTATGCGAATCAATGCAGCTTTAGGAATATGAGCTGTATTGCCAGTTTTCCACATTAGAAAACTGATCGAGAGCTTTAAATAATAATAAAAAACATGGGATTCTTTCTAAAGATAGTAATTAAATGAGTTAAAATTGAATATAAAAGTTACACTTTGTGGTTTAATCCTGTTTTGATCGTGTTTTGTACACCGTGGCGTGATGTAACGTTAACGTTACTTGATATTGCATGAGTGCCATTTAATCAGTGTTCTTAAAAAAATGTGTCCCCTTAATATATTTGAATAAAAATGTGCTGTTAATTTATGCAGGTCTAAGTGTCATCAGTATGCCTGTAGACAGCACCTCTGAACTTCTCAAGCACTATGAGGTTTATGAAACCATTGGCTCAGGTAATGCCCCTTGATTATGCTTTTATGGAAAACGTTCTTGATTGCTTCAGAGATTGTGTTTATTGGAGAAAGTTGTAAAATCACCTTTAATCAAGAGCAGTTTTTATTTATTTATTATTATTTCTAACCCACAGGTGGGTTTGCCAAGGTCAAACTTGGCAGACACATACTTACAGGTGAGAAAGTGGCCATCAAAATAATGGAGAAGAAAGACCTAGGGGTAAGATCCTCTCCTTAATCCTGGCCTTACCATGAAACAACATTTGCATAATACGTTATGCTTATGGAGGAAGAATGGGAATATTGCTTAATTTATTCTACATTTAGATGAAACGCATTGTTAGCATGATGAAAATGAAAAGAGCATGTTATTTTGAAAAGAAATGCTCTTTAAATTGTGTATTCTGTATCTAGGATGATCTTCCCAGAGTAAAGATAGAGATAGAGGCTATGAAGAACCTCAGTCATCAACACGTGTGTCGTCTCTACCATGTCATTGAGACATCAAGCAAGATCTACATGGTGCTTGAGGTATGTTTTGCTGAACGTGATTCTGCTGCTTAACAAAAATTGATTAATATGCTTCATATGTTTATATTCATGTATCTTGTCACTTTGTCAGTACTGTCCTGGAGGAGAACTGTTTGATTACATCATTGCTAAAGACCGGTTACCAGAGGAAGAGACCCAAGGGTTTTTCCGTCAGATCATCTCTGCATTGGCCTATGTTCATAGCCAAGGCTATGCCCACCGAGACCTCAAACCTGTGAGTTGGTTGATGAGAACTTGACTTTTAAATAGCTTAAGCTTATGTGTACTGAGTTCTCCCATTTAAAAGAACCAATTACTCAAAAATGAAAAGTGTCTTAGTTTACTCACCTTCATGTCATTCAAAACCCATAAGACTTCATTCTGTGGAACGCAAAAGAGAAATTCAGAACACTGTGCTCATCCCTTTTTCCCATTCAATTACAATTTTGATGTTTTCAAGCTTTGAAAAGGATACAAACAACATGGTCTTTTTCTTAAGCCACGTGATAGCTTGGTGTAAATTGACTGATATATATATTCAGGTTTGGAACAACATGAGGGTGAGTATATGATGGCAGTATTTTCATTTTGCAGTAATTTATTAGAGTACAATAACTGTTCTTATTGACCTTAGGAAAACCTGCTGATTGATGAAGATCATAACCTGAAACTCATTGACTTCGGCCTTTGTGCAAAGCCTAAGGTGTGTATCCATCTATTATGCCCCATAAATTCAAGTCACATTTATTTATAAAGCACGTTATACAAGACAGATTGACAAGAAGCTTGACAGTAATAAACAGGAAAATAACAAAGTTAAAATTCAACAATTATAAAACTACCCCAATTTTAGCTGTAAAACAGCACAACAGAATACAATAATGTCATTATTCAGCTCAAGTTAGTTCAGTGTTGATTGTTCAATTCAATAGTGTCAATGTTGAATTCATTTCATGTCATCATAATATCTTACCTAAACTTGTTTTTTAAGTAACACGTCCATTGTTTTAATAGCATTTTAAAAGTTTTGAATTTTACTTTTAATTAGGGTGGTTTGGGTTTTGAATTGCTGACCTGTTGTGGCAGTCCAGCATACGCAGCTCCAGAGCTCATTCAGGGCAAGGCTTACATCGGCTCCGAGGTCAGTGTGGCGTATGTGTTTCAGCATATTTAAAAGGAATGACTAATTAAATGATAAGTTTAAGAAATGATTTATTGTGTGTGTGTATATGCTCCAGGCTGATGTGTGGAGTATGGGTGTATTGCTTTACGCTCTACTGTGTGGTTTTCTACCATTTGATGATGACAATTGTATGGTCCTCTACAGAAAAATCACAGTAAGTTTGTTGCATGTGAGCATTTAATTACACCACCACATTTTGTTCATCCATGCATTTATTGGGCTACTAAAATAAAAGTAGTTTTGTGTAGTAAGTGATCTCATATTATGCAATATTGGCTTGTGTTTTGACAGAGGGGCAAATACAGCAACCCGCACTGGCTTTCACCTGCTAGCATTCTGCTTCTAAACCAGATGATGCAGGTACTGTGCATGGTTTGTATGTCTTGGCGCTTTTCCACTGCATAGTACGGTACGGTTCGGTACGGCACGCTTTGGCGCTTTTCCACTGCATAGTACGGTACGGTTCGGTTCGGTACGGCCCACTTGTGGTGCTTTTCCACTGCATGGTCCGGTACGGTACGGCTCGCTTCGGCTCGCTTTAAATGGTACCTGGTCTGTTGAGGTTCCAAGCGTACCGTACCGGTACTAAAATGTGACGTAAAAACACTGCAGATCACTGATTGGTCAGACAGAATCGTCACTACCAGCGTCATTGGACACTAAACCCGCTAGATTTAAATAACCAGTAGACAACAGCCAACGCGGTAGCATCTGTTTTTTAAACTTTAAAAACAAATGGCTGAATCGTGGTCAGTGGACGAGGTGCAGACGTTCCTCTCGTTGGTTGCCGAGGAGCGGATCCAGCGAGAGCTGGATGGGGCAAAACGGAATGAAAAAGTGTTCCAAGAAGTAGCTCAGCTCTAAGCCGCACACGGCTATCACCGGACCTACAAGTGTAGGGACAAAATAAGTAAATAACGATCAGTCCCACCCACTTTGAAGAGGTACTAACTGCGGTGGAAAAGCAACCGAGCTAAAGCGAACCGAACCGTGCCGTACCGAGTCGAGTCGAGTCGTACCACACAGTGGAAAAGCGAAGCGAGCCGAACCGTTCCGCGCCGAGTCGAACCGTACCGAGCCGAACCAGCAGTGGAAAAGCGCCATCTGTTTGATGTGTTTTAGGAACTCGAGACAATTTCATTGCACTTTATTCTTTTCTCCTGCAGGTGGATCCAAAGAGGCGTTTGACAGTGAAACAGTTGCTTGATCACCCCTGGGTTATGAAGGGATACAGCACACCAGTAGCGTGGCACAGTAAATATCCTGTAAGATAAACATGTTTATAGTTGCATCTCATGGCTCCAAGATCCAGTTAGTCAAGTGATGCCAATATGGCTCTTTTTTTTAGCATAAATGCTGTTGTCATTCTTATTGATTATTTGTCCATAAATTGTATCTGATTTTGTTCTCTTGAAGCTTTAACCGATCAATATGACCTTAATATTTTTAGTCCTTTGATATATTACACAAACATGACTTAGGATGTTTGTTGATCAGCAGTGTCTGATTCTTTATAGATGAACACTGCTAATAAAAGTAGAGAGTACTGTATAAGAGGTCATACATGATTTTACTTTGGGGGAAAAAAAGCAACTATGTTTTTAACTTACTAAATTATTGTGTATAATTTCCTTTTATATGTTGTTCTTTTTTAGTTGGGTCATATAGATGAAGACTGCATCACTGAGATGGCAGTGGGTTTTAAACAGTCCAGACATCGCACAATCCAACTAGTGTCAGAGGTAGAGAAACAAGACATATTACAAGACATAAGTGTTTCCTTATATTTAAAATGATATAGATCTAACAGCTGCAAAGACGCTACCATTCAAAAGTTTGGGGTTGGTTTTTCCACGTGTTTTTTTTTTTTTTTTTTTTGTCTCTTATGCTCACCAAGGATCCATTTATTTGATAAATACAGTAAAACTGTAATGTTGTGGAATATGATTAAATTATGATTATTATTAAATTATTAATTTCTTTAAAAAAAGAAAGAAAGAAAAACATCCCCAACCCCAAACTTTTTAATGGTACTCTGTACATGTAATTTGAGTTATAATTACAGCAAATAGTTACAAACTCTCCCTTTACAAACATGGACTGTTTGTCTCTGACTGAAGAGTTTATTTGTTAAGAATGTAAAATTCTTATTGACATATATAAACGTGTTATGAGTAATGATACTAAAAGTGACATTTGACTTTATTGAATTTATTACTATGACCACTAGATGTCAGTAGATTCCAGAGCATCAGCCAAAGCTGCTTGTCTTTAACAGTTGAAATGTGACTTCTAAACAAGAGAATTATGCATGAGTCACACAAAGAGAAATCGTTACTTTGTGCCTGTTTCTTCAGTGGAAGTATGATCACATGACCGCCACCTACCTTTTACTGCTGGCTAAAAAGCGTCACGGCCGCCCTGTGCGTCTGAGAGCAGAATGCCCCATGCTTGAGCCCATGTACTCTCCTTTACAGGACATACAAGTAAGTCTTTCATATTCACATAGTCATGACCAAAAAGCTATTATTAGATGCTTTATGATTGCATAATGGTCAGTTCATGCTACATTTATAAAAATTTTTTAAAAAAAATGCAGTGATGGTAATGTTGCGGTACTTTAAAAAAAAGGGTATTTCAGATTCAGTCAGACGGGAGTGATAGATGTGTTTGTTGATTTAATTCTTTTCTCCCCTGTTGTGATGTATATGCGAGTGAAACGGCTCCTCGAACTAAAAAAAAGTAGGGTGGGACTTGAATTTGTCTATCAGGAATTCATTGGATCATTGTGGTTTGCTATTGCTGTGATCTCATGTGAGAGACAGGTTGTCCCACCCTCGCGCCAGTAAACGCATCATTAGAGAATAGATGAGATGTTGCTGCAAGAGGGAGGGGAAGTTATTTTCATTAAAGATTATGAAGTCACATTTATTTGAAAAAATGTGTATAGATAAATTATTATAACAAATACTGTGACTTAAATATCACTGTAGTCAGGTGTTTCTTGATGTATAAATGCTTGTGTAGTTGCTGTCATTTACAGGAGTTTAATTCTGTGTATCCGTGTCTCAGCTGAAGCAGAGTCTACGCTTCAGTGAGGATGATGATGGTGTTCACCCAGTGGTGCTTGGCTCTATGGTCTTCCCCCCTGATTGCTACGATGACGAGAATCCCTGGACCCCTCTCACGCCCAAGAACACACAGACCACAAACACTCCACGCATGGTTAGCCTCCATGTTCTCTTTATTTGTCTGCTCTTCCCTCTTGTCCAGTGCTGCTTATTCGGCCTGTCTTTTTTTACATCCTTTTTATTTCTCCGCAATCTCCTTTTCTCTGACCGCCTGTATTTCGTCTTGTTAGTAATATTGTTACTTGTTATTTGGTATACTTTTTTTTTTTTTTTTTTTTTTTTGAAGTGACATACTTTACAGGACGCCAATTGGAAAACAGTCCTGCTGCATTATTGCAATGTAGATAAAACTGGATTGGGTTTGGTCAGGCAAATTAATGTTTATGAACTTGCATCCTTTGTCTTAGCAGCCCAGATCCATTATGAATCTATTAATAACAGCAACGCTAATCTGAAATTGCAACAAATTAAAATTCGTAATATGGTATGATGTAAAACTATTCGTCAATGTCTTCCTATGGAGGCAGTCATATGCAAATATATTCGCCCGTGTGACGTAGGGGTGTAAATATTAATCGATTCGTATCGATCCATAGATTATACAGCCGACGATTGGATGCATGTGTTTATGTATATCGATTAATGTGTTTATTTTGCCGCCTGTCTATTTTCAGCATCTGCTCCGACATATGCGTACAACCTATTCCTAAGCTGCGGGTGTATGGGATTAGATTTCGGTCACAATTCTGCGCGCGCAAGATCACATTTTGAGCGCGTAAAAGGGCATTCCGCACGCGCGTGAACTGAGTTTTGAGGAGAAATGTTCGTCTCGCAGATAAGAAAATATTTCGAGCGAACTAAAATCAATTTTGCATTTAAAATAAGTATTTGGATGTGCGCAGACGTTCTCTTTCGCATGTGCAAAGTTTCACTTTCTTGCTCCTCTCATACCAGCCATAAGCGCTCTCGAAGCGCAGACGGCTCGCGTGCTCAACACAACCCAGCGTTACAATATGCCATAATTCCAGCCAATCAGAGATGAGGCTGCTAAATTCGGATTGGCTGGATTGAAAACCAATCACAAGACTCCCTACATCACCGACTGTGGACGAGGAAAAATACATGGTGGAAGATGTTTATGTTTAATTTGTTTAATGGCTTGAACACTTCTATTTAAGTTCAATTGTCTACCACTCGACGATCACAGTTTATTTTTTAGCTTATTTTAAGCTAATTTTCTTTAGCTTATTTTTAATCAAAATTAAATTGTACTATTACTGTACATAATGGCATGTCCCAGTGTTTGCTACACCTCAAGAGGTAGTTCTAACTTCTAATGTAATTAACATTAGTGAAATATGAATGTGACCGAGCTGGGGTCTCAAATGTTACACATTTTCAGAAATGAAGATGGACAGACTTTTCCCCTTTTAATGAAATAAGTGTGTAAAAACGGTACATCACTCACATCAGAATAAAAAATAAAAAAAAGCCATCAAATAAACGTAGAAATGCAATGTAATAACGTTAAAATAATAATCAATCTACTTCATATCCTTGGAATTATTTAAACAAAAACATTCACAGCAGATGTCATGTAAAAACAACTAGGCCTATCATACTAAAAAATATATACTGTATTTTCTTATATACAATTTTAAGATGGATCGTGTGCACATTGGGATGCAGGCTTGTTCCCCTCACTGCAAAAAAAAAAAAAAAAAAAATCTAATTATGCGAGTAATTATATAGAAGTCTTGTGGGTCAAACATCCAAGATTTTCACTTACAGTTATATTTGCATATATGTTTGCATTTTTACCCACGTCTTTCTTTTCTTTTTCTTTTTTTTTTTTGCAGTGAGGGGAACAAGCCTGCATCCCAATGTGCACACTATCCATCCTAAAATAATATATAAGAAAATACAGTATATTTTTTTAGTAAGATAGTTCTTTTTCCAGAACATCTATGCTGTTATTGTTTTTGTTTACTTGAACTTTGAAGTGTTCAAGCCATTAAACAAATTAAACATAAACATCTTCCACCATGTATTTTTCCTCGTCCACAGTCGGTGATGTAGGGAGTCTTGTGATTGGTTTTCAATCCAGCCAATCCGAATTTAGCAGCCTCATCTCTGATTGGCTGGAATTATGGCATATTGTAACGCTGGGTTGTGTTGAGCACGCGAGCCGTCTGCGCTTCGAGAGCGCTTATGGCTGGTATGAGAGGAGCAAGAAAGTGAAACTTTGCACATGCGAAAGAGAACGTCTGCGCACATCCAAATACTTATTTTAAATGCAAAATTGATTTTCGTTCGCTCGAAATATTTTCTTATCTGCGAGACGAACATTTCTCCTCAAAACTCAGTTCACGCGCGTGCGAAATGTCATTTTACGCGCTCAAAATGTGATCTTGCGTGCGCAGAATTGTGAAAGAATTCTTACCCCATACGGGTGGCGCTAACCTCATTATTGTCTTCTACTTCACACCGCTTCACACGCGTTACTTACGTTTCACAGTCTATCTATGTTCACACACATTGTTGAGTCTGACTTTCAAGAGCGATGGAACCGTCAGAGCGAGCTGGCAATGAAAGTGAAATGTTACACACTCCAGTCGGCGTCAAGTCATGGGTGTGGAAGTATTATGGCTTCAGGAGAACAGATGGAGCAGTGGTAAGAGATGTTGCCGTTTGCAAAGAAGATTGCTATAGTGTAACATACACATTATGTGAATAGAATACTGTGGCGAGCAGGACACGGGACGTGAGAGAACGGCGCGAGGCCGGTGGTGTGAGTGTTAATGAACGTCACCTGTGAGACGCACCGCTGTGAGCCTTAATCGTCATTAAGGCTCCGATTTACACCTAGTGTGACGTCACAATTTCCACAATATCCAAACGAGCCGTTTTTGGAGCTTGATTAAATAAATGCTTTGTTCATAATGAGGAGGATGTTTTAAGCTATGAAACTTGCAGTATGTTTTAATGGTACAAAGGCCTCTTTTATGTCAAAAGATCAAGGCAAATTTGATTTCTTTATGTCATGACCTCTTTAATGTGGAAACTCTTGTCTTCTTCAGAAGTTCACCTCTGAAACATCAGAGAAGAAACGGAATGAAGTAGACTACTCCCCCATCATAGGGCTTGGAAGAACCCGCCAACAGAAGTCAGAGAGGCGTGGTAGAACCAAAGAAAATAAAGAGAATGTGGTGACTGGCACAGATGGAGATGTTTTTGCTCTGCCTGCCCCCCGAACTCCAATGTGCAGCAGAAAGGTCAAATCCAACAGAACTGTAGCAACAACACCCAACAACAACATCACTTACACAAGCAGTGACACAAACAAAGGTGAGCTGGTTAATGAATCATTACACATCATGGCACCACAACTGTACAACTGATGGACTTTTGTATACTTTTGAAGTTGTTATCTGAAAACATGCTAAGTTTTGCAATCCTGTGTTGAAATAATGTCTTTGTCTGTATGTCTTTATATATCTGAAGAGCACACTTTTCTAAATTCAATTATATTTGCTTGTGTACTAAATGATACTCTACTGTTCAACAGTTTGTGGTTGGCAAGATTTTATATATATTTTTTTAAAGACTTGCTCGCCAAGGCTGCATTTATTTGATTAAAAATACAGTAAAAACTGTAATATTGTGAAATATTATTACAGCAAAATGAAAGCTCAAAGAAAGTGATTTATCTGTGAATTGGGGTTCTCTGGCTCTTCACTAGTGACAATACCTGGATAATTTCTCTTATTATTATTTTTCTTGTAATCTGATAAAGCCTAAATGCTCATTTTCTGCAAACGATGCATTTTAGGTGTCATTTTGCACAGTAGCGTGACTACTGCAGATGCTTCAATGGCATCTGGCATCTAGAGTATCTAAGAATACACCTAAAAAGAGTGTGTGTGTTGTGTGCTTTTCATTCATCTAGCATCTTTAGTTTGATTCACTTTGACCGGAGAGTGTGTGTGTGTGTGTGTGTGTGTGTGTGTGTGTGTGTGTGTGTGTGTGTCTCTGTATGGGCGCAATGTACCTGGGGAAAAGTCTTCATGTCCCAACATCCACTGTGTCCACCTCGTTACTGTCACACACCACCTCCTGCACTGGAACAGACAGGAGCACACTGGGGAGGGAGCGTGTGTGTATGTGTGCATGCCTGTGTGTACGAGACAACTCCCGAAGCGCATACTGACAGGTGTACGTGTCGCTGTTCCCAGTGCTCCGGCAGCATGTAGCATTTAGTGACACGTGTTTATCCTTTGTGTTGTGTGTGCAGGACCGGGCAGTGCCACTAAAGAAGTGTCCCACAGGAGAGAGATTGACCAACAGCAGAGCGGCCAACAAGGAGAACTGGATATACTGGCTTTCAGCCCCGAGAGAAGGTAGAGAACTTTCTGTATTTTGTGAGAAGGGTCAAATTAACAGTGGAGAGAAAGAATGGAGACGAGGACTGTGGGATTTAAAGGTGAGTTGTGTAACTTATGCCCCATGTACAAAAGGGATTCTAAAAATTGTTTCCATCCCAAGCAGATTTCACAGTTTAAGTGTACAAAGGGCTTTTTAAATATACATATACATAATCGTGGGTCAGAATTATTGCCACCCTTCATAAATATGAGTAAAGAAGGCTAAAGGCTGTGAAAATAAATAGATCTGCATTGTTTATCCTTTTGACCCTTCATTAAAAAAAATCTTTAAAAAAAGTCTTTCCAGTGGAGGCTCATAGATTTTAAAATAGAGGCACATTAATTGTAGCTGTCTGGGGATCCTCTCCCTAGTTTATTTTTTTATTTTTACACTGCCTTAAAATGGCTTTTTTGGCACTTTTAAACATAAAATGTAAAAAAAAAAAAAAAGACATACAGCAAGAAAATGTAAATATAATTTCACTTACCTAGCCTATCACTTGATAAAAGAATCCTTATGTCCTTTTAAATATCCACGTTAAAAGAGCACATTTGGCCATTTAAGTGAAGCTGATTGCACTATATGTCCAACTTCAGCGTGGGGTCTTGGCTAATTTTTTGTTTCCAACAGAGGCAAAAGGATTTGCCTCCCCTTCTCTCCTTCTCTATCTCCTCAGACTTAGCACAGTTTTCCTAACGGCAGATTCGGCACGTTTGGGGAAGAGCAGTGGTGGTTCTGACTTCAGTAATATTTTATAGTGTTAATAGTGTTACAATGGTGAAATTACAAAAAAGAAATTCACATTCTGATAAATGAATAACTGGGAATTTTATTAACATTAAGTCAAGTCAATTTATTTATAGAGCACAACATAAACACAACATTTGTTGATCCAAAGTGCTTTACAGATGGTCAGATGGGTTAATAGAGAAAAAACTAATAATAATAATAGACTAATAAAAGAACATTTCTACATACACATACAAATACGTGGTATAACATACACAGCATCACTCAAATGCAAGAGTATAAAAATGAGTCTTTAAACTAGATTTAAAAACGTTGAGCGATGGAGAGGCCCTGATATTGAAAGATAAGCTGTTCCAAAGTTTAGGTGCAGCACCGCGGAAGCTCTGTCGCCTTAAATCAACATTAAATCATCCTTCTCCCATTTTTCACCTCAAAACTTTGGGTAGGCTGTTCCTCCCCTGACGAGCCACCACTGAAGCTTTCACTGAAGTAAAACAATTGTAATCGAGGGGGGAATCTCATTATGAAATACATTAGATAATCATTGACACTTTTTTTTCACACTTTTTTTAAAATTATTTTTTCCCCAAGTCAACTTATGTTCGTTTTTTTTTTTAGCCAATAACAGCTATATATATATATATATATATATATGCTATCGTTCAAAGATTTTGTTTTTAAAAGAAGCCTTTAATATTCACCAAGGCTACATAGTATATTTGATCAAAAATACAGTAGAAACAGTAATATTACTATTTAAAATAACCTTTTTCTATTTGAATATATTTTAAAATGTAATTTATTCCTGTGATGGCAAAGCTGAATTTTCAGCATCATTACTCTAATCTTCACAGTCCTTACATTTATTCTTCAAAAATATTTCTAATATGCTGATTTGATGCTCAAGAAACATTTCACATTATCAATGTTGAAAACAGATGTTCTGCTTAATATTTTGTGTAACCCGTGATACCATTTTTTCAGGATTCTTTGTTTAATAGAAAGTATAAATGAACAGCATTGAAATGTTAATATTTTTTTTATTATGTAAAAGTCTTTACAGTCACTTTTCATCGTTTTAATGAATCTTTGCCGAAAATAAATTATTATAATTTTTTTTTTTTATCTTACTGACCACAAACCTTTTAAAAAAGAGTGCATATATGTTTTGTTTTGTTTTGTTTTACCTTTATGACTTGCAGGACTTGCTGCACTTACTTTGGGGTATTCTGAAGCCATTTATAATTTTAACTGTCCCATTCTCCAGTAATTGCCTCTTGGCAAAGCTTGTATTGCTTTGTAATAATTTTACAACTACAGAAATGTGCAATTGTGTTCTAAACGGCATTTCCTATGTGTCCAGGTCTCGATCTCTGGACCTGGCTGGCTGTCAAGTGGACAGTGGGCAGAAGCGTAAGGGAGGAAAAGTGTTTGGCAGTCTGGAGAGAGGCCTGGATAAAGTCATTACAATGCTTACACCCAACAAGAAGAGAGGTCCTCGAGACGGACCACGCAAAATTAAGGTATTATTCGTCTCGTTTTGACATTTGCGCTTAGTCTTTTAAGAGTGTGTTGTTTGTCCTTTGTGCTTTTGACTGCCTAAAATTTTCCTACTTTTTCCATATTCCAAAGATTTATAATTATTATTTTGCATGTTTATCACTCTGCTGCAACCAGTAGCTTTAACAGCGTCTCACTGAGGGTAAACAAAGTAAACTTATTTTAAGATATTTCAGTGCAAGTTGCTTTCAGTTAAAACCGCTTAAACAGGCATTTTAGTCTAGGACTAGGTTTAAGACTTGTTTGTGAAACTGGGGGCAAATGTGTTTAACAGGGATAGGTCATCATTTACACATGACCCTCATGTCATCCTAAACCTGTGAACTAAAAAAAAAACATTATGCGAAGTTCCCATGAGTCTTCCTCTTTCTTTTTTTTGATACAGGGCAAAATTATTACCCTATAAAATATTTTAGAGTTTAGCATAATCTGAAAAATGTATATTCATTATAGAAATTCCAATAGAGTTATAAGATTTTATTCATTTTCTCGACTTTTCCAGGTCTAGAAATCACACTTAAAAAGAAAAAAATAGACTTCCTCATTTTTTTTATGACCACGAGAATCCCTGATTTTTCAAAGAAAACAAACAGTAGTTAAGTGGGGTTGAATTACAATAAGAAATGTCTTGATTTTTTTTGTGCTTATTTTAATGCTTTTTGTTTTTATTTTAATGCTAAGTTTAAATCATAAGTGGACCCTAGTCCCCTGATTGAGAACCACTGCCTTAAAAAAATACAAAATAGACCATACATCTTGTATGCTCTACTCCAAGTCTTTTGAAGCCATAAGATAGCTTTGTGTGAGGAACAGACTGAATTTTAGGTCAATATTCACTGCAAGTTTTGCTGTATTAAAAAAACGCTGTATTATGCATGCCAGACAAGTAATTAGCAATGTCACTTTGTAAAGAAAGACTACGCGCCCACGCACATATGATAATGGTATCGTTTTCAAAACTCGTTTTCAAAAACTCGCACTTTGAAACCCATTTCAAAGTTTGCGTTCTCAGGCCACCAAAACACTGTCGTGAAAATAAACGGTTAGAACACATAAAAAGTTCTGTTTTCAGCTGAAAGCAGTGTCGTGTAAACGGCCCATAAATTAAAACTAATGATTTTTACAACGGTAATGAATCAACGCTGAACTTACTTAAACTGGACAATGACTTTCTTCTAGAGCTGCTGTACAGCCAAAACAATCTTTGTTGCCTAATTTCCTGTTATCACTGTATAACTGCTTTGAAACAATCTGAATTGTAAAAAGCGCTATATGAATAAAGGTGACTTGACAGATGTGGTGACCATTCACTTTCATTGTATAGAAAAAACTTGAAAACATTTTGTGATCAAAGGAATAAAAATGGTTTCAAAAGACATTTGCCCTGTTTACACGTGGTGTTAAGATGCGTTTTGGTTGATCAGATCACAAGTGGACGATGATAAATACCGGTGTAAAACGGGGATAAAATGTTTTGAGCTTGTCCACTGTCGACCACTTCCAGGTAGTCGAAAATGCAATGCATTGCTTTCGTAGTGTAAACGCTCATGTGGTCGGATGTGTTCAAACAGCCACAAAAGACCACCTACTGTCCTAATGTGTAAACATCATGGGAAGTGCGCTAGCTTGATGGGATTTACACTTTGTTGGCTGGAGACCAAAGTTTGGTTTGAAGACTAAAAATGTCTCAAGCACAATGTTCTCTCACCATTCCTGATTTCTAACACACACTCACAGCGATTGGCATGGTCTTGTGGCTATCAGAGCAGAAACAAAAGCTGCTGCTCTCCATATGTTTTTCCGTCGTCTCTGGGCATTTTCATATGTAAATTGTGTGAGGTTATTTTGTCCATTTGGTCGAAAGATCTGGAAAAAAAAAACATACATTTACCAGCCCATAGACCCTCCCCTCGAAGAAATCCGAACAGGAGTGGTTGAAAGTGGCCAAAAGAGACAGATTAAAATACCAGGTGTAAACGGGAATGTGTCTCCCTCGTCTACTTGTCATCCGATCGACCAAAACGCTTCTTAATACCAGGTGTAAACAGGGCCCTTGATAAATGATGAGAAAAGTTGTTGAACTGTCACTTTAACATTTGCTTTAAGTCCACACCTTTTTTCATGTGTTCGTTGCAGGAAGTCTCTCCATAATGCAGATGTAGATGTATGCCCTGTGACTATAAACTCTGTAGCTACATGTACATCTGATTTCATAACTGTTAATGTTTTCCAGGCTCAATACAATGTGACATTCACCAGTCAGACTAATGCTGACCAAGTGCTCAATCAGATTCTCAGCATTTTACCAGAGAAGAATGTGGACTTTGTTCAAAAAGGGTAAGTTCAACTCTTACATCAAGTGTTTCCTGAAATGGCTATTCAAATTTGTTTTTCCTTTAAACCAGTGGCTTTTTAATGCAAACTTCAGAACAAAATAAAAGTATTTAAATTAATAAATTGATATTATATATAAAAAAAATCTAATTCTAATCTAAATTAAAATGGTTAAAAAACAAACATGAAATCAACTAAAATCCAATTTATTTTATTTTCCCCTTAATAACTCTTATTTTAATTGAAGAACATTATAGTTCTGTAATACAGAACATAATTGCATGTTAATTAATTATATATATAATTATATATATCTATAACAAGTTTGTAAATGTGCAGCTTTGTCATAATTACAGCTAGGGATGTCAATTTTCACAAATTCCCATGATCGATCGTCGTTTAAATTAACGATCAATTAATCGTTAGCCTTAATACTGCAATATGCGTCTGCTGCAGTGGCATGTGTCCAACAGCATGACAGGGTATGCAAATGCTGCTGAAAAGGCTACCTCACCAAATGAATGAGAAGGGTTTTAATCTAAATAAAGGGCTAGTAGGATTGTAAAATGTTTCGATGTGATTGATCATTTAATTAAATTACTTAGAAAATATAACGACTTAAAAAACGAGTCACCAACGCCGTCTCAGATGCGTGCTTGTCAGAATGTGTACGCTCTTCCTGGAACAACGCGCTGAAAACGCGATAGTTTAAATATTATTGAACTATTATAAAATAGTGTTCTCATGTTATGTGACAGTCCCAATTATAGTTATTATTAGCCGTGCATTGCTGAATGAACACTGGTAAACTGGAGCACTTTGCTACCGCGTTATTTAACTCAAAGAAATGCATCCTATATGAGATTAATCAGATTCAAAATAAACATAACATTGCAAATTATATCTGCACAAAATGATGCGAATGCTCAAGTGAACTTGAACTAAGTTACAAGCCATACAGAATGACTCCTGTTGTGGAGGCACTCTTCCTGGAGCAACGCGATGAAACACGGCAACTAAACCCAAATAAATTTACAATGTTTTATTACAATATTGGTCTCTTTATAATGTTATGTAATATGATATGACAGTCCCAATCAGTCGCTGAAGATGATCACCGCACGCTTTACTACAGCGTGCGTTAATTCTTAACCAAATGCATCCTTTCACCATTCTGTCGTGTTTCTAAATTGAATTACTTCTAAAATATACCACCACTTACAGTCTACCGCCAAAACTACTACTACGCTGCTACAACTACGTTTCTCCCGTAACTTCCGTGTCCTAAAATCCCACAATGCCTTGCGTTACTAGGATCAGCTGATAGGATCAGGATCCTTTTCTCCATATAAGATTAATCCGATATAGATAGGCCTACACAAAATAAACACAATATTAAAACTTACATTTGCACAAAACAAAAGGCTGTGAAATTGCGAATGCACATGCAAACTTAGTCAAGATGAAGGTGTAAAATGGTCCCAAACATAACTCCGGCGCGCTCGCTTTACATGTTTCGCGGTTGAGCAGCATGCATGCGCATTAACCTGCTTAATCGACGATCGATAAGTTTTATCGATTAAATGTATTATCGACAATTAATCGATCGTCGATTAGTCGTTAACATCCCTAATTACAGCAGATATATTGTAGCGTATACGTAGGAGCGTCCTTCAGAAATTGTGTTGGACAACAGGAGGTCTTTTGTCAAAAAGGTTGAGAACCGCTGCTCTAATTAACTTAGTATAGTTGTTATATGCTATCATGTCCTCTTTTTCTGTTAGGTTTACACTAAAGTGCCACACACAGTCAGACTTTGGGAAGGTGACCATGCAGTTCGAGCTGGAGGTTTGTATGCTGCAGAAGCCTGAGGTGGTCGGGATCCGTCGACAACGTCTCAAAGGTGACGCATGGGTGTATAAACACTTGGTAGAGGACATCCTGTCCTCCACTAACATCTGATGTCACTGTGACGTCACCTTGGGCCCACCCTGAGTTAAATCAGAGGATTTGGACAGAGTATTTTTGATGTACATTATAGATGACCCTCCAGTTGATGAACATGTCCATCATTTGTCATCATTTATGTGTGGGAGGCAGTGCAGTATTATTTGATGTTCTTCTCTTGACAGAAATGCAAAAAAAAGAAAAGTTGTCTCTTTATACATCCTTCTAATTTAGCAATCAGCAATACTCCATAAAGCATTATGGCAGCACATGTCTGTCTTGTCTTTTATTTGTTTTTGTGTTCGTCTCCATGATATAGTGTTAGTGTCATGTTTTATTTGTTTTAATATGTAAAGCTTCTAATCTATTTCCCCTTTCAAGATGTCTGTCATTTTGTTCATGTTTGCTTTGTAATAATGAAAATCTGACTTGTGATTGATTAAATAAATCTTTTTAATATCGGTTTCACTGTATCAGATGTATTTTCAATTATTTGTCATCAGACATTTTCCTCAGTTCAGCTTAATTAACATTTACAATATCCCAGCAGAAAAAACTTTAAAAAATATTTTCATCTTTAAGTGAAATGAAAAGTTTGTTGATATTCAAATTCATGCTAATAGTGTCTTGCAAAAGACATATTTTCCTAAACGAAAATATTTTGAACATTTTTTTTAATTGATTGAGTTTACTACACTATAATATATTGACTGAAAGCGAAATGGAATATTTGTAGTTAAATGTAAAATGTATTTGCCATATTACAGTACTATTTATAAGAAGGCTGCTAAAAAGAACCTAAATCACACTAGACAAAAAAAAAACTACACTTCCCTTGCATATATGTAGCGACAGATCTTTTCTTCAGTATTGTGACTTGCATGTACATGGATTGGATTATGAAAAGACAAGAAGGGTGGGGGACTTTTTCTTTCATCCGTCGGTTGTTGATCTGAATGAGAGCTTTCGGTGGATTGTATGAAAGGGGTGGGATTTAAGGGACTAAATGATTTAAGCAGTCTACTCTACATCATCGAAGAGAAGTCTGTTGTTTCAGTAGAAGATAGGGTTGTTTTAATTAATTACAAGGTCAAAAAAATAAAACATGCATGGATGAATCGTTCTCAACAAGATCACTAACATGGACTTCGAAAATAGATGGGGTGAAGTTTCATTTTCTAACTTTAAAGTCAAGTTCAATTCCATGCTTATCTTATACCCAAGACATATTTACTCGACAAAATTAATATGTGAATAAGAAAAAAAAAACGGTCAATCAAACGGCTTGTTTAATATTAATTTAATAAAGCTGAATAGCTGAAACCCCTCCCATCATTTTATGTTATGTCTGTACAACCGATATGTCACATGCTGGTAAGATCATGTATTATCTTGCTTTAACTGTTCTATTATGATTGAAGTGGGAGCAACCTGTGTGTCAGTCCTACTGTGCATATCAGCATAACAATAGCTATTAGTGTGACAGATATGAGTGCTTACATAGTTAACATCAGATGAAGTGTGTGAGCTGCTGGGGAGGTGGATGGTTAATGGGGGGGGTAAGGTGGTAATATGGGGATGAACTAACCCCCCCACTGATAATGACTCCTGCTGTGCATTTCATAGAGGCGGAGCATGGCCCAGCTGCGGGAACAGACGCTCGCTGTCATCTATCACATCTCCTTAAGCCGTCTCTTTCTGTTTTTCTGTTTCTCCATACACTCTGCTCTTCCTCATATGAATGTTCTTTGGTAGCCTATACAGAAAAAAATCTTTTTATTAATTACTTCATAACCTAAAAGTAATCTTGGACTGTGTAGTGTCTTAAATAGGCTTAAAATAAGAAAAGGTGAATTTGATTTCATGTAAGTGTATGTACCCTAAAGTGTCTGCTAACACATGACCCCAGGTCTTTTCCTTCATTACTCTCACTTATACACCATTGAGGAGCTAAACGTAATGAGGTGAACATGTGTTTACCCCTTCCTCTGCTTGTCTTTGTGTGTTTTCTTGGGTCAACGAAGGCAGTGATGTTTCTCTTCATTACGAATCTGACAGATTCAGAAGGCGCCTGCACTGTGACGGCTCACTTTCCAATTACCTCCTTCAGTTTTAACGAATTTTGCTTTCCATTGATGGTGCCTGTTCATTAGGGGACTTCATATTCCAGAGATGTGGGTTTCCATCACACACACACACACACACACACACACACAGAGACCCAGAGCTAATGGGCATGTACAGTAGATGGCGGCGTGTGATGTCTCCAATGGGAAAAATGATTCGCTGTGTTGTTTTGTTAACGGACAACTGGTTCCAGTGGTTGAGGAACAAATGAAGAGTTTGATTCTCATGCCGAAATGTCTTTTCAGCCTGAGAAAACTATTGGCAAATATGCCAGCAGTGCAGTACAATGACATGATATTTGTACATGTAAAAAACTGCTGTTAGAGCAAGGTTTAAAATTATAGTTGAAGATACAAGACAGAATGACATCTTTACTGCTTTTTAAAGGGATGTCGAACCTTTTTTAGACATACAAAGACTACAGGTCAGCTTACTTGTACTAGAATTAAAAGGGTTATCATGATCATTACATTTATATCAAATGCAGTTTGATAATCTTTAGAGGAATTTTTTGACCCACTTAAGTTGGACTTCAGTACATCTAGTCAAGTCACCTTTATTTATATAACCTAGCGCTTTATACAATAGATTGTTTTAAAGCTTTACAGTGATAACAGGAAAATGATTCAATGATGCAAACAGCGTTCAATTCGGTTTTACAGAAGCTCTAAAAGAAAACAGCAATTGTTTAGCTGAAGTCAGTTCAGTATTCTGTTCTGTAAAGGTCATCAATTATTAAATTAGTTAATTTAATCTATAAAGCAGTTCTGCAGAAAACAGGGATGTTGACGTCCAGCTCAGTTCAGTTCTCATCCAATAGAGTCAAATAAATAATATCGATATCTTTATATTTAATTTCATATTTACTTCTTGTCTTTGAAATATATTTACTGACAAGCATTTATGGTAATCTAAAATATACTGTAATGTCAGCTTGTATGTCATGTTGAAATATATTTGTAATTAATAATGATGTTGCAATTTAGTATATTTAAAACATTAACTTTAAATGCAATATTTAGTAACATACTTTAGCTAAATTATAATTATACATACTTTAAATGTGCTTTAATATGTTAGCCAACACATCAAGATAAGTGTAGCCTACTTTTAAAATTATAACAAGGGATTATTACAACAAAAATATTTTAAATGTAGGCTACTTGTAAGTGTGTTAATAAACAGTCATGAAATTGAAACCCAACAAGTAACTCAAACCATTTGAGGAAACCAATTGCCATAAACCATTTAATTGTATTTAAATGAAACTATTAGGCCTATATTCCACTTAATACGTTGTGTAATTGAAAAGGTGCACTTTGTAACTTTTTATTTTTTGTTTAAAATGAACCAGATTTAAATTTTGAGTCAATGCATCATCACTCATTCTTCCAAAACATGTTTGGGCTTAGCCCAATTCACTGTGGTAAGCATATTGTGTTTATATTTTAGACCTGGGGATGTTTTCACTTGCTGCTGTTGTCATCATATCCATAAATAGAGAACCGTTGCTCTAGCCATAGGTATCCAAATGTATATCTATGGCTCCAGCTACTTTGAGGCATGAATGGCAAATTCCAATCGGAAGTGAGCATGTTGCTATCACTGCGAAGGGCAGGGCCCTTGACGTGGGGACTTGCAGTGTCATAATAAAGCAGTGTCATAATAAAGCCATTTGGAACGCAATGCAGGCAAAGGGAGCAATGAAAGACCACATGTCCTAGCTTCACATGGAAAGTTACCACAACAAAGCTAAGCAGGAATATCTTATTGTTGGTGTTAATACATGTATACAAATGAATGTAGGCCTTCATAAGGAAGTAAAATATGCTGTGTGTGAGTGTGTGCTCCGATCTGTTCTTAAAGTCCCCGTGAACCGGAAGTTGCAAACGACTTTTCTCCAGTGTTGTGACGTATTTCCGAGAGAAACGGAACACTAAATGAGGCAAAATGATGGGCGTGGCTTTTCCCCCAACTAGCACCTGATTGGATCTAGAAAAGTAGGTGTTTTCATTCAGTCTGTCCACTGTCAGTTGGAGGGGCGTGGTTACGGATGTTAAGCAGACACCCAAACCGTCAAACCTACGTCATCAGGGAAGGTCCTCCAGTGCAGAGGGGAGGGGAAATTTCAGATTTTGATTAAAGATTACGAAGCCAAAAAATTTTTTGTGTGGATTGACTTGCATGGATGAATTGTTCACCACAAAACGATCAATTTAGGCAAACAAAGTAAGTATGGTCAATTTTGAATTCATGGGGACTTTAAGTTAAGCATTAACACATTTCTTACCTATGGAACTTTTAAAAACTTAATATGAAATGCATGGCGAAAATGTGTGTAATAAATCACAACAAAACAACTTGAATTATTCTGTTTATAATACGTTATCTCCCGCCATAGATCTAAAAGTCCCAATTCGCATACTATCCGTCCTAAATAGTATTCGAAAATAGAATTAGTACGTCCCAAATCGTAGTATGCACTGATCTATATAGAATGATTTTCTTTGTGATTATATAGATCAGTGGTAGTATGTTGAAATGAGTGTCCCAAAGAGACCCGGATGGTCTACTATATCCGGTCAGAATCCGAAGTGCAGATCGATGCGCACTCTAACGGCTGATATTGTCCACAACCCATCGCGCGTTGGACGAGGATTCGGTTAGAACTACAAACACGAATGAAATGTGTTCAAAAACTACAGACATGGAGGACGCGCGAGTCCGACGGTTATGTAGAGAGGTTTAGATAAAGGGGTTTGAGTGATTAATTATAAGTATCTAACCTGACGAAAATGTATTTATTCAATGTTGTCCACATTATATTGCATATGCAGCAGCATTGTGAACTTTTGCAAAGATACGTTTAGCCATTAACTTTTAAATGCATTATTATATTCAAATTCCAAACACATGAGGATAGTCTCCGCATGAAAGACCCACGACTGGCAGATGAACGTGCGACAACAATTCTCTCCGAAATGGTAAGAAGTTATTTTAGATTGAATGGAGGATTTTAACTGTGACGAGATGATTGACAGGGCAGTTTACGGTGATAGGATGCACGCGACAGATCTGTCCGTTAAAGATGACGAAGTAGTATGTCCCAAAGCTTGCCTACTCTTTTGCTACACACTCAAAAGTATGTACTTTTTCTTCACAAAAAGAGTACATACTTTTAGGGCGTAGTATAAGTAGGCGAATTGGGACCCTGGGTCACATGACCATGAATTGCTTCCTTGAAGTGACTGACCATCGCATGTTCCTTTTCGCTAACGGACTTAATTGTGAAGGGGCCCCCGGCCCATCCTAAAGGGATTCAGTAAGTTCACTTTTCGTTTGGAACTCCCCTACAAATGGTGTCATCTTCCCGAAGTGCCCTTCAAGGGTACAAAAACGACGTTTGACATTAGTCCATGGTGTGGAGTGGGAGTAGCATAGGTTATTTGTCACGACCTGGTCACGACCATAGACTGTAAAAAAAAAGGTCACGACGAGCAAGAAATGTTGACATAAAGCGCGCTAAATCTCCAACCCCGGGTCCGTTGAAAAAAAAAACGCCGAACAGAGGAGTAGGCCTATTCCACTTATATTCCATATTCCACCTGTTGGCACGAAGAGAACACGACTGAGCTCATATTAAAACGACAATCAACATTGGCTTGGTTTTTCGGAGATGCCACCAGGATTTGAAATGTTGAAAAAGCAACACTTAGACGGTGTTTTTATTACTCCTCAACAGGTGAGCAAGATATTTTATTAAACATATAAATTGCCATATGTACCACTACCTCTCTAAAATAGTTTAACTGAGTTTATTGTATTAGTGAAGGGTCATATTCATCCGCACAGTCATTTGGTGTCGGAGCTGAAGCACAATCAAAACAATGTTCTTCCGCAAAATGCATGCAGTTTTGTTTTTAACCGCTAGAGTTAAACCGCGTTCAGCGTGAGCAATAATACGGCAATAACTTTTCATTACTGTCTACTTTCTATGTATAACAGTTCTATCTAATGCCGAATTAGACAGGACTGTGAAACAGATCGTACACTAATGAACACGGAGAATGCGAGCAATGTGAGTGAGCTCAGGCTCTGGCGTTCTCACAAGCGCGGGTTACGTCACTTCCACTACGGGCGGTGCGAATGAAACCAGGAAAACGTTCAGGAGAACTGTGCAGTGTGCACAGCCATTGCTTTTAAATAAAGCAATCATCTAATATAATCAGTTGTTGAGTTTACAACTTTGTTTCTGTTAAGTAGGCTACAATAAACTTTAAGTAATATTTGAGTTAAAAAAAAAAAAAACTAATTTAATTTGTAAATAGGACTCTGTTTTACTGTAGTGGTCTCTTGTCTAGGTACATTTAAGTTGCATTTCATTTTATTATTGTTATATTATCTGCAAGGTTTTTTTTTTACAGTATTTTAAATAGAAGTGCACATTCAATATAATTAAGCACACATCTTTTTCATAATACATTTATTTACAAATGATGTGAGAGTAATTACTGGGAAAGTGTGTCAAATGTTGTGCTTCTCCTGACAATACTGAGCATTTCAGGCTAACCTCCATCGAAACTAAAAACTCAACACTTCATGTTGTTCCGAAAACCAATATGACTTTCTTTCTTATGCACAACATAAATGGAGATCATTTAATGAATAGCTGGTTGGGTGAATGCAGTAAAATGACAAAACAGAGTATTAATTTTTAGAGTATTAAAGTAATTAATGACAGAAATTAAATTTTTGGGTGAACTATCCCTTTAATGCTAAATAAAACACCCAGTAATGTAAGCAATAATGTACATGCAGGTTGCACATTGTTTTCCCATTTATTTGGATGTTTTGGTAAAAAAAAAAATATATATGTTGATGTGGTGGCCTCCTTACTTCTGGTGAAATGGGGGAAATGCTCTTATTAAATTGGTGCATAAAAAAAAATTGGTGAACATTTCTGCCACCTACTGGACTGGAGTGTGAAGAACTGGATAATATAGTGCTCTGTTGTGAAGAAAGAAAGTCATACAAGTTGGAACAACATGAGGGTGACTGAATGGCTCCAGAACAGATCATTTCTGAAACTTCCAACAAGTTTTAACTAGGCTAGGCCTAGTCATTTTACTTTGTATAAAAATGCGCAGAATATTTGTGAAAAGAGAAACGATCAACGTAAACCTGGTTGACGCCATGCAGAGAGAGAGAGAGTGTGTGTGTGTGTGTGTGTCAGTGTATCATAAAGATTTATTACATTGAAACTGCTCATTATCATGTAGACTGGACTTACTCAGTCATGCAGAGAATTAAAATCCCTAATTGTGCTGTCATCCTCTCTTTATCCTCTCTCTCTTTTTCTCTCCCTCCTTGTATCTGACCCCCTCCAACTCTCATTCTTACCCTCTCGTCCTGTCTGTTTCTCCTCTCTTCTGTGTCTGATCACTTTCTCTGGACTGTCTTTAAATTTAACTTCCACATCCATCTCCTCCATCTCTTCTTGGTCTGTTTTCTATGATTCTCATCTTTCTCTCTCTCTCTTTTCACCTCCTCTCTATATCTGTATAATTCTCTCTATCCGTTGAATGACTTTTGTCTTACTTTTCACCTTCAGTATCTCATCCATTTTCACTTTTTCATTATCGGTCTGGCCCTCTCCCTAATCTTCACTTTTCTCTCTCCATCTGTCCTTGTATACTATCCAGGTCTTTATCGCATTCTAACTGGATGTATCTGTTTAGTGGCTGCACTCCGAAGGTGATTAGAAGTTCTCACACATGCCCGTAAAATGTTCATTAGTTCAATGGAAAAACAATTTTACAGTAAAACCTATTTTTTATACACCAACATGCCATCCCATAATCCCTAGATTCTTTTTTCACCTTTATTTTTTCTGTGAATTTGTGGTATCCGGAGTTTTTGGGGGGTTTTACCATTAATGTAACAACACTATTAATGGATTTTCCAAATGTATGCATCCCTGTGTTTTAACAGGGGAATCTTTTTAAATCTGTTAAAATTAAGGACTTAACTTTCAATCCCCTCCAAGTCTTTGAGTAATTTTCTCTCAGTTTCCCTCCTCTCTCTCTCTCTCTCTCTCTCTCTCTCTCTCTCTCTCTCTCTCTCTCTCTCTCTCTCTCTCTCTCTCTCTCACGCACGTACAACACACACACACACACACACACACACACACACACACACACACACACACACACACACACATACTTCTCCTGCTGTCTTCTTGTCAGTTACATTACAGCTTAAACCGACAAGGTTAAAGTCCTAAGACCTCTTTCGAGAGAGAGAGAGAGAGAGAGAGAGAGAGAGAGTGTGTGTGTGTGTGTGTGTGTGCGCGCCTTTGAGCTACAGACCACTAATACTCACATACACTCTCCACTTGTAAGCAGGAAACAAACACACCAAAACAACAAAAGCCCAGAGGAAATTGAGAAGCATCAAGGAAAAGCCCTCTATTCACTGCTGTACAAAATTCTCCCAGTGGGTCTTTCAGGTGGGTGTCTGATCTTCCTGTGTGTGTGTGTGGGCGGGTGGCCTGGTAAAACCTACATTATGGGGATAAAATGTCCCCACAAAGATGGCAGTATCCGAAATCCTTGTCCTTGTGGGGAGAATGTTTGGTCCCCATAAAGAAAACGGCTTATAAATCAAACTGTGATGTTGTTTGAAAATGAAAAAATGCAGAAAGTTTTCTGTGATGGGAAGGTTTAGGGATATGGTTAGTGTATGGGATTATATAGTTGGTACAGTATAAAAGTCAGTATGTCTATGGAAAGCCCCCATAAAACATGAAAAGCCAATACACCTGAACATGTGTGTGTGTGTGTGTGTGATTTCGCTATACTTTGGGGAAATTGTTCTCATAAGTTAGCTCTACTTGGCATAAACTCCCTCTTGGGACATTTAAAGGTAAAAGTAAAATGATTCCTAAATATAGTAAATGTTTTATTTAATTTTCTCAAGTTGCTAATAATGCAATATTATATATATATATATATATATATATATCCTCTTAACCCGCCGGCGGGCCCATTTGCCATTGCATGTTTAAAACAATAATATCTTAGTAAAAACCTAAAGTAATATTGCCAAACTATATATCATTTGAAAGCTTAAAATCTCTAGTTTTCATATTTGGTGGCTGTTATCTAAAATGTATTACAGAGGAGCAGAAATTTATCAATTTGCAACAAGAAAATTTCATATTCATTAGGAGTATTTAGGCCTTTATTTTGAAATAACAATAAACATGAAAAATCATGAAAGATTGGTAGAAACCTCAGTTTGTTTTCATGCCATGAGTTCAAAAGATAACACCAATTCCATTTTATGAGAAAAAAAGGTCTGAAAATGTTTTAAATATAAAGAAAAATGTATGGATTCTCGATTTGTAATGCGGCTGCGAGCTATAACGCTATAACGTAGTCTTTATGCATTTATTAGAGGTTTAATTCAAATCAAATACTGCCAAACCACCCATACTACTTCTGAATAGGATGTCTACTTCATAAATTGTATGAAAATTATGGAAATACATGGTTCAGATCACTCAAAACATATGAAAATGGAGGCGCCCTTATATGGGCAGTAATGGAGTCTGGTGTTCACCTAGTGAAAAAGTTGGGTACTGCGCCCGAATAAAATCTTACTGAAAGCTCATTTTTTGAGATATCAACCTAAAATTTGGAATACAACTTGTTCAGATATTTGACTTTATTTTTCTTGCAGTTTTAGAGTAAAATATATTTTGTAATATATATATTTTATATAAAATATTAATCATTATATTTTTACATTACACAATTTCATAAACTCAAACTTATATAACTTTTTTTCTGTTTCATTTTTTACAATTTCTGGACTTCTACAATAATCTGGAAAATTTCTTCTTTAAAACAAGACCAGCCATAGGTCTATATTCCAAAGCATTCCTGAATTACAACCATTTAAGTTTGGATAGTGATTTTTATGTCTATGCAAAAAAAAGGGGGGTGCCAGTTAACAGGATATATATATATATATATATATATATATATATATATATATATATATATATATATATATATATATATATTACACACACACATATACTACTTAAACTTGAGAAAAAAATAGAAAGGTTTTACAATATGTATTTTTGAGACTGTCAAAGTTAAAGTTTTAGCTTAAAATGTTAATTTAATTATTTTTAAAGCAGTATTTTTTAACACATTTCTAGAATTTGATAGTTTAGTTCTTGTTTTATACTACCTTCTAAGGTCTGGTAACAATAATAAAATACTGATTATGACATTTTCAAATAAATTTAAATTTAAAATATATATTTATTTATTTTTACAAATTTATAACTCCATCAATACACAAACAATGTGCAGAAAGATGCACTGTCAACTTAATGTGGTGATAATGATTTGATTTACCTTCAGTGCAGTGTACATAAACAATATAAACTCCCAAAATCTGATGGTCTTTTTGTGATCCCCCTCCTAAAATATGAAACGTTATATATTTTCATTTTCAAACAATGCGTAAAGAAGTTTAAAACCCCTGCTGTAATAACTGTAACTATAGTATTTTTTCAGAAACTGTGGTTACTGTTACATTGTTGTGTGGGATATTTTTTTGTCTGTACATGTGTGTTTAAATGAATTCAGACCAGCAGTCTAGTACAGTGTATGAAACACTATAGAAACCCTGTTTTGAAAGTGAGTATAGACTAAAATAATACAGTTCTTTCCTGAATAGCTTACTTGTTTTTTGGGATTCTTTCTCTCTCTCGCAGTCTCGCTGTCACTCTTTCTTACTCTCACTCATCCCCTCTCTCTCTCCCTGTCTCTCTTCCTCTCTCTGTCTCTAATTGGGTCTAGGATGAGTTTCTTTAGACAGGTCCATTCATCATGGACGAGACCAGAAGGACAAACCCTCTGGGAGAGACGGAGAGAGAGAGAGAGCAAGGAGGGGGGTCAGACAGCTGGATGAGAGGGTATTTTGCCTGTCAGCTCACTTCTCTCCTCTTTTTTCCTCCTTTCTTTTTTCCAACTCGTCATGAGTGTCAGTTTTACAGGCGTAGGAAAAGACAAGGAAATTGTACAGCTCACTGGAGCATTAGTTAGACGATTAGATCAACATTTGTTTTAACCCTTTAATGCGCACACAAATGTTCACATACTTGAACTAAACTTTTACTCTGTTGTGCATTTAAGAAATGAGAATGGAGAAGTAGGTTAAAGAAGAGTGAACGGTTGTGTGTGTGAAAGCAGGACGATAGCAAGAACTCAATGGCTACTCATGTGAGTAATGTAGTATTAAATCACAGTGCACACTGTAAGACAGTCCGTGTCCCCTGACATCCTATCAGCAAATGACTGATGTTTGAAACAATCTACATTTTCCATGTCTTAGAGACACATGAAAAGTGCAGAAATGCTTGTGTTTTATGCATGCTTTTGCATCATGTGATTCACTGTAAATGAAAATTGGGTTGATGTCAAAACGTTGGCCTGACGTCTGCTTCCAACACTGGACAGATGTTGAATTTTGGTTGAAAATTCAAATCAGGTTGATCTTAAAACCAAATGTTGGCATTTTCACAGACTGTGATGATGCATTTCCACAGTTATTAACATTGTAAATTAGCAATTTTTTATATATATATATTTAATTATGTACATTTATAAAACCATACTTTGCCATATATTGCCTTGCCATTATATTTCAGAAAACTAGTTAACGCTGCTGAGTGAGTGTTTCAAATATAACAACCTTATTTAAACCTTTATCTGATTTACTTTTTTATAGTTTTTTTCTCTCTCTGAGGTAGAAATAGGCTTCCATAACTTCCATTTGGTTCAAGTTATACATTTTCATCAACATTTGCTCCCTGGGATTTAAACCCACAACCTTGGTATTGCAAACATGCCCTCAACACAAATCCTTTGTAATTCACTAGAAAATGTCCTTCTCTTACAAATGCAGAACATATGAACAGACCTTGTAATAACAACTAACTTCTTTGGACATTTAAAAGTTTTAAATAAGAGCTAGTACTTCTCTAAACTTATGGTGGGGAGTTCACTTTCCAGAAAAGGACTGTTCACCTCTTGGCCTCCCTAAGGCCCACTCAAGACCATCATGTGTGAATGTGAGAGAAAAAAGAAACTGCGACTCTTAGTAATCAAGTTATTCAAGTTGCTTGTGTATGAGGGGAAGAGCACATGTGCGTCCTCGTGTAAGCATGTGTGTACGTCGATGTGTGTGCCTGCAAGTGTCTTCACCTGCACATCAGCTTTACACTCCTGTCTTAATAAGACTCTTGCAATTACCTTACCAGCACCCTCCATTTCCACTCACACACACGCAGAAGTAGCTGCTCTGTGAGTGACGTTAATTTGCATGGCTTCTTGGCCCTCTAATGGCTATCTCTCCCACTTGCGCTCTTCTCGCAGAGCAAGAGCAAATAAAATAGACAGGAAAAATAAAAATGTCATGATTATTTATTTAATCAGGCTTGAAGAAGCCAGTCTAATGAAGAGAAAGAAAATGTGTCTAACACAGATGATTCATTTTAGTTTGTAGACTAAAATTCAGTTCTGAATTATATTTATCTTCATATTGGTGTATGCACTCAATTATAGCTCCCTGTGTCTTATTAAGGCTAGTGTGGTGTGGATGTAATTAACAAATGTGGATATAACATTCACATGTTTTCACCCTCCATATTTACTAAAGTATGCCGAGCACTTTAAATGCACGTCATTTGTGTAACTGTGATATAATTATCAACTGCATAATGAAAAGTTTTGGATGGCCAAGCGTCATTCCAAAAGTCCTTGCATACAGTCCAACATCACTTGGACTTTTCACTGTTTGTGTTTGTGCAAATGACTGTCAGTTGGTGCATTTGGGGATCTTTCTGCATGTTACATCATTACACCAGTAGGTGGCAATGAGTGAGTGAGTCATTGAATAATTTACTCAACCACTTCACTCAAAACACAAGGCAATATCACCCTCTTAATCATGCTGGTGGTCTGAATATTATCTTATAACTTTTGTCCATCCATTGAAAGTCCATGCAACCCAAAATTTTCAAGCACCAAAAAGTACATAAAGACATTTTATTCACATATAAACACTGATCAACGCATATACATAGAGCACATCAAATATGGTAAACAAGCTCAATCGTGTATGCTTGAGGCACGAGAACAAATCTCTTGCATTCCAGCTTTGTTTACTGTACTTGATGTGCTCCGCTATATAAAGCAATAGTGTATTTACGATCGAGTTTTGACCAAATTATGTTAATGTGATATTCACATTAATAAAATAGCTATTAAATGAATGTGCATAGCTCATTTGTGACTATTTTTTGATTCTTAAATGGAATTTAATGAGGGCAGCACATCAGGATTCCATGTTGTCATGCTGGTCTTTTCATCAGGGATGTTCAGCTGGTGGTACTACATTGCTTAGTAATTATGCCCATTATATTTTAAGTAACCCCTGAGCAAATATCTGTAAGAAATCAGAAAAGGTGTATTGGCTTGGTTTTGAGAATCAATTTACGAGTTACGTATAAGGTTTTGTGGGACACAACTGCACATTTAGCTAAGTAACTTCTGGATGCTTTAATGAGCTTTAGAAAGGGCTGCTAGGAGAGAATGATCCACTATCCAGAATATCCAGAGTCACAAAAGTACACACCTGAGGAACTCCTCTGCTTTGAAGTGCTCATTCATCATGTTATCTGGCTGGGACTCAAGCTCTGCAGAAATCACAATTTGCCACTGTGCTTCTAATCTGGGAATGCACCCAAGCACCGAAATGCCAACCTGGCAAACTAGGTATTCGGGCAGTGACCCAAAACTGTTACTGAATGTGTGTGAGAGACATGGTAACCTGGCACGCGACCAAATCCCAGCTGGTGCTGAGTGTGTATCCAGCTGGGCTGAAGCTGTTTTTCATGTGTGTGTGGCGTGTTGTTGTTGTATTGCAGTTTGTGGTCCATTATCACCCCGTTAAGACCTCCTGTGGACCAGGCCACCAGCCAAAATTGAAGCGCTGGTAAGCTCCATTCGCACAAAGTGGGGAGGTTGTTTTTATGCAGCTCTATAGAGGGAAGTAGATTCATTTCAACTTTTGTGTAGAAACACTGCAGTTGTTTTTCTTTAATTAGGTTTATGAAACCTGTATCATATAGTTCTACTTAGCCTACATGTCTGTAGCAATATAATTTCATTGCTTGTTGAAAGAAAGAAGAAAAATTGTAAATAGTTGCTAGAGTGCTTTTCTGTTTACCCATATATATATATATATATATATATATATATATATATATATATATAGAGTATATATATATATATATATATATATATATATATATATATATATATATATATATATATATACATATATTGGCTAAAATTGTTCATTTCTACACACATCATTAAGGAGATATGCTTGCATCCTTGAAAATAAACTCCGTATTAATGGCATTGTATTATTCGCAAGTCATTCACTTTACCACCCCAATTCCGTATCTTATATCTGATAAATTTCAACTTCCCTCTATGTGTGAACTACTACATAACTTGGGGAAAGACCCATATCATGAAAGCCAAGCTTTTTTGATTAATACTAATACAACCTGTGAACTTAAAAAATTACTTTTATTCTGATGAACCAATAAAATTATGGCCAATATTTACAAATAATTACTTCTTAGTTTCACATTACAATATACGTAAATTGATAATTCACAAACAACATTCACTCATATGCACATACACAGAGTAGCCTATGACCCTGTATCAGGGATTAGGAGGAATGCCAGACAATTGAATAACCCTGAACAACAGTAAAACAAACAAATAAAATCATAATAATACAAATAATAATATAACTATAACAATATAATTCCATTAGAAAATCAATATCAAATCACATTTATTTCCAGCTTGTGGACAGACTTTAATTAAATGAAGAAATAAGCTAAGTCATGAAGAACCAAAAAGATTGAAATCAAGTGGCATGATATCTTTGGCAAATTTTGTTCCGCAGTAAATACATTCAAATATTAAGACAACACACAACACGCAGAGAAAAACACCAAGAGTTTTTTACTACTAGAAAATTCAATAAAAAACATATACATTTCTTAAAGAAGTTCATTCATTTACTCATTGCAAATATCTGTTGCCTTCATCTTTCTGTCATGTTGTTTATTTCATAATTTGACATTTTTTGCACCAGAGAATACTTTTAAACCGGGCATCTCTAACTTTGGTGGATGCTACAGATATGTTATTGGTCTGAATTTTTTTCTTTCTTTTTCTTTTTCTTTTTCTTTTGAATTGAACTGATTGCTGTTATCAAATTGGTCAAAACGTTTCAAACTTTCTTAAAATCTTTTATCTTTACTTCAAAAACCGAGTAAAAAATACTTATGAACCCATTGGGAAAGAAACTATTAGCAAGTAATTACAGAAGGAGCTTCCGATTGTACACAGAAGGCCACAATAAGGTGATAACCAAGTCCTCTGTTTTGAAAAGTCTGCTTTTTTTTTTAATCAGGGAAACCTTTAATGTTGATCTAGACGTACCGCTTGTAGAATCAATTACCAAATATATTACAGTTTTAGGATTGTTAACCAATTTTTGTTTATTTCGGAAATAGCTTTTGACTCCTAAACTGAGGAAAACTGGGAGACGCTAACTAATTGAGGGCTGTTCCCACAAGGCAGGTTCATGAATGTGTATCATTCCTGATGCTCAGCCTCTACTTTGGAAACATTTTCAATTTGGAGTCATATTTAGACAGTAAACTATTTTTTAAGGTATATTTGAAAGCCTGTTATATATTTAGCCACATTTTTGGGAATGAGAAAAATAAGACTACTTAAATGAACGTGCATGCCAATAATCTAAAACCAAGATAATTTATGAATGCTGTTTATAACTTAAATGCATGTGATTAAACTGAAATGTGCAATGGGAAACCTGTAATACAAGGCTAAAATAAATTAACTGCTAATAGTGTGAGGTGCTTTTGAAAGATATTGATAAGTTAGGATATTTCCTTGCCACCAACATTACAATTACAATATAATCTTCTCCGAGAAAATGGGGGATTTTTTATAAAGGTGATCAACGGCTAACTTGTAGAATTTCTAATCCTGATGGCATTGGAGGAAGGGGTTAGGAAGATCTAATGAGATTAAAGGTGCACCGGAGAGGAAACGGGAGTAAAATGGGGGTGGGGTGCAAATAAGAAATTGAAATAAGAGGGGATGAGAAAAGAGAAAGAAGTGTTCTTCGATTTTGCTGGTGCAGCAGGTTTTGATCATGCCGATGGAGAGGTGTGGCGTGTTCGTGACCTGACGAAGGTCAAAAGGACTGCATGGTTGTATTTAATTTTGTATCTCTCTACTTTAAGCCAACAGAAATACACATAGCCACTACATAAACAAAAATGGTCAGATAAATGGCACGGCTATCCCTTCATAATTAATCTAACATTCATTCTCAGTGCTTAAAGGGATAGTTCACCCTCACATCATTCTAAACCTGTATGCATATACATTTCAAAAGATATTTTGAAAAATTCGTCAGTTTTTATTGTCCATACAATGAAAGTCAAAGTGGTCCAATGTTATCTTGGAACGACATGAGGGTGATTAAATGATGACAGAAGTTTCATTTTTTGTGAACTTTCACTTTAAGACAAAGGAATTCATGTTGCCATCAGGAGTCTCTTGTACACTCCTAGAAAAAAGGTTCAGTGGGGTTCTATATAGAACCCTAGGGTTCTTGACTCAATTTTAGAGAACCTTTTATGCCAAAAAAGTTTTATATAATGAGAAATGTATTTAATGGTTGCATAATATTTTAATGTTTAACAGGTTATTTAAAATAAAAAAAATCTAGTGATAAAGGATGTTAATAAGCTGTTTAATTCATACAATTTAATAAAATAAAAAAAATAAAACTAAATCCATAAAATGATCCCATAATGGGAACCCCTAAAAGGTCATATGATGCGCTTGATAGAGCCCTTTAAAGTTCTATATAGAACATTTTCTTCTAAGAGTGTACCCTGTTATATCATCCGAAAATAAAACAGCTTTTCGGTCTCAGAATATGTGGATTTTGCTAATAATTTTCCTATTAGTTTACTAAAACATTTTAGTCTCATTTAATCTGTTTTTAGTGTAAATTACTTGTCAGCACAATATTGTATATAATAGAACAATGGTTTTTTAATGGATAATGATATCTTACTTGCTGGTAGAATATTTAATAGATCTTATGAGTATCATCTTTCCCTCTAGTTTGTTTGCTGGGTTTTAATTACTTTGTTAAATTGGCATGTAAAAAAAACGCTGTTAAAAATTGTGGGCAGTGGCATCGGTTGATTGATTGGTTGGTCAAGCTCTGATCTCATTATGTCATGCAGACAGCTTCGCAATTTAGTGACGTGTGGTCATTCTTGGATGACTCAGTAGAAAAATAAAGGCACTGTCCTTGATTTCAGCTGGTGTACTTCAGGTTCATAATGCCTCAGACTAAAAGTTTAAAAGGTCAAAGTTCACCAGTAGTCATTAGTGGTGAACGGCATCAAGGGTTTCTTTAGAGTTGCATAACTTGCAACTTATGGTCTACAAACAAATCCTATTACTACTTTACAGTCCAGAGCAACAACATAAAAACATAAAAACTATCAACTTCTATATATATATTCATAGGTTTGTCTTTTTTTTAATTATTATTATTTCACATCAAAATTTTGGTGCTTGCGACTCACTACTACAACTACAGTGTTCTCCTTTTTCGAAAGCTACTCAGCAATGCACAGTGTATTGAACAAAAAAAAAAAAACAAGGAAATCAAGAACTGGGAACACTCATCACAGACAATAGCTAAATAAAGCACACTTTTTGTCTTTGCTCGTCTACTAGAATCTAAAGTTAGATATCAATATATTAGTCAATAATGATATCAAAAGCTCTTGTCATTGTAAATGATAGATGTACAGGATATCTCAGACAGACAAATAGGGATGAATGTACAGCATTAATGTTGCTACATAGAGAGTTTGGTAAGGCCTCCACCTTGGTCTCATGCATTGTCTTGGCGCAGTATGGATGAAGGGAATATTCAAAAACAAATGCACTCATAGAGCATGAACAAAAAAGGTCATTTCCGGATAACGGATTTGCCACTTTGTGCTTTTAAGAGTGTCTATTTGCACTACTAAAGAGTATCTTTGGGGAGGCTAAGGAGACGTTTTGAATGGACAGACAGTATGACATCACTTCCTGTAAGGGACATTAGCATCGGTGTTCCCCTTCTAAAATGTAGCGACTTTACAAAAGTTTGTCAGCACTTCAATACCAGCAAGCTGTTAATTGCAACTGATTTACGTTTGGAATGAAACATCAGGGGTTTGAAAAGAGAACCAGCTACGTATTCCACGGCAACATCTTTAGCTAGCAGTAGCATTGTAGCATTTGTCTGCAGTAAACTTTTACACACAATTATATATATTACTCTCCATCATAAATAGCTATAAATCTTACCAATGTACAGTTGAATAAGGGTATTCTGTACATACGTAAATAGTATTTATCTACACTGAGGAAGGAGAGGAGTCTTTAAAATACAGTGCTCTCATTCATGACAACAGTGCTTTAATGCTGCTATTTTCCAACTTGATGACTGAAATCACAAAACAGTCCCATTTATATGCGTCGCGTCGCACTAATGCTAAACTTCCATCTTATTCAAGAAGTCCATTATGCTTGAATGGTACCTAGATTAGAACTTAGGGCTCAAATATTCTTGTGCTTACGCATCAGGGCTAATTTCAGAATCTTTTAGTAATCTCTCTCCTAACTCTACTGTAATTACACTCCTATTTCAAATGGAAGCATCCCATGATCAATGGTGAAATGGGTCTGTCCTTCACGCTGGCTAATTTTAAAGTAAATAATGCCAATATTCCGACCTGAGTTATCTGTCCAACTCCATTGAATCTCCGTTCACTTGATACTTAAGGTTCTCTCCAAAACAATTCATGGTTTTAGCGGACTAGTGAAACCGTCTAGTCAAGTTTAATAAGACAGATTACGATGCCACATTCACACAGTTGATAAAATGACTCAAAAATGAACTCAAATCACATAGGTCATCTCAAGCTGCCACTAGTAGATTGTCTGGTACCAACTCCCAACACCTGATCATCTCTATAAGAACAGACTGCATAGAGATGCAAAGACGATAGGATAAGCAAGGCTTTAATGACAGAAGATAAATTAAAAGCAATAACAGATTTAGGGTACTACGTTTACACGACAACAATGTACTAAAAACGGAAGCGTTTTTATGCGTACAGGCAACAATGTTGTCAAAACAATCCCCGTTCACACGGATCCGCGAAAATTACTAAAAAGCTGTATTATGCAGTAACTACGCGTAAACACTACGCGCATAGTCTGAACATGTAATATGCATGCGCATGACGTCACCATTTTCACAAATTCACGTTTTTGTAATTTACATGGAGACGACAACGGTATCGTTTTCAAAAGCTTGCGTTTTCAGGCCCCCAGAACGCTGTTGCCGTGTAAATGAATGGTCAAAATGCATTCAAATGTTTCCGTTTTTAGTTGAAAACGGTGTCATGTAAACAGCCCCTTAGTGTGAGGAGAGACCACAGGAATACAGGTGAATGGGTGTATACTTTCCACTAATGGACAGAAATTAGACACATCAGCTGAAGCTACTGATTGGACCATTGATTGTAATTGGCAGGAAAACATTGTCACCTCTTCTTTCTTTCTTTTTTTCTTTCTCCATTCTCCTTCCTGCTTCTCCTCCACTTCTTTTCTTCCATATGTAGGCAGTCTCATGTGGGCGTTATCAATCCAATCTCACTCCTCTTTTTTTGTTTTTGTTTCTCCCACTCCTTCACCATTCCTCTTCTCCTCTGCTCGGCTGGTCAGTGACGGTCATAGGGAGTGGCAGTTGCTGTTGCTGCCGTTCCTGGTCCCCGTGTGGCTGCGCTATAGTAGTATGGAGATCCTACAAGGGATATGAAAAACAACTGTCAGTCATCTGATATACAAAAGGCCACCCATCTAATAATTCAATTTAGTCCAGAAGTCCACCTCACTTTAGATATTTCTGTACACTACCAAAAGTTCCAAAGTTTTGGGTAGGTAAGATTTATAAATGTTTTTGAAAGTATCTTGTGCTCATTAAAGCTGCATTTGTTTGATGGAAAATACAGTAAAAAAATACAGTAATTTAAAATAGCTGTTTTCAATTTTAATTTATTTTGAAATGTAATGTATTCCCACGATGGCAAAGCTGAAGCAGCTATTACTCCAGTTTTCAGTGTCACACGATCCATCAGAAATCATTGTAATATGCTGATTCTTTACTCGAGGAACATTTCTTATTATTATCATTGATGAAAACAGCTTTTTCTAGGATTCTTTTATGAATGGAAAGAACAACATTTATTTGAACTAGAAATCTTTTGTAGCATTATACACATCTTTACTTTAACTTTTGATCAATTGAATGCATCTTTGCTGAATAAATAATAATACAAATAAAACATAATGGCCCCAATAAATAAAACAATTTAACTAAATTGTGTGGCGCTGCATTTATTTTTAACCATGCAATCCTGTTAAAATGATCTGAAATCAACGGCAGTTAAAGATTACATTAAAATAAATGCTAAATAAGAAGCAATGCATTCAATACAAAGAATATACGATTACAGGATGATGGATTTACAGCCCAGGGTACTTTTGATTTATCAGTCCCCCACAGGCATGACACCCTTCCACTTATTTTAAATGACACCATCAGCATCAGCTCAGTTTCTGCTGGGAAAAGACCATTTCTGCTCTATAAGACACATGATCCTTCTTGATCAGTCTGTGTTGGCATTAAGTGCTGATGGACCCCTTAGATCCAGAAATGTCTTTAGTATCATATTTAGTTTTAGCAGGAATTATGTTTCTTTATTCCACACAGAGACAGCGGGCATGAGTGAAGGGTATAACAGAGTGCAGGGACAGCGACGCTGCTTAGTCTTTATTGCCGGAGGTAAAGAGTTTGAAATTGGGAGAAATATGTTGGAGAAATATGGCGGATGTGTGTGTTTGTCTTCCCTGGAAATGAAGATTATACGAGTGTGATTAAGTAGCTTTTGTGTTGTGGTTTGAGAGCGTGAGGTATATCACAATGTCATAGATACTATAGAGATATATTTCAAATATTGCTTTAAACTATATTCACAATTATTTTGCTGACAACGATATTATGCAACATTGTGATTATTGCAATGATTAACAGTACTTTTTTGTGCCCAGTAAGTTTAAGTAGACTAGTTTCACAATTCTTCCTTGTCTCACTACTAAGATGAGAGCATTAAAACAGAGATATCAATAAAACGATATATCCCGGCCAGCCCTAATATACACTGAACTTTGCCTTGGAGCACTTCACACAAACACTGTCAAACTTCTGTCAAATCAGGGTCTCTTTCTTGACACACAAAGCAAAAAATCATGAAATCTCCAAGGAGCCCCTTGTCCATTGGGAACGTTAAGGTCAGCTCTGTGGCTCTCTCTTACACACATATTACTGTTTTTAAGCCTATGCTCCTTCACCTTGCTCTTGACAGATGTGTCAGTCTGAGGTTTTGCTGATCGGGGCAGATTCTTCTAAAACACTTATTCTGTGCACCATACATACAAAAACACGTGACATACCCAGCAATGTTTTAAACATCACATCCCCCTCTGATGGCATGGGTGTTTTGGTACCTGTGGGTTGTGGGGTTTGGCCGGAGAATAGACCCGATGAAGCTGCTCTCTCCGAGCCCAGTAAAGAACCGTACTCCTGCTGGAACACTGAGAAGAAAGTGCACACACATACAACAATAAGTTTATAGTTCACAGAAAATGCAGTTATGTTAGAAACATAACTATGAATGAATCCTTTATAAAGCACTCTTAAGCCAATGCATTTTATGTTCCATTTAAAAGAATAGTTCACCCAAAAATGAAAATTCTGTCTCCCACATGTCCATCCAAACTGGTATTGTGTAATTTATAGAATCCTTTCCATATACAATCACTGGGTCATGCTGATTTTGGTGCTCAAGAAAAATCTCTTATTATTATCAATGTTGCAAACAGTTGCACTACTTTTTTGTGAAAACAGTTATATATATAGTTTTTTTTAACAATATACATGTCTTTACGGTCACTTTTTGCATCCTTGGTGAAAACAATATAAAAACAAAACTAGGCCTATTAGGGTTTTTTTTTTTTTTTTTAAAGAATAAAAAAAAATCATACTGACCACAACATTTTGAATGGCAATGTATAAGTTATACATAACCTTTCTGTGTGGAACAGACTGAAGTTGTTAAATTTTCCGATAATCTTCCCTTTCACTGAAACCCTGAAATCGAATTCATGTCCATTGGTTCTAGCATGAGTCCCATCTAGTGATGGCAGCAGTTCAAATATGCAGAATGGAGGATGAATTTGCAGATGAGGGCAAATTATTTGAATTGCATTCAAAGTTTAACTGTGAGATATAAAGTAGGAAGTGTTACATATAAAGTCTCATTGTGATATGTAAAGTTGCAATTATGAGAAAGTCGTAATTTGAAATATAAAGTTATATTGGTAGACATAGTCACAATTATCTTTTAATTTATTTTCTTATTCTGAGGCAGAAACCGGCTTCCATATGATGATATGAATAGTTTCATTTTGGGTGAACTATTCCTTTAAAGCACATTCTTACAAAAGCATGGGCTGAGAAAGTTTGCTCCATCACTGTCCAGACGGTTGTGCTTTCAGCAGCTTTTACCTAGTAGACTGGGGTTTGCAAATCTCCAAGAATCATTGTATGTCGAATACTGCGGATGGGAGTATGGACTGCCAGAGAAATCTCCTCCTGAAATGTAAGTAAAAACAATAAAAATATTAGATATGCATGTAGAATTGTTCAGTCTGCAGGTTGAATTTACATCCTATACAGCGTATGTAGTGTGTAGGAGCCTAAAAGTTCCAATTGGCTAGGTGAAAGTGTCGATTTGTGACAGTTTTTCTCCTCCATTGCTTCAGTGTAGTTTTCCCTTTATCTCCATGTCTCTTTCTCTCCCTCTTTTCCCATCTCCCTCGTTCTCCCTTTCCCTGGGGAACACTTTCCCTTTGCTGGCTGTCACAAAATCAGAGGCCCCAACTCTCTCGCTCTCTCTCTCTTTCCCTCCATCTCTCGCTCTGTCGGTTCTGCCTGGCTGGTTTTGTGCCCCCCTCCCCTGTGTGTCAGCCCCCCTGCTGAAAGAGAGGAAGCAACAGAACGAAAGAGAAGGAGAGGAGAAATAAGCGATACACTCTGAGAGAAAGTGGAGGAAGAGGATCCAGCAGATATAGGGAGAGAAGAAAAGGCACTACTAATCCATTTTTCACAAAAAATGGCAGTGAAATATATAAATCTATCATATATGAGAGCTGTAAAAAAGCATTTAAGCATTTAATTTTTTTTAGCTTGGGAGTTTTACCAATAATTATCATCTTTCTTTTTTTCAGATTATTTCATTTTAATGATATCAATGTACTCAAAATAACTGATTAAATACAAGCTGTGCAAAATGCTAACTGGGGTTTTTTAAGCAAGCTAACAAGACACTCTTAAAAATAAAGGTACTTATGGTTCCATGGAGAACCTTTAACATCCATGGGAACTTTTCAATGTAAAAAAAGGTTCTTTAGGTTATGAAATGTTCTTCAAACTAAGAAGCAGGTAGAAATTAGCTTCCATTTGATGGAGAGTAAATAATGACATTTTCATTTTGTTTATTATAAATTTCAATTGAGTGAGCAAGTTTTCATAATTTCTATTTATTACAACTAACCACAACTAAAGTGAACTTTAAAAACTTTTTATTTAAAGCAACATCACAATTTATATTGTTTCTGTATTATATAAAAGAATAGGGATAGGCCTACGTGAACATGAAATTATTTATGAGAATGTTGCCTTCAAAGTAATTAAAATGTGACATCATAAAGACAGAAAAAACCCCCACAATAGTTGAAGGTAAATGAAATGGGATTATCTAAAGTGCATGTCTGGAGCTTTGTTCCTACTCTTAACCTTCAGCATGCTCTTAGATGGGATCGTTGGCATGGTTACCTCTTCTCTGTCAACTCTGCGCCACAGCGTATACACCGTGTCAGGTTGTTTAGGGAAGATGCTCGTGAAAGCGAGGGGGATGACTTATGGACGGAGAAGAAAATAGGGATGGGGTCTCCCCAGCGAGAGAGATGGGTTGCAAGGTCATAAATGCTTGTCAGAAGTGGGGGAAACATGGGGGATTCAGTCGGAGGGAAATACGAGACAAGGTTACGGATCTTGCTCTGAAGAGAGGGGACCCGACAAGACCCTACGAGTCACTGTGGCAACCGGGGAGAGCTTCGACAGAGACACCCGTGTGACAGACTGGAGACACGACAAGAGACATGTTGTTGTTTTGGCTTGGGTTTGTTTTGTTGTGTTCAGGGAGTTGATACAAGGGTTGGCGAACAATCCTTCATCGTAGACCTTTTGTTTTTTTATACCAGTCTATTTGTCTTTTTGCACAAGAGATTTTCCACTATATCTCTTGTTACCTTGCACTTGATATTGAAGCTAAACAAGCACACGTTACCTTCACTTTGATGAGACATTGAGAGAGAAAATGAATTACTGATTAGCTTTATTAGAACTGAAATCCCTCCTTGCAATTTTTTCCCACATCACAGTTACAATTTAGCTTGGTAAGTCACATTTGGGAAGAGAACAGTAGTTGATTAAACTTTTTCATTCTTTTACATAAGAAAAGCCTGTGTTTCTTGTTTTTCCTTTCAGTTTAGTCTTGTTAATTCCCTTGTTCGTTTCATTGGTTGCTAATTACTGTAGTTACAAGTCTCATTAGTTGCCTTGTGTATATTTGGTTCAGTTCTTTGTCGGTCATCGTCGGTTTAGGCTATGTCTACATTAATCGGGATACATTTGAAAACGGCGTTTTCATTTCAAAATGCTCTCTGTTCACACTAGCGTTTTCACGCATTTTGTAAAAGTTTCTCATCCACACTGAAACAAAAATTCACCTTGCTGCGCATGAGTAAAACCTCATAAAAGCTCACTAAGATGATACAGATGGAAAAGACTTAATAAAGTTCTCGTGCTATTCTTCTGGCAGGATCATTTTATTGAGCAAAACATCTCACCAGTCACCATTATGTTTGGTCTAAAACGCAACCGCTCTCATGTTTTGCCCCAGGACAGCAATTGTGAGTAAATTTTCTGTCATCTTTGCAGGACTGCGATATGAAGAGTGTACAAAGTAACAAATCTTTAGCAACTGTATGAAATTGAATTACACATAACAGGCACGATAGAGGTATAAACATGCATATCCATCGGTTCAATATGCGTCACATGACTAAACATGCGTAATCGTTTTCAAATACCTCCGTTTTCACAGTCCACAATACAATGCAGAAACATTGTTTTCAAATTTATCCACTTGGGAAAGCTTAGGCTAGTTTTCGGAGGACAAAAACGCCATCTCAGTGTGGTCGGAAGGCCAAAACACAGAGAAAAAGATGTTTTTTTTCCAACAAAAACGTAGTGTGGACAAGGCCTTAGTATATTGTATGTGTGTTTAAGTCGTTACTCTCCTGAGATTCTCCAGTGTGTTCTGTTAGCTTAATAAAGACTGTTTGTTAATTTACCCGAGTCATTCGTGTTGGATTGCCACACGGCTGTGACAGAATGACCGACCCTCAATACTAGTATTAAAATACGGATTGCCCATTGCAAAACGGGGAGTTCGCAGAGGAGATCCTGGATTTGTACCATAAGGCATGGTGGGATGATGAGGCTCTGAAGTTCATAATTTGGAGTGGGTTGGATGATGTGGGTGTGTGGATCCTCCTTCACAGTGTAAGTTGTTGAAGACATCATCAACTTAGACTCCCCAGAGCCTGTACCATCGCCAGCAGCCATCTCCTGCCTGGTCCAGATAGGAAGCCTCATCTTCCCAGCCCAGAGAGCCTTGGAATTCAAGAACGATCTTCTGCCCTGGACCCAGCGACAATGCTTGAACCCGCCATGGAACCGGAGCCCAAGCCAGTGCTCGCCATGGACCATGAGCTTGAGCCACCTACATCCATGGAGCCAGAGTCAGCCATCTTGTTCATTCCAAAGCCAGAGCTGGATGCAATGTCCATCTCGAGGCCGGAGCCCATCGACAGATCTACCCAAGAGTCGGCGGTGTTGAGACAATCCACACCTGAGCCAGTGGAGGAGCACTGGCTCATTGATTGTTGACCCTTACTCCCACCCCTGAACTTGCAATCCTCAGTCTGCTCCAAATAAACTGTTTGATGACCCGGTCCCACCCTGTAATCTCACCACCCCGGCTGGTGGTGAGATTACAGACCCAGCCTCGCAGACCCACGCCGCTGACTCCTTTCAGCTCTCCGGCTCCGCCTCGGGCCTCTTTACCACTAGCATGGCTCTGTGAGGTGGGTCCCAGGTCTCCACCTCGGCCCGTCAGCACTTCGGCTCCGCCTTGGCTCTATGCTCCCTCATCTCCGCCGTGGTCCGCAGTGTACAGTAGTGAATTTGCATTATTTGTAAGGATGGAAGTTATCTTAAAGATAGGGATGCACAGATTAATTCTAGCTAATATGATAAGGCAATATTATTTTTTACTACTTTTCTTTAAAAAAATAAAACTCTTAAACAAATTAAACAGTTTATGTTAGTATGTAAGTTAATTTCGATACCAATAACATTTATAAAGTAACATTACTAAAGGTTGCAGAACTTTTAGCAAGAAATGATCATCTATCATATTTTTTATGAAAAAAGCATACTCTGATACTGTCACATGTGCACAACAACTACCATGTGCTCTTAAAGAAGGCACTCTTCAAGAGATAGTTCTTTTCTTTCCCCAACATTGACGGAAATTTACGCCTTTCCGTGTTTTCACTGTTATATGGTAGGGGGCGTTATTACGCTTCTTCTGAATCTCCTAATCAAAACACAGGCAAAGAAGAAGGAGGTGGAAACGATATAATATGTAAGCATATGCTTATGTAAAATAACGTGATCATCAACATTAAACGGCATATAAATCAAAACTGCCTAATGTTACTGAATGAAATGTCGACCCAGGACACACTATAGGACTGTGCAAGCTTTGGGAGTGTTGATGGACTCGATCTACTTCATCTATGTTTTGATCATCGGTCTGAATTCCATCCAAACATAATCTTTGACAAAAACTTTTTTTCTTTTTTTCTTTTGCTCAAAATGTTTTTTATTGAACTTACCCACATTCAAGAGTTGATAAAAAAGTAATGCAAGAAGCTAGAATAAAACAGTTTTTTTTGTTGTTTAAAAGCAGAGGGTATGTTCTTTCTTTTGATTTTGCATATTCAGATATTCATACAACAAAATATTCTGGGGGCCATGAAACTTTTGTGAAAATGACCAAAAATGCTGGTGGTGGCTGGCAACTTTTTTTCTTTCTTTTTTTACGCTGGTGGCGAAATAATTAATAGGTTAAATTTAGCTATAAAACAATGTCCCTTTAAGATAAAAATGTTCAATATATTTAATTATTTCTACCTGTTTTAAAAGATAATTTAGCAGCCAATACTGCAACTTTACTGCAATACTGCATCTGTCTGTGCATACGTCATCGAGGATGTTTCATTTCAGGAAAGTAGCCATTATAAAATTGATTGTCATTCCTAATGAGCCGCAAATTGCAGTAATTTATTTCGTACTTTAGAATGTAATGGTTATTTTTCTGAAATGAGGCAGCCTCAATGACGCATGCAGCTAAAACTTGTGACCTCCAGAGGGTGCAGCCTTCAACAGGAGACACAACAACTGAAATACTGCAGGGTGTCAAGCAATTTCGACTACAATTCTCCTACTTTTTTCAAGTCTAGTACTATTCAGCAATGACTAAACGATATATATAACATCAACCCAAAAATATGATTCAAAACTGTTAAATGTGTTCCAATGACAACACAAAAACCATTTACCTTTAACCGTTAAAAAAAAGAAAAGAAGATTATTTTAATAAGAAATAGATACGTATTTTTCAGTTAATTTCAAATTATATCGGCTGAAGAAAACATTTGTTCAAGTTAGTATTATTTAAAGCCACATGCATCTATGTAAACGGTATTCAAAGCCATTTGTGTTTGTGAATATGAATATCCTATAGTGAGAAAATCCGTGTGTATTTCTGTGATTCTGAAGTGGCCTGTGGATTAAAAAAATAGCTAAAAGAAAGGAGGCCGAGGGAGTCTCCAGGAGAATGAATGAATTAGTCAAGGGTCAGCGATGATTCTCATTAAAAACAAATTACTGATGTTGAGAAGGGACAGCTGTGTGACTGGGGTCTAATAGTCCAGCCACTCCTGCTGAAGACTCAAAGCCAGTCCACCCGCCCCACACTCTGCCAACCACCCAACAACCCCCCCACCCTTCTCCATCCCATAACCCCCTGGGAGTGCTGTCAACCTGGCAGATGGGGGGAGACAGGAAGTGGCAAAGACAAGACCCCCTCCCACTGGGACCTCAACTGAAATAAAGCAGAGGTGAAAAGGGGGTGTTGGGAGAGTGACTACAGCAGGAAGAGCGAGAGAGGGTGAGAGAAAGAATGAGGGTGGCACATGTATGAAAATTAGCCTATCTATTAGTTTTGTCATCAATCCCTTCTTCAGCAATATGCCTAAAGAAATCAATCCACTATGATGTGAAAAACTTCTCTGTCTGTACTCTACAATCAGAAGTTTGGAATAATTAAGATTTGTTAATGTTGTTAAGAGTCTCTTATGCTCTCCAAGGCTAAATTTATTTGATCAAAATACAATAAAAAAGTATTATTGTGAAATATTATTACAATTTAAAAGAATTGTTTTCTATTTGAATATATTTTGAAATGCATCATCACTTCAGTCTTCAGTGTCACATGATCCTTAAGAAATCATTCTAATATGCTGATTTGGTGCTCACAAAACATTTATTATTATTATCATTTAATAACTAACAGTTCAATAATTAACAAACTTAAGTTTTTGTTGCTTAATATATTTTTGTGGAAATCGTGATTTGCACTACCTTTCAAAAGTTTGCGGTAAGTAAAATTCAAATTTCATATAAATGCTGTTCTTTTCAATTTTCTTTCATTAAAAATTCCTAAAAAAAATGTATCATGATTTCCACAAAAAACGATTAAACTGTTTTCAACATCGGCCATTTTCGTCATGATTAATAACTGAGTGCCGATCATTTCTGAGCACCAAATCAGCATTGATTTCTGAAGGATCATGTGACACTGAAGACTAGAGTAATGATGCTGAAAATTCACAGGAATAACTTGCATTTTAAAATATATTAAAATAGAAAACTGTTATTTAAAATTGTAATAATATTTCACAATATTACTGTTTTAAGCAAACCGTAAATAGTTTATGTGGTTAAAAATTGGTTGAGACTCACCAGGTACCATCCCTGTGAGGGAGGGTGTGGAGTAACTACCCTGCCCAGTTGGAGGAACATGAGGAGGGTAACCAGGGAGCGTGGTGCTGGCCAGGTCACGACCTGTAAAGATAGAAAAAAGAGCATTTCTAGCATGATTAGCATCAACTCCATAGGGAAGAGTTTATTGATCTAACTTGTCAGTGAGTCATTCCAATCACCACAACCATTTATGAAGCTATTTCTCCTATAATTGTTCAGTTAACTAGTCTTTAACCTTTTTATCCGCTTGTTAGTTGTGATGCAAAGGAATACTTTTTCCGGGTCCAAGCCTCTACTCCGTTTCAAGTGAAAATACTATATCAACAGACATTTATTAGCACTATTCATTTATAGCACAGCTTTAAAAAAAAACAAAAAAAAACCTGTGTACAGGCTCAATATTGTAACAGCACACGTGAGTGTATATTAGCACTGTTTGTGAGCATTTGGCAACGAAACCGATGACGTGTGAGGTCAGACTTAACAAACAGATTCTGAAGAATATCCTACAATGAGTTTCTATGTGGAATCAACATAAAATAAATGAAATATTTTTTTGTAAATAAATACTTAAAACATTTGAAAACAAGAAAGGTCTGTCTTCACGGAACAAAGGTATTCTTGTTTTGATTCTAGTGTTACCACTCAGCATGGTTGGTAATCAGACCAACAGTATGAGTATGATATTGCTTTTATGCAACAGTGCAAAAAACGTTAATACTGAAATACTTTGTTACTTTGTGCATTTTGGTTCCACAACTGAAAAATTTCCAAATGAAGCCTAAACCGAATTGACAGTTGTTAGTCTCTGACACAGTAATGATGTTCCTAAATGAATCTGGCTTTTTGAACGAATCTGTTGAATAAATTACATTTAATGGCTCACTCATAAAGACAGTGCACTTTTCGCCACAAATTAGCGTATTAATATAACCTGCAGAACACTCAGGTTGGACAGTTACATCAGCACTCTTTGGAGCATTTTTATAATTGTGCATACATTTACGACCATTTTTCTTATTAATAAAGTTTCAATTAAAGACTAGTGTAATTTAAAAGCTGATATAGAAAGCGTTCACATTTCAAAGCCAATGAAACTTGGATCTATGCTGTAGCTTATTAAATCTGATAAGTGACATCTCATGAGCTTGGTAAACTAGCGACATCCTGTATAACCATTCTGATTAATACAGCCATCTTACTTTATGTCATATCACAAATCTGCCTTTGCCCCAGTAATAGGGTCTCTGGTATAATTATGCACTGATGTATGACAGGGTCTGGTTGTCTCTACTGTTAGTGTAAAAAAAAATACATGTCCCGTGTCACCCTCAGGCCTGAGAGGAACTAAAGAGAGAATCACTTCAGTGAAATTGAAAGGTAAAAAATGAAGCTCTTTAGGCACAGGTAACTGACTCACATGTGGCAACAGTCAATACCCTATATAGACTTAGACTATTGATTATAGTTAATTAAAAATCAAACAAGGATGTATTACTGAAAATATTAACAAGAGATTTAACTTGTCCATTTCACAATGATCACTGGGCAGTTTCTAAATTTAATTCTCTCTCTCTCTCTCTCTCTCTCTCTCTCTCTCTCTCTCTCTCTCTCTCTCTCTCTCTCTCTCTCTCTCTCTCTCTCTCTCTCTCTCTCTCTCTCTCTCTTTCTGTTGTATGGATGTATAACTGTATTAGGCTACATGACATGGCTGTCAGAGTGAATCATCTCTCAGTCTGCACATGGTGCTGATCTGTAGACTGCAGCCCATTCATCATAATAAACACCATCACCCTCAGTTCATCCATCCTCTTCAACACAGCCACCATTTAAGCCGCTGTAGGGCCTGTGAGGTGGAGGGAGGCGAGAACAGAGTCAGAGGAGGGAAACCGAATACTTTATCAGAGCTTAAAAAACATGATAGAGAAGATGAGAGAATGAATAAGAGAGATTGAGGCAAGGTGGAGAATAACTCAGGGATGGAGGAAAAGGAGCATTAGGATGGGAAGAGGTGAAAAGTGTGGACAGGGAAATATTTCAAATACCCATTTTTGCGCAACATGAGTGTGTGACCTTTGGATAAAATAAACTCATTGTTCAGTTACTGTTTCTATGTTTGCAGGTATAAAGCGAATGAAATGTGTTGAAAATGCCATTATCACAGTTCACATAACAGTCAAGAAAACACATACATTTTTAAAATATATTAAAGGTGCTAAATGTAACTTTTCTTCTAAAATGAATCCTTTTTTATTGCCTGTGTGTGAAGGGGTTGTAAACACACATTACAATGATCCACTTGTCGGGTTCTGCTATTACCTCTGAAGGCCAGTATTCCTATTTCTATGTGAAGTCTCCGGGTCGGATTTTCTGCGAAATTCATCGGATGTGACTCTCTCCTTTTATATACAGTCTATGCGACGGCACTGCAGCTGACGACATGGAGTCTGATAACACCAAACAACGACCTGCCTCCAGCACAACACACACTCCAACACAAACTCCACATAAATATAAAAAACAAAACAAAAATGTATCTGCTGAAGCTCGTCAGGCCAAACGTGAATCGGATCGACTTAGGACGAAAACACGGATCAACATCGGCAGAGCGTTTGAATTATGGAGAGACCTTCGCTATTTTTATTGTGATAAATTACAAGTTTTCAGATATGCTGAAATAATGGTAAACTGTAATGAAATAGCAAGGTAAACTACAACATACATGAGACTTGAAATGACTGTTCCAGGATAACAAAAAGTAGGTGCTTTAGGAGGATGTAACTTTTATTTTATGTACTAGATCTACTGTCTAACGTCACTCATCCCACTACTATCATATTGTTTATAATACACATTTCCAGACACGTTCAGTACAGTAATGTTACTTCCTACGATCTTACTGTTACACTGACATTGTTCAGTCTAGTTCACCGTTTTCGTTATCATATTATACATTCACCTATGTTGACATTACTGATTGTGAAAGATACACGAATAGTTAGTGAAATGCTTTATTATGCTAACACCACATGTCGGCTAAATGCAGTCAATGTAACGTTATCATGGTACGAGCATGGAGCATTAGTTCAACGTCAAGCTGATAAAAGTAGCCTATTATTGTAACGTTGCAGTGGGAGTTTACATGAGTTTCCAGCATGTTGTGTGATGCTTTGTTGACAGTCTCAGTGTGGCCGGTACCATGAGTGCTCGCTCTTGTGTTCGAGCATGCGCAAGAGCACAAGCGCTCTTGTAAAAATTGGTTGCAATCTGAAACATCACCGATAGAGGCCGCTAAAAATACATATAGCACCTTTAAAAAAGACAATTGTTAGTTCCGGTCCTCGAAACTGATTGCTCTGATTGAGTTCCAACAGCACTGAAATAACAGTTTTTCTGCATGTTAGTAGCTCTTTCTGCTGGTTACATCATTACGTCGGTGGGTGGATGCAAGTGACTTTATGAGTGAGTCTACTGATTGTTCAAAAGCGCTAAAAGAATGACACAAGGGAACTGTCTTTATGAATAAGTCATTGAATCATTCACTCAACAGGGGCTGGATTCACAAAACATTTTTCAAATTCTTCTTAACAGCCATTTTCCTTATATTTTCTAACTTAAGAATAGTTATAAAAGAATATTTTGTTTTCTCAAAAAACATTTCTTTTTCTGAAAGAAGACTCTTTAAATCAATTATTGTAAATAACCTCTTAAAGTTAGAATATTATTGTCTTAATTTCTTGAAATGAAAGATGAAATGAAAGATGTTTACTGAATCTATTGGGCTGTTTCGAATATCAAGGATTTTTTTTAAATAACACATATAAGAGGTACATAACACCAAAGTTATTTTCTTGTTAAGATTAAAATAAAATCAGGAACATTCTGACAAACTTCGTAGAATTTCTTAACTTCTCTCTTAAAAAGATTTGCATGAATCCAGCCCGATTCGTTTACAAACGGGAACGAAAACGAAACACCACCTACTGTGTTGATCAGAGTTGCACAGTGGTTAGTTCTTCTGCTTTAACGTCATTTGAAACTATTTTAATTTACCGAACCAAAACAGACAAAGTAACTTGCAATATTGTTTCTAAAATGCAAGTTGCTAAATATTAACTGTTGTATAAAAGCAATATCACACTCACAATTATCCTGTTTTTCTGAATATCATGCCTTCGGCTGAATTGCAGTGATATTGCTTATTAGGGGTGTAAATGGTACACGTATTCTTACCGAACATTTTTGTTATGTTCGGTACGTATGTGTATCGAACGAATACAATGTGTACTAAACTGTAAATGTTTAAAATTCATGCAAGTATTTCCATTTCGCATAAAGGATTATCATGACAGCAAGCGAGTCTACTGTATGTTTAACTTCGCAGAAACTGACAGACTACCATGGATACTGCCGGACTTTAAACTGACAGACTTTTTTATTAAAAGACATAGTTTGTACGGTAAACCACTGTTTAATAAAAATAAAAAATTCTCCCACTGTACTGAAAATATAACGAGCAGCAAAACTGTAAAAGTTTCTAACATTTAAAATGTATATGTGACCACTTGCCCCAGTGAAAATGTACCTTGCCCAGACCTTACACAGTTACAGAGAGTCTCTCTCTCTGTTCTGCTGGTTGCCATGTTAGGGAGTTGTCCATGTTAGGTGACAGGAAGACATTAGTGAAGACTGGATACTAATCCACTCTGGGTCAGTGGACAGGGCAACAGCGAGGGACAGAGAGAGAGATGGACTCTTCAGAGGTATAACAGACAAGGCCTCGTCCTCTGAGAGACATTGTCAGAAGAGAGAAGAATGAAAGAGGGTAGACAGGAAAAAAAATGTCTTGTCCAAAAGAGATCAAATCTGGGTCTGGTGGGTAGTTCACATGCTGTGACACATTGAGCAGTGGTGCTAATGTGGTCAGTGCAAGTTTGAGTCCGGCTTGTGTCACCCAGAAAAAAACAACAACCATTCATTCATGTCTAATTGTATTTGCATGACTGTATCATTTGTAAATTGATTGAAAAAAGGATAGTCATCATAAATGTAAAGTATCATTTCATTTGTGACCTGCCAATAGGGGGCGCTATTATGCAAACATGAGGAACTCAATCCAGTCTTTTCACATGGTCCATTATGAGACAAGCTCTGCTTGTAATCCATTCTGGCTCTCTGTCCTTCTACACACACGCTCATACACACACACCGTGTAGATGTACAGGTTTCGCTCTACCTTGTCAGATGGTGCACAAATCCCAATTCCATGATTCCCTCGTTAGGGCTCCTGTCCAAGCAGCTCTTAATTAGCGCTCCCTTACTCCCAAATGGAGTGAGCGAGTAAGGGAGAGGAGGAGATGTGTATATAGTAATTACAGGTCTCCATCCACTCCCTCTGTCCCTTAGGAAATCGAGTCTGAATCTGAATCACTGAGCACTGTTTAACAGGTCTGATAACACTCATCTCACCCCTGGGCTGCCCACAGCAAGCTGAACCACAATCAGGTGGTTCTACTTCATGTTTGACACAGCTATTATAACAGGAAAGCCTTGCGGATCTCAGATCAGCACTTCAGCTGTTAGCAGACTGGAAGGAATGTAGTACATATCTGGCTTTTATTTATTTCCCAGAGGTTGATTTTTATTTTACTTTTCTTTTTGCTATAAAAAAGGTTGCATTAACGCTGCTTTAGAGTAATGCCGTACCATACCTTTGACAAGTTCCTTTTATATATAGATTTTAATGTTGTACCCTTATCCTAGACTTCCAAACTTAAACTCAAACTCAAAAGTCAAATTATGCAAATTGTGTGAAAATATTATTTAATTGTGGAAATTGGTCTTAGAACAACAAAGGTGTTGATCATTTAATTTTAAAAGGCAAAAAAAAAAAGTAACTTACATCACAGAATGCTATTAATTTGCTCATAATTTGAGATGTGGTGAAAATGACACTATAGTGGGAATTTTCATTACTCAGTAAAAAAAGAAACAATTCTTCCATGATGCATGTAAGTGTACTGTTGGATGTTATTGGACAAATCGAATTAATTAATTAATTAATTAATTAATGAAACTAGTCTCACTTGTTTAATATACAACATGTTTTGACTAATTTAAGCCTTACCTGTTTTGCTTGTTGTCTGCATTCAAATGGCATTTATTTTTATTTATCCTCTAAACACAGCTATAGATGTACATAAACATTAATTACTTGTAGTTATTACTACTAGTTATAGAAATGATCAAATGTGATGTATTCCCTTTCTGAAAGTGTAACTTCCCAGATTTTCAACCCGCTTTGTATTGTTACAATGTCGGTAGTATGTGTAAATGAACAATATTAACTTGTTTACTGGGAACCAAAAGTAAACATTTACTCTTTGAATTCTTGGACCTGGGAACAATACAAGTTGGCACCATTATTACTAAAAGTTTGCTAAGAAGTATTTCCTACTAAAGCAAGGTGGTATTTGACTATGGTAAGTGTATCCATAGCAGACTGGTGGGAGTGGCCTTGGATGGCAACATGCCCAGTGAATTATGAGCATTGTTTTTCTACCTATTTGAGCCTATTTTTTCAGGTAGCACCGATTTCAAAAAAGTTTCCGCCTTTCTATTGTATACGCAGCCGAGTTTTATTGAAAGCCCATTTTGCCAGCAGTCAAGTAACCCAGCTGGCATTTCAACATTTATTCACATGGAAATCAACATCATGGATCAAGGTTGAACCACTGTTTGTTTCGATTTTACAAATCAAATTAACATATCGCGATGATGTTTCAACATTAGATGTTTCAACATTAGTTAGAGTTTTGCACATGTAGCTCCAGTTGTGCTCACTGTCGTTTAGCAATCGGAAAAAAAAAACTGTAAAGGTTGGTCACATGCTGCTGACCGGGATGGGTTGCTTTGATAAGCAAACATCTGGAAAGAAGACAGAAGTGAAAACGACATGTTTTTTTTTTTTTACATAGTTTGCTTACCGGACACTAGTGGATACGATTGAGGTCCCGCAACAGTGGAACCCAACTCTGCTCCTGTCTGATTGGACAAGCTGTTCTTCATCTCCTCCAATCCACCAGCCAGAGATGCCATAGCCGAGTAATCAGACGTCTATGGAAACAGATTTCATTAGATGGCTATAATGGAAAATCAACTTCATGCAATTGCTTTGTATGTTAACCTTTATCTGTGTGTGTGTGTGTGTGTGTGTTCTGCTCGCTGTTTGCATGTGTATCCAAAATATGATTCACAATTTGTGAATGACACACAGGTACATAGTCAACACTAATGAGTAGAGGTGGCACAGATTCAGGTGATGTATGTGGCCGACCTCAGACTGACCCCGCTTGTGTGCTTTCATGACCAATTACTTACAATGATCTCTGTCCCACCCCACACCCACAGTGATTTATCTCCATTGGTGGTAATGGGGTTTGTCACTCAGGTGTGGATGTGGTTTGATGGCAGAGTTTGGGAAGTGGATGTCGCTTCTGTTTTAGTGCAGGAGGAGGCAAGGTTATTATAGTTTTGCTTTTTTAAATTAGTTTTTATTTAATATCGTTTTCAATTTTGCTTTAAATTTAAGTTTAGTTTTAGTTAGTTTCATTAATGGTATTGTTAGTTTTAGTTTAGTTTTTATTTTGCAAACACATTTCTATTTAGTTTTTATTTTATTTAGTTTCAGTTTTAGTTTTAGTAATTATAGTTTAGCAGAGCTAACAGAACACTTCCAGTGTAGACCAAAGGGAGACGATTCATTTCAGCAAAGTTTAATGTTTGCCCAGATTACAGTTAACTCTTGTGCAGACATCTTAATAATACAAATAAAATAATGGTTTGAGATTGAACAAAGCACCAAATAAATAGAACTTAAAAGTAGACAAGATAAAAAATATGAAAAATTCAGACAAACTAATTCATATTAAAGATTAAATCTTGTTAAACATAGTTTACTTTTTTTCAGCTGTACATGTAGCAGAGTGGCCACTGGAACATAACAAAAAAAAACAGCTCAATTCATCTGACTACAGCCAACACAACCTGCTGTGAAGCCAGTGTAATTAAATAAGTATCTATGCAGTGTGTGAGTGTGCACTGTGTAGCCTACATGTCTTTATATCCTGGTGGGGACTTAAACCTGAATGCACAGACACATGGGGACTCATGTGTCTGTATGACTCAGAATGAGTTTTTTTTTTTTGAAAATGTAAAAATGGAGAAAGTTGTGTGTGAGATGGGTAAGTTTAGGGGTCTGTGTAGTGTGTGTGTGTGTGTGTGTGTGTGTGTGTGTGTGTGTGTGTGTGTGTGTGTGTGTGTGTGTGATGGGTCAGGTTAGTGTAAGGAGACAGAATATACTGTTTGTACAGTATAAAAAAACCATTACGTCTATGGAGAGTCCCCACAAATATAGTGGACCAGACTGTCTGTGTGTGGGTGTGTGTGTGTGTGTGTGTGTGTGTGTGTGTGTGCGCGCGCGTGCTTGTTGGTGTGTCGTGTCCTGGTATTTCCTAGAATCCCTACATTGTCAATGTTAATGAAAACATGATATCTCAAACATACAGAAGTACATTAAAGGTTTTTTTGTGCTTGACGGACTTGTTTGCCGTTGCACCCGAGCATTGCAAACGGCATTCTAAAAACGCTGCGCTCAAGTTAAAAGAAGTTCAATTTGCGTCTCATTACCTTGTGTTATTTCCCATTCCACTGCCACAAACGCATCTTTTATGAACAGCCGATGTGTTCTACGATGTGTTCTACGTTACGGTCCTTCATTGAGCACGTCACGACACGCGGTTAATCGCCTCAGCAACTTCATACGGGTGAAGCGCCAGGCATTTCCCTAAACAGCCAGGTCAGATTTTCCGCCAAAGTAACGAGCTTATTAATTACGAAAACGATTATTTATTTTTGCTCATTATTATTCTATTTCAGTTAGTTTTTCAGTATCTCTTGTTAGTTTCGTTTCGTTTTAGTTTTTCATTTATTATGAATTTTTAATTTTATTTCAGTTTACGAAAATGTTTTTTGACCAATAGTTTTAGTCTTAGTTTTAGTTTTCGTTTACGAAAATAACCTTGGGAGGAGGTTATTAATAACCCTGATTAGGTGTGAATTAAACTTCAACAAAATCCTGATGATACACCTGCCCCTGCTGTTACCGTACAGTCTGTGCTCTTATACTAGGGTTTGGAAATAATCTTTTTCAGAACTGATTCCATTTGGGATAAAAAGACAAAATACTTCAACCACATAATTTGATTTCAAGGTTGTGGCTTTGAACACATTTAAACTTTGCAGTCTTTCTCTTCAGGAAAAAAGTCAAAGAGATTCTTCACTAAAACACAATTCTTTGCTTTCATCAATTGTGATGTAACAAATATTCCTGTTTTTCTTTTCAATATATAGTTAGCTCAGATTATTAGGGGGAGGGAGTTTCCTCTAAATGACCTAAGAGAATTGTTAATGGAACCATAATTCTTTACTAGAATTACAACCGAAAACCACAGCTGTTAAATTCCTATCTAATACACAGGGTAAGCAGGATGTTTGTTTGTGTTTGTGTATGAATGTATGTGTGTATCCCAGTGACCCCTTAAACACCTCAGTGCTCATCACCACAGCGAGGGCAGTAGACTGTGACCTTACCAATCACAGCTCACGCCGTCCACTTCCTCTCTCTCTCTCTCTCTCTCTCTCTCTCTTTCTCTCTTTTCATCCCTGACTCCTTCCCACTGTCTATTTCTCTCTGTTTCAGTCATTCAGTCTGAGATAGGCATTTCCTCTCTATTTATGCAGCTCGCACCCACCCCCTCATCATGTGTGTATGTAGATGGGAAGGTTAGCGCTAGTAATTGGGGATTATGAAGTTTGGCCCTACCTCTGACAGCAGCCTAGTGAAGATGGATGATTCTCATTTTAGCCTGTAAATGTTGTCAATTCTGAAGCTACGCAACCCATCAGCGACCATGATGCACACACACACACATTTCACATATAGACGTGGCACACACACACCACAGCTGGGGCAAAGATTGGAGCGAGGCCAGACGTAGAGAGAGGATAAGGTTGGGAAAAAATGGCTGTTAACAAGGAATGGAGTTTGTAAAATAAATTGAGATGAAAAGAAGAAGAAAAGGGTAAAAGAGAAATACCAACAATTTTTTTTTTTTTTTTTAATTGATTTTGACTAAATAACAAGCACGCAGCCTTTCTGAAACTTCCATTTCAACTGTATTCCTTGTTCTCACGATTTCTCTCTGGGGTCACAGTTTTCTCGGGGGTCGTTTTTGACACAGGCCCTCTGTAATGGCTCTCCTCTTCGCGCACATCAATAACAGATGAGGCCCCTAATCGCGCGACACAAAAATAATTTCACCCCAACCCGCAGCCACATTTACATAATAGTATTTCCTCTCAGATGCTCTTTCTCTCTTCCATTCCCTCTATCTCCCTTCCTCTATTTTTCCCTCAGCTTGTACGCATTGTCTCCTAGAAGTGCCTGTAAACTGCACTATGTGTGTGTGGGACTGAGACAGAGTGATGGGGGAGGTATTTAGCAGTGCATGCAGTATTAAATGAGCCTGACTGGCAGGGAGGCATTTATTGGTGAGCTCCTTTGGAGCAAAGAGTTGCGGCTCTCAGCATGTATAACACACACACACAATTTTAAATGCTTTATTTGAGACAACGTTGTTTCCATACCTTTTTGGATAAATATTATATTTAAAGGCACAATTCCTCCAAAAATGAAAATTCTGTCATCATTTACTCACCCTCATTCCAAACCTGTATGAATTTATTTCTTTTCCAAAACAACATTGGACAACATTGTATTGCACCGTCTCTTCTTTTTTGTTTTGCAGAAGAAAGAAAGTCATACAGGTTTGAAAAGACTTGAGTAAATGACGACAGAAAGTTTATTTTTGGGTGAACCGTCCCTTGCCAGCGCTGTTATACAGATATGTTATACAAGTTGTACAAACCATTACTAATTGTGACAGTGTGCAATTTTAAGTACAAATTTTTACATGAGCACACTTAAGTTTTCTTTTTTTATTATTACAGTAGAAAGAGTATGGGAAATGATAGAGAGAATAGGATCAGGACACAGTGCAAACAAGACTCAAACTCATGTCCTCCACATGAAGGGCTTTCGCGCCGAAGGAACCTTCTCATAGTTCCTAGAACTATTGGCGGAAGTGCCTGCTTTTTGGCGTGTTCACACCACCGGAACTGGGGACGATTTTAGTTCCAGGAACACCTTTTGGGGAACTAAATTAGCTCCTACTTCAGAGTAGGGTATAACCCACCACAGTAGGAACTACCTGTGACGTAAGTGTGCGCTGATTGGCCAAACACATGCGAAACACCAGCACCCGCCATTTAAAAAAAAAAAAGAGCTGTGTACACACACAGATCATAACCTATATATTTACTCCACAAACTAACTCTACGAACATGGAAAACGGTGATAGATGGACCTCTCAACCTTTACACTAAGAAGAAAATCCAACGCGACTTTTAGGGGACCAAGCAAAACATGATTATGTGTTTGTGCTCAGCTAGCAACATTGGGCATCAACCACACTGCAAACGCTAATACTTTTTCATATACTGTCTACTTTCTTTGTATAACAATTCTATCTAATAACATATTAGACAGGACTGTTAAACAGATTGTAAACTAATGAAGATTGAGAATGGGAGCACTGAGCTCAGGCTCTGGCGTTCTCAGCGCCGTCAAAATAAAAGTCCTCTGCACTATCAAAATAAAAGTCACAACAACAAGCACGGCTTACGTCACTTCCGAGTTACTACTGGCGGTGCGAATGCAACCAGGAAAATGGTTCTAGGGGAACTACCTTGGTGGCTAGTGCCTAGAACTAAGTTTCTAGAACTACCTGGTGCGAAAGGCCCTATACACATCATGGCTCAGTAACTGCTATGGTGCACAGGACTGAGCACCTGCTTGTGACATGTGCAACACAGGTTCAACGTGCCTATGGCTAAATTTCTGCAAAATTATATCACGTTCTTCTAGCAGGTTTCGGGACACTCTCAAAGTGAAATGTCCTATGAGTGGTGCTAAAAGCATGTTCAGTTTTATCGGTAACAGATGTGAACACATTTCTTTAGTTGTTAGTTTTGTTACTTGTTTTACATACTGTATCACAGCAGTTAGGAAATGAAATGTCCGGTGAGTGGCGCTAAAATATTAATGCTCGATTGCATTTGAAACTAACATGCCACCTACGCTAAACCCTACTCTATACCTAAACCGATAGTGTTAACAAAAATGTAAAATAAAAATGCATTTGCTGAAGCAACCATGCCATTTCAGCTTGCTTCTACAAGCTCTTTCATCATGACTTGTGTTACACAGGACACGAGTGCAATGCTGTACCAGGTGAGCTACCAAGCAAGTTTACTACATCAAAAAATCTATACATATGGAGCTGAATATGTGAGGCAAATGTATTAGTTTGCAAATCATGCACTGTGGGTAATAGTGTTTTGAGGTCATAACATAGTAATGTCATAACATAGTAAAGTAAGTTTTTATTAATTGATAATCTGCCCCTTGTAATCATAATTTTGCGAAAAGGAATAAAAGTTTTTTTTTTTTTAATGCCACTATGTTGATTTAAGCTCGAAACTGCAGTAAATTGTATTTATAGTTACATTTTTGGAGTTTTGCAAAAATGGAGGCACATAACATTGGACATGTATGTGTTGGTTTGAGTCTGACCTGCGTCATGTCCCATCCCCCATATATTATCCTTAATCTTGTACTTTTGCTATACTTTCATATAATATAAAAGCAAAAGCCCCCAAAATGAAAATGCTTTGGCCTGCTAGTCAAACACAACTGCATGCATTTTTGCTCTGATCTCTTAATATTTTCTATTTACCTCTAAAGTTTGTTTTTATGAATGAATATTTTCCAGTGCCTTTATCTCTCTAGTCTCTTGGTCTAGCTGAGTAATTAGTTCAGTGTAAGGGTTGTTGGGCTGTTGATGTATCTTTGGCATAATATAAAGAGAAGGAAAGAGGAAATTCAAATGAAAAGACTCTCACGAGCGTGCAGTTTTATATGCTCCCCCTTGAAGTGCAGACACTAATTAATAGATCTGCCCGTGCTTAATGGTCCTTCTAGCACCACAAACTGAGAGATGGAGAGAGGGTGTGTGGGAGGGGAGGATGAAAGATGAAAAAATACATCTCATCACTATAGATATAGCTAGGGTAAAATTTATGGGTGGAGAGAAAAGAGAAACATTACGTTATGTTTACCATCACAGCAGATGCTTTCATACCACATCGACTTTACAAAGTATATAACATGCAGATTGCTAAGGATATTAGGTTCATATTAAATGGTGGGGGGGGGGGGGGGGGGGGTCGGTCATATCGTACATTTTTCCACTTTTAATTAATAATAGTAAAATAAAAAATAGTCAAGGATTTTGCTTCATATATTTTGCTGAAGAACTCATTCTAATTAAATAGGTATTTAATTTAAAAAAAAAAACATTTTTCTTGCTGTGTATGTAAGACTTCTGTTTGATCCAAGGAGGTATATAATACATGGAGCTTTTTGATCTTGATGTAACTTGCTCAGCCATCATATCATCCTCACCTGTCCACAGCACAGTCGCACAGGATTTGTAAATGGACACTCACATATACAGATTTTTGAGCCAATCATCTGAGCCATAAATATCATGTGACCAATTACTAATTGGCCATAGGAATTATGCTGCCTTTACGTGGTATCAGAATTATTGTAAATATGAATTTCCTAGTCGGAAAGTGGACATGAATGGACTCGCACGTCGTATAAACTTTGGCACAGTTGAGAACTATTGTGACTGTTAAGTTATATTCTTTTCTTTACACATCTACATTGCTTTCTCTTGCCATTATTACAGTCATGTATATTTACATATATAAATAACCATTTGATGCATGTTGTATGCATTTTATACAGCAGAAACATTTATTTGATCTTAGAAACGCTCTTAGAAACTATTCCAACATGCAGATTTTACATTAGATTGAAAGATTTTTCAGAAGCTTAGTGGTGGTGACGTTGAAGTCATGTGACCATGGTGTAGTTCATCAATAGACTAAATGTAGCTTTTTACCTCTGGCGATTGTATTTAGGCTTCATAAAAACTTTGTTCATTTGCAAGGATTATATGAACAACCTGTGTAAGATGAACTTGTTGGTCACAAAGTTATTTTCTGCAATAATCCAAAAGCCAGTGGGAAAATCCTATTTGCTTTTTGTCGAAGGAAACAGAGTGATGCTATTTCCGGGTTGGTCTAAAAAATATATGTCATCCTGCAGAATGGATGGATGGGTGGATGGATGAATATTGCTACTTCTAAATGGCTGAAAGACAGACTGTGCCACCATGAGGTTTAGTTACAACATCTAAAAGAAAGGTTTAACATGTTGGATTTCTGACATCAGAAAGTTGCAGAAGTGTGGAATAAGACTAGTTTTTCCTTGAAGACTTGAAGTTTGAATTCTGAAAGTTGCAGTTCGTTTTCATAGTACTCTTATTTTAAGGGAAATTCAAATATCGTGATTTGACTTAAAATGACAGGTGCTGAATAAAGAGATTATTTGAGAATAAAATGATTTGAGAGTAATCCGGTTGATTTTGGTCATATTAAATCAAATTCATTCATTTTGATGTCTCTACATGAAGCACACTTTTATCTTATCTAAGAAAAACATATGAATGGTGTAATCACACCATTGTTTTTATAATTGAGCCCTTATGTAACCGAATCAAAACAGCAGCTACAGGGGAAAGGACTAAATCAAGTCTCAAGTTCATTTCCTGCCTCTGGTAGACACAAACACACTTAACAGATTCGAGCTCTCTATCATTTCTCTCTCCTTCAGCAACATTCACAGGTTAGACTGTCAGCGGAGGGAAAACAACCTGCCAGTCAATCACCTAAGACCGCTTAGCATATACCTCTCTCTTACAATCTAATTTCTAAAAAAAGAGACAGCTCCAAATTCCCAGTTCTCAGTTTGTCTGATCGTTTGTGCCACAACAAACCTGACTCACACACACACCCAGGGGATGTGGATTGACCCTAAGGTTAATGCCCTGCTCAGTAGCCTTTGACCCTGCCAGCCTCAGCGCTCAGTGGTGAAATGGACAGAGGAATTATGGGGTCTTTCAGACAAGTCTATAGAACTCTGACACTGGCCTTGTGTGTGTGTGCCTGAATGAATGTGGGGGTGATAGCATTTGACTTTTGAGTGACATCTTTGACTGACTATTCTTGTGGATAATTTTTAAGCAATGTGATCATTTGTTTGTGCATGCAGCTGTACTTTTGCATCTCATCTACTATGTTTTAGCATTTACACAAACCCAGCACTGACCAGAATGGAGACGACAGGCCCATATTGATCCAAAGGGATTCCCCTCTCCAAAAATGGTAAAAAAGTGTTTGTCTAAAACGCTGTGGCAGAAATATTCTATTCACAATTTGGCCAGTCCAGTGAAGTCACACTATTCTCAGATCATTTGCTTTAAACTGCAACTATTGTCATCATGTACCCTCCCTCATGTCGCTCTAAACTTAGGTCACTCTTTTCAGAATGTCAAAGCTGCTATTTTTCATTCAATGAATGTGCAGTAGCTATCCAGTTTATTTGCAATTAAACACTACCGGTCAAAAGAAAAAAATATTTTAAAGCTGCATTTATTTGACCAAATATACAGTAAAACCAGTAATATTGTAAAAAAATTTCAAATCTATTTGAATATACTTTTAAAATGTCATTTATTCCTGTAATGGCAAAGTTGAAAATTCAGCAGCCATTACTTCAGTCTTCAGTCACATGATCCTTCAGAAATTATTCTGATATTGCGATTTGGTGCTTGGGTGATGATTTATGTTATGTTTTATCTCAAATATGTGAGTGACCCAGGACTGCCACTAGTGCCTGCTTAAAAATGACGTGGACAGCAGTTAAAAGAAATAAGCCTAAAAGCTCACTATAATATACACTAAATAAAAACTGAACATTTATGAAACCCTCATCTTACAGTATGAAATATTTTTTGATGATAATAATTGCAGAATGTATCTGATGTGGACATAGAAACATAATTCCATGTGTGTGAGTAACTTTTGCAAGCTAATAAACAAGTGTTTGCTACTTAACCCTAAACCTCTACACATTGCTGGGACTTAACCTCACCCTAAAACTCGATAGAGGACAGATCAGCACCAGCAGGGTCAAGGCCCCAGAATTAGCTTAAAGAGGTGAAAGGTCAGCATTAGCTTCAGTGTGCGGGCGCATAGGTCAACAGCAGGGTTGGAACAGGGTCAAGCAATATTGGCAGCCAGGCAAGGGCAAGCGTGAGTTTTCAGAGGAGGTGCACACAACCACCGTGGCAGGATACACGCCCCTACCCCCCAGCCCTTACCTGGGCGGGCTTGTAGCTGATGCTGTCAGGGACGGGGTAAATGTCGGGATAGGGCTGTCGATCAAAGACATGGTCCAATACCTCGAGCTGCTGCGGCGTAAAGAGCTCTCCTCGCATCTGCTTCCGCAGGAAGTCCCGCCCTGAATGGACGTGGCCATTCGCCAAAGGAGAATCCTGTAGAGCTGGAGAGAGATTCACACAGATTTCATGAAGTAGTAATAATATACAAAGTAAAATTTACAAAAGTAGGACATTTAAGAATAAGAGTGCATATTAAGCACAAGCCCGTGTTTTGGATGTAATAATAATAATAAACCAACTTACAATAAGGTTCTATACATGAATTGACCATTATTTTGTTTATTGTTAATTCATAATGTTAACATATGGGTGCTTCAACTTCAGGCACTTTTATGTGCCAGGGTTTGATTTTTATTTAAACCAATAGATTTCAACTTTTCTTTAAGTTTAAAGGATCCTTTTATTATTTATTTTAGCTAATTTTCAAATGGCTTTTAAGTTTAGATTTTATTGTTGGAGTCTTGTCCCCAGCCTTTTAATAATATAATAAAAATTCAAATTCATCATAAAAAATATTATTACATTTTTAGAACTATGATAATCTAAACAAAAGTTGAATAATTTCTGAAAATATTTCAAATATTACGGCTGTCCGTTAGTTTTGACGTCATTTCCACCACACCGAACAATTCTGCTCCTATAAAAAAAAATTAAAGTACTTGTATGCCAAGGAAACAACAGTCAATAAAAAATATGCTTGAGATGAAAAATGAGATGCCTAATAATGAAAGTAAGCACATACCTTGAGCAGAATATTTGGTTTCACTTTATTTTGATGGTCCCTTTAACACATTCTGTTGTCTATAAGTAACGTTACACCTATATGTCTACTAACTCTCATTAGAGTGTTAGTAGAGTATTAGTAGACTGGTAGGGTTAGAATAAGTTGGCATGTGCTTGCAAAGTTACTTACAGTCAGTAGAATGTCTTTTGAGGGAGCATCATAAAGAGTTAGCAGATATTAAGCAGACAGCCTAATACTCTAATGAGAGTTAGCTGACATGTAGTTGCAAAGTTACTTATAGTCAACAGAATGTTTAAAAGGGACCATCAAAATAAAGTGTTACAGAATATTTTTATTGGCACCGTATCCAAGCAAAATGTCATTTTGTCAAATTATGCAAAAAGTGTGACAATATTATTTGATTTTGTGTAAATAGTTGAAACAATATTTTCCATAGGAGAAAGACAGTCATAAAGGTTTAGAATGGCATCAGGGTGAGTAAATGGGTGAACTATCCCTTTAACTGTTGACTTAAATAATGGTACCAAACTGTCTTACAAGTCAACCACTTTAATCTCATTTGTTTTAACATAATCGTGAGGATCTGAAACTCTATAGCTGCATCCTAAATTGTATAGGCTACTCTCTATGTAGTATGTACTACATGTACCTATATAAACTTACTTTTCAACCGTTAAAAACTGTGCCTATACTACATTCGCCAATTGTCATGTTACCATTGTCATGTGACCTATGGCATAATTTGCTTTGCCATTCATGACTTCTCTCCCATGGCCTCATGGGATAGTAAAGTGTCCATTGGATGCACATATCAGAATCTCACCATAGTAAGTCATTTGGGTACTTTGCCCTACTATTTTATGATCACTGCGAATTTGGACATACTTCTCATTTCACTTCAGTTTTTTGCCTGCTATATAGTAGGGAAGGGGAGATACGGGGCCTGACTTATGTTCCTTATTACATGCTGGGGGGTAAATTATAATAGTGATTTATTTCTCTTTCTCATCATGATCATAAAGGTACTTGAACTTTTTTCAAAACCAACAGACAGAGACTCAAGCACACGTACAGGCACACAAACAGATTCCTGGACTTGCGTCCTCCTCTCTGAGCGAGTGTTAAGGCAGCGTGTGAGTCAGTTATTACTGGGCTGTTGAGTTTCTGAAGAGACAATTATAAGAGCTGAGAAAGCTACAGCCCTCAAATGATTACAAGGTGAGAAAAGAGAGGGAGAGAGAGGGGGATGAAAAAGAAGAATAGAAACGAAAATCCCTGATATAGAGCCAATTCATTTCTTCAAAATGCCTCTGAGAGGTTATTCTGGGGAGTTTGAGTCAGAGGCCAGAGCAATCCCCACAAAACGAGAAAGAGAGAGATGGAGGGATAGAAGGATAAAATTACAGGCAGACAAAGCCGCTATCCTAACATTCCTTTTTCCTCCTTCATTTGAACACAGAAATCGATCCATTTGAATGTGAATTCAGATCCAGTTTACTGCCGCCTGCGGTTATTTAAAAGAAAGATCTGCTAGTCACTGACTCGCTGATGGCGTGAAGGTCCCATGTGTCTCTAATACACCTCAACGCGAGGGCTTACTTAAATGCTCTCTCTCTCTCTCACACACACACAGAACGCACAGAGAGTGTATGATCTCCAGTGTTTTGACCCTCTTAATCCCAGCGGTCAGTGTGTCTGATAGAATTCAATTGATCAATCATGTCTGTGAGATGGCACCATTTCAGCAGGTTTATTGCTTTCCACTCTTCTCAAAGACTGTCCACTGACGGCACACACACACACACACACACAAAAGATGGCTGAAAGGTTGGATCTTGGTTTTTAAAAAAGGGCTGTTTGTAAACCGCAGCTCTCTGGCGTGTTTGTGTGCTTTGCTTATATTTGTGCACATGGTTGTTTATTTATGCATCAGTAGGGATTAAAACATCTGAGACCACTAGTGAAAATGCATTTATTTAGCATTCTAATTTCATACAACATTTGCCTTATTACAAATTGTATCAGATAAATATTGAATTTACATGAAATTCAGAATTTCTTTGTAATTGGGTTATCCCCTTTTCCTTCAGAGACAGCAGCACTCAAGCTGGCATAAATTCCACAAATCCACAAGTGATTAATTATATTATATTATATTATATTCTTTTTTTTTTCATCATAACTTTCTGTTGTGTTTCAAAATCCTAATCAAAACCCTTACAGGTTTCAATAAAACAAGTCTTAGATTTCAATCCCACTGAAACATCTATAAAGATGCAGTCATATTAGCGAAATTTCACAAAGCAAAAAAATGCCTATTGTCATAAGTGTAGCGATGTATGAAGCAAAGCTCACACAGAAGTCATAATCAAACCAAGCAGCTTTCTATTGGTCAACGTGGCCGACTTGAACCCATTACAAAATCTGTGTGGGGAAATCTTTTGCCCTCATGCGAAATCCCCAATCGCATGGATTCCTATTGAAGTTACTGGATTTCACCAGCAAAAATGTGAAGAACAACAGCAAATGTGACTGCACCTTAGACGTAAGAACGTATGCCTATTGTTTCTTCCAGAGCTTCAGGCGTCCACAAACATATCTTAAAACATAGCCATTGAGTGTCAAAACATTGTTATGGACTTTTTTTTAGTTGTAATTATTACACAGATACGTGTTTATCTGTGACTGTTTGCGTGTATGTTATGCGTGTAACTCTTTCACAGTGTCAGCCACCATGTGTGAAATGCAATTTCAGACACATCTGGAAGCCCACTCAGCCATATCAGAGCAAAAGAGAGACAGAAAGAAGAGAGGTCGCCAATATAGCTATTTTTCACCAAATTTAAACAAACACACCATCCCAGCATCACAGTTAACCAACCTTCCTCGTGTTAAGTTTCAAACCCCACAAACCCACACGCACACAAACAGAATCATTGGTCTTAGGTATTCAGATGTTCTCTGGCCTTTTGTCTTTCAGCCTCTGAACCTGCTATAGGGAACCACTCTCTGTAACCAGACACAATACAGCCCAGCTGCATTCAGGGTTAACCCCACTATTCACACACACACACACACACAGAAGGAGAACGGAGGAGAGGCATCTTCCTTGCTTCAAAAGCAGAGACAATAGCAACAATGAGATCACCGTTGTGCCCCCTCTGTCTTTTTCTGTCTTCCTCTCTCTTTCTCTCAGGGGTGAGGTTGAAGGTTTTTGGGGCAGAAAAAACTGTTTGGCTGATTTCTTATGCAATTGATACACTTTGTGTGTGTGTGTGTGTGTGTGTGTGTGTGTGTGTGTGTGTGTGTGTGTGTGTGTGTGTGTGTGTGTGTGTGTGTGTGTGTGTGTGTGTGTGTGTGTGTGTGTGTGTGTGTGTGTTTGTGTGTGTGTGTGTGTGTTCGTGTTTGTGTGTGTGTGTGTGTGCGCGTGTGCCAACCTTGACAGATCAAAGTATAAGTCTCTGAAAGGAGGATACCAACCTTTAACAAATCCCACTGTTATCATCTATCCCCTATCCTCTCTCCCTCTCTCTCTCACTCCCCCTCTCTTTCACAATCCCCCCACCTTATTAAAAATTTCCCCTATCTTCCATTCAGAATATTCCACAGAATGAACGAGATAAAAATGACTGAAATGAAACTGGACAAGAAGTGAACATATTAAACGGCAGAGGAAATCATGTCTGTCCTGATGATGTCCACTGCCGATGCAAACATCCCGGTTTGGTTTGTTAAATTGAACAGAATAACAACCATAAATTTGCATAATTTTTCTATTTGACTTTTTTTTTTTCCTTCACTTTTTGAAGTTTTTACATTAAAGGAAGGTTTCTTTATTGTTTCAGGGGGCAAAGAGAACATTGTCCGACCCCTCTGCCCCGTACCACAGGCCTCCTGTCTTTCTTTATTCTATTTCTCCTTTCCTCCACTCCTCCCCTCGTCCATTCCTCCTCCGTTCTTAGAGAATGGGCAGACACAATGCTTCTGTTCTAGAGGCCCCACGAGTCAAGTTCTCTCTTTCAGATCACTTCCCTTGGGTCAAAGGGCATCAGTGGGCTTTCCCCAAACACACACACACACACACACACACACACACTAAGCCATCCAAACCCTCTGCCACTTCCTTTCCTGCTTGTGTGCAGCTGGAAATCATAGTGTCTTGCTTCACTAAACATGTATTTTGTCTCCCTCTCCCTTTTTGAAAGCATTACCACTCAGCATAGAAATTCCTAGTATTACATAGATGCAATTTACCGAAGTGCATGAAAAACGTCTTTATTTAATTTCTCGCTTTTGCGGCCTGGGTATCGATAGAAATTTCCCAATTCATGTTTTTCTGAAAGTTGAATAAAAGAAAGAAAGAAAGAAATTTCCCAATTCAACACTGAAGCTCTAAGTTTGACTGAAATTCATTTGGGTATATTTCAGTTATAATGTCCGTTTTGCAAACATATATAAGAAATTATCTCTCTGCTAATGCTGTATATTATACAGGACAGTGATTCAGACTGACTGAAATGAGTAACTGGTCTTTTATTTAATTAAAACAACCGGCTAAAAAAAGTCAATCAATTGAGCTACTCTGGTTGCGCTGTGTTTTTGATTCACTAAAAAGAACCGGTTCATATGACTCATTCGTTTTAGGAATCGGTTTACACTTTTCATGCAGTATGTTTTTGATTCACTAAAAAGAGCAAGGTTATAAGAGTCATTTGTTGCAGGAATTGGTCTTTACTTTTCACGCTCTATGTTTTTGATTCATTACAAAAAACGGCTCATAAGACTAATTCGCTTCAGGATCCGTTTACAATTGTTGCACTGTATGTTTTTGATTCACTAAAAAGAACAAGCTTATACGCGTCATTCGTTGCAGTAATTGGTCTACACTGGTCTCACTCTATGCTTTTGATTCACTAAAAAGAACCAGCTCATGAGACTCATTCGCTTCAGGAATCGTTTACACTGGTCGCACTGTATGTTTTTGATTCATTAAAAAAAACCGTCTCATAAGACTCATTTCTTTTAAGAACCGTTTTGTCGTGCTGTATGTTTTTGATTCACTAAAAAGAGCCGGCTCATAAGACTTGTTCGCTTTAGGAATCATTTACACTGGTTGTGGTGTATGTTTCTGATCCACTAAAAATAACTGACTCATAAGAGTCATTTGTATGTAAGCATGTGCAAATTGGCCTTTTTGTTATACCGAGTTTTGGCGGTGTTTGTGTCTGAGTGAGAAATGTAGTGTCATTTGAAAGATGCAGTCATTGAATGCATTTTGTGCCAAACCATTGATAAATAATCCACAATTTAGCCCACATACGTAGACTAGCTGCCAAAACTATCGCTCATGTTATAACAGACATAACAGACATTTATGCCTTTAGCAAACCCATGAGAACGTCCCTCGCAGCGAGCGTGCAGACATACTCACACACACACTGCAAAACATCACAGCACTGACCACCCGCAGTTTCACCACGTCAATTAAACACACAAATTCATTTAGTCGCCCCTCCCTCCCTGCTGGATGTGATGTGTTGCATTAATTAAAGTGGCAGACGTCAGCCTAATTGGAGCTTGAATGAACGTTGGTGTGTGTGTGTGTGTGTGTGTGTGTTCAGCTAAGCCAGTAGTCAGCTTACAAAGTTGCATTGCATCTATAGTTTATGCAGTTGCCTTATGCAGTTTATGCAATTTTAACTTGAGTATTATTGTATTATATATGTATATGTGTATGTATGTATATATATAGATATAGATATATCGTCTGTCAAAACATTTATTCTACATATTTACATATATATTATTGCTAAACTGCAAAATGAAAGTGTACTAAAATAGAAACGAATCTTCTATTGTTGATGTCTGGTATTTCATAAGTCATATGTGTGTGAGAGTATGTGGGTGACATCTGGAGTTCCCTCATGTACTGCAGGGGTCTGCCAAGCAATGGCTTTTTAATAGACATGTGTGCAAACACACACATACACATGCACATCCACATGCACACACTGTGCCTCCCCTGGATAGAGATGTTTATCTAAGACGTGCCAGCGGTGTCCAATCCCCCACCTACTCTGATGCATCTGTCAATGTTCAGCAACTTCCATCTGTGCTCTGTGTGTGCTTGTGTGTGTGTGTGTGTGTGTGTGTGTGTGTGTATGTGTGTGTGTTTATTAATATGACATTGTGCATAAGAAAGAAAGAAAGAATGAACGAACGAACGAACGAACGAACGAACGAACGAACGAACGAACGAACGAAAGAAAGAAAGAAAGAAAGAAAGAAAGAAAGAAAGAAAGAAAGAATGAACGAACGAACGAACGAACGAACGAACGAACGAAAGAAAGAAAGAAAGAAAGAAAGAAAGAAAGAAAGAAAGAAAGAAAGAAAGAAAGAAAGAAAGAAAGAAAGAATACATGGTGTAATTGAATTTTTGTTCTGTAATTGCTGGTATACATAATGTCTCATTAGTGTCCTGCGTGAAATAAACTCCCTCAGTGCAACAGCATGAATAACACTTTAAGCTAAGTTTAGAGTAGATCTTGTGTTCCCGAAAACAAAGCGCACACATCGACTTACTTTCATCTCTCTTCCGCTTGCTTGCATCGGCAGGTGAGCTAATTCCCAGAATTCCACTGATAGAGTAGGAGGAGCCTGCAGTGTCACTGGTTACTGAGGATACCTGGGTCACTGCCACTGTAGAGGCTAGAAAGTTACAGAGAGGTTATGAAGACCACAAATGTCCCAAAACAAAGTGCTGCTCATTGCGCTGACAGGACATTCACATTGGAAAGAATATACTGTGATAAAGAAAAATCTTTCAAAAATCTAGTTTAAAATGATTACACATTGAATATTTGTACACATATAAATCATTATTTTCATTATTTATACTAACAATTTTTTTTTTTAGCATTTTACAATTATAACCAAACTAATCTTGCTTTGTCATAAAAAAGTAAAATTAACTGACATTTGAAAGGATTTATTAAACTGCAGGTGTCCTCTATGTAATTTATTTTCTTTTTACTCTGTATGTTGGTTGTACCACATGAATTGTTTGGTTGCACAACATGACTTCAGACAAAAAGTTTTTCAAATATTAAAAACCAGAGTCCATTTCTTTTTTTATACAACATTCTTCAAAATATATTTCTTGTTTTCCACAGAAGAAAGAAATGCATACAGGTTTGGAACGACATGAGGGTGAATAAATAATGACAGTTTTTTTTGGTGAACTATTCTTTAAATAAAGCTTTCTTTTCAAGAATATTATTTGAATATTTTTTTTTTCTTTGTTATAATAGCAGGACAGTACCTCTCTAACATTTTTACTTTATGCCCCAAAAATATATCCAAATTTTAAATAAAAATATATTATTAGTTCAAAAAGACAATTAGCATCATGTCATCAACCCTTATACATAAATCGCTCAGAATTTGTAATATGAACTATTATCCATTAATATGTTGTATTGAACTGGTGTAACCTGCAGTATCATCTTCCATTTTTAGGATTTCCAGGTAATGCATGGAATGGGAAAGTGTGTATCTGTGTAAATATCTCCGGACAGAATTGGGTTTTATGTGATTCTAGCCTCTGCCTAGTTAAAGCTTCCAGCCCAATGTTTTTTTTGTTGATGTGTGTAGTGTTTTTGAGTTTTGTTTTTCCTTTCGTGGTTCTTGGCCCAGCGTTTTCCCAGTTAAAGACCTTTCACCAAAAACCGCTGTCACTCTATTCTAGCAGCGCTGCCGCCCAAGGATAAGATGCTAACAAGCTAACAGCTTTTCGACATGTCTGGCTGTCTGTGAGGTCTTGGCAGTAAGGGACGAGGCCACAAAGTCTTCTCTCTGTCAACCCTTCATTCTCTCTCTCTCTCTCTCCTCTTTATCTCACTTCCTGTCAGCTGACGTACAGCCTGAGTGACAGTACAGTGGCCCCAAGGGGACACTAAGGTGTAGAGATGAGGCTAATCCCACATCCCAACAGACTGTGCTAAAATGGAGAAGGTGGGAAAAAAGAAAAACAAATCGCTCGGAGAAAAGATAAACGCCTTTGCTCGCCCGCCGCTCTCGTTTGCTAACCAGGTGGAAAATGTAATGAATGCATATCCATCCATTTTTTACCCCTGATTTATCGTTTCAATTATCTGATTCTCTTATTCTTTTGCACTTTTTTTCCCCTCACGTCAAGGAATGGAAACCCGAAGCGTGCGCTTTATATTCAAAATCCCTAAATTTCAATTTTCCGCCTGAGTATGAGAACTATTTATCATCATAATCTGAAGGAGACAGAGAACTGGCAAGCGTTGTGCGTGTGAAATTAATTTAGATTAAGCGGAGGTGTGCGATTATGAAGATTACTGACAGTGAGACAAACACAGTTCAATAGTTTATTAACTGCCGACGGGAGTTTTCCTCTTTAACTGGTCTCAGACCATTTTTAGAGATTCCCCTTTGGTTTTTGGAGGCGGCATTTTGAGTGTCAGGGATTCAAGGATGTAATCAAACGTTGAAGATTAAGTATATCTAAATGTAAATGTTTCAAAATCTCAAATCTCAGTCCCCCTCAATGCCTATGGCATTGGTATACGACACTGCCTAGATAAGTTTCATAGGGTGACTGGTATGGTGAAACCTTCAGGGAATAAATGAAATTAAATAGAGAGTAAATTGATACGTTTGCTAATAGGTTGTTTGATTCTCAGATTTCTTCTCACATGATCTCACATGCATCTCCTTTCAACAATGTCTCAAATTGTGCTCAGATTTGCCAAGATAAGTCTGCTATGTAACAAATTTCACTTTATTTTACCATATTGTCTATGCTATCCAAATTCATTTTATTGCTTTCTAACTGCAAACTACTGTTCAAAGGTTTGGGGATTTGTAATGCTTAATTATTATGATCATTTATTTGATCAAAAGTACAGGAATATTGTGAAATATTATTACAATTTTAAAAAACTCTTTTCTATTTTAATATATTTTAAAATGTAATTTATTCCAGTGATGGTAAAGCTGAATTTTTTTAGCGGCCATTATTCCAGTCTTCAGTCACTTGATCCTTCAGAAATCATTCTAATAAAGTGTTGAAAATGTTGAAAACAGCTGCGCTGCTTAATATTTTTTTTGCGGAAACTGTGATACTTTTTTTCACGGATTATTTTATAACATTTTAAATGCATTTACTGTCGCTTTTAAAAGGTTTAATCAATCCCTGCAGAATAAAAGTATTAGTCAAAATTTTGAATCAAAATATGTTTCAATCCTACCAAGGACTAAAGTTATCCATTGTGAGGAATTTGAAATATGACAAAAGTAAATGTGACGTTGACTCTTACCTAAGTTATGGGCAGAGATAGCTCCTGATTGGCCAGGTGGTTGCTGGACTTTAGTGCGAATTATCCTGCGGCAAAGAGTAAACAGGAATTAGACATTATGGTGTGTTTGAGGTTTACCATGCAAGGTGCTATGTGTAGGGGTGTGTGGGTACTGTATATGCTTTAATATAAGTATGCAAGCACGTGATGTGTGTGTGTGTGTGTGTGTGTGTGTGTGTGTGTGTGTGTGAAGTGGCTCATGCAGGCTGACATGGCAGCAGAGTCTCACACTTCCTGCATGGCTGCTCAAGCAAAGCACCTTTCCCCTCTCCTCTGCCTCCCCCTCCCCCTCTCTCTCTCTCTCTCTCTCTCTCTCTCTCGTACTCTCTCTCTCTCTCTCTCTCTCTCTCTCTCTCTCTCTCTCTCTCTTTCTCTCTCTCTCTCTCTCTCTCTCTCTCTCTCTCTCTCTCTCTCTCTCTCTCTCTCTCTGAGAAAGATTGTCATTGTACACATGCTGTTGAACCAGTGAGCTGGACACTGCTCATGAATATGTGTCTTTTTACTCCACTAACTCAGTCAGTCCTGTTGTTTTTCTCTATCCTCCTCCATTCTTTCTATCTTTTCTCCATGCATTTCTCTATCCCTTTTCTAAAGTGATCAACTATTTCACAACAATGTAATGGTTTGTACACATATATCGGGGTCAGTAAGAAATTATTAAATGTTTTTGAAATAAGTCTTATGCTCAACAAGGCTGCATTTATTTGATCAAAAACACAGTAATATTGTAAACAATAACCAGTAATATTGTAAAATATTTGTACAATTTAAAATAATTGTTTTCTATTTGATTATATTTTAAAATGTAATTTGTTCCTGTGATGCAAAGCTGAATGATCCCTCAGAAATCATTTTAATATGCTAAATTGGTGCTTTAAAGGTGCATTGCGCAAGTCTCTGAGTTTTTGCAGAACTATGCCCCCTCTGGCGACAAGCGAAACTGCAACCAGAGGTGTGCGCGCTCATGGACCACACGCACGCTTGCACGAGCACGAGCGGTTGTTCATAACCAAAGGAGCATCAGCCGCACAAATCTTTTGTTTACACTCATAATGTCTTCAGAGGTAATAAAGTTATAAATCTGCAAGTAATTTTAAATATATGAAAGGAAAGGCATTTGAGTAAATTACACACTTATGTGTGAGGGGAAAACGGGGGTAGTAGAAAACTTCGTTTTTTGTTTCCATCTATCTCCATGTTGAACTGTTTTATGTGTTTATTGTATCCACTTATGATTGTATTATTATGGAAACACGTTCATGAACAATATAAGTTATTACTTTGTAAAAGCCAACTGAGGATCCCGTTTGAGCCCTAGAGCAGACCGGAGATCTCTCCATTTGTTGAAAGCCTTCCCGATGTTGACTCTCGTCTTATTCCAACGCCTGTCTGACTCCAATTTGGCCCTTTTGGTGGCACTAGACAAAAGTTTTCTTTTCTTTGTCTTACGTGGAGTTTGCGTTGGGGTTTGAAATGAACTACAAGCCAGTCTCTTAGAATCCATCTTCTACTTTTGTCGAAAGTTGACTAAAGTTTTGTCGCTCGAGTTGTCTTCGCTGATACGGAGAATGGCGGCGAATACACAAACCTGCCAGACATAGCCAGCTGAGCGTGAACGCGCATGACGTCACGCCCAGTCTCAAATTCCGTCCCGAATCCCTCCTATTTATTTTACTGTACAGGATTATAGAGGCAATCGCAGTGATCAGAGAGGGGCTCATTCAGCCCATCAGGCAATTGTTTAAGCATGTATGGGTTCGAAAAACGGGTATTTTTAACATGAAATGTTGCGCAATGCACCTTTAAGAAACATTTCTTATTATAATCCATGTTGAAAACAGTTGTGCTGCTTAATATTTTTGTGGAAACTGATCTTTTTTTTTTTTCAGGGTTCTTTGATGAATATAAAGTTCAAAAGAACAGCATTTATTTGAAATAGAACATTTTTGTGACATTATAAATGGATTTACTGTTAATTTTGTTCAATTTAATGCAACCTTGCTCAATAAAAGTATTAATTTCCTCAAAAAAAGCTAATTTTACTGACCCCAAAGTTTTGAACAGTGATATATGTACACAAACATGCTTTATGCATGTTTGGAAAGTGAAGCAATGGCAAAAACAAATTCGGAAAAACACACTTTAAACAATTTCAACCCAATCAAATCTTAAAAGGTTCAATCTTAAGTCACTCCCTTATATTTTAAGGAAATCAAAGTTTGAAGAAATTCAAATTGACACTTAAACAGACATTTTTGTGTCAAGTTGAATGGATAATAATGAAAATATTTTAACAGTGCACACACACACACACACCTGTTGATTGAGCTGACACTGGGCACGCTGTCATTATCACACACTCTCTCTGCCAGCAGTCTGTCTCGGATCTCCCAGGCAAACATGGTGGGGTTTTGGCGTTTGTAATCAGCGATTTTGTCGACGACTTTGGGTGTAGCAACCTTTGGTTTGGAGCCTCCGATCACCCCTGGTCTGATGCTGCCTGTCTCATAGTACCTGTGGAGCAAATAGATAGAGAGTTGTATTTCACCAGGCAAGATAAACAGAGAGTTAGAGCATATGCTAATCTGGCATTGTAGGTCTATAATGCCTTGCGGTCAGCGCACAGTAGGTTACTAGCTACACAGACACCGAAAACAACACCTTTCACAAACCTGAAATAAATTATCAATCTGTTCAGCCTATATATTTATATTAAAAAAAAATCTTATTTAAGCAATACACACATGAATTCTGAAATACACCCTGGTCTAAATTCTGATTGGATGAGACACTTCAAAGCCATGCAGATAAATTCACACCTGTGCCCGCACATTCTATATTAATGCATCTATGGTAAGCGTAAACAGCCTATATTTAAAGGGATAGTTCACCCAAAAAAAATTGATTACTCACCCTCATGTCTCTCCAAACCTTTAAGACCAAGTTCATCTTGGGAACACAAATGAAGATCTTTTTGATGAAATCTATGAGCTTTCTGCCCCTCCGTTGACAGCTACGCAACTACCACTTTCCGCAAAGTTCATAAAGAGATCGTAAAAGTAATCCGTGTGAATTGAGCGGTTTAGTCCAAATTTTCTGGAGAGATACGATCGGTTTATATGATGACCAGATTGAATTTAGGCTTTTATTGACATATATGACTAATATATGTCAATAAAAGTTTTGATATATTTAATATATGTTTTGATCATATTGATCAGCGGACATAAACAGAAGCTCAACTGAACCTGCTTGACGTGCGAGAACAAACCTCTTGCGGAAGCTCGAACCTGCTGCGTAACACACGAGAATCAACATCATTGGTTCTTGCACGTCAAGCGACCATGCTTGAGCTTCTGTTTACCACAACTGATGTGTGAGTTGATTCATGTTTATATGTAAATAAAACTAAAGCCTAAGTGATCGAGTCTCATCAGAAATTTTGGACTAAACAGCTCAATTCTTATGGATTAGTTTTACGAACTCTTTAATAACTTTTTGAAGCATCAAAGTGGTAGTTGTGTAGACTGTCAACGGAGGGACAAAAAGCTCTCAGATTTCATTAAAAAATATCTTCATTTGTGTTCCGAAGATGAACGAAAGTCTTACGGGTTTGGAACGACATGAGGTTGAGTAATTAATGACAGAATTTGAACTATCCCTTTAAGCAAATCATGGTGGAATAATCATTGGTTTAAATTAGTAATATTAATAAATGATTATATATTTTTAGTATGAATACATTTATTGAAAATATTAAAATATATTGAAAATGAGATCATTTGGTAAATAATCATTATTTAAATGCATTATTATTATGATATTCTAATATGCTTAGGTTAACATTTCTTATTATTATAAATGCTGAAAACAGTTGCGATGCTTAATATTTTTGTGGAAACTCAAAACAACAGCATTTATTTGAAATAAAAATATTTTGTAACATTGTAAATGATTTAACTCTCTTTTGTTCAATCCTTCCTCAATAAAAGTATTAATTTATTACAAATAAAAAAAAGTCTTACCTCAAACTTTTGAACTGTAGTGTATATTATGATATTAGTGATATTATTAATTATTTATTAATAATTATATTAAATGCATTTATTCATTGAAAATCTGATGATTAATATTAATAAATGAATGTGATCTTAGATTATTAACATTACTACAATTATTGAACATTGGTGTCTCATATATTGCTCTTTTATAGTGTTTTATGAAGCCTCCAGCCCGGCTATGCATTACAGTAATTTTACCACGGTAAAGGGGGTTTTAGGTGCTCTGCTTCGTCTTGCATGGCTAGATTTAGTTAATGCCCTACACACAAACATAAAGCATACAGCACAGCCATGAAAAGTTCACCAAAATTAGCGTGCAGAAAATTCCCTCATTACAAGAGAGCCGAGTTAGTCATACGCCTTATTTACTCAAACCTCACTTGCAGCCCACATATTAGTGTGTTTTCTGCCTGAGCAGTAAGAGGGAGGGGAGATATTACCACACACACGCACACACACACACAGAGAGAGAGAGAGCGCTGCAGTAACGGTTGAGTGAGTTGGACCGGGGCTGGGGGAAGAGGGCTGAGGCAAAGGAGAACAATGCGAAACACATTTTTTTGATATAGCTAAAGGCTCTAGCACTAATCCACACCTTTATCCATTCAAATTCTGTCCTCCCCCTTAACCCCTTCCTCCCTCTCCTTCTCTCTTTCCTCCTCTCTCTCTCCCTTTCTCTGTCCTTCCAGCCATCCCTCCCTCCTCGGGAGACGTATGGTGCCCAGTGTCATTTTGATGCAAATGTAAAATGTGATGAATCTTTTCTTTTTTGTCCCAGAAAGACAGAAAGAAAAGACGACGCTTTGACTTTGGCTTCGGTGCGAGATTTCAGAATTACTGAATTTCAACGTGTCTCCTTTGAAAGGAAGCGCTGAGTCAGCCTCAAGTTGAACCAACGGCAGAGGGAATATCAGCCGTACGGCCGGCATTCATCAGTGTATGGATATTTAAGAAATTGATATTTATTATGGATTACGTGTAAGTTGACTTGATGAAAGAATGGAAGGAGGGTTGGAAAGCATTTAAAGGCAAGACTACAAACAGACACTGGCTCCACTGTTTGAATGCAATAGAGGACATTAAGCTGGTTTCCCAGGCAATGATTAAGCCGAGTTCTGGATAAAATAGCACAGGCGATGGAGATTCTCCATTCAAAATCCTCTTCGGTCTGGGACTAGGCAAACTCTGTCTGTGGGAACTAATCCATATTATTCACCAATACATTGTTATATGATATAATCATATAATATCTCAAGAAACTGTTTTTATACTGACACAGAGCTCTATGGCATGTCTAGTCACATGGTCGCCTATAGTTGCATCCACTCTGTTATATAATATTGGACAGCTCAAATGCTAATATGTTTACAGTTTGAGAAATGAGTTTCATAAAGTGCTACATACTCTTATGCTCATCAAGGCTGCATTTATTTGATCAAAAATAGAGTAAAACAGTATAATAATAGATTCTTTTCCATTTTAATATATCTTGTTGATGCTCAAGAACCATTTCTTATTATTATCAATGTTGAAAACGGTTGTGCTGCTTAATATTTTTCTAGAAAGAGTGATTATTTCAAGATTGTTTGAGGAATAGACAGTTCAACAGAACAGCGTTTATGTGAAAGAAATATTTCGCATCATTATAAATGTCTTTACTGTCACAATTGATCAATCGAATGTGTCCTTGCTGAATAAAAGAATGAACTTCTTTTAAAAACAAATCATACTGACCCCAAACTTTTTAATGGTAGCGTATTTGTCAATGTTTAAATGTGATTTAGAAACAGTGTGAATATATAGGACCAACAGAAATCACACACTGTGGTGCTATGATACTGAATGATGGCTATATACATTTTTCTTTTATAAAATGTTACATGCAAAGTGCTATAAAAGAATCTCTAGGAAAATATGTATGTACCATGGTATTTTTGGTATTATGTTTCTAGTGATATGAGTTTATATATATATATATACATGCTTCTGTTTGACATTTTCTTATGATAAGCAGAACTCACCTGCCCAGTATCTTGCTGACGCAGCCGTGGCTGACCCGAAGCTGGCGGGAGATGTCACATGGACGTACGCCCTGATGGGCCAACTCCACTATCCTCTGCCTCACCACGTCAGGCAAGGGCCGCCCGTTGACAAACACCCCGCCCAGCTGATTCACCCCTCCATGCCCTGCGGACACAGACAGCAATAAAAGGACACTGAGCAAATCATATCTTCCTTAAATACAGAAGCTGTCACATAGCAGGCAAAAGGTGTTGCTGTCCCACCCTGGTGTGTGCGCGCGTGTCGATGACCTGAAGGTTACGATTCATTATGCAGTCTCTTCCTCTCCTCTTTATCATATCTGCCCCTGGTGGTCACCTAGAGAATTGCCCATGACCTCCTCACTCAAGTTTGTTTTTGTATATTGTTGTCTATAATTGTAGTGGAGTCTTTTTTTGCACAGTGGGTGGTGGGTGGACCTCCATGATGGGCTTAGACTTTTGGATACCAATTTTCTTTCATTCTTGTACTGTATATATATATATTCATTAGAATTCAGTATCTTATCATCATTTCAGTGCAGAAGTCTTTGTGGTAATCCAGCCAATCTGTTATATTAACATACTGATTGCTTCAGAAGGGGAACACACAAACACACATTTACACACACAAAGGGACTGGGGGATCTGTTAATCCGAGCTACAGGGTAATGGATCTTAAATACATCCGGGCAGGCAATATCAAAAAGACCTAACTGGCCTGTGTCCTCATAACTATATATAAGTTCAGCTAAAAGAAAATTAATACCCAGCTACGTGTCATTTTCATTCTCTCAAGGCAGCGAGCCGCTTTTTAATGAAGTTCCTTTACTGAGTGATTTGACCTCTGAGAGGTCTGTATAAGTCTGATTTCAGTTTCATTTGACCTCTTTTCTATTTCGTTTCTATCAGTGCTAGTTTGCTTCAGTTTCCTTTTACAGTTTATTATTTAAAAACGTACTGACAAAGTCATGTAGTCAACTAGCTCTGTTGATTTTAAAGATGTACATTAAAAATTAGGTGTGCAAACTTTTTTATGATCAAATGTATATATATATATTTTTTTTTTTTAAACATGTTTTGCTTAATCCCCTGTTTTAATGTGATAACAGCATCAAATATGTGTCCTTCTACAAAAGAAACACACACAGTGAAATACATCAGACAAGCACATTTGAAAGTCGAGTATAAAATTATTCTTCCTGTTGAAGGCCTTAAGTTTTTAAATATGCATAACTTAGAGAGTTTTTAGATCAGTTTATGTTGAATTTCTAATACTTTAGTTAGAAAAGGTGGAAACTTTTTCAGCTGCAACCAGTCACCAGTTAAGCACTGATTTACAGTAGGCTATAGTTATGCCTATACATATTATTAATATATGCATTGAGCAAGCATGTGTTTAAGTGTGTATGAGATATGTGTTTGTTTGAATATAAGAGCGTAGAGAAATAAGGCTGCAGTAAGGATTAAACGAAACAAGCTATTCAGATGTGATCTGACCCAGACTTTTCTTCAGCAAATACTGCAGGCTTATAAATCGAAGTGTTCCTAGAGCTTTGATTGATTTCGAGGCAGGTTCCGTTTAGAAATGGCGAGAGCGGCTGAAAGACATTCATGCTCCCCCATCCAGAAAATAAACCCGATTAGAGACGCTGCTCCATTACGATCCGCTATCGGCCGCTTCGGTTAAACCAAACGCCAGCAAAGCGACGTGACATCAGGCGTGCTTTAACAAACACACTCAAGAAAAAAAAAAGAACGAAAGAAACAAGTAAGGGACTACCTTCATTCATGTAGGGTAAATGCATTGTTTTTGAGAATGAATGCATGCAGCATTTGGAAATAAAATCACAGATATATACATTTTAAAAATAAAAAAAGAATTTATCTTGTAGGCTATAGTAAAAAATACGTTTAAACAGGCTATAAAGTGCAGTAGCCTATAAGCGTTTAGGTTTCCTGGATTAAAAAAGTTTTAAAGAGATGTTTTTTTATTTCTTCAAATGTTCATAAACTAGTCACTATGTACACCATATTATTAGTAACAGGTTGATTATTAATATTTTGTCATAGTTTACTCAAATTTATCACTTAGCATATCATAACCTATTAGTAATTAATGCCTCACTGCCTGATTAGCCTATTAGTTATTTTATTTTCTAATAAGGAATTTTTGCATAATTTACGTAAAATTTTAAATTGTAAAAAGAAAAGAATACTGTTTTTTTTTTAAATAAGCGACACCAAACAACCAAGGGAAACTCAGAGCACAGAAACAAAACAAGATGACACTTCAGAAATTTCAGCAAAAAAAATAATAATAATAATCTAAGCAAAAATCAATGCTTCACTCCTAAATAAGACTGAATTAGTCACTTTTTCGATGGACAATGAAAATGTATTCGTATTTAAAATAAGTATTTAATTCGTGTTTAAATAAAAACAGATAAAACACTGTTAGAAATCTTTGGCAAAATTAATATACTATATGACTATGCATATATCGCTCGTGTCAATTTAGGGTAAAACTTTAACCAATTTATACGACCAACTAGGCTACTAGTGGCCTAATAACAAGTGTAACATATCATTTACTGCACCAGGTGTTAAATAATGTAACTTACATTGTACGAGAGTTCACACTTTTTATGACAATTTAAAACCTGCAAAGTCTTATGAATATACATGAGAAAGATAAGTAGCCTATGAGTTTAAAATCCTAAAGTCTTCTTCCTGTCTCTGCAACGTCAGTGGAGTTTCTTTCCTAATAGTCTCGCAGGTTCTTGGCACAGTCCATTCTTAAGGCTTGCACCGTTTGACATTTTCGGTGTAATCGTTTTACCCCGCGGATTGTGTTGAGATATTGTAGCAGAGAGGAAACGTGATTCGTTCTAGCTTCTGAAATGTGTATACATCTAATCCACCGTTTCATTCACCGTGCCAATAGATGTCATTTCACATAGACGTGCGTGTGCGTGTAAGAGTGGGTGGGTGCGCGCATATTTGAGTTTTGCGGGTTTATTCATCGATGAGAGGGAGAGAAAGAAAGAAAGAATGAGCGAGCGAGCGAGCGAGGAACAGGAGGAGAGAGAGAGAGAGATCACAATTGCATTTTCAGGGTGCATAATATGTGATTGGCAGCTTGGTTTTTGGTAACAAAGACATTGCAATTTTCGGTTTTCAAAAAAATATTTTCTTACAAATTGAAGATATACGCTGATTTTTCATAAATAAATAATAAATATTGAATGATTGTTAAAAAAATCTAAAAGTATGTCTTGCACACTGAAAATGCTAATTCATAATGAAGTAAAATGTGTAGCAGACTATTCAAATGAAGCTGTTGTTTGCGGCTTGTACGCTGACTGCAAATAAAAAATAAAGAGGAGGGAAAGAGAAAGGGGCCCTTAACGCTGGTATCTTGGGGGATCACCGGTGTCCGCCATGTCACGAATGAGTGACCACACATCTCTCCGCCACAGTGAGCAACTTCAGCTTTCGTTTTTTACCTCACAAGTGTCCTGTTTACAGCTACCCTCAAGCAATGTATTTAAAGGTTACGGAGCCTGTTTGACATATTCTCAGCTGCGGTTCAAGTTCAGTTTGTGTCCACTGGCTGCTGGCCTTGGCCGCGATCTCTTCCCCCCTCTCTTTCCCCCTGGGATTGTCAAGCAGGCTAAAGCTCTAACAAAGCAATCCGGTTCTTAGAATGCCAAAACAATCGGACCAAACAGCAAAAAACGTCACATTTATTTAAGACAGTTGCCTTATTAAAGTTTATAATGCACATGCTTTGATTTCATTAGATGTAATCCGAGTTCACTCTTAAAAATAAAGATTTCAAAAGGTGGGAACCATTTTTGGTTCCCCAAAGAACCTTCAGGTCATCAGTTCTTCAAAGAACCATTTTTTTCTTAGTGTGAAGAACATTAAAAAAAATCTAAAGAACCTTTTCAAGAACGTTTTGTGGAATGGAAAGATTCCAAGGTTCTTCGTGGAACTAATGCCAATAAAGAACCGTTATTTTTAAGCCTATATGTTGTTATCCTATTTCTTTAATAAAAATAAAAAAGTAAAAAAAAAACTTTCTGGGAACTTTGAAAGAAATCAACCATTTGAAAGCAGTTAGTGAAAGACTACGGGGAACTTACTGTGCATCGCTGCGAACGGGTCGTGTTTGCAGTGGATTTCCATCGTTTAGCAGGACAGGCCTTCCGTTCAAAAGAAGCAAAAAGTCTTTAATGTCCAGTACTTTTTCTTTTAAAGGTTTGTGCGTTTGTAGTCAGTCCGTTCTGCTCGGAAATGTCTCTTTTAAACGCAGTTTCAGCTGTTTAGAAGTCCAAAGAAACTTTGGTTGGAAAATAAACAATTGACCCTGAAGACCTAAGGCCTATTCGGTCAAGAGTAAAAGTAGTTTTTGTGAATTGCGTGGAGGGAATAAAAAATGATAATTTCATAAATAATCATTCATCTTGTCCGTCATTAATCAGTCTACAATAATAAGCAAAAAGGCGGTCCGGGCACAACCCTGCAGGGTCACACAACTGCTTCTGCGGCCCAACATCCAGAGTGAACTAACTCAGACATCTGTAGGGATTCATCAAAATGGCATATCAAGAAAAGTCCTGGCATGTGCCAATTTTAATATTAGTCCGAACAGTCTTCTTAAGCTTTAGATAAAAATGTAGAAGTCTCGTTTCCAAGCTCTATCTTGACATCCTCGCTCCACTGACCGTGACCCGTGAACTGTGACCGAGGTTCGCACTGTCAGAGCGCGTCCCTTCCAGGGATCTGTAAAATCCTGGTGAGGTTTCTGAGAAACCCAAACATTTACTTCATGTTTAACGGATCTTCACATAAACGCGATTTCCTTGCATCTTCTAATTGCTCAAATCGCGCCCTCAGACTTTTTTTAAAGAAAGAAAATATGCAGATTACTCCGACAGCACGAAGATCCCCAAACAATAGACATACGACCGTGGACATATGAAATTAAAAAGTACTTGGTGTGAACCCCGAATCAAAATGTTTGCCAAAGTTAAACAGAAAATGATAAATAGCCATTGCGCGAAGCATTTGAACTTGAAGGAAAAAAAAATGTCCAAGAAATGTCGTGAAGAAGAAACAGGTTTTATCAAGTTTTGACCAGCGTAAAAATCCACGGAAAGTCTCAGTTGACTGGTACGGTAGTGTAGTTTTTCTCTCTCGTCGCAATTGATGTCCGCCGAACGGTGTTCTTCCAGTGTGAGAAGCAGTGGTCGAGCCTCCAGTCCTTACCGCGCAAACACTGCACGAGCGCACGGCGCGTTTCAGAACCTGCTCTCTTGTGGACAGCGCCAAAGCTACAGCGCTCTGAATCTACTACCGAGCCCGAGCGAGACTGTCAATCAAGAGAAGTCTACCTATCCGAGCACTGCACCTCTGCCGTCACAATCGCCCTGAGTCGCGCTCAGATAAAGACGACACCGATTGGCTAACACTGAACCAATATGCGAGTGGCGTGCTGTCCCAATTGTGCACCGTCAAATAGGGAGTCTTGAATCGAAGTTGGTTCTCTGCATGGCTTCGCTGATCCCATGTCTAATTTCAATTAAGGAAGGTGATAAAATTGAATTTTTTAAATATCCGTTTGCACTTTTTTTCAGTCATTCAATTAATAAATGGTTAATAATTGGGTATTGCGTCAGAATATGTTTTCAATTGTGAATAAGCTTTGTTAAATCATTGTAAAAAAAATGCTTATGACAACTGACGTATTGCAGCATTTTACTGAGCTACACGTGCATATAAAAGATAATGATACATAAAAAATAAATGAAAATATTTTCTCACTGTTGTATTTACACATTATTAGAAATTATAAATGATGTCCCACTTGCACGTGCAGTTACGACTGCTGTTTGGTATCTTTGACAAAAGTTTTAATATTGTTATTAAAAAAAAAAGACTTTAAAGGTTTAACAATTCTGCATTCATAATGAAATCTATTCGTTTTTATCTATGAGGTTTCTTTGTGCTTCCAACAACAACACAAATCTCCCTACATGTTTGACGGACACGAGCGCTGTTCCACACAGACTTTTGCTCTATGCTAAATCATTTTTCATTACCAGCCCTAACAACAGATTATTAAGCACTAGATATTAAGTCATGTTAAGTTTAGTTGACTTAGAAACTGTGGTGTGTTTTTAAATAATGATTATAATTGCCGTGGTGTCTAGCATCATGGTAATCAGTGCAATACACTTTTAATTATTTTTAAAAAAAAATTTTTTTTAAAGAAACCAGTATGATTTCATTCATTCGTTCATTTCATTATTAGATCACACGAAAAAGGGCCAACATAGGCTACTTGAATTTAACTGATTCAGTTAGCCTATAATGAATTAACTTGGGAGTATTTTCAACACCATATTGATTTTTTTATATAATTACCATTGTGTATATTTATTTATGTCCTTCATTAATTTATACACAAAAAAGACAAAACATATGCAAAACATAAAACGACCTCATAAATTTGTTACATCATTTATTCAATGTGTTACATTCAGATGTTCCATTGCCTATCTAGCCTATAAGGAACACCCAAACCTTAACTCTTCTAAAACTCCATTTTAATGTTTTGATTGAGAACACTTTGGGGCAAATTTCCGTGCATATTCTGCGACTAGTCACATTGTTAATCTAGAGATCAAAGATACAATTATCGTATATATGTATTTGCCTGTGTGGTCAGAATAATGTAATCTTTAAGTCACTGTAATCCTAGGCTACATGCTCAAAATGCATGTGCTCAGCACACATTTTCGCTACTTTCTGTGAAGGAGAGATTCCTCCGTGGTGCGCCATAAATGCCACGAGGGGGCGAACCTTTGGTCTCTTATGAAGAAGATCCATCGCGCGCAAACACACATACACACACACACACACACACACACAGGGCGCGCGCACACACAGCAAATGCACACGCACACTTATAAACTTGTGAAATTATAGCAACTAGACGTTTTGCAATGTTAAAAAAGGCCTAAGCGCTATTTGCAGATATTTTGTATTCCGTTTTTAATCTCATTAGATGTTTAAATATTTGTGTCGCTGTTTTGTTTTGTTTTTGAGAGAAAAACGCAGCCCGCAAATACACATTAACTATGCCTATTTTATAACTTTTTGATGATTTAGAGATTTAATTTTTTCGCATAAATGATTTGAATTATTGTAGGCTATGCTCCTTTTTGTCTCTCAATTTCCCCGTGTTTGACTGTGGCCCACGTGACTAAATGCTCTCATATTCTGTCTTTCTTGAGGAAATGCTTGCTTATAACAGTTGCCCAAATTTTCTGCTATAGCCTACTTCGCAAATTAAATATAAAAACAAGTCAAACTAAAACACAGCTAATTTGTAGCCAATAGTTTGCTTTTGGCTCTGTCTTGGAATTTCTTTTTATAAAAGTTCTATCATGATTCAAACCATTTTTTTCCTAAATCATAAACATAATCCATTATTGAGATAGGCTAGTGTTTTTTGTTTTTTTAAGACAAAATGATTTAGGATTCGGGTTATTAAAGAAATCACTTAAAAAACAAATAGCCTAGGCTACATAATAGACAGTAAAAAAAAAACACAAAAGACACACATAAAAAAAAAAAAATATATAGAAGTGTTCAGAATTCGGTGGGCACAAATTTGAATAATAATTCTGAATAGTTCAGACCCTATCAGAGTCAAAGCCAAAGACAAGACTTCCAGTCCTCTCCCAGTTGTCAGTTAATGATTTACACCATTGACAGAAACTCGTATTCTGTTCAGTTTCGTTTAGATTAGCTGTTTAGTTTTATTCGAGTTAAATCAAGTTATTTCCCGGTCGCTATCATCGAGGAAAGGAAACCCTCAGAACATCAGGAGGATGACAATGCATATAGCATTGCTTTTCGACGACTCCAAGTCTACTTAGTTTAAGTTTTAAAGATAGGTATTTTGACACAAAAAATGCACAACAGTAGGCTAGTCATAGCCTACTATAAAAATTGTATGCTCATAAAATCAAAAGACAAAAAAAAACACACAAAAAAAACACGACAACCAAATATAGGCCTACTGGGATGTCCGATGTCTCATAATAATATGATTTAGTCTTCAAGGAAATCTGGGCGTAGCCGTTTTGACGCAGGTGAGATGAACCACCTTAGTTCATTTAAACTGCATGGTCTATTTAAGACAGAACTATTTAAGAACATTGTTTCTCGTTGTTATAAAAATTCCCTTTAGGCCTATATAGCCAATAACACATTCTACATGTAAACAATCAATTTTGACTACTGCTACATCTGTGAATCTGTGAAGCTCAACCTCACGTTGAGCCAAGTATGCAGCAACAACACCGGCAGATTTAACGCAGAAATCTCAACTGCACGCGCCATTTCATTGGGAGTTTTAAATGTGACGCGTGAATGAGGGACGTTTATGAAAACACAAACATATTTCTTATTGAATCCAATGGGCTGAACAGTCATAATTTATGCTTCTGGATCAAAATGAAAACATCTGCAGGGACTCAAGTCTCAAAGTTTTTTTTTTTTTTCATTGAAACAAACATCTTTCAAGAACCCCGTGTGCGTCACTGGTTCCTCATCCATTTTCGCTTATAGGCCTAGTTTTTAAATTTTCTGACGGTTTTGAATTTTGATTTTGTTCTTTGGACTGTAGGGCAGAAAAATAGGCCCAAACCCAGCACACTTCAAGCTCAAAACACATTGCTGTGTCAAAATCAAAGAGTCAGCAAAGGTGTGGCCAAAATGCTTATAGAATTTCTAGACCCATTATTACAACGTGTTGTTCTTGATTTTTTTTCCTTATGTTAAAAGTGTCCAAAGATGGACCACCAACATTCATCTCAATATAAGGATTAATCCCAAAAACAGTTTTGTAAAAGAGATCTAGCCCATTTAGCAAGTGCACAAATGCTGTATTTGTAAAAAGTTTTGTAAAACAGAGACCTATCTACTTTGAACAAACAATAGTTCAACTGAAATGGAGAAACAGACAAGGCCCTACCCGACCGTCCGATGCGCAGAGATGGACCCTTTTGGTCCAAGTCCATGCCGTGGCTAGAGGTTGGACAGAGGGATGAGCGGGGGGGGGGGGGATGAGAACAAAAAAAGTTCCCTCTCCTATATCCTCTGTTGCTGGTCTCTCTCTGCTCTTTTTTTTTTTTTTTTTTTTTTTTTTTGTAACAGTGGTTTTGACGAATGGTAGTTTGAAATGTGACTCTTCCGCTCCCTGTTGCGCCGTTGCAATTGTTCACTGGAGTGAGACTAAACGTTTTAGGTGGAAAAGAGACTCTGAAGGAAGCGTGAAACGATTATGGGGCAAAGTCAAGAAAGAGCCGCGCGCTCATGCCTTCTTTCTTCCTCTTTCTCTCTCTCTCTCTCTCTCTCTCTCTCTCTCTCTCTCTCTCTCTCTCTCTCTCTCTCTCTCTCTCTCTCTCTCTCTCTCTCTCTTTCTTCCTCTCTCTCTCACTCACTCACTCACACACAACCGCTCTCCCTCTTCAGATAGACAGTGGCGTGGTTGTAGGCCCTAGATCTGATCATTTGTTGGTAATACTTTTCAAACTTAACTTTCGCTCCATCGTTTAAAGGGATAGTTCACCCAAAAATGAACATTCTTATCATTTACTCACCCTCAAGTTGTTCCAAACCTGTATGCATTTCTTTGTTATGTGAAACATCAAAGAAGATATTTTGAAGAATGTCGGTAACCAAACAGTTGTCGGGCATCACTTCCATCGTATTTTTTTTACCTCTATGGAAGTCAATGGGGTCCATCTATGATTACCGACATTCTTCAAAATAATCCTTTTTATACATGTTTTGAACAACTGGGCCTAAATGATGACAGAATTTTTCATTTTTGGCTGAACTATCCCTTTAAATGCGTCAAGTGATTTTGGGTTCAATAAATAGGCTAAGTGAAATACAGAACATGATCTTTAGTTCAATGCTAAAATAATCACATGTGCGTGAATCGTAACCGAACTAATTTTACTTTACGGTAAGAAAGCCAAATAACAGTTACAATAATTTTCAATATTCAATTAATAAAATATGTATTTATTAAATTATGTATTTATAAAATCCAGTATAACCTATTCATTAAGATAGCCTATAAAATATGAACATAGCCTATAGCCTAGGCCTATATATTCTTTTTTTTTTTTTCATTAGGCTACTGCTATTTGAATGTACATTCACCAATGGTCTCTAAAGCATTAATAATGGTGTAATGCTTCATAGGCAGGCCTAATAAGTGTTACCAAACAAATGTAGGCTATCTGCCAAAACAACAAAAATAAGTTTTAGTCGGCGAGGCCTTTTGGTTGAATTGACGTGACTTTTTAAAGCATAATTTGGTCAACGGCTTCTGCTTTTTTTTCCGTATAGCACCGACAATGCACGTGAACGCACGCGCTGGATGACGCCAGGCGATGATTCGAGGTCTCTAGGTTCATGGGCGACACAGACACAATTGAGCGCGGAACAATGCGATGGACGCGCCGTTCAGCACTCTCTGACCTCTTCTCAGAAAACAACAAATGTAGCTCATTTAATCGCGCCCCATAAAGCCATGTTCCATTGATAGAGAGCTAAAGGCAGAATAATGAATGAAGCTTTAGACCTTATTAATTTAATTCAGAGTGGCCCGTGGCTTGTCTCAGATAATTTTGGCCCAGAGGTCAATTATTTAATTACAACATTTTTCGCGCATGACGGGAAAAGCCCGTATTCATTTGCCATAAATAAATAAATAAAAGAATGATATCTTGAGGATAAAGCCCAGCATGCAGAGTTCGAACTGCCTTCTGTGAGTTGTGAAGCTCTGGGTGTTTCTGTGCAGGTGTCTGTTGTTGTCACGGTGACCTGAGGCGATGTAACCGCATCGCTACACACGACTCTCCGCTCGAAGATCAAAGGCCAAGCTTGTCCTACATCAACTTACATAAACGTCCACTCTTTCTTCCCCTTCCTCCCTTCATATCGCCTCCTTTAACACATGCATGAGACCACCGAATTTCCTTTTTCCATTCATCCATGATTTAGTAATAGACTTTAAAATAGAATTTATTTCCTCAGTTTTGTATCCACGATGGTCAAACCACAGGCATAATTCTTAAGACATCAAGGACGATAAAATAGCTCTGGTATTTTTAATGGATTTATTAGTCGAATGACACCGTTTCCGCTTAATCTTATTGTAGCTAAAGTCCTGAAAAACGAAATAAAATCTATTGCCTATAGGCTACATAGGCAAACTGTATGTAATTTTACATGTAAGCCTTTTAATATATAATTAAATAATTATTATCATTATTATTGCAACAACGATAGCCTAATAATTATTATTAATAAAATCATAAAAAGAATAATAGCCTACAGTTATTGTTCCCTGGTAAAGCTACCACAAAAAGAAAAGAAAAAAAGGCACGAAACGTTATAAAGATTCTCAAAAGTCTTATAGCATATTTTGACAGTAGCTATGAAGGCTGTCCCTTATAATTTACAATGGCTTTTAGAAACTATACCATGGTAAATTTGCAAGGCATAATTTATTAGCTAAATTGCTCTGTAACTAAAAAGTTCAAATATGCTTGGAAATATATTTAGGCCTATGCAAATGTAAATAATAATAATAATAATAATTAAGTAATGCATTTTTTTTATCAAAACAAAATTCTAAAGAGTTTTGTTGTCTGAAATTCTGACTGTTAATATTTCGATTGGCAGCATTGCACCGCTCATGCAGTGTTAACGTGATAGGATTACAAAATGTGGTGTTTCGGGCTCCTTCTTGGTTTAATTAATAAAGTAGGCTAATTAAAGCGCGGAGAGTTTTTGGTAAGGGGGATTTTGGTTGTTGCCCTGCTGGAAGCGGAAATAATCGCTTTTGACCGAGACGCGAGAGTCAAGGAGGACAATTAAAATAAAAAGTAAACAAATACACAGAGAAAATCAACAACATTAATGACGCCTCTGTTTTTATTCAACTCATTTGGTCCGTGAATGGTGTTATAGCAGTCCAATAATCGAATGCTTTCACCGCAAGCTCCCATAAAACAATCTACATAATCAAAAAGCGTCTTATCAGTAAACATTTAAAAACAAAAACAACAGAAGAAATTCTGACCGTCTGTCTCTGACCCTCAATGTTTATGCAGAAACACACTTTACGTGTTTCTTAATGGCTCGCTCTTTGTTTCCTCAAATACAATGATTTCAACACTGTCATCAAATAAATAAATAAAAAGTAGACTTAATAAAATATTTACAGAAATATTTTTAAATCTTTTTACGCAGTTTGAAGGGGATCCACCTAGCTAATACCTGTATTTCGTCAGACTATTCTAATAAATTTTTGGTAAGCAATTAATTTACATATTAGGCCTACTTAATTGACATCTTATCTGTATCTTCCAAAAACCTGACATTTGGAATTTGCTTAATAACTACCTAATAAAGAAAAGCTTTTGTTGCAGAGCTGTCAAATCTGTGAAACCATACTTTCCCACCTGGGCTTATTTAACAAATCAAAGGTGTTAACATGCATTTCCCCCAAAAGTATTGTTAGTTTGAAATGCAGAGAACATTGATGTGGTATCCTTTTTTATTGTCCTACTAGAGTATTATTATTAAACTATTAAACATGGATAGCCTATGTGTTAATAACTTGTAAAGAAGTGATTGTCAGCAAGAGAAACAGAATCCTCATACTGAAAATCTGTTTAAAAGAAGTTTTTCTTATTCGGCAACATGCCATGTTTGGTGTTATGCCAAAATCTGTAAATGATCTAATTGAGTGATTTATTATCAAGATGGATTTTAAGTATATTAACCTGCCAACAACTGTGAAAATGTCTCCTGAAGTATGAACCCCAAGCCTCAGCAGGAAATAGTGCCAGTTCTAGACCTGTCAACACTTGGCACAACACCAGACCACACAAAGAGGACATGGGTTTCTTCACTCAATGTTTTGTTCCAGATCATGTGACGTGTAGCGACATGCTGGGGTCAAACTGTGCCTTGATATTCTAAGTGGACCCTCAAAAAGGAAAACAATCAAACAGGCGAATGACATCACCCTTTATAATAAATTGTCAGAATCAAAGGCTCTATATTGCCTGCACAAACAAAAGACAGACGGAGAGAGAGAGAGAGAGATAGAGAGAGAGAGAGAGAGAGAGAGAGAGAGAGAGAGAGAACCTTATTTGAAAAAAAAAACCTTATTTATTATTTACATTTGTTATTAACCCGTTATTTAGTGTACAATCTGGTACACTTTATGTATAACGTTCATATGATTGTTTTTATTAGGAATTCCCCATCTTTATAGCTTGGTTCCTACACAGCAATAAAGCTATTATGTTTGTATATAGCACCCAAATAGACTTATAACTTTCAATGCCATGATAATTGCATGCTCAAATATTGATCATAGCACAGTATGGGGCAATGTTACACTTGAATAACACACTGAAGGTGCAGACTGGAGACATCAGCGATATAAACGCAGGGGTAGGTGAAGGTGGCCATTTGGCTTCATTTCCCAAATGAAAATCTTTCTCATGCAGAACAGCCATGTGAAATCAGATATTGGAATGGGAAAGCCTGCATCCTCGCTTGTGACTCCATCTTCAACACCCGACTGGTTTGAATTTGTGCAGATTAACAGATGAACAAGCGCTTCCCTTTTCCTTTTAAAACAATAATAGTAATAACGATCAACAAATACGTCCAATATGGCAAGAGCAGCCAGGCATTCCGTTCTCCAGCTGCAATCCCTATTTCTACAGCTTTCTCCCAAAATATGGCATATGTGGTGGGCTTTTGGCTTCATTTAGGAAATGTAACCTTTTGAAGGAAAACAATCCACTGCTTTGATGGCCTTTTCTGACACTGACACGCATGGAGACGTCTTCAGAATCAGATGGCATTCACACCATGATTCCCACATCAGCGAGCTCTGTTCATGTCATAGGCTCTGGAGATGATAAAGGTATAGCCTGTGATTTCACAAAAATAGAAAGAAAGAAAGAAAGAAAGAAAGAAAGAAAGAAAGAAAGAAAGAAAGAAAGAAAGAAAGAAAGAAAGAAAAGCAAGCAATCAAGAAAGAAAGAAGGAAAGAACAAAAATGTGTGATTTATATTCAGATATGTTTGTGACAGATATGCTGCCTGTTAAGATATGTAAATTCTGGACCTCAGAAGTGGCCAAACATAGCAACTGATAAAAGGACATTTTGCATGTTATTTCTATCACAGCAATAAAGATAGCAAGAAGTTCACATCTCAAGTAAAAAGCCAACATCTTGAAATGCAGCTTATGTCTTAACTGTTAGCTACAAATGAAATTGTCTTAAATATGTAGGCTAGGCTATAGGCCAACATGTTAACAATAAAAAAAAAAAAATAAATAAAAAAAATACATGGGCCTACATACAGATATAGCACATACACATACATGTGTTTTGTATTTAAAAAAAAAATTTTTTTAGCCAAGTTATGAGGCAATGCTTTAGGCTATCACATGGTGTGTGTTATTTTTTATAGGCCTAGTTATTATTTTCTGCTTTCTGAATACCAATGGCAAATCAAACCTTAATAATAATAATTATTATTATCATTAGTCATTAACGGGAACCTCTTCACAACGACACTATATCTGAACAAGGTGTAAAAAAACAAACATTTCTTAGGCCTTCTTCAGTAGACATTTCAGGGTCCGATGTTTATGCATGGCTTCCTTGTGTTTCTTGTAAGTACAAATTCCTACAAACAGAGCATTGACGTATGAACAGTTCAAAGATTTCGAAACCCTCTCCCATTCACACTATGAACAAGCATGGTAACAGTTAAAACAACCCCTAGACTCAGAGGCACACTAACCTTCAGTGTGTGCGCTAAATGTAGCGCATTTTTTCCCAGGGATGAAGAATAGTTGGCCAACCATTAAATTTCCTGCGGAGTCCGGAAGTGAGTGTCACCGCGTTGCAAATCGGAACTTGTAAACAGGTCAGATTTTTCTTCAGCCTGGTAGAAAACTCTTTAAAACGTGTCATATTGTGTAGTTAAGGTTACAGATGTTTTTAAACACTGTCGTGCCCGTTTATTAGTAATACATCCACAGCCGACATCCATGTGTACGTGAACACACGTGGGTCATTGAGTAGCACTCAATAGCACTGAAGCTAACACATGTTCAACAAATATATGTTGCCTAATGTTGCATTCAATGATTTAAGGCTGTTAGATGGCAAGTTTTTTAATGTAGTCATTGCTTTTATACAGATATTTATTATTGTAAACCATTCATGTTTTTACTGAATTATTCAGGCTTCCAGTTAGCATAGTGTCCATGGCTTGTGTTCTGTGTTGTTGTTTATGCGTTAAATCTGCTGTGTTCGTGATGTTTGGAATAGTTTTTATGGATTTGACCAGAAATCTCTCTGTGACTTATGTGTGGCTGTCAAACAGGCTAAATTGAAACAAATCCACTCGTGCTTTTTGACAAGTGAGACATAGAGAGGATAACAAAACAGAATTGATTATGATGCATGGATCTGGCTATTGTACAGAAGACAAAGCAGTAAACTGACAGTTTGATCAAAACTAAACAGTAACTGTGCTTTATGTTTACGTCATTGCACTTTGTGTTATGGAAACAGATTGTCTTCTCATGGCTTTCACTTTGAATAATTTTTTTTTTTACTTAGGCTAAGTGTCTATCTATCTGCAAAATTTACTCATTAAAAATCTAATATTTTTTCAAAATGTTAAAACCGTTAGCTTTATTTGTTGTGCTCTTAAAAGGGCTGAAGTGAAGTTCACAATTTAAGCACTGTTTTAGTGTAGTAATATGTATACAACAGCAATTGAGTAATTCTCAGTTGTCTCACACAGCATACATATTTTAATTTAAGTTTTATTAATCAGAATCATTGATGATATTATTCTTGTGAATTCAGTTATTTTAAATATGTCACAAAGGTATCTAGAAGGCTAAACTAAGAGAATGAGTTCTGATAGTAATAAAAGAATCAGCTAGAACATAAGGAAAATTATTATGATTTCATTTTCTGTTATTATTGCGAATTAATAACCTTATAAATTAATCTAGTTTGTTTTGTAAAATAATTTTTTTTTTAAAAAATAAAATAATGATATACAAATATTTATTTGTTTTTGTGGTGGGGCTTGTGCCGATATTGGCAGAATGATATACTGAATAAAGCAATCTTTATGGGCATTGAATGATGACTCATGATGATGTTTATGGCTGGGCTGTTCTCTGTTTAGGGATCACCTTGAGATGTTCTCAGGGTATCAGGAGCGGGAGGACTATGAGGACGAACTGTACCGGGATGAGGCGGACTCTGGTTTGTCTGACGCTGACAGCGAGCTGGAGTTCCGGCTCTATTCCCAGCTGCACTACAACGCTGAGATCCAGGAGGACCGCGAGGACTCGAGAGAGGTCCAGTCATCAGTACCACGGACTCAGCCACAGCAGAAGTCCTTGCCTCCTGCTCCACCTGTAGATGTTATTGTGATTGACTCCGGCCCAGATACCATCACAGTGTCAGACAACACAGAGGAAGATGACAGCGTTTGTGCTAACAAAGGTCAATCATCAAAATACTGGAAAAGGAAGTTGCATCCCAATAGCTTACTTTCACCCTGTCCACCACAAGTTCAAACAGGAAGGAGCTCTCCAGATGATATTGTGCTGTTGGATTCTGAATCCGACGAGAGCTCTTCTGAATCTATACCTCCTTTTGTGGAGGATCTGGATTCGGACTCAGACTCAGATGTACTGGAGAACTGGATGATTCTGGGTCAGGAGAAACAAGATGAAGATCAGAGCATCCAACTCAACATCTCCAAATTGGAAAATCCAGGTAAGGATTTTCACTCTAGTTTAAGACAAATACTAAAGCTGTTAAATAAGCTCACCTAAAATGCCCATGTGGTCTTTCACTATAAGAACAGAATGATTTATATTAAAGGCAGGGTAGGCAATTTGTTCCAGAAACATTTTTTGTTATGCTGGTTGAAAGTCTCTTCACATCCTGATAGTAATCACCAAGTTAAGTGGTCTAAATGCATTTATATATATCGTCTGTGGAAGGTGTAGGACCATAAAATGGTCGTCCAATCATTGCATTCGGTCCGATACGTTGTCATAGCTGCCTGTCAACGTATGTATTTTCATTCCGCCACGCTCCCTGCTCGCGCAGACATCACATCATCAGCGCACTTCATTCTGTCACCGAGCACTATGCCACCTTTTACAGTTCCTCCTGAACCAAAACAACAAGCTTATGCTGCATTCGCGCCATAGCTACTGTAATTTGGAAGAGATGGAAACCCGCCACGTTCTACGTGAAGCGGTTCGTTTCTCAAATGTATGCGTTTCAATGGCAACACAACTCAATGTCAACTCAAATCTGCAGCAGGCATGTGGTACAAGTAAGAGCTCTGTAAGTTGTCTATCGTGACGCTTTTGTTTGCTCCCTGCTGTACGTGTTCATGTGTTTTGAAGGAGGCGTGGCTTTGGAGACACTCTGAAGGGAGGGTGGGATCTTATGCTCTCAAAGCTACCCTACCTTTAAGTTGTTTGTTTTAAATGTTTTGATGTAAAAATGTGAACAAACCCTTGTAGACTGCACTTTTAAAGGGATAGTTCACTCAAAAATCATGTCGTTCCAAACCTGTATGACTTTCTTTCTTTTGTGGAACAAAATGTTTTGAGAAATGTTTTTTTGTAATCAAAACTGTTTAGTTACCAACATTCTTCAAAATATCTTTGTATTCCTGGGAAGAAATAAAATAATACACGTTTGGAAAACCGTGAGGGTAAATGATGACAGCATTTTCATTTTAAGTGAGTATTTTGTGTTATGTTTGCACTTTTCTTTTCCATGCAATGAATGCCTGACTATAAGTTTAAAAAATGACATAAAATTAGCCCATGTGACTCGTACGCATGTGCCACACCGTCAAAGCCAATGGTGTAAGAATTCATGACAACCCATGTTTGATCATTTTTATAAATTATTATTTTTAATTTATTAATTGAATACATCTCTTTTTTTCTTTTCCTGGGTAGTGCTTTTACAACATCTGAATCATATTTGCACAAAAACATGATATATGTTTGCCTTTAAGAATCTGCAGACTGTCTGTTAGTATGTTAGTTAGTCCGTGTGGATAGGCTCCCTAGAGGGTCAGCAGGCCAGAGCACTTGTGTTAATATAAGAAAAGCAAAAATTTTTGTTTATCCCCAAAGCACTCGGCTGTATGTGCATAATCAGTGAATCTGATGTCTCATCTTCATGTATTTATTATAAAGTTAGTTACCGTGTGCTGGTGTACCAATTGAACGACTAGGTGTGTGCGTGAGCACATGCATCCGGCTTTACGTGTGTAAAGTTAATTTGCATGCGTGTGAGAACATGCAGGAAAAGCAATGAGGGAATATTTCTGTGTATGTAGTGGAAAAAACAAACAAAACATAACAAACCTCCTGTCAGAGAGCGTGAGCGAGAGAGAGAGACTTTAATCATAGATGAATAAAAATGTCTTTGCAAATCTCTCCAGATCTACACATTAGGTTAACCTGCAGAGCTCAGCAAGGCAGCAAACCTCTCTCTCTGTTCTTGCTTTCCTCTCTTCCCTTTTTTTCCCTCAGTCCTCCCTGAATGTGCTGTCCTCATTTCCATTCGTAGACTCCTTCCTGTTCCTATTATTCATTTTCTACTCTTTCTCCTTCTCTCTTTCTTCTTTTATCTAGTTCTCCCCTTCAAATACAGAGGATTTCATTGTGCCTTTTCTCTCTCTTTCCCTCCCTCCATCCATCCATCCTTCCTTCCTTCTCTTGCTCTCTCTGGCTTATTTGAATGGTGACTGTGGAGGAGTCTGTGGGCTGGTATTTCTGCTCTGTCGGTCATGCCTCTCACACTCATGTGCAGAGGGGGCCTTCTCCTGCCCTGGCCTGCTTTTGTTACCCAGAGAGAGAGATTCAGTGGAGGATGAGAGAGAGAGAGGAGGGGTACAGAGGGATATACAGAGGGTGGAGGGAGGAATGGGGCAGCTCTCTGTCTCTCTTTTTCTCCTCTGTGTCTCTGATCTCTGGGGCTTGACCCTGCACTCCAGAACATGTGGGTCACACAAGGGAGGGGAGCTGGGAGGAAGTGGCTGAAGAGGTTGCAGTCTGCATGTGCACTTACACCTCTAAAAACCAGAGTTTTCCATTGCCAGTTTAACTGTGGTTGAGCGGGACAAAAGGATGCCCGGGTGAGGTGGGAGTGTAGGTGAGGGTTGAGACCACAATTTTTGATTGGACTTGAGAAACCGTAAAGCCTACCAAAACAGAGCCATCATCATTTTTTTCCCAGGACCCACAAATTCAATTGACAGCCTTGATATATATCAGCCTGATATATTTATCATATACACTACTGTTGACATTTTTAAAATGTTTTTGTCTCTTATGCTCACCAAGGCTGCATTTTTTGCGATCAAAATACTGTAAAAACAGTAATATTGTGAAATATTTTTACAATATACAATAACTGTTTTCTATTTTAATATATTATAGGATGTAATGAATTTTCAGCATCATTACTCCAGTCTTCAGTGTCACACGATCCCTCAGAAATCATTCTAATATGCGTATTTGGTGCTCAAGAAAGATTTTTTATTATCATCAATGTAGAAAACCGTTGTGCTGCTTAATATTTTTGTGGAAACCATGGCATTTTTTATAAGATTCTTTGATGAATAGTTTAAAAGGACAAAATTTGAAATTGAAATCTGTTGTAGCAAGCATTATAAATGTTGAAAAGTATTAATTTCTCAAAACAAATTTCTTTTTTTACAGACCCCAAACTTTTGAACGATAGTGTATACCATATTCTAGAATAGTGTTCGACTGAAATTTCGGACAAGACATGTTTCTGTAGCTCAAACAGTAACTGGTAAATGTATACCTTGAATGCAATGTAAAAGTTGCTTTAAATCAAAACATCTGTCAAATGTATAAATGTAAATTGGATGAATTTTTTTGTTTTGTTTATTGGCATTGTCCTAGGACTGTACACATGTTGCCAGTTAACAGAAATGTTAGTTCCCCTTTGTGTCATTTTCAACATCTCAACTTAAATATTAAAAATAAATACTTAAATAATAAATACTAAACATTTAATAATTAAATAGAAATTTGAAATCTCAAAATTCTAATATTTGTGAGTGAATTTTGAGTAAATAGTTTTTTTTTTTTTTTTTTTTTTGATTTATGATTTGGTTGATATAAATGAAAAATGTAAAATAAATATATATTAAATGTATATATCAAATCTTTATTATTATATATAATATGTAGAACGTGAGCATCATATTAGCCATAAGCCATTGCAATACACAATCTACCACTTAGTCTAGAATATGAGGCCTAAAAGGCAGATGTGCTGTATATATAGATGGAGTGAGCCTAGCTGTTTTGTTGGCATCAAAAATACCTCCAAAACACAGCATTGTGCATGTGCATAGGGGGAAGTAAACACATTTTGATTTGTTAACATGTCCTGTCCTGTCATGGCTATATGCACTCTCCATAGGGGACGCGGAATTTGTGTTTAGTGTGATTGTGTCTGTGATACACTAGTAAAAAGCTTTAGACAGCAGTGACTAATTTCATTTGAGCACACAGACTCACACTCACACACTCTCGCACAAATCCAATTCTCTTCAGTTGCAAGGTCTCAACTATGTGATGTGTCAGCCGAACAACATACAGTCGTATTGTGACACACACACACACCAAAATCCAATTCTCTACAGTTGTTAGTGTTGCTGTTACTATATGGGACACACACTCACAGGTCGACAAAGGTTGATTTGAAGAATGGTACACATTTAGAGGACAAAAAACCTGAGAATGAGAATGTTTGTGTGCACACAACAAGTGTTTATCATCAATTGAAGTGAGATTTTAACAATATTTCAGCTCATCCATCTACAGTACTCTGTCAGGAGGACAGGTGGGTGGGTGGAAAAGCATAACGACGGCACGATGAGACAAAAACATCCCCAAAATCCCTCCCAAAATATCCTATTTGTCCTTAGAGTCCAGCACACACAGGTTGCGTCTCTGAATCTATCTGACTTTAGGATGGAGGGGGGCCCTTGGACCCGACTCAAACGGAACAGACAAGAAATATGAGAGCCTCCAAAAAAAAGGAGGGGGAAACTCAGCAAAGGGGGGCTCTAAACTTGAATTCGAGTTGTTGAGCCTTCCTCAGTGGTCACACTTTCTTTTTCTTCCCCCTTTGTGCCTTTTTAATTTCCCTTTCCCCCTTTTTATCCTTTTTCCCCCAGTGTTTTTCCCTCCCCTTTTTGGTTCTGTCTGGTTTTTCACCTCGTGAACACCAAAGTTTGTCATTAGGTTGGACTAAAGCAGTGGCAGCAGATGGGCATTAGTTTAAGCTGAATGCATGGGTGTTTGAAAGAGAAGTGTCTTTGAGTGTGTTTGATATACTGCAGGGCATATGCAAAGGTAAGACATTAGCAATCCCTCTCGTTTTAGTTTCAAGGGTTCAGAAATGGCATTACAGCTTCTTTAGAGTTGTTCGTTGCTGTTTGTGTGAATCATTCTGTTTTTGGCTCTCTTACTACTGTCTATTGTGACTCGACTGCCATCTTCAAAGTGGTAAACGTGGCCCACCGTATCCTATTGGGTGTTGTTTTCTCTTGCCGTCATCGCCTCGCTCTCTCTTGATCTCCCTCTTTTTTCTTATATTTCCCTCTCACTCTCTTTCATGAGGCCACACCCAGACTTCCACGTATAACTGACAGGTGTCAATCACATTTGTTACCTTTCCCTTGAACTTTGACTTTTGCTGTAATCTACATGTAAATGTTTATATAGGCACCATTGTGAAGCTTATCTTTAAATTAAGTATTTTTATTTTAATGAATGAAACGAAATTGTTTTGGTAGCCATTTGGCAACCAAAGCTGCATTTATTTATTCAAAAATACAGAAAAACATGAATATCGTGTGAAATATTTTTACAATTTGAAATAAAATGTTGTTTATTTCTGTGATGCAAAGCTGAATTGTAATGAACCTTTAATGTCTTGTGAACCTTCATGAGATCATTCACAAAATCATTTTATGCAGATTTGCTGCTCAAGAAGCATCTCTTATTGTTATCAATGTTAAAACATTTGTGCTGCTTAATATTTTTGTGGAAATCATGTTTTTTCCAGGATTTTTTTCCATTTTTATTTTTCCATCCATTAGTTTATTTGAAATGGCAATGTAAAAATATTTCCTGTCAAAATTGATCAGTTTAATGCATACTTGGCTGTTAAAAATCATACAAAAAGAACTATATAAAAATGTGTGTGTCTATATATATATATATATATATATATATATGAAACAGATTTTTTTTTAACAGCCAAGTCTTTATATTATTCCCATTGACAGATTAAAAGAGATTAATACAAATGTCAATAGACTTCTAGAACAAAGTTGCTTTATTGTGTGGTATGGATGAAAAAAACTGTACATTTTTGCATTTGCTTGCATTTTGTAACATTTCTTTTGGGATTTTGATGTTCACAATCAATCATGGATTTTGCATTCAATTTCAGTAAAATAAGTGCTCTTTAACTCAAGGTTTCGTTAGACTGTTTCCTTCTAAACACATAAGCAACCTTACAGTTTATATTTATGTTTTATGTGCTTGTTTTCACATTGATATGTGTGTTGAGAAGGCCTTGAAGGTGAGGTGTAAGTGAATATGAATGTGGTTGTTTTGAATACGGAGTCAATAGAAGAGGAGAAGTGCATCATTATGGATGGGTTACAATGCTCTGGCTTGAGGCGGTGGCGGTCGGTCTGGAGAAATGAAACCGTATATGTTGTGTTGTAACTTCTGTTGCTGAGTGCTAGAGAGTGAAGGTGTTTTATCTGCAGGATTTGTGAAGACTGGAGGGTGGACTGCTGCGTGATTCTAGCAGCTGTGTGTGTGTGTGTGTGTGTGTGTGTGTGTGAGGCGTGGCAGCTGCGAGGTGATATGTGTCTGTAGGTCTGTGTGTGTGAGATTGGAGGGCTTTTTGGGTGTAAGTTTGTGTAATACAAGTGATGCTGGTGTGTGTTATTGTGAGTTTGTGGACCCGGAGGTGTGTGTGTGTGTGTGTGTGTGTGTGTGTGTGTGGCAGGGATAGGCATCATCTCTTATCTGGGCACAGCAGTGCCACTTCAGCTGAAACACCACACCCATTTCTCCACACGGTTTGTTTGAACAGACGCCATGTCCTCGCACAAACACACAGATTCGCCATAAAATCACAGCTCGAGGCTTTGTTTTTTTCTACATTTTGAGATAAGATATTTATTGGTTGGATTTTATTGTAAGAATATTGAATAATTACTACGTAAATACCATTACGAAATATTATGAAATGGGCCTTATTGGCATTTATGAGAAACGTCTTAATGCTGTCAGATATTGATGCATTTGTATGCATTTTGATCATAAGGTTTTTATTTATTTGTATTGACATTGGTATTGAATTGCTTTTCGAAATGTTAAATATAATTTTCCCTATCGTTTCCTACTACATCAAGCCTTTCAACTTAGATGATTTTTTAAAATGATTTTCACTGTACATATTTGTACTGTAAGCATTATAATTGTTATTTTTACCTTATTGTGCATGTTTATCTAATTCTGTTTCCGAGCGCACACACACACACACAAACCAAAATAGCCAAAGTATCACTACAATCCATTGATTAGTGACTATAATTGGATTCACCTGTTTTCAAGGACAGTCTAACAAGCTCCCAGGGGTCCCATATTTATTATGAAGACTTTTTATTCAAACAGTATATATTTTCCTCTATTCAGATCTCAAAAGATATAGGTATCCATCTGTCATACTGTATGTAGTGCCTAAATTCACTTTTAATACTTTATTTTATAGGTGTATTTTATTTATTTATTTTTACAAACCCTATAATATTGTCAATGTATCAGTTGTCATCTTTAACATAAAAAAATAATTATTGGCTTATCTGTATCAAGGGAAATTTCAATATCACTACTTCCCTACGGTCAGATTTTGATCATTGCAAGCTGTTCATATTTTTTTCCACTTATTTTTTTTTAATATATATATAAAAAAAGAAGAAGAAATATGCATGCATTTAAGTGATTGCAAATGTTTCATATCTTATTTGAACCATTTTTGTCAGGTCCGTTCTCTTTATCAAAAAAAGTAGGCAACACGACTCACTAAACTTTTGCGTTAAATCGAAAGAATCTCATCAAACTTTTCCAAGAGATTGTAATTTTCCATCGGCTCGACATCCGGCTTCTCTGAGAAAAGAGCATTTCCATCAGCTCTTTCTTCACGAATGGCCGGTGAACTACGCTATGAGTGTGGGCAGCGTAATCCTGTTTGAAAGGTCTGCGTGTGTTCCTGGTTGGATGTCTGGCGTTTTGGGTGGGCTCTGCATGGGACAGCAGGTATCCTTAATCATGTTACGGGGTGCGGGGTGTATTTTTGAGAAGGGGTTAGCTGGCAAGCTCCCATCCCAATTTCATACTAAATGGTCACACACCAGGTTTGATTAGAGAAGGCAAGGCCGAGGTACCCATTGTCATAGTTTCTGTCATTGGTGCAGTGCGGCAGGTCTGTGCATTTAAAGCCGCCGTAGTTTTTCTGTTGGAGGAATTATTCACTCCATTTTCTGTGAGTTTTACGTATGAAACGAATAAGTATTTTGACTATGGTAATCTGTGTGAATAGACTTAACTTTTTTTTCAGACTTTACTTTTCCCCACATTAGTCCAATACACTTAAAACAATATATATATATACATACACATGCATTACATTTATAACAAATGAGCTGTTTTTGTTATATGAAGATTTACCTAAATGCTTTCTCAATATGTTTATTAATATATTTTATAATAGTTAGGAGAATATTCTCCCAGAGCAGGTTAAATCTGAATGTCGTGTCTGTTCCTCTGTGATTATCTTCACCGCACATAGATATGCAGCGTTGTCCCGGAAAACCTCAAGTCCAACATCTGTGTTTGTTTTCGCAGGTGCTCATTTGGTTTAATGCGAACGTTTTTTTCAATATAGAATATTTGTGTGGGCTGTTTTCAGACAAAGTGTAGTGGAAAAAGTCCCCCCACCCACTAACTTCTGTTGATAATTCCACACACCAAATGTATTTGTTTTTCACAGAATTATTTAAATGTGATGACAAGATGGTGGTAAAAAAAAACCAAGATGCCTATTTTGTTTTTCTTAAGAAGAGGAATTGAGACCACAGAAATGGTTTGGCTTTGTGTGTCCAGAGGTGAAGGGCATAAGAGAGGGTTTTAAAACCACTTCCATTGGCACTGAAACAATAATACACTGAAGACCCAAAAATATAGAAATGAGATGGGTCGTAGAATGAATATAAAGGATATTATTTATTCACATTCAGACAGAGTAATATTGTAATATATGTTAAACTTCATTTAAGTGTAATCCAAGCCAGAATATTATGGCTAGAAATTCCTGGCCTGTGGATATTATCGTATCCTCTTGTCTCTTATAGTCTGGGTTGATTATCATTCTGAGGTACTGGCCCTCATAAGTTGTGTGTCGGTGCGGGGGAAACTTCAATGAGGGGGGAAAGGTAATTGCAATTACCAATAAAATTCATTATAATTAAGCAGTCATTTAATATAAAATCAAATTATTGCCTCAGCAGCCGAGGACGGAGGCACCCCAGTGAGACCTGATTAATTTTTTCTTCTTCTCCCTTTCAGCACAACTGTAACTTTTAAATCACTCTGTCTCTTTGGGTGGGGTGTTTGGGTAAGGGGTATTTATTAAAACTGAGCCAATATGATGATTACCTGACTGTGTGGGTTATTTATGAGACTGTAGACTATCAGACTATAGATTATTAATATCATTTCATTAGAGTGAAGCGGGAATATTCTGCATCTGTTTTGAATCTTGTGGCCTCTTTAAGTTGGTCTTGTGGATGTATTTCAAAGGGTTAGGAATTAGACAACTGATATTGTTATACAACAGATTAGAGCATGGATCATTGTAATGTTTGAAAACAAAAAAATATGATTTGTCTTCTATACAGTCACTGCATTTATTTAACTGCTATCAACCAATTCTCAAGAGAAATCAGATTTTATGTGAAATATTAAGAAATATTAAAGTAAAGTACAGAAATATATAAGTAAAGTGTGTGTCCTAGGTTTGGAAGTTACATGTATTTACTATAGAAATAACAGATTTATGCATATTTACAAGCAACTAATACTAAACCTGTATAATATTATATACTGTATACTTATGTGTGTAATTAAATTCTAACGAAGACACGTTAAAGTAAAATTAAATAGCTACCAAGCTTATCTTTATGTACTAAAGATATTCAGAAAAATATTGATGGCAACCTGAACCTACCTATAAAAACTGGGTCAATTTTATCACAGTATTCTGTATTACTTTCCAAATGCATTATAGATGATTGACATTCACTTGTTCAGATGTAGTTCTTAAATATCTACCCCCAAAAATTCTTGATTAACTTATGAAACTATGAAAAAGTATCATTGGAAAGTCATATTCATGATATTTATATTTTACCTTTACAGACATATTACCCTATCTCATTTATTTCTCTTGCTTGTGACCGTACTGATCTCTCCACTCATGAGCTTTGAGGTGTTTGTGTGTGTATATATTTGTATGCCAGTCAGTCTGTGTCTCACTGTTAGTAATCTCTCAAGCCTTCTTAACTCCCTTAGGGACCTTCCGGAAAAACGCCACCTCACTATTATTAGGGTCTCTTTTGCATATTAAGGGAGTTGCTCTCAATCGTGTATGTGTGAGGAGAGAGTGAAAGTGCGCCAATGTGCAGCAAAAGTTTTCCTTTTTGTTGCGCCAACTGTTAAACCAAACTCGTGACATCAAAAACAACTTCATAACTGCTTTACTTCTCTATGGTAACGTTGGTGTGAGAAAGAACCTAAAACATCGTCAGTTATTAATGCTCCTTAATAAACCATATTTACCACAGTGCTTGCATTGTAACTATTCAGTTAACTTAGTATTTGTTCTAAGACTAGTAAGTTCAGGTAAATCCATAGCTTCATATTACCATTGTTATAACACAGTTTAACTTTGTTGTATTTAATTTTTTTTTATGAATAAATGATTTTATATATATATATATATATATATATATATATATATATATATATATTTTTTTTTTTTATATTGGTCATTTATTAATGACACCTTTAAGATTGTTAAAATATTTTTTATCCTTTAAATTTTTTTTTTTTAATGTATTATTTATTCTTTAATCTTTTAATTTATTTGTATTTTATTATAGGGTATTAACACTACCTTAAGAAACCATATTTGCCATAATTCTTGCATTCTAACTGGTATTTGTAATAAGCCTATAGTAAATTCATAATTTTGCTCCATATTAACATAATTACAATGGTTAATGTTACTTTTTAATGTTTTTATTTATTTATTTACATTTAAAAAAAAAATAAAATGTTCAATGTGAGACCTTGCATTTTTCACATTCTAGTCTCATTATTTTAATTTATTATTTACTTTTCTTGACTGAAGGTTGGTCATGGTTTGATATGCTCATAAGAATAACGTCTTTCTTATACAATTTTTTTGTTCTCTGTGAAATTATAGGATACTTACTTTACTGCTTTGTTGGTGACATTATGTTTTTGAACCACACAAATGCTTGTCTAATGTTTTTTAAGATGTTTTATTGTTATGTTATTCATTGAAGGCTTTGGAACCCTTTTGTCCTCATAGATTTCTGTATTTCATACTATGATATACAAACGTATCAAATAATCCTCCAACATGCAGAAATAATGAAACCCCGCTTTCATCCGTTGGGATTTTAAGCTTGAAAATTTCTAGTCATAACCCGTAATGACATGGAGATGTAAAGCTTTGAGTTTCATCTGCTATCTAATACAGCCCAAGCATACAGTTGGTTTAGCTGTGATAACTGACAGTGGAGCTGAGAACCGGCAGTGTAGATTTTGGCTTCATTGGCGGAATGAGGCCGATATGTTCATGCGGAGACTGTCGGGAAGCCATTTCTCTTATATCATTCCACTTCTTCTCCCATTTACTGTCACTGCGATTGCTGCATACGCCAGACATATTGGTGGTTTATCTTTCCACTTACATCCAATAATGTTTTTGCTAGCTATCATCCTCATTATCACATAAGCAGGGATTTTTATTATAATATTATATAAGATGAAGCCTAAACATTTCTTAGAGTAAATAATAGCTATACCAGCAGGAATGCTGTTGAAAAAATAACACTTTTTCAAAGCGGCATGTTGTTTGTATGGTTTACTTATTTTGCCATTTTTATGACAGGACAATATGAAAGAAGAAGGGGGGAAATGTATTCTGCATCACCCGTGTGAGCATCGCAGCTCCATGTACGCTTATAGATATGCAATTTGGGGGATAATGTACATCCAGCTGGTTGGTATTGGGACCCCAAAGCGGAGGGGTCTTGCATCAGCCTGAAGGGGTTTATTCTGCGATAACAACCGGCTTGATGTACATTATCCCGCTTATTACACAGCTACTTGCTACTACATAAGTAAATATTGACACATGAAATATTGATCTGAGTCTTAAATATTCTATTAGCTCTTTAAACGCAAAGCTTCCACAGAGAAAGCAGTTCCTAGCGCGGCAAGTTCAAACTAGACGGATATTTAAGAGATACGGTATCATACCAGTTATTACACGGCATTTCGCCACATAAATAATAATGGGGATAAGAGATATTGATCTGAGATGAAACTGTTTTAAAATCGTACCTGTTTGTTATCTTATAATCCAACAGTGTACAAAACAATAGTCGCAAAATGGCAGCAGCTGCGTTTGAATGAAGCAAGAGAGAGCGAGTCCACGATACTGGATGACATAATTAAATAACTGTACACAAAATATTGATTTGACTGGGTTTTAATATTTTATTAGCTCAAGAAACGCAAAACTTCCAAGAAGAAAAAACGTTCCTAGCAAGCGTATAGCTCTGCTGACTTCAGTAACCTGTTATTTGTTTTCAGCGGATGTTATCAGGGAATAACATACCCCTGGATGGCGCGATTGACCTATCAGAATCAAGTATTCCACAGAGCCATTTAATAAAATGAAAATAATACCACCTGCCTCTAATTAGTAAGTAAGTCATGATTCATGGCTGTGACAGAACTAATTCCTATTGGCTATTAAAGCTGCAGTCCGTAGCTTTTTTGGGGTTAAAAATGATCCAAAATACATATATGAGAAAAAACATAAACAGCCAGTGTTCAAAACTCTCTGCTTGCCTTAGCTCAATTCAAAGCGGTAAGCTTGTAATAATGTTTTTAATCCAGTGGTACTGGTGGATTTCCGCGGGAGATTCGAGCATGTCTTTGCGTCATTACGTCACATCTGTACACATAAAGAAGGAGTTTCAGTTAGTAGGCTATATTGCAAGTGGAGATGTATAGCCTTTTCTCACAGCACTTGATATAATTAAACTTATCAATTTGATGGCGAATCCAGAACGGTTCAAACGACGATCACCAGTGACAACAGATTCACCCGCTGTAAAATGCAAAAGACTTCGTTCGGACTTCGGAGTGGCTACAGGAAAAAAAGAGACTGCAACCGGCCCATGCGAAAACAAGAATACATATCGGAAGGACATTACATGTAGTCACGCAATGCTTGCTTACGTTGTTAACATTAACAATTTGAGAACAAAGTATAATTTGCACGGTTTTGCGTGATATGATAACTTATAAGCGATTGTTAGATTTAATCAGCGCGATTTACTGCAATGTCAGAACCAGAACAAAGGTGGATGTTTCTTACTTGTTCAGATGACATTTTCCGGTGAAAATTCTTGATGTTGGTCATACTTCCAAAAAGAATAATCTGTGATTCTGAATGCCAGTATCCACACCGGCACGGCGACTGACAGCCTCACATTCTCCTCAAACAATGTGTCCATCCATTTGACACGCTGTGCCGTGTCAAACTACAAAGTTGATAATTCCGCGAATGACTGCAATTGCAGATTTCGAACAGAGATGGCGACAAAGAGGAAAAACGCCGGACTGCAGCTTTAACAAATGGGATGCACCCATTTTTATATACCACCCAAACTTTTACAAAAGAAAATACACCAACACAGAAAAGAAAAATATGCTTGAAAACCTGTGGTAATTAAAACTTTATCATATATTTTATAACTCTGAATTGCTCAGGAGTATCAACAGGAAATGTTTTGACATATTTTACCCAAAAGCTAAATATTAAAAGGATCGCTAATCCATAGATGAAAATTCTGTCAACATTTATTCCCCCTCACATAATTCCAAACCTGTACGCATTTCTTACGTTTTGGGCCCCATTGACTTTCACTGTATAAAAACTATACCTCTAATGGCTGTACATGAATTTCGCTGCTGTCAAAGTAACATTCCGATTCATAATAATGTCGCAGTGCCGAACGTCTTCGTTTAGGGTGTACCAAATGAGCACACAGTAATGCCCTGCGCCCTCGAGAGTGAGTAGGGCAAAGTGATGCTCACTTTTGAATAGATTTTGCTGTCTATCTGTCTATCTCCTTTCTCCCCTTGCACTCTTCCTCTCTCTCGTTTTCCTGAAGTGCGGTGATCAATAGTAATTGGGTTGCCGCTGCTGACCAGCTTAGTGGCCCGGTGGACCAGCAGGAGGAGAAATGGAGAGTGTTTACGAGGTACTGAGCGTGACTGACTTTCCTCCGCAAATCTCTCCATATTTATTCAGCATTAGGCCTAATCTAAAAATCTTTCTTTCTCAACCCCCTGTTTTATCTATATATTTTTATTTTCCGCTTCTTTCCCTCTCTGTCTCTGTCATGCACCAAAGCGAGAGAGAGAGAGAGAGAGAGAGAGAGGGGTCTAGAATGTAATCCTTTTTGAGGCTAAACCACCGGTACTCTTTGATGGCATATTTAATAGATTTTTCCCATAAAGGCTTTTCCTTAAGTGACTACATTCAAATAGAGAGGTATTAGTGATGGCATTAGGCAATCGTTAAGGTGTATTAAAGAAACCTCCTGTTGTTCATATAAATACGTTCAATTCAATTTGCAGATCCCTTTGGGCGTAATTGGATTTTCTGATGTATGGTGCAAGGGCACTTTAGGGTTATATATTCACTCTACTTGGTAAAGCTTCCTCTGTCAGTGACAAATTTTATAGTACTCACTTTGTAAACAAAAATGCACACAAACTCGTTCGTTTTTTGTTTGTTTGTTGAGTGAGATGCATGCTATTTGAAGAAATTAGCATTTGCAAATGGAAATGCCAGGCTTGCATGGTAGAATAGAACATAACATAAAAAAAAATAATAATAATCTATGATTGTGGTTTAAAAATCACCTGTTTTTAAGCTGCAATGCTTAAAAATAATCAAATGTTTAAAAAAAAAATGCATAGTCTACTGTGAATTGAATAAACATTTATTCTTATTAAAGTTACAAAAGTGATTCAAGAGATTTTCTCTTTTTTTGTTGTTTGATTAACATGAATAACGACAGGAGGTCAATTTGAAAGCTGTCACTTTAAGACCAACTGCACGGATCCATTATGCTCGTGCGTTTTCTTTCTCAACTCTTTACATTGACTTAAGACATAAATGACCGTGTTTACTTGCAAATACATGGTTACTTTGACACATAGGTATGTGTATTTAACTAATCAAGCACAATTAGGTGGCAAAAAGCACTCGTTTTAGTTCTCAGGCGCTCTGTTAGCAGCGGCTTCATGTACTGAAATGAGTTGTCTTAAAATCACCTGTTTTTAAACCACAATGCATAAAAACGCATGCAAACAATAAGCTTTTAGCAACATCACAAGAGAAAAAAATCAATGCATCGTGATACCTTCTCCAACTATTCTTTATCGCTTTGTTCTGAGAGTTTCATATTTGATTCTGAGCTTAGTTTTTAACTGCACATGCAACACCTGTATTCCGCTTGCATCCAATTCCTCACACACACATCACTCAAGCCTTCCATAAAATATTATTTCATAAAGTTCGGAAAGGTTGAAGCGAATTACAAGGACATTAGTGGGCTTAATTGCACAGGAGGAAAAATGCGCTTTGCTTGATATGTTACGCTTTCAGTGTGCGGTCTCGCCCGCCAGTATTTTCCTTACAAATGCTCCACGAAGGCCTCATTTATGTCCTTTGGAATGCAGCTGGATTATATATATTAAAATATGAAACTCAACGACAGAAGGCTGCTTTCAATTTCAAATGCTCACATGAGGTTTTTGAAGAGCTTGTGCTTGCGGCTGTTTGCAGCTCTGTCAGTGGTTAAATGTACTTGCGCCTCAAAATGCTTTTATGATGCGAAATGTCTTAAGGAATTAAACAGATAGGACAGAAACATCTGATATTTCAAAAGAGATCTGTGCATTAGTGTGAATGCAGCTAATTAGATCTCCCGCTGTCTATGATGTCATCAGTAATAATCAAACAACAGTTAAGCTGAGAGAAAAACTACTCACAGCTCTTGAATGGAAAATGTTCTGATACTGTTAAATACTGAAAGCACTCTTTGTTTATTGCTTGTAATATGTTTCTTTGTTCCTCTTTTTTATTTACTACTTGGTTTTATGTGTTGAAGCTATATTAGTTTATATATTTTAAATTCTTAACATACAATTGTTTTAATACATTTTTTTTTTTCAATTTGTAATTATATTTAAAAGTACTTATAATTAAATATAATAATAAAAAAAGATTTTAAGATTTTTAAGTCTGTAAAAAGTAAATCAAGAATCGTTTTAGAATCGGATATTGACTCCCAGATTCATAATCGGATTTGGATCGGATCTGCTGTTTTCTTACTCTGTCAATTTTAATTGTGTTTATTTTGTGAAAAGAGGAAAGCGCACAGTACATACTTACATATTTATCTAAATGTCGCTCTCAGCAGCATGGAAGGCGTCTGGATGTTCGTTAACAGTACCGGTATATAACTGCAAATTTCCAACTTCTTTTTACTTGTAAGCAAACAAAGAACATAAAAGAACTTGGCCGTGAGTATATCAGGGCATTGAATCACGTGTAGTCTCTTGTACGTTACATGTGCATGAGTGTGAGCATGAGCAAGAAGTTGCTGGCTAGAGTTCACATAACGCTAATAACAAGGTTTTGGGAATTCTACATATACATTTTCATCTCATATACAGAAACTCAAAGGTCTTCGCTACAACCTGCCAAAATAAAAGTGTGGTTTTACTTGAAGAAATTATGACAGGAATACATTAGTAAGGTCGGTTTACCAAGGTCGATTTACTTGGCGCCATGACCAAGTATTGCGATGTTTGGCTTTAGCATTGGAAGGCAAGCGTAGTATGACCAATAAGTTGCCGCCTGTTCTAGCAAAACATTACACGCAGAAGACAATATTCCTCCGCCCAGGCGAGCAACCACCAAGAAAAGGTGCTAACACCAATTCTCGCCCAGGACAACTGGAAGCTGCTAGGGACTGGAAGATGCTGGCTGATCTTGATCAACGGCTTATTTTTCCACCTGAGATTGCCACCACTAACCTACGACCAGATATTGTTTTGTGGTCTGGATCAGCACGCATTGTTCAACTGATAGAGTTAACAGTGCCATGGGAGGATGCGGTAGATGAGGCATATGAGAGGAAGAAACTGCGGTATGCTCATCTGGCCACTGAAGCAGAACAGCAAGGATGGAGAGTCCAGGTTTATCCAGTGGAAGTGGGTTGTCGAGGTTTTGTGGCACACTCTACAACCCGGTTCCTCAGAGACGTCGGATTCAGCGGCCAAGAGTTGCGTCGCACAGTAAAGAACTTATCTGAAGCAGCAGAAAGGAGCAGCAACTGGCTGTGGTTGAGACGGAAAGATTCTAGCTGGCTGTGTACAGGCCGCCACACTACGGTTTCGTAGAATTCTTGAAAACTTGAAGAGTCTGTTGGTTTATTTGTATAGGTTGTATAGTATTTACAGTCATTACGTTCCTGTGTATATTGCGTGAATGACGGGTGGTTGGGCAGATATTGTGTTTTGCTGTAGGTGGTATGCCATACGGAACCGTTGCCACTGAAACTGCATATTAACGCAACAGTGGGGCTCGACAGCCTTAGTCAAACGGGTTGGCGCGTATGGTTGGGTTGCGGAGAGATTGTGAGATTGTGGTAAGGTCTCAGCAGCAGGAGGGATGTAGAGGTCAGTAAGCTGGGCTGAGTTGAGTGGGGGACGGAGGGGGGTGACTCTGGGACACCAGAGTCACTGTCGAGCCCTCTTGAGGTGTCGTGGGCTAGTCGATGAAACACTGAGGACGGAAGGTGCCACTAGAAGACCCTAGAGATGTCCCCTACTCGGCTCAATCCAGACGGTTGTCGTGCTGGTCCACTAGGGAGACCACACTGTAGTTGCAGCCGTCGTGTGTGCTGACGCGCTAAGTACACTGCAGTCGTTAAAGGGATACTCCACTTTTTTTGGAAATAGGCTCATTTTACAACTCCCCCAGAGTTAAACTGTTGAGTTTTACCGTTTTTGAATCCATTCAGCCGATCTCTGGTTCTGGCGGTACCACTTTTAGCATAGCTTAGCATACATCATTGAAGTGGACAAGACCATTAGCATTTCTAAAAAAAAATGACCAAAGAGTTTCGATATTTTTCCTATTTAAAACTTGACTCTTCTGTAGTTACATCGTGCACTAAGACCAACGGAAAATGTAAAGTTGCGATTTTCTAGGCTGATATGGCTAGGAACTATACTCTCATTCCTGCGTAATAATCAAGAAACTTTACTGCCGTACGTACCATGAGAGCAGCAGGCGTAATGATATGACGCAGCGCCTGAAAATAGTTCCGTTGTGTTGACGGAAGGTAGCCTATTTTCAGGCGCTGCGTCATATCATTACGCCTGCTGCTCTCATGGTACGTACGGCAGTAAAGTTTCTTGATTATTACGCAGGAATGAGAGTATAGTTCCTAGCCATATCAGCCTAGAAAATCGCAAGGAATAGCACACAATCAAGTTTTTTTTTCCTGCCACATAAATCTTATGCGTAATTTAAAAGTTTATTTCAGCCCCAAAACTCTCCTGCAAGACACCCAACATTGAACCAATAGGGGAGTGGTTCGGGTAAACGTCGAACAAAACAAAAAAGTAAAAATTAAAAATGATTTATTGGAATGGAGTTGGATGTTTTTCATTTGATTCCGAGTTTTATGCATTTATTAGATTTCCACAGTTTTTGATGATCAATTTGTATTCAATCTTAACACACTAGTTTGGTTTGCTTGGTTCCTTTTTTCCTGACCAAAATCAACAACAACAGTTAGTCCTGGTCCGAGTAGTGTTCAGATTGGCATTTTTATCACCGAACAAAAGGGAGACCGAACTTAAAGCCATATAGGTTCACAACCTGATTGGTCGGATTTTATGACTATTTTGAGACGGAACTTACCGAACATCCAAAACAATGCTGTGTGCTGGGATAAATGTGCTCGTTGTATGTGCGTAGCCTGCATATGATGGTATTTTGACCAGCTGAGAACTTGTGAAGAGCTTCAAAATGTGTAAAGGAGTCAAAACCGAGGCAGGAAACCTTGTGCACCAGGGTTCGGATGGCAGCGTTCACACTTCATCAAATGAACCGCACTAACAGAGCAATCGAACCAGGGCTCGTTTTAATCAAACCAAACATGCCAAGTGTGAACACACCCTTAGTGAGGTTCATTTGAATAAGTGTGCCATCCGAACCCTGGTGCCCTGGTTCGGTGATAAAAATGCAAATCTGAACAATAATTGGACCGAATTAGAAGTGTGAACACAAATATATAAAAATGAAAACTAAACCTGTGAAAAACATTTTATAGGGCCTATTATTGTTATCAAATTTTAATAAATTGTTAAAATGTTTATGAATTAAATTTATTATACATGCTTTTTGATGATTAAAATTCAATTAAATCCTTAAAATGGGTTCCAGAAAAAAAAAAATTTCATAGGGCAATTTTCTATTCTATACCCCGTTAAGAAGCTGTAGTAAACATTTAAATGAATTCAAGATTCATTTGAGTATTTGATGGATGACCCACTGTATATTAAATGTTAAAGTTAAAAAAATGCCCTAAAATGTTTTATTATCTGAGGCCCCTCACTGTAGGCTTCATGACCTTTTTATATTCAGAAACTTCATAATTCAAAGACTTGGGTAGAGTTTCCATTGGGTCTGAAGAGGAGCGAGAACAGGATGCTATGTCAGGTAAGGTCTGAGGACTTGACCCAGTCTATCGTTATCATATTAAACACACATTCAAATGGGCTTGTCAGTTGGGTTCTCTTTTGGATGTTATTACCTGTCAAAGGCTGAGAAAAACAAAGTCAGATGGAGGGATGACTAGAGTGAGAGATGGATGGGTGGAGAGATAAATGGTAAATCCAGCCCTGTCTGTCATCTTATGCAAACCATTCTATCCTTTCAATTTAAATATGCATTAATCATCACTGTAAATTGATGTATATACTGTGAAATTTAACTGAACATTTAATAATGCTAAATAAAAACAACTTCAAGCAAAAGCCTTTTGTTAATCTGCGTAGTCGGACTGTAACGGAGCAGACTATTCCAGCAGAAATGGGCTAACCAACAGAATGAATAAACAAGAGCTCGGAATAGCAAGGGAAGACCCGATAAATGAGAATTACGAGCGGGAGAATGAGCAAGAAGGAAAGGGAGGAATGCCCTGGGGAAGAGAGTGAGGTGAAGATGGACAGGCAAACCCTCTCGTTACACCTTCTCTCTCTTTCTCTGTCGCTTCCTTTGGCCCCCCCTTTACCCCTCTTTCACCCAGCCATAGCCCCACCATCTGTCTTTCCCCTTCCCTTCACCTCTGCGCCTGACATCTCTCAGCCCTTCTTTTAATCTTTTTGTTTGATGGAATTTAATGTGATTGTTTAAAAATTTGACATATCGTCTCCGTCTGCGTTTATTAGTAACGCTAAGCTATAGTAATGAAACTGAAATCACCCTTTAGAGAATTTGCCTTGGTTTTATTACAGTAACACTAAATAATGGTATTTCGACAGAAATGTTCACACTAATTCATACTAAATATGTTAGGGAACTGAAAGAATCTACTTTGTTTTGACAGTTTAACCCACTATTTCTCATAATAAAAACAGTATTGTTTTTAAGATAATATTTACATATTTGATCAATTTAATGTTCTGCAGTCAATTCACAGAAAATACCAAAAATCAAATAATTACAGTAATAAACAAGAGTATGTTGACAATCACGCACCTACAGTGCAAGTCTAAGGGGCAAACAATGTTTCTCCATAGACTTTGATTGTAAGTGGATTTTGTCAACACTTGTTTTGTTTGGTTAAGTTAGTTTAACCCTTTCGAGTTGAATTTGTCATGTTTTTTATTTATTTTTTATTTAATAAATACACATGTGGCTATTATGGTCTTACTACAAATAAATTGTGGATACTATTCTGGAATTATGGCACAGATTTTTAAGGGGAGTAGCTCGCCATATTGTTTTATCATCTCTTAGTTTAATTCAGTTCCTCTATAGACTAGTCATCTGCTCTGTAGCTTTGTAGGAAACTAAATGTAATCCTATTTTTGCTTCCTGTTTACCAACAGGGGATTTTGATTTTTTTTTTTATTGAAGTATTCCTTGATGCTCTGTATGTGGAAACGCCACATTTGTAGTGTTTGTTTCAATGCAACGGTTATTTTTACAAGTGCTGCCTGCTGTCAATTTGCTGTAACTGAACCCCACCCAAACTCATATTTTATTCCAGGTTGTCCGAGCTGAACAGTGCAGTCCTCCCATACACTCCTATCCCCCCCCCCACACCCCCCACCCCACACACACACACACACCACTTGGACTTTTCCCCGGGTCTCTTTGGGGAACAGTAGAAATAATTCCTATTGTCTTTCATTATAATTCCAGACTGAGAGATATCGTTTTTAATAATGGCAGCTTTATGTTTCCTAATCTAATTTGTGTAGCTATATTTAATGTCTCTGTGTGTGTGCGTCTTTGGTTCCCACCTGTTTTATATCCATCCTATATTGTTTCCACCTTTCCTGAAGTCCAATGATGGCTACAGGCAAAAAAAAAAAAAAACCCAAATTAGAATCTTAAAGCGCTATTATTTAATTACCCCAATGGCTATGGATTTGCTGTGTGTGTGTGTGTGTGTGTGACTGAAGAGGGCGATAGAAAGGGCAGGATTATTCTGCTTTTTCAATTTACAGAAGCCCCACTGCCCACACACCCCCTAACACCCCAGACCCATAACATACACACAAACAACACACACACACACACACACACACACTTCATCAGCACCCCCACCCAACCGCTGGAAGATAAAACAGCATTATGGTAAATTCCACTTAATGACAAATTTTTAATTTGCTGAACACGGCTGTCTCCCGCATCCCTTGTGTGTGTCTGTGTGTGCGCGTTCACGTTTTAGTGAGTGAGTGAATGAAAGGGAGGCCTAATTACAGTGTGGGTTGGATGGGAGGAAGAAAAGCCCTCCTCTCCTTCTATCACAGCGATAAGGGAAAGGGAATGTAGCCGATTAATGATGGTGTTTATCTCTTTTCATATAATAACAATCATGAAAAGTCGATCTGCCCCTCAGCTTGATAGAAAAACACTCCCAGAGGAGAATTTTCATCAGAATGAAATTGAAGTCGCAAGCTAGTGGTTTTATTAAGTATTTCATTTTTCCTTCTCGTGTGTTTGTGCGTATGTGGATTCGAAAGGAAAACTAAAGGTTTGGAATATTAAGTCAGCTCGTTGTATTTGTGATAGGCATGTTTCCAGGGTCAATATCAATTAAAAACGTTCTTTAAAACACACTGCAAGCTGTGGAGACTCTACAGGGAGAGTCTTTTGGATATAGGATACATACAGAACATATAGTGGTGCACTGGAATTTAAAGGCTGATACTGCTATTTTGAGAAGCTAGCCAAATTAGCCAATATTTTAAAGCTTAAGTCAGCTGGTTGTGATCTTTTACAAACATCAAACCATTTGCTCCAGGAAAATGCACCACACTGTAAAATTACATACAATTTACATTTGAATATATATAGAACATTGTGACACTAGAAAACAAGTAATGACAAGTTCAGCATCTCACACACTTTCAAAAATGAGTGATACATCCAATACTAGCTCCAAAACTGCTGTAGTGGCAAATCAGTAGTATTTATAACTTGTTTGCCCTCTTTAGGATTTTATTCAGGTTTGAGTAACATGAGACATTCCCTAATAACTAAGCATAGTGTCTCAGTCCTGTTATCATTTGTATGGCAGGGCAAGCTGTAGACATATTTCTCTGGTGGGCTTTTAAAGCAGGTTTGTCACAGACTAGCGCTGTGACGAGTGACTGAGCGAGACTGAGAGCGTTGTGCGCACAAGCTGTTTCTATCAGTGCGAGTGCAGTCTGACTGCCAGTGCACGTTACGTCAAGTATTTGTAATTTGCATCATTATTTGTTGTTAAATTCATTTTTACATGTCTTTTATTGGATTCAGACTAATGATTTAATCTTGAAAATGGATGTTAAATTAAGAGTTCATACACATTTAATATACCGATATATAAAACTGGTAGTAAAATTCTTGTAGTTGTTTAGAGTGCATAACAATTCTGTGCATTATGTCTTGTCTATTGTTTATTTATTTGGATCCCCCTTTAGCTATGTCCAAGAGCACCGCTAGTCGTCCTGGGGTCCACACAACACTTAAAAACATACATTATTTATTATCACACACAAAAACATAAAAAATACTCTCAATAACAAACCAGGGTCCAAAAACAGCACACTTAGCATATATTCAACATTACAACCAATGTACAAAAAAAATAAAACAGAAACAAAACAAATGTGTAACCAACACCAAGTCTAACACTTATAACGCATCCAACTGACTTCTATGCATAACCTCCTATAAATATGATAATCCAAGGTGTGCCTTTACCTGCCTTTTAAAATAAGTCTAATAAAGTTTGTGGTGATTTTGTGTAATATTTAGAAGCTTGATAACCTCTGGTAACTGTAAACTTTTGTTTGCATGATCATGACGAATAGCTTCCTTTTTTTTTCAATTTAATCTGTTCCTGATCAAAAGTGTTATACAGTTTACAGTTACTAGAGGCTATCAAGCTTCTAAATATTGCAGAAAATCGCCACAAACCTTATTATACTTATTATACCACATTAACTTATTAAACTTACTCTAATGATTTTAATTATAATAATAAAAAAAAATGAAAAACACAAAATTCAGAAGTTTCTGAAGCTGATATCTTTGTGTTAGGAATAGACCAAAACAGGGGAAAACTTTTTTATTCACAGAAAATATTGTGTTATTAATAACGTGAATGAGATTTGAGAGCTATGATGTGGAATAGAGTTTGTCAAGCCTCTGGTCACTGTTCTAAAAAGAGCAGCTTCAGCATTCTTCAGAATTTTTCCTTTTATGTTCCATGGAGGATTGGGAAGTCATACGAGTTTGGAACGACACGAGGGTGAGTAAATAATGGCAGAATTAAATTTGGTGAACTGGATGAACTGTATTTTTTATTTTTTTTTTATGGTTGAAGGCTTTGTTTTGTTTTTTCATTAACTTGACATCAGATTACCAAGTACAAAGAGTCGTGTTGAGTGTGTGCGTGTGCTTTTCTCAATCCCATGTGACTCTCTTACCTTATCTCCTGTCACTTACCCGTCTGCCACTCTGATTGGAGCGTATGGTTGCCGTGTGGTTGCCATGCTGTTGCCATACCGCGCCCCGCTGGGCAGTAATTGGGCCCCCTCTGGGTTGCAAGAGGCAACGGCACGTTGACAGACAGGTTTGGCCACCTGCCCCACCTCCCCCTTTAAATGAGAAGTCAGGAATGCCAGGAGCGTGGCAGCACATACTGTGTGCCATGCCGAATGGTGGGTAGGGGCACCGATTTGGCCACATGCCCCAGTGTCACTTTGTACCTGCAGAGTTGGTGTAATATGAGCTGATAGTCAGATTGTTTGGCAGACTTGGGGGTATCTTTACTGTACATCTTCATTATCATGCGTTTGCCTGGCTGTCCAAATGAGGACTTCCATTGTTTTCACTTTTGTCCTAATCGGTTGAAATCGTGGTTTGGTGGGGCCACAGGGGATGTCCATGGGCCCTCAGGGCCTCTGGTGCCAGGCCTGACTGTTCGTAGTGATGGTTTGTCTGGAAAACTAAAAACAAACCGTATAGTTTTATGATCTTTTCAAGATCTGAATGAGGAATTTGTATGGAGGTTTTTCAAAAATGCTGAAGATCTAAGCAAACGCAAACCCAAATTTATATATAATGAAGTTGTAAAATCTTGTATCAACCTTCTTCTGCCAATTCTGTCATTATTCATAGTTTTTTATCTATTAATCCTTCCACAAAATGATTTAAAATAAAAGTGGTTATATAGACTTATTCCAACATATTCCAAGTCATCATGGGTGAAAAATGATTTAAAGTTGTATTACAGTTGTACTGGTGACATTACAGTCTTTCGTCACTCTCGTCAACATGCCTCTCTCTGTAGACGTGCTCTCGGCAGATCCTCGTGCAGTGCCAATTGTGTGATTCTCATAAGCAGTTCAAACACTATAAACACCTTTTATACAGACCTCTCATTAGCCAGCAATACATACGCGTAAATCTGCGTTATTCTGAGAAACCTCACAGCTGAAGCTATAACACAGCTTGTCTCTCTTTCACTGTATATGATGAAATTAAATTATTTATAAATTTTATTGTATACTTTTATATGGAAAAATATAATTATAGTCGTGTTAAGATGAAATATAACTTCTTAACACGGTTATAAGGCAGCACAAAGAAAGTGATATTTGCGTACGTGTGGTTTCAGTTGTTCCTACATTTTCTGTAAATTTAGAATACATTTTAATTAGAAAGTTTTTAGTGAATCATGATTTGTCCGTGAAAACGTTCATATGCAGATTTCACGCACAAATTTGTGCGTAGTGCGTACGCATGCATGAGACCCAATGTTTTCACAGTGTGAAGATTTACATAATATGAAAAACTTTTTCCACTATAAATATATGTAATATCTTTACCCAATGTAAAGCTTTCCCAATGTAAAGCTTCTTTGCAGAACCAAAAGGAGTTCCTAGAACTAAAATCATTCCTAGTTCAAAAAGCGGGTACTTCCGCCAATAGTTCTAGGAACTATGAAAAGGTTCCTCTGGTGCGAAAGCCCCTATTGATGCCAAAAAAGCCAGCTTGATCACTATGAAAGGTTCTTCTATGGCAAGGGTTGCGTAATGATTCTTAAAGGGGTCATATAATGCCATTTTTGTACAAGTTAATATGAATGTTTAGGGTCTAAATTAAAACTTTGTAATATAGTTTTATTAAAAATTCTCATTAGTATTGTAAGAAAACACTAATTTTACCTGGTCAAAAACAGCTCTGTTTTCAGCACGCCGTTTCAGTGCATATGCCTTTAAATGATAATGAGCTTTGCTGACTCCGCCCCTCTGTTCTGTGGGGCGTTTTGCACAACGCACGTGGAGTGTTGCCTTGACAACAGTTGAGGGTATATTTTGGAGAAAGAATCGCAGCGGGAGTCTCTGAGGACACATCTGTGCAACCGTATCAGTTTGAACCGGAGTCGGACCGGAACAAGATGACGGCCACAAAGAAGTTCGACAATTAAGGCTCGAACAGGACGTTTCTGAATGGTTGGTTAACGTAATGTCAGGCCATCCTTAAAAATATTCTTGTTTGCCGTAACCCGTCCGACCCTGTCAATTTAGGACCGACACAATTTTTTATTTTTTTTCCCTTTTAGTCCGACCGACTTGCCGGTTGTAAATTTGCATTAAGACCGACCGATTTTTTTTTACTCTTCAAACAACTAATACAAATGCAATAAAATATCAATTATATTATAGTAAGCAGGCTACGTTCTTTCTTTTAAATAAAAACCCGTGGCGTCATCTATATGATGATTATGTTTACACCATTGGTTTACGCATGTCACACTATGGCCTGTGCGTTCGATTCATTTCATTCACTGTCAATGGTTCGCGCTCGGTGATGATGGCTGCGGCGCGGCTGCTTGTGAAATACGTCTGTATGAGCCTACATTTAGTCGCTCATTATTCGAAATTCTTAATGGTCAAATAGGAATAGATGTTAACGGCCTTTTCTCGGAGCGCGTCCAGCAGCTCGTCACGATATGGCCGCCGCGAACGCGCGTCACACAGCAACGGCAGGCCCTGACAAACACACATAAGTATGGGAAGCCAAACACACCGAAAGTGGGACGAAACGGCGGGGTGTTACAGAGTTCGCGCAGTGCGGACATGTAGCTAATCTGCGTGGCTGAATGGACCGAGACGCGCGAGCGCGACAGACTCGACAGCGCAGGGAGGAATTGTTTGCTTGCGCGACCTAATCTCACCAGCGCCGCGCTGACCAATAAAACAGCACATCCCATACCGAAATGTACTAAATTACACTAAAGAAAATCGACCATTCCATAATATGTCAGGACTACTTAATATAGTTTCTACAATGCGCCTAGCCATTTGACCTCACTGATTTCCGTTAATAATAGCAGATGTTTATGGGTCCAATTTAAACGAATAGTGCCAAATGCGCTGTTTTATTGGTCGGCGCGGCGCTGGTGAGATTAGTCATTAATTTATTTGTTTCCCTCTGAAAATCCACTCTTTTTCCCCAAATGAATGCAGCTGGAATTAATGCAATAAACATGTTTTTTGACAAAGATTTCAAATTGTTTGTTGTCTATAACCTGTATCAGAATGAGATTCGCAATGGTGCGCCCAAAGGCATGAGTTGAAGACACTGTCAGTGGCGTCACGATATGCAAATTTGTTTAAATTCATACCGACGTAATCACCATGACCAAAATTGTCCTTTTTTTTTTCATTGAATTTTGAAAAAAAAATATATAGACCTACCTACCGACCCTTTTTTTTTTTTTTTTTGCTGTTACTGCAAACCAAAATATTTTTAAGGATGGCCTCACTTTGATCTATTTTTGTGTGTCCTGGCTGGGTAGAGTAGTGAGATACGAACACTATGCGTTTACTGATGTATACGTTAGTTCATTGACAGATTGAGGTTACAACAAATGGTCATAAAACTTTTTTCCGCGATTTGCAAAGATTAATATAAAGCTTAATATAACTTTACACTCACTTCTTCTGGAGGTGCAGAGGGAACAGAAATAAGTTAGTTGGTACCGATTCTTTTTTCAGGAGCAGCTTCTTAGCAAAACCAGCTCATACTGACCCTCGTTTATAAAGCAGTCTGGTGAGAAATTATTTGTGCAAACATGAACGCATTGACGTTGATCGTGGGGAATATTCCCTTCGGAAACAAAACTCAGCCACTGCGTCTTCAGCGGTTCGGATTTAGGAACATCAAAATGACTGCTGTGTTCGTTATTACACCCAAGAACAGAACACCACAATCGCTTAGATGCCATTCTGCTCCAGCGTATCAACAATGACGGACTATGATGACTGACAGCTTGCTCAGTAGACGGGCTTTGGTGCGGGTCTGTGTTGAAACGCTGCTGTCAATCAACAATCTTGGGAGGGGCGTCCGATCTAGTGACGTCACACGGTTGAACGGCTCGATTTGAGACGGGGGAAAACATATAAGGAGATTAAAACAAAACACTGGATGGATTTTTATCATTATATGATGGTTGTGTACAGGCACTGCCAACACACATTTCAGTACAATCAACTTGTAAAAGTGTATGTACCATTATATGACCCCTTTAAATATATTCTACTTTTGTGTTTCTCTAATAAAATCGCTGCGTGAAAGTTTGAAATGACATGAGAGTGAGTAAATGACAGAATTCAGATTTGGGTGAGCTATTCCTTTTAAAAACAATGATGTCAGCAACAGACACTGCAATGAAACTGGTTGTGTGTTCCTATTCAGGTGGTTTTGGGTGCTAAAGTTGTGTGTATGTGTGCAATAGAGATATCAGTGTAATCCATGTTGCAGGGCTCCACAGCAGTGCTGCAAACATGAAGACTGAGCATGAAATGAAATGAAATGTGCCACTGTAATCCATAATCGACCTGTACATGATGTATTGACCGAGAGGGAGATCTCTCTCTCTATCTCTCTCATTTCATCTCTGTCTCAACATGTCTGTCTCTTTCTGCTTGATTTCATGTCCTGGTCCTCTCTTCCAACATGGTCTGTTTGTGATCCAACCGGATGCTTGAATTAAGCCGAGTGTGAAACGCTAGCGAGTATGTTTGTAAGCACGCGTATCTCCAGTCTCTTGTAGTGAGGTACCCTTGTGTGTGTATTTTGTCTTTGAAGTGAGGCGTTGTTACACACTGTTTGGTTTTCACACTCACATTCACCACTGCTCACCTAACACACTGTGGTCTGTTCACAGACCATGATGCATTTCACTGCACCACTCATTTGAATTCTGCCTTCCGTCTCCTCTGTCAAGTAGAGTTTAATTGCCCGTGTGGATGTAAATCAGGCATTTCTGGTACAAAGGCAACGTTGTTGAATAAAGAGAGCCATGATAGAGGATGGAGTTGTGGCTTAGCGGTTGGTGCTTGTGTGGGTTATGAGTGTTTGAATCCAGCTCGCAACATTTCTTATTCTCATTCCCCCATTCATTTCCTGTTCTCTCTCTACTATCATTTCCATAAAAATGGCAAAAAAAGGCCATAAAAATAATGAAGAGGGTAAAAGGGCTGCGCAGAAGGTATGAAAGCATTTTGGAGGGATGGACTCCGACAGGAAATGAGAATGAGCAAGAAGATTATTTAGCTGATGAAGGAAGTGGAGGAACAGGAGAATGGCAGGCCAGGAAGAGAGAAAGACATGCCTTTGGTCAAGCAGCCGCGAACGCTGTGTGTGTGTGTGTGTGTGTGTGTGTGTGTGTGTGTTTCTGTTTGATCACTCTTTGATTGGATTAAGGTCTGCTCCAGGCAGGGTGAATAGGGACGTAATGCATTTGCTCCGTGGTCCATGTCAAGTATTTGTCAGGGGGTCTGTGAGGGCCACTGACCCCCCATGTCTGCCCTTCTGTGGGGCATCTACCTTTCTCTCTATCGCCAGTCTCGCGTAGCCAGACCTTTGACTAAATGGCAAAAGGTCTGGTCCACACTGCTGCTTATTCTGGCCAAGAAACGCCCACTTAGACAGAGAGAGAAAGCAACCAGCCACAGTTCGTTTTGCGTGCCATTTAGAGGCGGGTTTATCTGAAATAGATTAAACCAGTGTGGGAAAAAAGTCACTTAAAAAATGCTGTGGTAGTCTTTAAGAAGGGTTATACGGAAAAGACAAAAAAAAAAAAAAAGCAGAAATGTGACTATGCATAGATTTAATTTAGTATTAATTAAATACAGACCATACGTGCTGTTACATTTCTGGGCAGGAATTTCGCATGAGCCAAAAGATTTCCCCGCACAAATTTCACTCCAGGTTCAAGTCGGTCACGTGGATTTGCTTTGGGGCCCAACATAAAGTTGCTTGGTGAGTTCTGTGAAAGCTGTGCTTCATATATCGCTTCACTATTGACAAGAGACAATGGACTCCTTTTGATTTTGGGAATCACTGATTTAGTCAATACAAGGCTAAACAAGGGTTTTTATTTTTAATTATTTTTTGGCTGCTCCGGACAGGCCAGTAGATCAGGTTTTTTTCTGCCCTGCCCAACATTTTGACTGGTCCCACCACAAAAATTGAGGCAGCAACATTTTATATTTTATATTATATAGTTATATTTTATTTATTAGCTGGAAATTATACTAAACTTGCTCTGAAGGCTATGAATTCATACAGACAAAAAATTATTGCATAGTTTGTAAAGTATTATTGATTTGTGTCATACTTATACTATTGCCAGTCACTTTCAGGTTTTTGATAAAACCTCATCTACAATGTTGTTCAAAAGTTTGGGGTTTGCTATTGTTATTTTATGTTTTTGTAAGAAGTCTCATGCTCACCAAGGCTGTATTTATTGGATCAAAAATACAGTAAAAACAATAATAAAATATGTAAAATGTAATCTATTTTAAAATGTAATTTATTCCTGTCACTGTAAGCTGAATTTTCAGCATCATCACTCCAGTCTTCAATGTCATATGATCCTTCAGAAATAATTCTAATATGCTGATTTGGAGATCAAAAAAATTATTTCATTCATTCATGTTGAAAACAGTTCTGCCTAATATTTTTTACTTTATATATACTTTCAGGATTGGTTGAAAGCATTTTTTTTTTTTTAAATGGGTATTTTTGGTAACAATGTAACAGTCTTTACTGTCACTATTGATCAAATTAATGCATTCTTGTTGAATAAAAGAATGAACCATTTGAACAGTAGTGCATGTTAGCCAAATAGGTCAAGTGATAGTTCTGTGAGCTGTGCCAAAACACTAACACTGATCCTGTGCCATCAGACCATCTATATTGTTTAGCCCTGCAGTAAGAACCAAAAGTAGGCCTGAACATGAGCAACTTCTCCCTTCCCTCTCTCCTTCACTTAAACGTACACCCTCACACACAAAGGTACATGGGGTCGCCCACACTCGGGCTCCATTGTTATGTATGGCTGTGTTAATCTGACTGCTGGCCTCTCTTCCGCTCTCTTTGTCCCCTCCACCAGCCCAGTGGCAGAAGTCAACAGCACCGCACAAAGGGCCTGCATCCCCCAAAACTGGTTAACGGTGGGGCCTGCTTGAGGCTTTGATCAGCTTTTTCAGGGTTCAGTCCCATGTTCCCCCTCCCTGTGCTGGAGAAGGCTGAATGGTTACACTTGAGGGAGGTTGTTAAGGGAGACGAGTGTGGAGAGAGGTGCTCAGGATTGATACTTGTGTCACTGGTTCAGTAGGGGATGCTATGTGCTGCCTATACAAACATTGGAGGGTTTTTTTTTAGATTCTTTTCTGTCGTTTTGTGATAAGACAACAGATCTATCCAAATAACTGTAGAAAATTCCTTTTGAAGCAAGTAGTTATTTAGCTAACATGATTTACAGTACACTTACAGGTACAGTCCACCTGCATGTAACCCAAGGTTTAAGTCAGCATGAAATCAAAATTGACCTCCTTTACTTACTTAAAGGATTAGTTCACCCAAAAATTCTGTCATCAGTTGCTCACCCTCATGTCGTTCCAAACCCATAAGACTTAAATTCATCTTCAAAACACAAAGAAAAATATTTTTAATGGACCATATTTCTGTCCATTGCCCCAAAACCTTCATGTTTCAATAAGTTCATAAAGACATGGTAAAAGTAATCCACATGAATCGAGCAGTTTAATCCAAGTCTTCTGAAGACACACGATTGCATTATATGATGAACCTATTTAATTTAAGCTTTTATTCATGTATAAACATTGACTAACGCACATGCATAGCGCACAAATATGGCAAGAGAGAAGTTCAAAAGATGTCTTAATGGAAGGACAGATCTGTCTGGTTTGATTAAAAATGTCTTTTATTTGAAAAAATAGTGAAAGCACAGTGTTGCACAAACATTTTCTGCTATGGCTTTTTTTGGAACTATTTTCGATGACGAAAGAGCAAAAACAGACAATATTGTGTCTAAAATGTAATTCACTCAGTTTTAACGTCTTGTTTGTTGAACTGTTGTATAAAATCAATATCATATTCAGGAAAATGGATCTCTTGCGTGTGTGATGTCACTGTATATTAACTATATCAATGTTATCATCAATATAAAAAACTCATACAGGGATATTTTTTGCCCACATAATTTGAATTATTGGGGCATTCTAACTACATTCTAACAGAGAATATTTTTGGACTCTCAAGACGTGTTTCTGTTTGCTTTTTGCAAAGTGAGTGACATACTTGAAAATGTCACCTTGTGTTTAATTAAAACAACAATTACGATGTTATCGTAGACGATAAATATTGCACACCCCTACCTTCAGCTTCCATATTTGGGTCAAAAAGATGCTGGCAGTGTTTCCACTATTGATTGCAAACTGACATCAAGGTCTAACTCCATTATGGTATTGAACACCCAATTTTTAATGATCCAATCAGTTCCGATCAGCCAAAGTCCCACCTTACTTTTTTGTTCTCATTGAATATTCTGCTTCATTTGGAAATATATCTCATTACAAGTGCCTTGCTCAATGGTGGTAGCCACAAATTCCTTCAATGCATAGTGCATGCAAATATAGCAAGCTCTAAGCAACAAAGTAGACCGAATTGGATACCAATAGTCAGAAGTCTGACTGTGTGAGACTACAATGGTGGTATTTCACACATCAGCCTATAGAAGTCTATATCATTTCAAGATAAAATGATCTGTTAGCATTCTTATTCATCTCAAAGGCACTTGGCCGGCTGCCACAAGACACTCTAGAAGTATGCAATTTAAAAAACTGCCATATTTGCTGGCACATGGGTGCTCGGATCTGCTACCAAGCTAAATGTCATGTGGCTCTAAAGCAGGGGTGTCCAATCCAGCTCCTGGAGGGCCACTGTCCTGCAAAGTTTAGCTCCAGCCCAGATTAAACACACCTGAACCAGCCAATCAAGGTCTACCGTCTTACTAAGCATACTAGAAAATTCCAGGAAGGTGTGTTGAGGCAAGGACAGTGGTCCTTCAAGAGTTCGAACACCCCTGCCTAAAGCCACAGGAAAGTGACGTGACAGAGTTTGAATCTACAACCTGCCCAAATCTTTAAATGATATGGCACTTTCATGTCATTAATTTATGATGAATCATAATCCTCTGTGTTTCTGCACACATTTAATGAATGTTATAAGAAATTGCAATAAACCACTGCAAAAGATGTTTTTTTTTTTTTAAGTTTTTGAAGATTATTGGAATACGTTTTACAAGAAAAAGAAAGGATTTCACGTTTTCTACGTTGTAATTTCACGTTTCATTCAATGTGTTACTTACAACTTCTTTGTTATTATTTGTGAAAGTTTTATTTTTTATAAATTAATACTTTTATTCAGCGAGACATTAAATGCATTAACAGTGACAGACATTTAAAATGATACAAAAAAATTTGTTTTAAATAAAAGGTGTCCTCTTGAACTTTCTATTTATCAGAGAATCCTGAAAACAAAAATATCACGATTTCCACACAAATATTAGGCAGCACATCTGTTTTCAACATTTATAATATGAGCATCAAATCAGCATATTAGAATGATTTCTGAAGGATCATGTGTCACTGAAGCCTGGAGTAATGATGTTGAAAATGTTGCTTTGCCATCACAGGAATACATAACATTGTAAATTATATTCAAATATAAAACAATTATTATTATTGTAAATGTTTTTACTGTATTTTGATCAAATTAATGCTGCCTTGGTGAGCATAAGAGACTTCTGTCACAAACATGAAACAAATCTTCATCCACAACATTTTGAAGGGTAGTTAGTTTGTTCACTATGGTATTCTTTGTGGCTTTATGTTTGCTTTAGAACTGGCTCAATGAATTTTCCTATGAGGATCCCATTAACAAGTTTTAGTAGCCGTTTAGTTCAGGACTGTGATTCAGCTGTGAGAGGAAACACTCCGAGAGTCCCTGACAGTTTGTGTTTTGAGATACGCCTTCACATGGCCTGTTCCCTACACACAGAGTACTCTTCAAGTCAGAATAGTATCTCAGTCTCTTTCTGTCTAATGGGAGCTTGTGTTCATGGTTAATTAGTTTCTCCTACACATCCGTTTTGTTCTCCGTGGACCCAACGATGGTGGCCGGGCGCACGCCAGCTTTCTTCTCTCTCAGACTATTAGTCAGCTGGAATTCATTAAAACACACACACACTGATGAAGTTGCACCCTGCGCGCACACCTCTTATTTTTATTTGTTGGTTCTATGTTAATTAGCATACCTATGAGACGTACAAGTAGCATCTGTCGCTATTCCGGTATTCCCCCCTCCCTTGCTCTACTTTTCATCCCTCCATCTCGGTCTCGCTGTATGGTAAGCGAAAGGTTTTTTGTGATGTTGATTATGGCTTACTCTCTAGCGCCCTCCCTGGTGGTGGTGTAGAATGTGTGTAGATGCCAATTGGAGAAACTCCCCACACTATTTTATGTATAAAGCCGATTTGATGTAAAAACTAGGTGGATTTATGAAAATATTTCCTAATATTCATATGAGAAGCACATTATAGTATCTTTGGTGTGTGTGTTTGTCATTGTGAATAGGCCTGGCAGGATTACCATAGTGAGGTCCTCCTTTCTCTGGCTTTGTGTGATTGCTGGGCCGTGACTGACGAGGCATTTCCCCCACGTAGACACACGGAGGTGTGTGTGTGTGTGTGTGTGTGCGTCTGAGAGAGAGACAGAAGGGGGGCATCAGGATTAAAGGAAATGTTTCCTGTTTATTGTACTTGGGGTCCTCAGGGATGTTTTGGGGGCATTGTTGCGACGTGTTGTGCGCGTAGATTTAAAAAGCACACACACAAGTTAATGAACGTATAAGGATTATTTTCATAACCATTTTTATTAGTTTGAATATATGTGCCTCTGAATGTATATTTTTGTCAGTGAAAATGTAGAATTTTGTTTCATGAATCAGTATCATTTTTCAGTACAGTTAATGTGACATGCTAAACTAGCATCAGTTTTTGTAGCATCAATAGTTTAATGGCCCTTGTCAGCTCTGGTCACTTCCCAGAGATTTGTTTTGTTTAGTTTCATTACTTTGTACTCTACTATGGAGTTTTCAGTTGTTGTTTTTTTTTTTAGTGACTTTATGCATCTATGTACAGGTTTGGCTATGCTTGTGAGGGCCAAATGTCCTTGCTTATAGTGAAATATTATGACAACTGACTAGTGAGGGTATGTTTAGGGGTTGGATTAGGCCACAGAAAATATCATTAACCTGATATAACATCAATGGTGAAACAAACGTGTGTGTGTGTGCGTGTGTCATTTTTAAAGCTGTGTGTGTTGACGTGCAGCTGTGTATTGCTGTAGTAACTGTCTCTCTGTCTCTTGAGAATGTTCTTAAAAAAAGGTCAAATTAGGGGAGTGGGCCTCTTGTACTATAGACACACACACATAATCGCATACAATCTCTTATTGAAATTTTATTTAATTCCATGTTAATGGTTTGAGTTTGTTTTTCTCATGTACTGATCTCTTTTTTTCGTAGAACATGGAAATGATGGCGGGAATATACAAACCTGGACTATATCAGAAAAGGATAAATGGGTAATGTTACATTTTTGTCAAATCTGAGATATTACTGGTATTTTATAACATACTTTTTACAGTTACTTTAAAAAAAAACGAAAATAATTGTTATTTTTCAGGATTGTCTTTGATAGGAGGTGATTACCATTTTGTGTGTGTGTGTGTAGGCTCAGATCCATAATAAAGGGGTTGGCCCGAGGCGTGTTTCAAACCGCTTCTCAAACCGTTACTACACTGAAAAATCCATCACGTGTCACAACTGCAGAAAGACTGGCCATCTCTCCAAAAACTGCCCCACACCAAAGGTACATCATTATCCACCCTTCACTCTGACTATACTACAGTCAGCTGCCCCACAGCAAAGGTCCACATTTTCTCATTTCCACTCAAAGAATGTGCTGAGACATATAGTACCGGATTAGCCAACAAACTGTCAGCTATAGAGTTTAGCCACTGTCTCAAAATGCTGCGATTGACCAATCAGAATCAAGTTTTTCGGATTTCAGACAGTTGGATATGATGTAACACTTTATAGGTCACGATAAACTCTAGGATGAAAAGACATTTTAGGTCAAGGTTTTTGTGTGACCTGTTAAACATTCACATATTTTGACAATATGTATATTGTTTATTTACTGGATTGTCAAAATTAGAAATACAATTTTAAGATATATTTAAATTGAAAATAGGTATTTTAAATTGTATTATTTCACAATGTCACTGTTTGACTGTATTATTTTATCAAATAAATGCATATTATGCACAAGAATAGTATGTTACCATATGTCTATGCTATAAAAAATATGCTATAAAATGCTACAAAAATTATGAAGATAAAAGTATATGATTAACTCTGTTATAAACTACAACAAGTTGTGAGTTTGAAAAGTATTTTTTTCGATTCATTTAAAATATGTATTATATGTAATATATATTCATTTTAATTATTTTTTATACTATTTTTTTTTTGTATATTTATACTATTTTATTTATTTGTGTGACCATAAATACAATTTAATATTTTGCACAAAATAGCTGTGGAAACAGCTAGGTGTTAAAAAAAAGAAGGTGTTTAGTGTAGTTAGTTTATTATTATTACACATATTTAATGAGATAATTCTTTCAAAAAAAAAGTTTTCTAGTTTTAATATATTACGAACATAATCTTGTATCAACTTAATAGTGTTTTGTAATTTAGGCTCGTGTCACTAAGTATAAGAGTTGTTCTTATTGTGTGTGTTTTTATGAGCAGAAGATGCCATGCTGCTCATTATGTGGGCTTCAGGGACACTTACTGAGGACCTGTCCGAACCGTCACTGTTATAACTGCTCGCTGCCCGGCCACACCTATGATAACTGTCTGGAGAAAGCTCGCTGGCACAAATGCTGCCACCGCTGTGGCATGACCGGGCACTTCATTGACGTGAGTAGTTCTATGTGGGTGTGTTTGTTTCGGAGTGTATTGTGTTTTACTTGTGTGTGTGTGTGTGTGTGAGAGAGAGTGAGTCTATCTCTTGGGCCATTCTTTCTCTCATTAAGACAGACGCTTCACAGGCTGTGAGTGGGACACACGCTCCACTCGTCACCCCCAACAACAACCCCACCGAGAGAGATAGAAATGGGGGAGGAAGAGATACAAGTGACTTTTAGAAACAGCAGGAGAGATGAAAGAGAAAAAGATATAGCTTGTTAAAACAAAGACTGGAATCGTATTTTATAACTAGGGATGGGTCAGGGTCATTGCAATTAGTGCAGTGGACTAGTTTTTTCTTGCATGCAGATTGCGTTTGCTTGTTTTTTTTTCAGCATCTCACAACATGCGCGTCGAATTTTTACGAACCCCCTGTATTCTCTTCCTTTTTTTTTTCTTTTTTTTTTACACAAGAACATTCACTCAACATAAAAGCTTGTTAAGTTTGTTCATCTTCTGTTGTCTTGTGGTTTGGAAACAGTTTTAATATAATTTTGGCATAGTTTTAATTGAAACGGAATTGGCCCCATTCATGCATAACATGACAAACAAACACATTTGTGATTTGGGTGCAGTTAAACAATCCTGCTGCAAGATATTCTGCAGCATTCTATTAGTCAAAGTAAGAAGTTGTTCTGATTATCTAAACTCCGTAAGTTCTCACATCACATGATCACAATCATAATGCCCAATCATCCCTTTAAGACTTCTAGTTGTTGACTAATCTAGAACAGATAGTAAATATGGAACACAGAGCTTAGTTGATCTTACTGGTTAACTGAACAAACAATTCTTCAGCCGCCAGCACAACACGACTTTTAATTATGCTTATAATCTATAATTACACCAGTCCCAAAAACTGCTATGTAGCATTTGTTAATGAACTCTGAGAGTTGAAAAATATCAGCCGGTCCATTTACTTTCTGGTTTTGGGCTTGCTGTAACATACCTCTCTACATAATGAAGACCACCGTTTTTGATATTTACATTTTTATTACATGTTTGGGATATGTAAATTTCGACACCGTCTGAACCCAGATTGTTTGCTAGATTTGTATTCAAAACAACATAAAAATTTTAGTTTTATGACTATGTAAGATTGATATTGCCATTATAAAGGCCTTTTCTAAAGTAGACACTTTTTTTGGAATTTCAATGTTTATGTTCTCCCTATTCCTTTATTACTCAAACATGTTTTTTTTTATTTTAAAGTTGTTATTTTTTGTTAACTTTTTTTCACCCTTTTCTCATGTTTGGCGATTTGTAATGACTGATCACTCTGATAACATGTTCCCTTGCAAACACTATCTGTGCTTAATTTGCCATAGTTTGGCACAAATCTCATTTGGATGTGAAAATATGAACTTGCTTCAAATTGCCTTCAATATTCGACTTTACCCCTAGATTTGTGTCTATAAAAATGTCATTTTATCAAAGCTCAGGAAAATCCCAATTGTCATGGTTTTAGAAGACTAATAAGCAATGGGCCATCGCTTTGGGTGCCCTCAAACAAGTCTAAAACAACAGTAGAACTCATCATCATTATGAAAATGTGTTTTTAATAGCTTTATTGCTGTATAATCTTGTCACAGTGAGCGAGGGAAAGGAAAGCAGATTCTTAAAGATTTTGAACGTTTCCTTCAATACCCTCAGCAGGGTAACCCTCCAGCCTCTGCCCGGCTCTCAGGTGGGGTTAAATGAAAAGCTAACTGTATAAATGAGTCTGGCTGCTGTGCCCTCGGCACTTTCAATTTTCACAGAAATGTAGGAAGCTCGCAGGGCAAATGCGCTAACCACCCTCGCTCAGTGTCTGTTAAGACGACTTGAGCTGTCAACACCGCACCTCTTTCTTCTCCTACTATTATCCTTTCCTTTTCAATTTCTTTTCCTTTTTTCCGGTTCCATTTTCTTTTTCCTTTCTCCTGTTCTATTGTCTTTTTCCACCTCCTTTTTCCTGGTCTATTTTTTCTGTTTTCCTGTTCCATTTTGTTTTTTTCTTTATCCTGTTCCATTATCCTTTTCCCTGTTCTTTTTCATTTTCTCTTTTCCATTTCCTTTTCATTCTTCTTTTCTACCTTCTCTTCTCTTCTCTCATTGTCTTGCCTTTTCTTTCATTTTCCCATCTGCTTTCATGTCCACATCTTTTCATCTCTCATCTTCTCTTGTTTTGCTGCATTTCCTTTCATCTTTATCATCAGCACTATCAATCCTTCCATAAACGTCATCCAGTTCATGAATAGTTTCCTAATAGGCCCTAAAAGTTTTCACTCATTTAGCTTCTGCAGTACATTTAATCCAAAGATGACGAAACAAAGCTCGGAAATGTAGAGCAGAACATAAACAAACAGAAACAGAGATTAAAAGATGGATTTCTGAAAAACCCCATGGATTTTGTGTCATAAACATCTGTGTGATTATTTTTTATTTGTGTTTCTGAACCTACGGACTGTCATTTTATGTAAACATTGTTTTCACACTGACTTTTTCTGTTTTCAACAGGCCTGCCCAGAAATCTGGAGACAGTACCACCTTACGGTAAGATTTGTTTCTATGTCTCTCATATAAAATGTGAAGACGACTTGTGTGAACACCTTGAATGCATACAGTATCTGCCTCAGGGAATTCCAGGTGACTGACTGTGTTAAGCGTCTGAATTAAGAAAATGTCTGGAGTCCTTTGTGACATAAGTAAAGTCGAAGCATATTTGTGTGCAATAAAACCTCACATGTATATAAACACTATTGCGGTAGTCCTGATTGTGGCTTGCAGAGAAAAGACTCCCGCTGGTTTTGTCTTTGTGTGAATGTGTATAAATGGTGGACTCCTGATGGTGTGTCTAAGCGGAGGAGAGATCAGCTTTCATTCACCACAAAGGGCTGCTTTAATAACTAGCTTTGTGTTAAAGTGTATAAAGTTACTTAATGCAATTTACCGTAATATTTGAATGTGACTTTGAGACTCCTTAAAATGACACGATTGGTTTACACTAGTTTTATTGAGTCGCTGTGTGCATTTCTCAGTATTTGCATCTCTGTGTATGCGTTTTGTCACAGAACAATCTGAAAGTGGTTAATTGGCAAACTCAGTGAGCATTTTCTCCCCAAAGATCCACCAGGGTGAGAAGGCATGTGACAGTCACACACACAGCTAAACGTCAAGGGGCGCGCTGGAACATCTGCACACGCACACACATCCGCGCAGACTCCTGGAATATAGACCTCAGCCTAAGAGAAAAGAGCAGGTTGTTTGTCAATTAAAAGACGTGATAAAGCATGAAATGGGCTGCCAGCATCGCGCTGCGCCGAGCAGTCACTCGACCCGTCACACACACACACAGTCTAATTAGCTAGCCTGCCTAATGAAAAGGCCAGATCGTTAGCGCTAGCCTGGTGCGCTGGGTGGCAGAGTGGAGAGAGAGAAAAAAGAAAGGTGGGATGAAAAGAAAATGTTGCCTCTAGGGCTGTTAAGGAGCTGTGTGGAGGGTTAAAAGTCTTAAAAAATTGTCCTCACTTTCACCGTTTTTCAGCTTTATGGTTTTGTTCCTCGGTGTTGACAAAAAAAAAGTGTTTCCTGAGATTGTACTGATTGAGCTCGGAGCACAAAGGAAACTGATGTTATTATCACTCCTTGAAAAGCATATCATAGTGTCCGACTGTTGTTTCTGCCAAAGTACCATTATTACAGTTATTGTTTCTACAATTAATGTCAGTGGTTAAGTAACATTTAAAATAAAATATATTTCAGGAATGAAGTAAAATAATTTCCTATCATAAACCCTGAATCCACAATTGTCTCATTTGAAATTAGCTTCTGCATGTTTACGAAATATATGTGTGTGTGTGTACATATGTGTGCATATATATAGAATGCATGTATATGACAGGCTGAATTTTCATATTCCCGCTGGAATATACAGTATAATAATTATTTATATATATATGACATTGTTTTTATTAGAATTTTTATTTAGTTCATCATTTTTATATTATATTGTATTCAGTCTATTTCATGTTAATAACACAATACATTATTTTAATAATAAATAATGTATAATATTTTACAATTAACATTTTAATATTCAGCCTATGTCATGTTTAAAATGATCTTATAATAGGCTAATTCTTGGTAATATTAATGCATTTTAATGTCGTATTAAGTATTAGTTTGCCGTAAGATTAATTAAGATACTTTTATACTGTGTTGGTATGATTTTGATACACTATCTATTGTCAAATTAAAAATCAGATAAGAAACAGCAAATAAACAAATAAAAACAAAGACAGACAGAAATAAAGAAAGTGTTGTTTTACACAGTTTGAAGGAGATCGTTTATGCTTCAGTAGTATAATTGAAATAATTATTGAATTTCAGTGGAAACTATTTATTTACAACAAAATGTTAGTTCTGTTTAGGCCAAAAGGCCCTTTGCTGTCACTGTGAATTGCTGTTTGCGTGGACGACATGTGGACTGTTGTCCGAGTCTGAAGGCTTTATAGTGGTGTAAAATAGCGTGAGATGGTTTCCTTCAGGTCCACTTGGTTCTGCTGGGCTGAGTCCATCTGCTTGTGCATTACTTTCATCCTCTGGGTCCTGCCCTGGTTCTGTTTGTGTGTGTAGGTACTTAAATTGAGTCACCCTCAACAGACGGTCTTTAAGGCCTTTAAACTATCCTGGAGTCTAGAGGGCTCAAAGTTAAATACAGTACAGATACCCCCGTGTGTGTGTGTGTGCGCGCGTGTGTGTGTGTGTGTGTGCGCGCTTGTGTGTGTGTGTGTGTGTGTGTCGTGCTTTTGGGAGCTCTGGCCTGTCGCCCTATGCTAGGCCCAGTCAGGTGTGAAAAGGCATTCTGTCAGACCAGTCCCTTTGTACTGGGTCTGTTTATACTGTGTGTGTGTGTGTGGATGAGGCCTGCACCTGTCTTCACTAACAAACAACCACTCAACTCTACTAAGTTTGCCACAAAACCCAAAGGAGACAGACAGAGAGAAGTGCGAGTGTTCACAGAAGCTATGCAAAGAGTGAAAGTTTTACCAAGCAAATGTGGCATCTGGGAGAAATGTGCTGTTTGGTGAGATGATACTGTATTTCCATTCACTCTTTTATTCAATCTTATTCAAACTTTATGGCATTATTATTATTTAATACGGTCACAGACTGTTTTACATTTGTAAGGACATCATTTTCCCCTCAAATCAAATCAAATTTCCTTCATTCTCTTTAAAATACCGTTTTAAGCATGATCTGTACACACACGCACAACTAGACACATTTTTCGTGACGTCTAGGAGGTGTATTTAGCAGCGCACAACATAGCTTTTTATTACGGGTCTGAAGGGGGTACGGATTCCAGACCTTTTAAGAGGATATTGGTGAGCAATTACCATTTTTAAAACTCCTTCTTAAAATCCCCCCTTTCCACAAACTGATCAGCCTAGTAATCCTTTACACTGTAATGAAATTTAATTGAACCATTAGTATAAGTGAAATCTATTAGGAACATGGTTTTTGCATTCAAAGTTAACGATTTGCGCCATGCAACTCATTCTTTTAAAGAGAAAGTCAACGACAATTAATAAAGAAAAGGTTTTGCTGTCATCAGAGATGATATGAACATTTTCGGGATTTTATCCAGTAATTCTGACACCACACGACCGAGCCAGAAATGGTCTGAAAACCTTATAACGAACATTTAATATTCCTTATTCACTATAAAGGGTATTGTGCCGATAGATTGCACATTTAGTTGCACCTTATGCCATCAGGAGATAAAAAGCCTGTTCAAATGTTTAAACAGGAAGCAAATACTGTATATAGTTTGTAAATGTCTACATAGATGTATATGTGTTGGTGTGATAGACATACAGCACCATCTGCTGATATAGATGAGGCACTACAGCAGTGGGACATTGTTCTGGGCTTTTGTGCATGATTTTGTGTGATCTAGCTGTATTTCAAGGACAAATAATGGCTGTAATATGTCCCCAGAAGATATTTTTTATTTATTAATATGGTATGATATGCTTTCAAACTTATCAAAGAGATTTTTGCCTGGTATAAAATGGGCGAAACAAATAAACTTAACTCTAAGTCATAGGGATCACAATATCATAAACGCTTATAAGTGTCCCCACTGATTGCCAGGTAAACATATATGAATGTGTGTGTGTGACATTTGTGTAAATTGTGTGACGACTTCTCTCCTATGGTGAAGAGGAACACTGTCCATGAGACACAGAGAAGGATCTGACACAGTTTATTTAGAGTATTTGTATCGATTCGACTCCCAAGGGAACAGCTCAGTGGAAATGTCAAAGCACAGCGCTCAGATAAAGCAGTTCTTTCTAATGTTGATGTTGTGCTGCTGAGCTTTTTAAGAGTCTGTGGAACCGTCTGCAAAAAGCACGAGTTCAGGGTAAGAACGGTTTAAATCAATTGAGGAATTAATATGGATGAATATGTGCTTGTGAGCTTGAATTAAGGATTTAGTGTGCGGTCTGTACGATTCTTTTGTTTTTGCAAGAAGTCTCTTATATGCTCACGAAGGCTGCATTTATTTGATCAAAAATACTGTAAAACAATAATATGGTGAAATATTATAATATAACAATGTTATGCATTACTATGATGGCAAAGCTGAATTTTCAGCAGTCTTCAGTGTCGCATGATCCTTCAGAAATCATTCTAATATGCAGATTTGCTGCTGGTGAAACATTTCCTATTGTTATCAAAGTTGAAAACAGTTGAGCTGCATAATACTTTAGTGGAAACGTGAATCTTTTTTTGAATGATTTTTGAATGCGTCTATGTGTGAATTGTAATCCAGCGAGATATAACATTTGCTGATTAGTTTTATTCATTAATAGTCTCCCTTTTAATCTAGCTCTTTCATATTATTATTATTTTTGTATATTGCTTTTCTGTTGATGATGGACTGACCATTGTGATTCATAAGTGTCATTATGCTATGTTGTGTGGTGTCGCCACCTGGGGGAGAAACGTCAAAATGCTGCACTAGACATTTGTTTTGTAGCAGTATTGTGCCGTTTTCACTTTGTCATATCATTCATTCATCTCTTTTTTGTCTTCTTCCTTGTTCTTCTGACTCATGAGAACTCAGATAAGCTAAAGACATGGCATGGGCTTTCTTTATACAGTAATTATTTAATTCCAGCTTTCAAAAGAAGAGCTTTTTTGCCTTTTATCAAATGGGAAAGTGTAAACGCAACTGGTAATATTGGGGAAAAGAGGAGTGTGGGAATGGGAAAAAGGCAAGAAGATTCGAAATCGGTTCTCTCACACATTCTACAACACCACTGATTGTCTATGGTTATGGTATTTTAATGACATTTATATGACAATGTCATGATGTAGAAATCTTAATTTAAGCTAAATATAATGTCGTCTTTCTTTTGACTTTTTGGAGTGAATTGTGAAATATGAATTAGAATGTTTTCCTTGAGCAGTTTGAATTTTTTTTGATTCATCATGATATTATGACCTTTTTTAGACGCAAACTCCTCAATCATACACATACACAGTGCTTACGCTCCCGTTTACTTTCTTTTTTCCCCCTTCTGTCTCTCTCTTAAACTCTCAAACCCACACACAGTCTCTCACTCCTCCGCTGGTTTGGACGATGGCTTCTGGTTATCAGTTGGAAGGCAGGCATAGAGTGTGTGTGTGTGTGTGGCATTGCATGACAGGCCAGGGGTCGATAGCATTACAAGGCGTGTGTGTATGGCCGCACATCTGTGTAAGTGTGTGTGTGCCTCTTGGCTGCCAGTTTCCTGTGTCTGCATTTGAATTACAAAAGCAAGAGGAGCTGGCATGAAAATAGAAAAATGTTTATCTGTTAGCCTCTCTCGCCTCTACGTATACACACACTTCTTACTGAACACAGAGAGACGGGAGAGTAAACGGTCTGCAGCTGAGACCAGAAATGGGTCAGAGTGTCCGTCATAGCATTTCTTTGCATCTTTTCATTTATGGAATATTTTGGCGTGAAACAAACATGAAAAAGAGGATGTTGACAGGTGACATAGCATTTGTACACAGGGGTTTAAGTGTCCAGATAAACCTACATACGGTTAATGTAAATAGCCGAAACAATTCGAATTGAGTTTAAATGTAGAAGAAATGGAAGATTGTTTTGATCTGTTTGTAAATCACATGGCAGGAAAGCAGTTTACCTGCATGGAAAAGACTGAGCTACTGCAGCCCTGTCATGTCAATCATCACTTGTTTACTGTCCGCTGTGCAGAAGAATCAACAATCAACATTTGAGCTTGATACATCGATACCTGTTATTGTGGTTCTGTGTATATACATTTAGGTCACCTCTATGCTATATTAAAATATTATGCCAGTGGATATGTTCATGCAATGACAAGACCTGACATATAAGCTATTGCAAGTGGTATATTCCAGGTTATACTCGGGATGTTATACATATGCCATATTGGACATTATTTAATATATTTTATTGGTCAATATTGGATAGTGGGTATTTAAATATGCATACTCATTTCCACTATTATTACATTTAGATTTTAGATTATCTTTGCTAACACTCTTAAACTATAAAGTTTTAAAAACTCTAACTTCACTGTTAAATGTAAACTTTAGCAAATCTCTAAATATCCAATTTTCAACCTGTAGCCTAAGTTATAATGTTGTAATGCCCAATTTTACTTTTAGCATTTGAAACGATTGATACAAAACCTGTATAGGATTTTAATATCAGCCATTTATCGGTTATTGGTCCACAGATGATCATAATTATTGGCTTGTTGGTATCGACCAGCATTTTTTATATCAGTGCATCCCTAATTATTACACTTAATTTTTTCCTAAAACACAATAGATTTAGATGTGAATGGGAATTCGGGAGGTTCTGGATCCTCTTCTTCCAGCAAATTGAGCCCTGATCTGCTTCCATTTAACTTCCTCTCTCACTATTTCTCTCACACACAAGAGGCATAGGTAATTTGTGGATTCTTAAAGGGATAGTTCACCCAAAAATGAAAATTCTGTCCAAACGCGTAAGACTTTTGTTCATCTTTGGAACACAAATGAAGACTTTTCTAATGAAATCTGAGAGCTTCCTGTCCCTCCATTGACAGTCTACGCAACTACCACTTTCAAACCCCAGAAAGATAAATTCTAAATTTACCGAAATTTATTCGAAAGGTAATTTTTAAATTCTAGGTAAATGTGTTTATTGGGTATCTTTTTTCCCATATTTTCGTGTGTTTGTGTTTTATGTGTATGCTTGTTTGCTGCAAACCAAATTGCCTTCGGGAAATGATTAAAGATGAACTGAACTGAACTGAAGGTAGACATCATTAAAGTAATTCATGTGACTCCAGTGGTTTAACCTTAATGTTATGAAGCGATGCGAGTGCTTTATTTGCGGAAAAACAACAACATAATTTACCATTTTATTTACAAAATATTAATCTCCAAAGCGCATTCACAAGAGCACAAGGACGTATGCATGTTTTGTTGACTCGATAGCAGACGCTATTGCATGAACACGCGTTGGAGATTTAATATTTAGTAAATAAAATGGTAAATTGTTTGGTAGCACTTTATTTTAAGGTGATGTACTTAATAGTAATAACAGTAAATGCATACCGGTAATTACAAGTAGCTAACCCTAACCGTAACTCTATAGTAAGTGCATGTACCGGTAGTAGTTAATTAATCACTCAGTACTTATTTGAGCAATTACAGTGTAACTACGTCACCTTAAAATATAGTGTGACCTTGTTTTTCTGTGCAAACAAAGCACTCGCGTCGCTTCATAAAATTGAGGTTAAACCACTGGAGTCATTTGGATTACTTTAATGATGTCTTTAGACTCTTTACTACCTTTTTGGGGCTTGAAAGTGGTAGTTGCGTAGGCTGTCAATGGAGGGACAGAAAGCTCTCAGATTTCATTAGAAAGATCTTCATTTGTGTTCCGAAGATGAACAAAAGTCATACAGGTTTGGAACAACATGAGGGTGAGTAATTAAAAACAGAATAACTTTTTTTGGGTGAACTATCCCTTTAAGTTTCTTAATTCGTGCTCTTCATTAGTCATGTCTAATGAGTGTTGTTTTTTGTGGAATGTCATATTTTGAATGCATTTCTGGAATGAAAATGGTGAATATCTTCTCATGATTTCTATTTACCCTCATCCCTTTCCTGTCCTTCTGGGGGGGGCTCTCTAGATTTTTCTATTACGTATGCAAAATGCACCCCAAATCTCCCACCTCTCCCTAATCCACCTAGCACACAAAGACTGTTTACACTGTGTGTGCATGTTTGAATTGTGATTACACTGGAAACAGTTTAAATTTGATGTGGGTTTAAGGATTAAGGTTGTGTCCGCCTGTAGCCAAGGTGTGAGGTACTGTTGCCAGGATGTGCAATGTGTGTGTGTGTAAATGTGTGTTTTATTTGCTTAAACATGTGATTGTGTGCAGGGCACAAGGACCGTTTTCTTTGAGGAGGCAAGGGAGGCGGTGCCTCTTAAAAACATTGGATGAGAAAATAATCAACAGTGCAAGAAATAATATGAAATATGAGAAGAAATATTGTGCAAAGCACACATCTTTGTAACACTGTCCAACAGCAACACCAGCAAATGAGCTTTCGGAGAGAGGCAGCGTCTCTTTGGCCTCTCTTGAGCATTATGTTCTCATAGCCCTGAAGCATGAGGGGAGAAACAGACAAAAAGTAATGTGAGGGAAGGCAGTACCTTCATAGGTACTTCACTATGATTGGCTTACTGAGAGCACAAGTATATCTCTGAGACATCTATTTGATGTTGGCATTTACATTTGCAAGATGTATTTTTTTAGAGTGTTTGCTCATCTGCAATACATCTCTAGGTCGTTTCCTGTTAGATATCATATAGACATTTAAAAAGACGTCTTTAAGATGTTTAAGATTTACAATGTATGTAAAACTGCTTTTTCTAATGCCGGGGACATACTTTACGACAGCTGAAACATTCTAAGACTGAACTGAACACACTTACAGACTGTTTCCAACGACTGGAGCAGATTTTAAACACCGACTGAACGCGACTCGGTGCGTTTGGGCATGATCAGTCGTAAGTATCAAATTACAGTCACAATCGGCCGTCCAGTCGTTAAGTGTGTCCCCGGCTTAAGACGTTTATCAGATGTTTTTACACAGCAGATGCTTTCCAGATTAACAGATCTTTAGCAGACATCTTACAGACGTACCTGACCTATCATGATTGCAACCAGCCCATAAATCAGCCTGAATTGGTCAAACTTTTGTAGTTGGTTTTAATAAATATAGTGTTTGTTGCTTGTTGATAGTGTAAGGCCTTGTCCACATTAATACGTTTTCGTTAGAAAACGCATCTTTTTCTCTCCACTTTGGCCTTCCGTCTACAATGAGACGGTGTTTTTATTAACAAAAATCACTTTTTGAAAACGCTCTCCAAAGTGGATAAATTTGAAAACGCTGTTTTTGCATTCTAGTGTGGACTGTGAAAAACAGAAGTATTTGAAAATGATCCATGTTTAGTCATGTGACGTATATTGAACCAATAGATATGTTTATACCGCCAGTTATGTGCTATTCACTTTCACACAGTTGCTAAATATACTACTTTGCACACACTTCATATCACAGTCCTGCAAAGATGACAGAACAATTTACTCTCAACTGCTCGCATGTTTTGCTACAGGACAGCACTTGCGTTTTAGACCAAACATATAATGGTGAGTGAGTGCAATGACGCATCAGTGAATGGTGAGATATTTTGCTCAATAAAATGATCCTGCCAGATGAATTGCCTGATAACTTGATTGTCTTGTTCTGTCTGTATCATCTCAGTGAGCGTTTATGAGGTTTTACGCATGCGCAGAAAGGTGAATTTAGCGTTTTTTTTGACAAACTTTTGGAAAACACTAGTGTGGACGGAGAGCATTTTGAAACAAAACACCATTTTCAAATGTATCCGGATATAACCTAAAATAAAGGCTGTTCAATTAACCCAGAAACGTTGTAAACAAATCAAACAATCAAAGTCAGAACATGAATTTTTATAACATTAAATGCTCTTCCTTGACCAAAATAATCAGTTTGACTTGAATCTAATTTAATTAGGCTTATACACAAAAGGAGAACATTTTAACAAGATAAAATACATTAAATAATATATATATATTTTAAATATTTAAACTTTGTGTATTTTCAGTTCTAATTTTCATTGTGGTAATGGTTTTTCTCCATTTTTTAATTGCTTTCACTAGAAATCTTTTAGCAAATTGACAAGTGCAAATATTCCATGCACAAAAAAAAGCAACATTGGTTGTCAGACATTTACCATAAAAAATACAGACACAATGTGTATTTTACCATTTATAATCGTATATTTCATTAAGTTATATAATGTTAATATAGCAAAATCTGCCCTTTACCTCAAAATGCGCTAATAACCACCAAAATAATACAGATGGCACAATAGAAAGCCACATGATAAATCAGAGTTCATAGTGTTATGGGTCACACAAAGACCAAAACTCCATGACAGTTACACACATGAGACTAAAATAATGCTATAAATATAAACTAAATGTAAACAGAAATTGTAACACCCTAATGTACATAACTGATAACAAGTATAAGAAACAAAACCATTTAAATAATATTTGTGTCACACAGGAATTTTTTTATACAGTTTTTTTACCGTACATTATATGGTAATATGGTACTTGCAATAAAAACAATAAAATGACATATAATGTGATGGTAAACATTTACAATTTTTCATTATATATGGTCAGGTAACCAATGAAACTTTTTTTTACTGTAGCATTTTTTTTTTTAATTTGACAAACAATTTTACAGTATAGTTTTTCAATAAACATAAAGTCATAAAAGCTGCATACTTTTTACTAATGAAATATATCATGTCACACTGTAGGATGCAACTTGTCACTGCTTGAAATTTTATGTTAACTCACCAAATAGTACAGTAGTAGTGAGGGATGTTGTAAGATATATTTTGAAGCTACAAACACGATTCACTTTAAAATATAGCATAAACCAAAAATCTATGGGTGGAAAAAATGCTATTTCAGGTGAAAAGAAAAAAATTGCTACATTTTATTGTCACGACTTAGGTTAACATTTCTTTTCTTCTTCTTTTTTTAACTGAAAAATGTGGTACAGATATTCGGGTCTATGAATTCAGTTTTGCACAAGGTCGTGTGTGTGTGTATATATGTGTGAGAATATGCTCTGTGACTCTTGGCCCTGAAACACAAACATATCAGAGGCCACCCTCTGCCCCGATAATCCTTTCAGATAGAGGTGATACACACACACTAAAGAGAGGTAATTAATAGTGCCACAGAGCAGCTCTTATGCACAGAGAATCGGATGAAGGAGGGGTCGCCCTGTCGTCTTTTTCTCTTTTTTTTCCCCCTGTCAGTCTTCCTCCCTTTTCCGGCACATTCGAGCACGAGCGTGATAACAGAAGCTCAAGGTCAGGGGAGGGGGGCACAGCGTAGGTGTGACGGTGGGGAGAGTCTTCCTAAACACCAATTTGCATGAGATAACAGCAAGAATGAAAAAATGTAGAGAAAGAAAAATAAATGGATAGTGAAGGTACAGTATAGAGGAACAGAGAGAGAAAGAGGTTGAAGGACAAAGAGATGAAAGAACAACATAAAGATTAGAAGGTAGTGAGTAAGAAGGAGCATAAGAAACACTGGTGGAGAAAGGGAAGTTTAAAAGCAGGAATGTGGAAAACTGGTTAAATGGAAGATAATGAATTTTCAAAGTCTACAGGGAAAAAAGAGAAACCCCCAAATAATCCGAAAACTCAAAAGAAATGTACGTCTTTCTTTTGAGTTGTCCTCACTGGTTGCACATGACAACAAAGAAACCAGTATAGTCCAGTTTGTGAACAAATGACTTGTATGAGATGATTCTTTTTTAATGAATCAGTTATAAAGATGTTGGATCTAATGAGAGATCTGTTTGAACTCGTCTAGCGACTCATTCACTGACTCAGTGACTAGTTGATCCTGACTCGCTGGACCACAAGTCTTTGATTTTGCCATGCTGATGCTTAACTCAAAAATGTAAAGAACTGTGTACTGTCATGTGTGCTTAAGACTTCTAACATTTAAATCTAATTATTGTCTATTTCTAATTATTGAGTGGTTGTTCATATGGGAGCAAGTAGAAAAGAGATACACTACTGTTCAAAAGTCTGGGGTTGGTAAGATTTTTTTAAAATGTATATAATATTATAGAATATTTTTTTTAAGAAATGTCTTGCGCTCACCCATTTAATTGATATTTCTTAAAAATATTATTACAATTTAAAAACTGTTTTCTATTTTAATATATTTTGAAGTGTAATTTATTCCTGTGATCTTCATGATCCTTTAGAAATCATTTTAGTATGCTGATTTGGTGCTCGAGAAACATATCTTAACATTGTCAATGTTAAAAACTATTATGCTGCTTAATATTTTAGTGAAAACCATGATATATTTTTCACTTTAAAATAGTATAACCAAAAATCTGAGGGGGAATCTTTTTTTTTATTTTTTATGTTTTAATATATTTTGTTCTGTAGAAGGTTCAAAAGAACCGCATTTATTTTAAATAGAAACGTTTTGTAGCATTATGAATTTTTTTACTGTCACTTCTCATCAATTTAACAATCATCTGAATAAAAGTATTACCGGTACTTTTTTTTACAAAAAAAAAATCATACTGACCTCAAACTTTTGAACTGTATATGTAGTCTACATTCAGACATTTCTTTCTGAGGTTTTTTTTGGTGGTGTTCTCCTCAGGGTTACATTTTTCAAAAAGAAAAACGTATGTATCCAAATAATGGTATTTTTTTTTTATTCATTAGCATTTTTATATAGAAAGGGCTAATAATGAATTAAGGAACTGCTTTGTGGAATCGAAATTAAAATTAAAACCAATAAATTTCGATTCCCATCGTAAGTTGGTGGTTTCTAGGATGTTCTGAGTGGATGCTTATTGGCCCAGGTCAAAAGAAGTCTCCAGGTTTCTCGTTGATCCCCCCCTTAATTTTAGCATCCACCAGGCAATCCATCACTATGAAAAGTAATAGCATATCTCATCTCAACAAGCCAAATGAATTGTGGTGTCATTTATGTCCATAGCACATACAGTACAGGACGAGTTACACTGAAGTATAATACTTACAGAAAAGGGTTTTTACCAAAACTCTATGTATGAGCAATAGTGATGTTTGATTAGCAAATATCACTAATAAATGCCAGTGGAAGGCAAACCGTGGCCGTGAGTTCGGGGGGTTAGAGAGAGTGAGTGAGTGAGTGAGCGACGGAGAGAGAGAAGGGTGGGTGTCTGGGGGGTAACCGGTGGTGTCTTTGTGATGGAGATGGAGCAGTCTCCAGCGCTGAGCTGATAATGACCAACGGTTCTAATAGCATTCACCCCTCCACCCTTTAACCACTCAAGCGGAAAACGGACAGAAAGGAAGAGAGAGAGAGTGTGTGGAACGGAGGAAGATATGTTTAAAATATGACGTAGTGGGACCGCGTGTGTCCTGGCTTATTGAAAATGCGTGTATATGAGTGTGTGTAGGTCTCGACGCCCCCTTGAGGAGACATTAAAAGACAATATGTGTGTAGTTTTCGGGCACGACGCACACACACGCGCACAAACATGCTCGCACCAGTCAGCTTACCCTCTTTATCGTGCTGTATTTACGGAGGGCGATGGAGCGTGAAACGCCTTTGGGCTCCCCGGGACCAGATGGAGAAACACACACACATACACACTCCAAAGGCGGCCTTATCACCAGCGCATTACTGGGATTTGTTGATACCCTCGGTAATCACTCCCTTATATCACCTCAAAGAAAAGAAAAATATACAGATTATATGAATGTCTGTGAGAAAGAGTGGGAGGAGGAGACAGAGTGGATGATTGGAGAAAGAGAGAGTGAATGGGGGTCATCATTCACTAGCGAGATGGGAAATGTAAGTGAGGTTTATAATAACAGAACAGAGTGAAAGGAATTGAGTGAAGTAGAGTAATATAACGCAGGTAGTCGGCTACCGCTGACATACACACGCTCACAAAGGGCACAGCTGAGAGGCCGAGGTGCATTCACACACTTGACATGAGCGAAGTTGTATTCTTGTGTGTGTTTAGTGAGTGTTCTGGTAGTGGTTGTGCCCAAATTCATGTCACCCTAATTGGAGGTTTCTTAACCTGACTGCTTGTTAGCTTGTCACACAGTAGATGCTTTTGTTACAAAGGGTTTGTTATGAGCATAGTAGCCTGCTACAAAACGTTCGCAGAATGTCAGAGCTGCTCTTTTCCACACTATGAAAGCATAAAGTGACCAGGGATTGGACAAAAGTGAACTATAATGTATATTAGCAAAATTGTCTGTTTGACTCGTTCATTGTTGGGCGGAAAAGCAGAGATGGTTTTGCAACACAGGAGTAAATAATGACAGAATGTTTATTTTTCTGTTAATTATCCCTTTACATCTGTGGTTCTCAACCAGGGGGTCTCGGCAAACTTTCAAGAGGGCCTCAAGATGACTTAAAATGATTTAAAATAAGTTTAATTGCAAAGTAAGCTAAAACAACAAAATCAGTTTTTCATTTTTCTTTGAAGAACCAGGGTTCCCACTGCGATGAAGCCTATATTAAAAGTGTGATTTCTAGACCAGGAAAAGTCAAGTAAATTAATAAAATATAATGTGAATGACTTTTTTTTTATAATGAATATAGATTTTTCTAGTAATGCCAAGCTTGAAATTGTGAGAATACATAAATAAGGTAAAATTGTTTTGAAAAATAAATAGAGGAAATGTTGTGGAAAATGGGCGGCCTTGGAGTCAAGGATGAGAACCACTATTTGAAATGGTACAATACTGAGTGTGAATGAAGGAACTGCTTCACTGTTTTTCTTTTGACAGACTGTATATACAAGATAGTACTTCGGTGCACTTTGTCAGTCGAGGCAGTCAAACTCTCTTTTAAAGATTTCGGCAGTGTCATTATTTTGGTAATTTGGTAATCATTCTCCCTTTGCTCTGTTTTGTTTCTCTGTAGACCACTTTGGGACCTCTTAACAAGTCCAGTGATCCAGAGGCCTGCAGGAAACCTGCCTACTGTTATAACTGCTCTAAGAGAGGACACTTTGGGCATGTAAGTGGATTGGCCTCCCTCATCCATGGGCATCACATGAGTGTGCTAATGTTGTGATGTCACTTTTGCTTTCTGCAATGGATGATAACCACAACAACACCTCAGCAAAACTTATACAACAACATTTCCACATACAAACTAAATGAAAACCCCTGCTTGACACCTGTGCCGGCCCCTCATCATTTCAAACTGCTCTGTTTGTCATACTTAATCCAATTGACACATTTTTCCAAATATATGATTTACAAAACATACAATGCTGAATTATTTTTTTGTTGAATTCTTGCAATCTGATTTTTCACAAATCTTACTGTGTACAAATCTTTTTGGCATTATTTTATCTACATATACAACATGCTAATGCTCTGCCAACAATATTAAAACTAAAGTATACAGCGTGTGCATAGTTATTATAAAAGTTTTTTCCTAAGCACATTTTAATAATTCCAAACCACATCAATCTTTATAATATAAATTGCAGAATTAAGCCATGACCAAAGGACAATAAATGTTTATTGGAGCAGCAGCGTCACCCAAAAAAACAGGTTAAGAAGAAAAGATATTAACTGTAAAAGACTTTAAGAATTAAGGTGAAACCATCAGGAACCCTTTAGTCTTTCAGAACTGCATCCTGTAAAGGATAACCTGCTTAATAACGATGCATATGTGAATGTAAGGCGTTTTTCCACCTCCAGCCCTTGTTAACATTTATATGTAACTTATAAATGATTATATACAAAACTAGAAGTAGTTATTAAGATTGATGTGGTTTGGAATTGGTAAAATGTGCTTGGAAAAAAATACATATCAACTTGCATAATTATTATGCACACACTATTCACTACCGTTCAAAAGTTTGAGATATAAAGATATAGCCATAAAGATATAGCCTACATTTATTTAGCAAGAGTGCATTAAATTGATAAAGTGACAGTAAAGATTTTTACATTGTTACAAAAAAGAATTTCAAAACAATACTGTTCTTTTGAACATTGATCATCAAAGGATCCTGAAATTTTTTATTAGCTTCCACAAAAATATTAAGCAGCATAGCCATTTTTAACATTGATAATACAAATATATTTTTAAGCATCAAATCAGCATATTGGAATGATTTCTGAAGGATCATGTGACACTGAAAACTGGAGAATTGATGCTGAAAATTCAGCTTTGCAATCAGAGAAATAAATGACATTTTAAAATATAATCAAATAGAAAAAAGTTAAAGTAATGAATAATATGAGGTGTTAAAGTGTGTTTTCTCTGCAGGAATGCTCTCAGAGGAGAATGTATAACGGGACGTATCCCACCCTGCCCTTGATTACTTATTACGACACAACAAAGGACATCAATTGCCGGCAGAACAGACTAAAAAAGAAGGCCAGAGGTTTGTTGGAATCTTTCTGATAAGTTGAATTGATAGACACTGATCAACCTAAAGATATAAGGGCATGCGTTTCTCTTCCAGATCTTAAGGATGCCGGATTGATATCCACTGATGGAGGCGGTTTTACATCTACCCCTCAACCGCCCAGGAAGAAACAAAAAAACAGCCACAAACAGTCTCCTTACCCACACAACACTCACACGAACAACCAGCACACACCGAAGAGACGCATCGCACACACGCCCAAACATCATCAACAAGCGCACCAACACTTGAGTGTCAAGCAGAACTCACAAACACCAGGGAGCCACGGCAAAGGCAAGTTTACACCACAACAGCAAAGCCAGAAGGAAGCCAAAAAGAAGAACAAGAAAAAATCTTCAGTTATAGTTTTAGATGAAGATGCAGACTTTCCTAGAGGTGGCAAAAAGGGCCCTCACTTGACAGGGTTTTTTTCGTCTCCTCGGAAAGCCAATATGAAGCTGAAAAAGGCCTTTGGAATAGAAAAGAACAATAAAAAGAAAACGGAAACAAAAACGAAAAAGAAGGAGAGGAAATTGAAAAAGAGACAGAAAAAAGCAGCAAACGATTCTTCCGTGTATCCATCTGATGAAAACCTTTTTCAGATTAAACAAAGAAAGGTTAAAAAACGTTCCTGAAAATGCCAGAGTATGTGAATCGGACTTCAGATGATTCTATCACCAATACTGGCTTTTTCAGGACGGCTGGTTGCTTTTGGAACGTCGTCTTCCATCCATGTTTTCATGTACAGTATTAGAGCTTTTTTAGGATTGTTCTTGGAAAACGAATCATTGCAAATCAGACCCTCTTGCCCAAATACAATTAAGTGCTGTTGAATATTGTGAATGTAAAATGGATCACATCTCATTTTAGAGGTTAAATAAATAGGGAAAACAAATGAAAATTGAAATTGCAAATTCACTGTCAGTGTTTGGTGCGTTTCACTTTCACAGAATTGTAAAAGAACTATTAATTGCTTGGCTGCATTACACAATGTTTTTCCATGTACTAAACTGGCATAAAAATTAAAAAGTGCTTAGTTTCGATAGGTTTAGCAAACTTCCGGTTTTTTTAGTGATAGATGTCCTGCTTCTACATGATGAGTTCTCTTATTTTATGTACATGCAGAGTTCTGTAACATCATAATTAAATTAAATTAAAGTCTGTTTGTTTTGATATCCTGTTTGAGATCTTTTGTATTAACATCTATTTAATGATAGGTGAAATGCTAATTTTAGCCTGCTAGCATTGTAAGCATTACGATCCTGCAAATCGCCGTCCAAAGCTACGCCTCCTCCAAAACACATGAACACACACTGACCAGAAGCGAGACGACCAGAGACAACATTATTGGATTACATCATGTGTCATTCACCGGTGAGAAAACTTGACAGTACAGTGAGTACTACAATAACGAACATAAACAACTGTTTGCCTGCCTTCTCTCGCTGTCTACACTGCGCACGTGATCATTGATGTATGATGTCTGCGTGAACTAGCTGCGCAGTGGTATGCAAACATGTTGACTGACAGGGAACCCATGCTTTCATTTCATTCGGACCGAATGCAATGATTGAACGAACATTTTATGGTCCTACGCCTTCCACAAACGATAAATATTTATAAAAAAAAAAAGATGCCCGCCAACGGGTTTCGGATTTCGCCTCCGGCGCGCATAAATTTCGCTTATGACGGTAGAGATCCACTTTTGCGACACGACAGCCGCGTGGTGTTGCGACGCCTCCCCACATTTGTACTTTGATGGGCGTTCCTCAAGTTTACCGCTATGGGTGTGGTTTTGAGCCAGCGGCCAGTCTAGAACAGAGGACCTGCGAGAGACTTCCCCCCGTCTCCATATGCTCTACTTCTATTGGATAGACGCAGCGCGTTCAACGGAATTAATTTGCATAAAGATGGGCATCGGCCAACTTTTGACGCGCATCATTTTTCCAAATGAAGCGCCGCCTTCCCGGGATGCTTTACGGGCGCGTTAAAGTTGCGTGACGTCACCCATAGGAATAAAGCTGAGCGCGGCGCGACAGAAGTATCGCACGGACAAGTGGTTCCGCACCCAAACTTTTGTTGTTTACACGCATCAATTTCGCTCTTGACGTGCGAATGGATTCAAAGTGTTCAAGCGTTATAACTAGACGCGGTAGGCGCGAATTTGACGCGCTATTCGCGTCTGGTGTGAACGCAGCATTAGGCGTGTTAAGACCTTTATTTTGAAATAGTGATGAACATGAACGAATGATAGAAACCTCAGTTTGTTTTCATGCCAATAGTTCAAAAGATAATATCCATTCAATTTTTTAAGAATTTTATTTTTTAGAAAAAAAGGTCTGAATATTTTTAATATAGAAAAAAAATAATAGATTCACCATTTGTGATGTGGCAGCGAGCTATAACACACTTACGTGTTCTTTTTGTGTTTATTAGAGGTTGAATTCATATCAAAATATGCCATACCTACCATACTACTTCTGAATAGGATGCCTACTTCATAAATTGTAGGAAAATTGTGGAAATAATGGTTCAGATCACTCAAACCAGATTATGGAAATGTAGGCGCCCTTATATGGGCAGTAATGTAGTCTGGTTGTCACCTAGTGAAAAAGTTTGGTACTGCGCCCAAACAAAATCTTACTGAAAGCTCATTTTTTTGAGATATCAACCTAAAATTTGAAATACAATTTCCTTGCAGTTTTAGGGTCCACCAGGTTTTGAAAATATAGATTTTATATAAAATATGAATAATTAATTTTTTACATAAACTCAATTTTCTATAACTTTTTTTCTGTTTCACTTTCTTAATTTATTTCACTTCTACATAAATCTGCCAAATGTCTTCTTTAAAACAAGACCAATCTTACATCTACATTCCAAAGCATTCTTGAATTAAAACCATTTAAGTTCGGAATTTGTTTCATAAATTCAAATATACTCGTTCTGTGCTTGTCTATTTTTACTTTCCGACTATCTCATTAATCATTCACTCCACCTATTCCATTCAGGAATGCAACTTCAAACTTTTGCCCAGATGTTCTCAATGGTGGATTCTGCTTTTGCGTCATTTGGAACCGTTTTCGTTGTCGGATCAAAACAGATAAGTAACTGGCAATATTGTGCCTTCAATGTTAAGCTCCTCAATATGAGCTGCTTGTTTATTGAACTTGCAATCATGCTGTTTATCTGAGTATCAGCGCGGCTGTGATTACCTGCATTCTCGTATTAAAAATCTGTCTGTTGAACTAAATTCTCACTTTCAGACAAAAATATGCGCTCCACCTTCCTCCTCTTTCCCGTGATTATCTTCTTGAGCTCCAGGTGTTGTGTTTCGGGCTGTTCAGCTTTGAAGTAATGACAGGCAGAAAACAGCTGGTTAAGTGGTTAAACCATTGCCATTTCCTTCCCTATTTTTCACTTTTTAAGATCCCACATTCCTTTTTATTCTCTATATAATTCCTCCTTTCGCATTTACGGGTTGTGTTTTTGTTAAGAACAATATTTGAGCTCCAGAAGAGTACAGATTTGTTTAATTGTTCTGTCAAATGTGTGTGTGTGTGTGGATGTTTATGTGAAAAAGTATGTGGCATCAAGCTTTTATTGCTTGAAAAGTTTTCAACAGTAAAACGGGAGAGATGATTACTTAAGCCAAATATAAATCCAACACCAAACACGGCAATCCAGCCCACATGCAGAAAGAAAATCCCATTTTTTTGGAAAGATTTGCAGACAGTATGTAAACTCAAGGGTCCCCCAGGGCTTGGCTGAGATGTGTAAGAGAGATACAGTACAGAGTGAGTGAAGAAACATGCAGTCACTATTGAAACTGAATTTAGTTGTGAGTCACTCACACTGATTTACACTGACTAATTCCTTAGAAATGATTAATCAGGCTTTTTACTGGCATAGTTGGCCACAACACATTCCCAGTAATGTGTCACAACACTTGGACTCAACGTACAGCTCTCAAAACAATTACAGTCATCCACTTAAGTGTAATTATTTAACCATACTCAAGACCATTTTCATTTTAAGGACAGTGTTTGCCTGTAAAATCTTTATTTAGGTCATGTTTGTGATTTCTAGTTTCTTCTTAAAACTAAATTTGCCTGCAGATCTGAATGTTTCCTCCACTACTGTGGTCCATTTCAGCTGTATGTGACATGTCTTTTTCATTAGTCCAGTTCTCAGTGCAGCCCAACTGGGGCTTAATAAAAGCTATATATATATAATGCACACAGACTATAAAAAAACCCATAAATATGTCTATAAATATAGCTTTAAACCCATGAAAGTCAAAATATAATGAAAAATGGGAAAAGTTTGTGGTTAAAATAGATGTTCATAGGTTTTTACAGTACTTTTTATGGTCCCTGCATATGTGCTGATTGCTTGCCAGAAAATGTCACTCAGTGCTGAGAATGGCCAAGTTTATGGAAACCGTGACAGAGTCTGAATTTTTTTTTTTTTTAAGACGTTTTGGTTTGAACTGAAAATGTAATTGCATGCTCAAATATTTCTGGAGCAGTGTTATTTTAGTATTATATACTATTGTACTTAATAATATTAGGTTTAAATTAGCTTTGCTTTTTATATTTTGAGGTGTCATTTTAGTTTAAGTTTTATTACTTATTTTTTGTGATTTTGTGATTTTTATTTTATTTTATTAGTTTTCGTTTTTTTTATATTTCTATATATCTTTAATTTCTGTAATCTACTACATATGGCAACACTACAATAAAGTCTAATTTGTAAACATGACTTAACACATTAACTAATATCAACTAACAATTATATATATATTTTTTACAGCATTTAGTAATGTTAGATAATAAAAATGTTCTTGTTCATGTTAGTTCACAGTGCATTTATGTTAACAGATGGAACTTTGGATCTAAAACATTTATTAGTATCAATAATTGTATTTAATTAGCATTTATATTTTATTATGACTGAAAATTTTTAATAGTTTTAATTTTAGTTAACAATAACAACCTTGTAGTTTGGCCTAAAATCACTAATAATTATACAATAATAAATGCAGGTTTTATTTATTGTTTTAAACTTAGTCAGCTCAAAACATCTAACAGATATTAACTCACGGCACAATAACTACACGTTTCTAGAAAACCAGTGTTCTTTCAGAACTGTACGGAAGCCCTAAGAGGCCATGGATTAATTGAATTTATTTTTTCTTTCATGTTTTCTTGTGATCACAACTTAATTTTCTTGTGGTCTCGACATAACAAACGTTGTTTTCTCGATATCACGACTCAATTTTCTCATGATTGACATTTAAAAAATATATATATAATATAATATAATAAATATATAATATAACTTCCATTTTAATACAACTGTTAGATGTAACTCTTTCTGATAGATACTGATACTATACTTGCATTAAAGTCTTAAATCACATTGATTATGTCAACATTTTATGTTTCCACTGCCTTGTAAAGAAACACGTATAAAATGAAGGCCTTGGTTTTTAATAAGTGATGAATAAGACGTTCCGTCAAGTTTTTGTGTGATCTGCACAACATGAAGTTGTAATTTTTGAGAGAATTTTTTTATCAGCTTGTGTCAGCACCTATGATGTGCTAATAACAACGAAACTAATTTACTGGTGTTATTTAACCACTAGAAACAACTTTTTTGGGACCTATAGCACCAAGAGAAGCTCAACTCATAGTTCTTTGGCATTTTTTCTCTTGTAGCTACACACTTCTCAGAAGTTGTAGGTTAGGTTACCGAGATATTTTTGCCTCCAGTATCACGAAGACTGCACATTTCAACATCCTTCTCATCTGACATATTGCTTTTTGCATATTAGGGAAGTATGAATATTTGTAGGGCGGGAGAGAGACTGTCTTCCAGGGTTCCCACGGCCATGGAAAACCTGAAAATAACATATTACGATTCTGATTTCTAGGCCTGGAAAGTTTTACTGGGAGATACATTGTTTTTTTTTTTTAGTTGTGCTCCTCTCTAAAGTATTGCATCGGCTAGACATTGCTCTTTGTGAGTGCTTGTGTAGAGTAAACTCCCTCGAGGCAGTGCGATAACATCAGTCTCGTCTGTCTTTTGAGGGTCTTATTGAAGATATTTGCACACTAATTTGATAATTTGTTTAAATCTGTATAAAAGTCATGGAAATACAGGAATTCACAACTGTTAGATTCCACTGCTAATGTCATAACACAGGCTGTGATCTCTATTGACAATTCAGTATTTTTAGTTTGCGTTTCCATCCTCTCAACAGAGTCATTCCACCTTTAGTACGTTAGCATAAAGATTTGGGGTTGTTTGATTTAGTACACTTGGGAGACATCCACTGTTATTATGTTATTTACTGTCCATACTAATCCACAGCGGGCATGTAGAATGCAGGGCTCAGAGCTGTTATTAAGTATGCTTAGTACTGACATTCCTCTCCAAATCCCCGTACTTTTGGATGAGTCTCTGTCGAGTTTCCAACTATCTGTTTCTGTCTCTTAAAAACTGTCTACGAAGGCTGTCAGAGACTTGCCTGCGTTTAACGTCACTTTGAGATTTCCTCCTAGCAGTCACGGAATAGACTTCTCTCTATTTACCATCCTGAAGGATTAGCAAATGCTACTAGTGACCACGTCACACACTATCCGCACACACACATGTACAGAAACATGTCATCTAAATCACTGCACTGCAACAGGTGTGTATTCAACATTGTGCGGATTGGGAATGTGTCCGTTTTATGCTTGTAAATCAGAGTAAAGCCCCTCTATACCTCTCCTTCCTCCTCAACCGGTGCTTCATACTGTAGTTTCCAGAACAACAAAAAAATAATTTTTGACGAACTCAAGCTCTTACTGTAAACCAGTATCAGATTATCTTCCATCACAACCAAACTTTGGCCTGAGATAAAGGTTATGACCTGTTACGGTCTATAGGGTACCATTATAATATTAATGCAATAAAAGGCAACTTCAGTAGAGAGTACACTTTCATGACTTAAGTGTGAGTACACTTTTAAAAAAGTGCACTGTAATTATGTAAATGGTGTTTTAATAATCTTTTGTCATTCTTTAAAGTATACTTATTTTGATGTGTTGACTAACATACTAAAGCACATGTGGTCCGCTACTTGATTCCTATCATTTTACCTGTAGTGTGTTATTAGATTATATTTAATAGATTTTAAATGTAGTCAATTGTAACATCATCATTATAAATGTGTAATTACAAATATGTTTGAAGTTGAGGACACTTAATATTCAACAATATTATTGATTTGACAGCACGGCTCAGATATTGCCCAGCTTTCATCGGACCCAAAAATGTTGTCATTATTTACTCAACCTCATGTTGTTCCAAATCCACTAGACTTTCGTTCATCTTCAGAACACAAATGAAGATATGGTAACACTTTACTTGAAGGGAGGGGTGTACATAAGACTGACATGACACCTTCATAACCATGACATGGCATATGTCATGAATATGAAGTAGGGTTTATGCATGTTTATGACAACTGTCATTGAGTGTCTTTCGCTCAATAATAACATTTTGAATGCAAATATGACATTGTTTAAGATGTCTTTGTTGTGACACCTTGACATAAACCATAACATCATAACCTGTCAGTGTCTTTGTCATGACAACTTGACATTAAATTAAGTTAAACTGTCATGTGGTTGGTTTTGACATTGGCTGTCATAAGGCCATTATAACTGTGTCATGAATATTTTTCGTGACCTCAACTACAGTGGTACAAATTGAATTTGTCATTAAACAGTTATAATGGCCTCATGACAGCCAATGTCAAAACCAACCACCAGACAGTTTAATGTAATGTTAACCAATAAAGCCAAGTGGTTTCTTAAGTTTGATAATTAATCTGCTATGTCATGTTTATGACAGGTTGTGTTGTCTTAGTAATGTCAAGTTCTCATGACAAAGACACTGACAGGTTATGATGTATTGGTTTATGTCAAGGTGTCATAACAAAGACATCTCAAACAATGTCATATTTGCATTAAAAATGTCATAATTGAGCGAATGACACTTAATGACAGTTGTCACAAACATGCATAAAACTTCCTTCATATTCATAACGTGTCATGTCATGATTATGAAGGTGTCATGTTAGTCTTATGCACACCCCTTCAAGTAAAGTGTTACCGAAGATATTTTTAATGAAATCTGAGAGCTTTCTGTCCCTCTTTTGAGAGTCTATTCACCCAAAACTTTTGACGGTTCAAAACAATCATAAAAAGATTGTGATTTTTGACAGAATTTTCATTTTGGGGTGAACTTTAACCAGAGAAACATCGATTTCATCGGAGAGAGCTGTCCCTTCTTGGTCTCAGTCCCTCAATGCTCTGCCTCTTCCAAAACATACTCACCTGTGTCCTAATTTGATTTTGCGATTGGAGTTGGTTTTATGTGAACAATTTTTGCATGTGTGTTAACAATAAGACATATTGAGTGCTTGGGTTTTCTAAAAAAAGAACATGGTGAAATCTGTGCATGAGGGCATTTTTGCGAAGATTAAAACACACAAAAAACCCAAATGGAATAAAATAGACCATGTGTGAAAACAGGTGAATAGAGTTTAAATTTTCGAAGAATGTGTCTTAGTTTAGGGAGCTGAAGTAATGCCCTGGGATTTTATGCTAATAGAATCCGTTTTAATGTGTTTGCAATGAAGAAAAACTGTAATTCGCTTTGCATTATTGACCTGGAATAAAGAAACACAAAACCACTGCCACAAGAAACATTCCTTTGCCGCGTCAGTCTGAGCTTCCAGTAGTTTATGTCCGTGAAAATATTTTCTGTGAACAGAACTGACCGAATGTTTCAGTGCAAGAGTTCTGAATGTTTTCTCTGTGTTTTTCCTTTAGATCTGATGTCTTGATATTCTCCTTTCCTCTCCTGTTTGATGAGGTGAAGTTCATGTGACCTCCAGAAGGTGTGCAGGTCATAGAAAAACACACTTACCATCTGGACACAAGTGACATACACCCTCATTACTACAAAATTACACACCACAAGACACTCAAGTATGCAAAGAGACGGCTGTGGACTGCATTAGAGAATGGGCCTGTTTTACATTTGTTTTCTGTTCTAGTGGCTTAGAGGGAGAGGGAGAGGTTTTTTTTTGTTGCTCTAATTCTCTGATTTAGTTCTGGTTAGGTCAGAATAAGCCTCCCTGAGTGTTAGAAAGAAAGATAGAGAGACTGTGTCTGTCCATCAGAAAGTGATTGTAATTCTAAGCATTTTACAGCTTCTCTCACATGCAGAGAGATTTCTTGGAAGGAATCCTTGCTGCTTATGAAAGAACAAAAAATGGGGTGAGTGGAAAGAGGAGAGGAGGGAGATGTGTGCCAGTGTGTATGTGACTCGCTGTCTGGGGGTGAGACACACACACACACACACACACACTTAAATACCAAAGAGAGAAACCCCCTTTCACTTTTCACTAAAACTTTCTCTCACACAAACACACATCTCCATTCAGAGACAGCGCCACTGCAGTACTTCTCATTAAGACCAGGACATACACACACATTTACACACTCACTAACTGTCTTATTCTGCTCATGGCTTGTGGGATGCAACTGCCGACCTGGAGCGGACACCAGTGGAGACTGATCCAGCATTTCCTCCAGATGACCCTTTTGCTCTCCCTCCTGTGCCCACCCACAGAGCCTGTTCCCTGGGACAACGACTTCAGCAGTGGCCCTGGAGAGGTAAGAACACCAGAGAATGAACAAATGATTCCAGCCGGCAGAACTAGAATGCATGCAAGTGTCTGTAACAGTGTTTATGCAGAACAATATCTAGTGTGTTGGAATACTTCAAACTTAATTAGGATAGAATTAAGATGTAGAAATCCACATAAATCTGCACTTACAAAAATTCTAAATATTTAACATCTATAGTATTAAGTTCCTAAAGTTACATCAAGTTATCAATTTAATAGGTTGACATTTACATAAATATGACTTGATAACATATAGAAATGTTCTGGTATAGTACAATAATGTGATGCCATTTTCAAGAAGGTTATTTCCAAACAGTACATTGCTGCATTTTAAAATGATGCACACTTTTACAAAAGTGCAATTGTTACAATGACAGTAACAAAAATACTTTACAAAGTACATAGTACTCATTATAAGACAAGAAATACAGTATACTGTAAAACTACACAGAGTTGGCACAAACAAAATTAAGTTGTGAAAAAATACTGTAGCAGCCTGTTTACATTTCTGAAAGTTTAATAAAAATATATAAAATAATAAATAAATTAAATAAGTTTTAATATATAAAAATCTTGTTAAAATATATTAGTGTTTTTTTATGTATTTTTCTAAATATTCAATGTTATCTATGCAGTGCAAAGGACATTTTTTTTTAAATAATAGGCCTATATGTATTTTTATTTTTAAAGTATATACTATATTATGCTGTTTTTGAGAAAAAAAATCTTTAAGTATGAAATGTCTATATATATATATATATATATATATATATATATATTTAAAACTTAACCTATTGAGTACTGTGAGAATGCTCATAAACTCCTGAGTCCAGTATAGTAAACACTGGAGCAACCATTGATGGCTCTTGTAAAGATCATCTTGGGGACAAAACATTGCAAAACTCTCCAGGATGTGTGTGTGGGACTCTGGGGTCAGGTTTTGTCTACATTGTAGGGAAGAAATGTCCCCATAGGAATAGTAAAACCCCAAATCACCTCTACTGTGGGGATCAGTCAAAGGTCCCCACGAGGAAAATGGCTTAATAAACATACTAAATAACATATTAATAACATTGTTAAAAAAAATGCCGAAAGGTTTATTTGAGGTTTGGGGGATAGAAAACATCATGAACTCAGAGTAAAAACAAAAGAAGTCACTGGAAAGTCCCCACTATGATAGAAAAACAAAACTGTGTGTGTTTTGGTGTTAGGAAGCAGAATTTTTCCAGTCTGTCAAGTATGATATTCTTAAAACTAAGCCTGTTTCTTATTGTAAGTCTGACAAACTGGGAGAAAAGGTGTGTTTTTTCATAGTCTTAATCAATCCCAGTTCTTATAGATTCTTTGGAACTAAAAATAAAAGCAGTTTGTTTAAGCATTAGATGGCTTGCAGTGTGAGTAATTTGGAATCATGAAAGGATGTGGTCCCTGTCTGACCATAAAGTGTGTGTGTGTGTGTGTGTTTCTCATTATTGTGTTATGCTAAGAGGGACTTGTGTTATGATGGTTTGAATGAAAAAGTTTTAGGAAATGGTTTACAGTGAATCATTACAATTATAGTAGCAGTGTGTCCAAATCTGTAAATCTCAAACACAAGCAATCTCTCTCTTCGTTGATCTGTTTTTTTTTCTTCTGTATTTATCTTTGTTCATTTGCGAGCATGGGTGAATATTGAATTTGATGTTTACATGTTCAGTATACTAAAACTGTGAAGAAAGTGTATAAAAAATGAAGAGTTGTATTTATATAACGTTAACAAAGATGAATAAATCAAAGATGTATTGCTCATTATTTGTTAATGCATTAACAGATGTTAAGTAATGAGACCTTATTGTAAAGTGTTTTTCGTAAAATATGCACTCATGTGCTCTGAGTCTAATTTACATATAAATTATAAATGACTGAAAGCATTTTTAAATACAGCTCAATGTGAGTGCATTTTCAGTGAGAGACAGCAATGCCCTTTTGAAGAGCTACTTGTTTGCTTTTTTTGATTAACTCTTGCCAGATAAGACAGCCAATGTTGATGAATTTTCTGAAATCGAATCATCTTAGCTGTTCAATTTTGATTTTAATCTTTTTATTAATACGATCTCAAGCAAACACATCTGCCCAGATAGTCTCCCATTTGAAGTGGTGAAATCCCTGTTTTCATCTGTGTGAAGTCATTACTCAGGACTGAATCTGCTCTGAAGGTTGACTCATGTGTGTATGTGTGTGTGTGTGTTGTTATCGTGCAGGGCTGTGAGGGTTTCCAGGTGGATGTATGTGGTGTGTGCGCAGGGGATGGGAGCTCATGTGAGCTGTTCAGTGGGACACTCTTTCTTTCTGTGCTCTCTGTTGGTTACCACAAGATCCTGGACATCCCCTCTGGAGCTCAACGAATCAAAATACAGGAAACGCAGAAGACCAGGAACTACTTAGGTAATGGAACTGACTTCCTGCTCGCTCTTGTTTTTAATTTACTTCAGGCTCATTATCATGGCACATTCCTCAAACAGGGTGCAATTTAGTGTTTCGAGACATAAAACACGTTTCTGTGTGTGTGTTCTGAGAAATATGTGTTAGATTAAAAAAAAATAGCAAGGTGAGAATACAAATAAATAATCTCATTCTGTTCATTTATAATAAAATTTTAGCATTGACTGTATTTGATGTGCACAACCATTCATTCATTTTATTATAAGAGTGTAGAAAAAATTATTAATCAAATATTTTGGGGTTGGTAGTATTTTTTTTAAAACTTTTTTTTTTTTTTTTTTTTGAAGAAGAAGTCTCTCTCACCAAGGCAGCATTGACAGAATTCAATTAAAAAAAAATATTGAGAAATCTGTAATATTGTGATATTTTATATATATATATATATATATATATTTTTTTTTTTTCTTCTTTTAAATTTGATTTATTCCTGTGATGGTAAAGCTGAATTATCAGCATCATCACTCCAGTCTCCAATGTCACATGATCCTTCAGAAATCCGTGATACATTTTTTTGATGAATAGAAAGTTGAAAAGAACACCATTTATTTGAAATAAAGTATTTTGTAACATTTTAAATTTATTTCTTGTGTTAAAAATAAATAAATAAAATCTTACCAACCCCAAACTTTTGAACAGTAGTGTACCTAATGGATTTATCAATAACTACAAATCAACATTTGGTTCAAATACAGCTTAATTTAGGCACAAACCTGTAACCCATACTTCTGGTGCAGTATACATATTTATCAATTTTGAATATTTAATGTTTGTTGGTGAAACAAATCATGTTTTTAAACTGTATGTAGACAAGTCCCAAATTTAGGAAGCAACCCTCATATAAAATGGAATGTATAAATATATATACAGTCAAACCAAGATGTATTCAGACTCCTTCAACATGTCTCACATTATCACAGTTTATTCACTATAGTTTAGAAAATGGTAATAAAATATGACACGAACTCAGAGTTATCAAATCAGTTGATATTTCTCTGGTTTTGGCCATCCTTCTGTTAGACTGTCTCACAAATGAATTAGGTTGAACAGTTGTAAGGTGTCAAATGTTAAATTTGCACAATTAGATGATACCAGTTTAGGTCAACCAATTACCAAGCAATGCTTAATTTTGTTCAGTCTGTGGTGTAAAAATGTCCAAGTGTCTATATTTTTGGTCCCAAATTTGTATAAAATTTACTAGTAGTCCACGGTATGAAGAATTTTTGGGTATAATATATCACAGTTTACTTAATTTTGCTATCATCACTTACACAAATGAACTATAGTGTCCTGCACCCACTAGTAAAAAAATATAGAAAATTATATCTGGTGTCTGAATAATTTTTGGTTTGACTGTATATTTCTTCTTTCACTGATCATTTTTAAGCATTTCAGTCCCTATTATTCAGTGCCATATCTTAGGGTGGTGACTGGTTTTACTTCTAACTGGTCCAAGCTGGTAGACCACTGTAGACCAGCAGAATAACAGCTACCACATTCCAGGCGTCAGCTGGTGTGACCTGGTTTATCCCACTAAGGTTAATATGTGTTATGGAACCATGTGTCATGGAACCATGTGTCCTTCTTCCATCCATAATCTTTTTCCCCCCTCTCTCTTTCTTTAAGCTCTCAGGACAGCGAGTGGTGAATCAGTGATAAATGGTAACTGGGTAATCGACAGGCCAGGATATTTCTATGCCGTGGGTACTCAGCTCACATACAAACGGCCCAATGAGATACGCAGCAGAGCGGGAGAATCCATCACTGCTCCTGGCCCAACCAATCAGGAGCTGCATCTCTTTGTGAGAGACCACTCCTACTGTATATCACAAAACTGCCTCGATTAAAGATACATATACAAAGCGGATTAGTGTGGAAGATAATTACACTAAAAGTCTGTTAAAATAAGGAACAGTATTGTGTTAATACAAAGGAATTTTTTCACAGGTGTTTTACCTGTATTTTGTTTTACACATTGCATTGTGCTGTGTTTAAGGGTTAAAGAAAATTTAATTGATAATGTTCTGCTCAAATGACTAGTACCTTTTCCGTTTTGGCTTATTTTCCTTACAGTGTGATGTATTGTTTTAGAAAGTTAGGAAGTTTGTTTTTATGATAACAAAGGCTTCTGATTAAGTCCATATGAATAGTGTGTAAGACTGTGGATTTCTGTTTTGTTTTAAACTCCATATTTTTCAGGTGATTTATCAACAGCCCAATCCAACAGTGTATTATGAATACATTCTACCCAAAGACCCCATCACTGACACTTACTCAGATGCCTATTCTTATTCTAGTGTACTTCCTCTGGGTAAGTATTTCAATATATAATATACATTTTATACTAATGCACACATGGAGCACACTATAAATCATTTTTGAAAGAAATATTTTTTATTCAGCAGGGAGGGACACATTTAATTGATCAAAAGTGAGAGTAAAGAGTTTTATTTTACATTGTTACAAAAAAAATAAAGAAATGCTTTTCTCATTAACTGTTTTCAACATTGATGATAATAGGAAATGTTTCTTGAGCACCAAATCAGCATATTAGAATGATTTCTGATGGATCATGTGACTGAAGATTGGAGTAATTGCTTCTGAAAATTGTAATATTTCATATTACTGTTTTTACTGTATTTTTGATTACATGCACAGCCTTGGTGAGCAAAACAGACTTTCAAAAACAGAAAATCTTTAAAAACTTTTGAACAATAGTGTACTCCAAAGAGTTTTGATTCACAAGTATAAAATCAAAATGTTAAGAATAATAAACAAAATTATCAGAAGTTTTTAGATTAATATAACTGTTTCCATGCTGTTTTGGAAATACATATAATTTTTTAAGGGTTTTTATCTGCTAGGTAATAGGGGCATTTTATATGCTGTATTAAAAAAAGTAACGCCACCATCTTTCCCCTTTCTATCTGTCTCTTTTCCCCTCTCTCATCCTCCAGTAGAGAGTCATGGAATGTTTCCTGATCCTGAGAATAGTGACGGTGAAAGCTCAATGGGCAGCCCTCATCCTAACCAAGTTCCTTTGGACCCTATAACCCCTGAACCAGTTCCTCAATACACCTGGGTTGCCATGAAAACAACACCCTGCAGTGCCACCTGTGGAACAGGTAGTTTTGTTGTTAGTCCATACATTAATGTGCATTTGTGGTCCTTTCTTCTTTTAATTTGGTCTGGGTAAACTAAATTGTCTCTTAAAAGATTCCTAGAATATGTGTAATGCCGAGTTCAGACTGCACGATTTTAGCCCCGATTTTGGCTCGCCGACAGGTTTTGAGAAATCGCCGACAAATGCCCGAAATCACAGGCAAATCGGTGCTCGTTCACGCGAGTGTCAATCACGCAGTGTGAATGAGCAAAGATGCGATCTGAGAGAATCGCAGACGGGTCGCCGACGCCCGTGAGATATTTGGCATGCTAAATATCTGGACCTGTCGGCGATTCACAATCCTGCTGTGTGAATGTGTTCTGACTGAAAACTACATCGGCGATGACCGACAGCCAATGAGAGAGCAAGATACAGGGAGGAGGAGGAGGAGTTATAGACCAGAATATCAGTATTTTAATAGATAGGCCTATTTACAATTATATCAAACAGAAACAAAGCACAAACATTTGCATGACCAGCAGCAACAGCAGGACATTTGCAAAATTATTTATTTACCCCCAACTCTCTTTGCAAAACACAGTCCTTGCTACCCTCGTCTTCCCAACCATTTCCTGCATAAACTGTTTTTTTTTTTTTTTTTTTTTTTTTTCGCTACAAATCAGTGCACAGACAATTTGTAGGCTATCATTTTTAAAAACAAATTCAGTGTCGCGCGAGAACTCCAGTCTCACGCACGCGTGATCTTCCGTTATTTCCTATCACTTCTCGCGTTTGTTTGGTTGTGAAACGTAGTTTGCGGACCAGGCAGAAGTTGTCGGCGATTCTTTCTTTTGTAAAGTCATGCAGTGTGAAACCTCCTGTCGCCGATCCATCGTGCAGTGTGAACACAGCAGCAACTGAATGTTACCCCAGATAGTCATGCAGTGTGAAAAAAACATTGACCCGATTATTTTGAAAATCGTGCAGTCTGAACTCGGCATAAGACAGAACTCGAAAATAATTATTTTTGGCCCTGAGATATATAAACACTGTTGTGTTGTCTAATGAATAGTGTTCTGAATTTGAATGTAGTGACACACACACAAAACATTCACGCATTCCAGGCCATTGCAGAGGTTTTATAATGTCCTCACTGTTTAAAATCTAAATCAAATCCAGAGTAACCATACTTTTGTGCCTGCGAATAAAACCAAAATAGATTGGTATTCTAGCAGCAGCAGACACTGAACTTATAAGACAATGTCTGTCCTGTCTGTCTCTGTTTAATCTGTTTGTCTGGTGTGTTTACCAGGCAGTCGTCAAGTTGTGTTCAGCTGTGTGGAAAGGGCCACTCAAACCACTGTACCGGGGGATCTCTGTAGCCACACCAGTCATTCTGGCCCCCAGGTAGAAGAGTGTCAATCGCAGCCTTGTCCAGCCTTGTGAGTGAACATCGTTTACTGCAGACAAAGGAGACTGAAAGTGTCTAGGAAAAAAACAAGCCAGCACTAAAGTTAGTTCAAGATTAGTTAGTCAGTCACTAAAGTATATTATATGAATACATTTTAAATATATATACTTAAATAAGCCTATCACATAGGCCTAATACACTACAGTTACAGACTTGGTATCGTCATATACGTATTACTTAAATCATACTTTTCTTAATGAAGTACAATTATATGACAAATGTACTTAAACTGTTCTGTATACTTGTCAGTCTAAGCCAAGTATACTTACTTATGTATAATTTTGTATGTATGTTACATATGAATGTGTATACACCTTAAAATATGCTTATTTTTAGTTTTAAACAAAGTACACTAATAGCACACTTGAATAAACTTCTTTTTTTGTAAGGGTAGATTTGAACACAACAAATGACAAGCAGTCCTACATGCCTGCACATCTTGGAACATCAAAAAAACTGTCCATATGGGCATTTGGACTTGATTTTCAAATGGTGCAAATGAGAAGCACATGTGAATGAAACCAAGCAGTTGTCCTTCAATCAGTGTGTGTGTGTCTGTGTGTGTAGTTGGGATGTAGGGGAGTGGTCTGAGTGCAGTAAGACCTGTGGTCCAGGTTTCCAGCATCGTCAGGTGATTTGCCAGCAGACGCAGGGACACCATGGCAATAGCACAGTCATCGTGGCGACCAGCCTCTGCGACGACACAGAGATGCCAGAGACGACCACCGTGTGCCAGCTCAAGATCTGCAGTGAGTGGCAGATCCGCTCAGAGTGGACAGAGGTTTGTGAATGTGTCTCTGTGGAGGGGAGAGTGGGGTGAGATGAGCCAGTTTTTACTTAAGTACGTGAAGCGTGAAGAAGAAATGAGACGGAGGTATACTCATAATTGTGTTTCATGACATTCTATCATCTGGAATTGAAAGAATGCATCTATAACATATTATAACATCTATAACATGTGACTATTGAAATATTGACTTGAATAAATGTGATCTCAGTTTGTCCCTTAACCACCTAATTAGGAACAAAATTACCTCATTAACAGTGTTGTCATTGTAAACAAAAACGAAAGTTTAAAATATTAAAAATATGTTGTGAGAAATGTTGCTTTGGCAGCTAACTGAAATAAAGTTGAAGTTGAAGTACTGAAACTAAAATATAAAAATAATGGCTAATAAATGCTATAATAGTAAATAAATTATCCGAAATAACTCTGTTCATTATTTATAATGTTAATCTTAATCAAAGACTGATAAAGGGTGGTTTCTGATAAATGTACAGTTTCTCCAGAAGTAATGTATTTATTTAATTGCATTAGGAAAATATGGCTAAAATAAAATACTTCTGGGCTCAGTATGTGGTCACGTAACAAAAATTGTAGTTTCCTAAACACAGATGGTGGCTCATCTTACCTCGCTTTCCCCTTACACTACAGTTGTAAGTTTGGGGTGTTTTTTTTTCTTCTTCATTTTTTCTTAAAAAAAAAATCAAATTACTTTTATTTAGCAAGTATCCTCTGAATTAATCAAAAGTGGCAGTAAAATCTTTTACATTGCTACAAAAAAATCTATTTCAAATAAATGCTGTTATTTTTAACTTTCTATTTATCACGTACACAAAAATATTAAGCAGCACAACTGTTTATATTGATAATAATAAATGTTTGTTAAGCACCAAATCAGCACACTAGAATGATTTCTGAAAGATCCTGTGACACTGAAGACTGGAGTAATGATGCTGAAAATTCAGCTTTGACATCACAGAAGTGGCATTTTAAAATGAAATTAAATTCACAATATTACTGTCTTTACTGTATTTTTGATCAAATAAATGCAGCCTTGGTGAACATAAGATACTTCTTTCAAAAACATTCAAAAACAACCTTTAAACGGTAGTGTAGATGTAAGAGATGATGTAAAAGAGGAATTATTATTTACATTATATTTGCTTATATTAATCTTTGGAGGTCAATAGCCATCAATGCAAAGTGCTCAGAGAAAACCTCTCTCTTTCTCAGTGCTCTGTGCCGTGTGGAGTGGGTCAGCGCAGAAGAGAAGTCGTGTGTGTGGATAACCTGGGTGACATCGTTTCTGATGAGGAATGCAACATGGCGCTTCGCCCACAGGACCTGCAGAACTGTGACAAAGGAGTGTGTGCCAGCAGCTGGTTCTATTCTCTCTGGAGTGATAGGGTGAGAAAGCGTGCGCTTTTCTTCAGTATTTCCCAGTAGCACTTCTAAAACAGCTGTTTATGTCTCTCTGCAGTGCTCCGCAGACTGTGCGGAAGGAAGTCGCAGCCGGTCAGTGGTGTGTATGATGAGTCAGACCAACTCACTTCCACTGGACAACTGCGATGATGAGGATAAAGCCGACGAGCTCATGCCGTGTGACCTGGGACCCTGCTCACAGCGACTGGAATGGTACACAGGACCCTGGGGACAGGTGCATGGACACACACATGCAGAAAGTTTAGTTGAAGCTCTAAAATTACTAAAGCTACAACTGAAATAAAATTAAAGGTATACAGAAACAAAAAGTAATAAAAATGATAAAAGCACACAAACAAAAACTCAAACTAAAAATATAAAATAAAAGTTCATTTAACAAGTTCGCTGTCAGTGTCCCGTGGCCATACCAGTGTATTTTAATTGTGTTTATTTCCTGTCAAATATTTTAGTAATCATTATAAATTAGATATCATTCAAGAGCTAAAACACTCAAAATTCATATTTTGAAATCGGACATGGAAATCGTACTTTGAATCCTTTTAGCCGGCTCCTCCCCCTAGTGAGCGGTGTCATGTTTCACATTTTACTAAATTTACTGCAATATTTTATAGTCAAATCTATTTCTAATCTTAAACAAATCAAATCACATATGGTTGGAAATGTCAGAGACTAAAAGTTCTGTATTTGACCTCTGTTTTGTGATAGAAATGATATTGTGACAGAAATGTATTAATTTGTCACAGGAGAATGCATCATTAGTCACTTTAAAATTAAAATTTAGTCACCGGGTGGCTATTTTTAGCATAGCGCCTTTTCAAACGCTCACAGGAACCTCCATTTTTGTGATAATAAACTTTCAATTTGGAACACAACTAAATATTTGGCTTTGATTTTCTAGCGGTTTTAGAGTTCAAAATAGTTTGTAAATTATATGGATGCTTCGTCCTTTTATGCTCCTTGGGCATGGAATGACTTGCAAAACATACTTAAATTGAATCTTTTCCACCTTTGAATACTTTTAAATGTATTTTGCAATCTGTTTTTTTGTGTTCTCCCTGGAGGAAGAGATTGTAATATCTCAATGGGATCTTCCTGGTTAAATAAAGAATAAATAAAATAAATATATTGCATAACATAAAAAAATGAAGTGCTTTCATTTCAGCAATAATCTGCTGAGTGTTTTCTCTAAAAAGAGATCAACCTTAGGTCTGGATTCCAAAGCATTCAAGAATTACAGCAATTTAGGTTTATTTAAAGGGATAGTTCACCCAAAAAAGAAAATTCCATCATAATTCACTCATCCTCAAGTTGTTCCAAACCAGTATGAATTTCTTTCTTCTGCTGAACACAAAAAAAAATATTTAGAAGTATGTCGGTAACCAATCAGTTGTTGGGCATCATTGACTTCCATAGTATGGGGGGGAAAAAATACCTTGGGAGTCAACGATGCCTCTCAACTGTTTGATTACAAAAATTCTTCTAAATATCTTCTTTCATGTTCCACATAACAGACAAATTCATTCAGGTTTGGAACAACTTGAGGGTGAGTAAATGATGACAGAATTTTCATTTTTGGGTGAACTATCCCTTTAAGCCTTTTCACATCTATGCTCAAAAATGAAGGTGACAGTAATTCAAATATTAATAAACACTATAATAATATAATTTGATACTAAAATAAGTCTGCTTTTAAACTATTCATTAAAAGAGCTGACTCATAAGAGTCGTTCGTATTTGGAATTGAGCTGCACTAGTAACTCAGTGTTTTTGATTCACTAAAAAAAACCCAGATCAAATACTGAAACCCGGTTTGCTTATGTGTGTGTGTGTCACAGTGCTCGTCTGAATGTGGCAATGGTACCCAGAGTCGAGGTGTGGTCTGTGTTGTCCAAAACAATGTCCATTTAGAAGTCACTTCAGATGAGCGCTGCTCTCATCTGCCCCGTCCTCCGAGTGGACAGACCTGCTATTTGAAGAGTTGTGGTGCGCAGTGGTACATGACGGAGTGGAGCTCGGTTAGTTCCTCACACACAGTGCAACTTCAACCAAGCTGTTTCAATCAACTTGTTTAACGAGAATGTTTTTAACTACCTCAGTGCTCTCGTTCCTGCGACGGAGGCTTTCGAGTGAGGGAGGTACGTTGTTTGCAAGATGAACTGACCACAAGCCATGACTGTGATCCTGCCCTTGAACCTGCAAATCAAGAGAATTGTAACACACACACCTGCACGCCACAGATTGGTATGATTTTCTTCAGCTGTCACTTTCTTCATTTAAAATAATTTGTCTTTGTACTTCATTTAGTATTGTTAAACAGGTCGCTCACCCTAAATGACAATTCTGCCATCACCCAAATGCCATTCCAAACCAAGGCTGGGTATCGATACAGATTTCCCAATTCCGAATCATTTATTTCTTTCATTTTATTACATATTCTGCTTATTGCAGAAATAAATACATTTCTCTCTGCTAATGCTGTGATTACTATGGCCAGTGTTTCAGACTTGTTTTAAACTTGTCTGTTTGACTGTGTTGTTATTGTTCCCTAAAGCTAAAACTATTAAAATAATTTTCGGTAATTGAAAGCTGGTAAATAAAGCTGTATATAAATGTTAGATGAAAAATTGTATGAAAATTAGAAATGCTGCCTTGGCAACTAACTGAAATAAATGCGTACATTTAAGTTGATGTACTAAAATGACCAAATCTAAAATGGAAATAAAATGTAACATTTATATAGAAATAAAACAAAAACTAATAAAAATGACAAAAGCACATAATAGAATTACTAAAACTTTTCTTAAAATTGCTGGAAGCTCGCATCCAGATCTACTTCTATCCAATCAACAACCGATGAATAGAACAAAGTCTCACCTTAGTTTTTCCCCTCTGATAATCCATTTCATATAGCTGGTCATCACAATACAGAAAAGATCGGTCGCTACTTCCGTTACATCGTGACTTTAACAATGAACATCTGTATTGTGAAAAATGAAGATCACGATTAATCAAAATCTATATTTTTACCCAGCCCTTTCCAAACCCATATTTTCCTTATTCCATGGAACATTAAAGGAGATCTTAAGCTAAATGCTAAATTGCTCTTTTCCATATGATGTATTAAAGTAAATGAAGACTGTAGCTATCAAAAAAAAAAAAAAAAAAAGTTAATTATGTTGTACTTGATGAAAAAAAAACTTAAGTTAGGAATGATCATGATTTTTGTGTGAACTGTACCTTTAAGATGTTTCTCTTTGTCTCTGTCTGTAGACGAGTCCTGCAGGGATTTGTACTATAACTGTGTGGTGGTGGTCCAGGCTCGTTTGTGTGTGTACTCATACTACCGCACCACATGTTGTGCATCATGCTCTCGGGTCATTCAAAGAGACACGCTGCATAGAATCAGGTGATCCGGTCGGCTTCTTGAGATGTGACATCACCGCTCGCCTTTCCTTGAATTATAATGTCCTTGTCTCATCATGACATCATCGCCCACCTGTTTTCAGCTGGATCTGACCCTGAGATGACATCACTGTTCATCACCTCTCTGTATTTTACTTCAAAAGACTTTAAGTATACATTCACTGCCTTTCTTTTTTAAAACACAAAATGAGAATGCTCTATGAGCAATTGAATATTTATTGCAAATAAAAACAACTGAGCCTCTTTTACTGCATTTATCATGTTCAGTAATGTCTAAAAATTAACAATGACTGATTTTAAATTAATCTTTATATTTAAATGTTCATTTATGACTATTAACCTCTAAGTAACATCTTTATTATCGAAATATAACATCTAAAACTTTGCTTCTCAGCCGTTGTAGAGGGGTCCTTGTATTTTTCATAATTTAAAGAGAGGTCCACATGCAATATTAATCAAGGTTTCTTGCTCCAAAATGAGTTTAGTTTTCAAAACCATTTTCCTGAATTTTTAAGTTCAAATGAAATGGAAGTAACAACAGATCTTCCGAATTGTGACGTACGTCTGAGTGAAGAGAAAAAACTTGGCGGTTGATGACTGGATTTTGAGATGTGGGCATTGCACTCAAAAGTGGAGGCAGAAGAACACAAGCTGGAAGGGGCGGGTTTAAGCAGACTAAATGATTGGAGAAGTCTTATTACCAGAGAGAAGTCTATTGGTTATATATACCAGAAGATCGAGTTATAATAATAATAAACATTTATTTGTATAGCACTTTTCATACATGGAATGCAACTCAATGTGCTTTACAAGCATAAAACCAAATTCACACAATGTCAATATAAAGTAAAAAACAAATAACACATAAAATAACAGACTTGTACACAACTTCACATAATATTGTTGTACTGATAAGCAGCTTTAAAAAGATATGTCTTAACCTGCCTTTTAAAAATATGAATACTAGTAGCCTCTTTCACTTCATTTGGTAAAGAATTCCAAATGTTTGGAGCATAGTGGCTAAAAGAAGCACCACCAGATCGTTTATGAGTAACTGGATAATGTGCCAGAAGATTAGCATTAGAGGATCTTAATCTCCAATTTGGAACATACCTTGACAGACAGTCTGAAATGTATAAAGGTGCCAGATTGTGCTGAGTTTTATAAACAAATAAAAGAACCTTAGAATCGATCCTTTAAAGAACGGGTAACCAATGTAATTCCATTAAAACCGGTGTAATATGTTCTCTCCTTTTTAATTTCAAAAATAATTTTTTTATCAAAAATAATGTGATTTGTCCTGATATGACCCCTTGAAGAGGTCACTTCAGTATGAGTAGAACAGACTAGCCAGAAATGCACACATGCGTCAGAATGACCCTCTCACTCTGAAAAATGGACAAAAATAAAAAATAAACCTAATGATGAAGGTGAATTCTAAAATATAGGAAAGACGTGTTCCTTCAGTGAGACACTCTATTTGCTATAAGATGTACAAAAACTTAACAAGAGTCAAACGAGAACATAAAATGCTCTGAAAAAGCTGTATATTCACAGTGGTGTCTATAATGTGGGAATGGGAATAGATTGAACCTGTTCTTCCTTGTTAGATAATAAAGTCCATTATGAATTAAATTATTAACTCATTAATAACATTATTTATGGGAAAACATCCCATAAGTGCCATATTTCAATATAGGAAACTTCCAGTGAAAATATTGATATAAATTATAATAATAATATTCATTTGTGCAATAAAAAAACATTCTTGACAAATATCATCTTAATCTTGGCATTCAAAATTAACGCTTAGGGTCATTGTTTGCCAAGAAATAAAACAAAATGATTAATAGGCGATTCATTTACTAACTCTAATTTATCATGAAAAAAATATCTGCTTTTACATTAGTTAACATGAACTAACTTCATGTTAATTTCCACATTTACTAATACATAACTAAAACTAAATGTTGTATATGTTATTATTCTTGTTATTTAATGGACCTGAGCTAACATAAAATGGTAGAGTAGGACCAAAAAATGTTCATCCAATCATTGCATTCAGATAAGATTTCCTACCTTCCTGTCAACATACCTCCACTCACCCTGCTCACGCAGACATCACACGTCATCAGCATGTTCCGTATGGCAATGCATGCGTTGAAGACAGACATCAGTTACCGAGCGCCGCAAACAAACAGCAGCCGCCCTTTACAGTTCTCCTGAACCAAAACAATGAGCTTATGCTGTGATCCCGCCATGTCGTAACGGTTCTTCCGTAACCGTTCTAATCGGTTTTATGCATTTCTATGTCAACCCTATCAATGTTGAAATGAATCTGCAGCAGTCAGGTGGTACAAGTCATTGCTGGTTAATTTTAGTTAATGCATAACTAACGTTAACTAATGGGACCTTATTGTACAGTTACCACTTTTCCTTAATACAAAATATTATTGATTTTAAAAAGATTTCTATTTGTTTGTATATGTAAAAAAATGTCCTATATTCATATGTAGGGTCGCAGTCACAGAACAGTGTATCAGAAAAAGAAGCTTTAAAGAGAAAAAAAAAAAAGACCCTTATGCTTCCTTGGGAAGAACCAAGGCTCTGGGGAAGACCGGCTCTTCAGGTTCTCATATTTAAATTTATACAGCAGCATAAAGCATTTCCAGCCCTGTCCTGAATCTGTGTTCAGAAGTAGACAAAAAATGCTGCCCTCTCGTGGAATATCAGAGCAAGAGGAAAATTGACACTTCTGTACATTACCCAGTATATTATGTTAATAAATCTAATGGTTTATTTTACTTACAAGAATTTTCCTAAAAAAATGTATCCTCAAAATTATTCTATAAATCAGAAAGTAACCAAAAGCAGTATTTATTATTTTTTTATCTTAAATGTTTCCATTTAACTTGTCACAATAATTTTTGTCATTTATACTTGCTTTTATGGATTATCAGTTGCAGAGTTTCAACTTAGTTTTCTTCAATCGAAAGTGGTTGAAAAGGTGCAATTACCTTGTCACTGCAGGTTGTAATTTTGGCAAAATATTTAATTTAAGACAACAATCAAACTTTACCGTTAAATCAAAACTTTAAATTTAAACTAATTTTGAAGTGGGTTAAAACCTTTTACAATGAAATATTATGTCCCTTTTGAGGATCTTGAAATGGGTCAAAGGTGTCACATTTAGATGATCTTGTGTCACAATCTTGACCAATCAGATCAACATGTTATGCATTTACAATTTTATAAAATGTATTGCATTGTACTTAAGCATTTGCATTATTTCTCAGCACTATAAATGTGTATATTTGTAATCTATTATACTATTATATGATTTCAAATAATTTATGCTCAGAAATTAAGTTGTATTTCTCATGTTATTTTCTTAAGTTTGCAGTAAAAGGTGTATATTGACATATATCGATCTCGAAATAAAACCTGTTGTTCAGTTATATACAGTTGTAATATATCCCAAGCCAAGTCATCTAAAATAATAATGGAAATGAATGAACCTTTGTATTTAACTTTGTATTGAACATTACGTACGGAAACAGAGTTTAAGCACATATTTTACAAATGAATGTACAGAAAGAAAGAAATTCATGTATTGCACTATAGTAAGTTAATAATGGTGTCATTCACACTCAGTCACTGCCTGGAGCAGAAGCTCATCAGGTACCTCTTCAGTGGTCCTTTCTACTTCCTGCAAAGCTTCTAGATAAGCAGGGTCATCAGGCCACTCTCCCCAATCCTCAGTGTTCTCAGGCCGGGCAGCCGAGGAGGACTCTGCTGAAGCATTCATGGGTACAGAGCTCTTGGCAAGCTCAATGTTCCCCAGTTCATCCGTCAAATATTCCTGATCCTCTTCATCCTTAAGATAAAGAAAGGTGTACAAGTCAACACACAAACATGTACTCAGCCTAATGTACGGTTATGTGAATGACAGGTGTCTCCAGATGAGATGAATCCTGACAAACCTCCATCAGTAGGTGGCTCATGCAGACCTCCTGAGGCAGTGGGAAGCCTGAACATAGAAATGCCACCATATTACAAGCAAACCCTTTTAAATGCCAGATCATTCCCCACAAACTTTCTGATTTTATCTGATTTTATTTCATTTTTTTTTAAGTGACCTAAAATTACTTTTAATAGTTTTAGTTAACAACAACACTGAAATTCAGCCTATCTGGGAGCGTAATATCATCAATTTATTCCTCTATGGAGCGTACTGGAGGATCTGAAGTTCTGTCTCCTGCAGTCAGGGTCATGGCATCTCTGATACCACACTTCTTCTTTGAGATCCACCACAATTCTATCAAAAAGAAGAATAAAGAGCATTCGTAATTTGTTGCAAACCATCAAACAGAGAATGTAAAGCAATGCAAGTCACAGTGATAGAGACTCACATGATGTTGTTGCTCTTGTGGAAGCGCTTCACATTGTGGCACCAGCGGAATTTCTCAATGTCATAAACCAGCAGCTGTTCAGATGCAAAGTAGTTCCATCGCCGGATACCTGTTTGGGTTAAATGTGACATTCAGTTAACAAACCATTCAGCTGAAATAATTACTTTTGTGAAAAACATGCTTTGAGCAACATGAGGGTGAGTAGATAATGACAAATTTCATTTGAAAGAAATAGTATACAGATCTTTCTTCTCCTGCAGTGCTTACTTCCTTGAATGCCATCCTTGCACACGAGTGTCAGCACAAATTCATCCACCTCTTTAAAAGGAGACGGCTTCTGTTCACCTAACAGATCTGTACAGAGAGGGCGGAGTGAGAAGTCTCTAATTGTAATGAACTGTCTATGGTGTGAACAGTAAAACATGACATTACATTTATTTCACCCAACAGCCAATTGAATGTTCAATTTCATATATATAAATGCACATTATATACTGTATGCAAATTTTAAGCAAATCACATTACAGCACTGACCGGAGATGGTTATTTCTGAATAAATTCACTTACCCATCCTTCGTTCGGGTCATTTTGACCCGATACTCAAATAGTATTTAAATAGTGTTCATCGGAGTGGTCCAAGACCCTAGGACTTTTGTCGCACTTGAACCACGAATACACAAAATATTTTTTTTAACTGGATTCGAGGAGTTTTGTGGTTGAAATAAAAAAAGGTAGCAAATCCTTCCGTCGAGGGTCAATTTGACCCCCTTAAAAATGAATGGAATATGAGGACTTCAGTACACATAGAAAAAAACAAAAAAATGCTCAAAATTCTAACTAAAAATTCTTAAACTTTACTATAAAATGATTTTATAATGTCTACATGTGTATCTGAATGCATACTGAAGAAACAACTAACTTTAGGACCCAGCGGAACTGCTCATTTGCTCATAGAGCTATAAGTCCATCTAGTGGCAAGAGTCACGAAATATCATGTTATATTATTATTTTTCCACAGGAGGTCAGCAGACACCCAGTTTAAGATATTTTGAGCTGAGTTATTTTGAATTTAGTGGAAATAATGTGAAGAATGTGCCAAAATGATTACTTATTTATTATTTATTGATAAAATCTAATAATTTAAAGGTAAATTAAATAACAAAAAAATCTCCAAAAATTGCATTATAATATTACCAAAATAAAATAAGCTTTCTGAGAAAAAAAAAAGAAAAGAAAAAAAGTATAATTTAAGGGCTTCGGGTCATTTTGACCCATGAGGGAAGGATTTGTTACAGTGAGAGGGAAGGATGAGGGTAGCTCTTGGTGATGTTAACTTGTATTTCTCACCAGAGCTGTGTGACTGTCTTTGCAGGGTTGAACACAGAGACCCTGCAGTATTCTTCTGTGGTATATCATACGTCAAAATCCTCTGTCCTGTGAAACTGGTACAAAATAGAAATGTGCGTTAGTGTGTGTGAAAGCGGGAGAGACACAAAAATAAAATCACAAAAAGCTTGCTCCACCATAGTATGGACAACATATTTACACAATTTTTGCATACAATAACCTGATGTTGGTGATTAAAGAATCTAGAAATATGCGTTCTTCTTTAGTGGTGTGGTTGGAGGGCTTTGGGACAAACTTGTTGTCTTCTGCCACACTGAAGGCTGCATTCTTTCCCAGTTTGGAGGACTTGTAGAGGCGAAAGTTCCTGTTCTTGGTGTAGACGCCTTCAAAACAGAGCATGGTATTAACATCAGGCATAACTCTCTTGTCCTTTATCTTAATAAACTCTAGTAAAAAAAGAAGTGTGCTTAATTTTATTGAATATACACTTGTAGTGTACTTCAAATCTTTAAAAATATATTTTCTTAAAAACTCTACTAGCTGGACAGGGCCGTAGAAGGGCAAGAACCAAGCAGCAGGATTGGTATTTGCTCATTTGTGTGAGGTGGAACAGAAGGAGCACTGCCAGAGCCCTACACAATGATCTACAGCAGTCTACTGGTGTGCATGTTTCTGAACAAACTGTCTGAAACAGACTCCATGAGGGTGCCATGAGGCCAGATGTCCTGTGCTCACAGCCCAGCACCATGCAGCTCGATCACATTTGTCAGGGAACACCAGAATTGGCAGGTCTGCTATTGGCGCCCCGTTCTCTTCACAGATGAGACTGACAGACATGAAAGAGTCTGGAGAAGCTGCGGGGAACGTTATGCTGACTTCAACACCATCCAGTAAGACTGGTTTGATAGTGGGTCAGTGATGGTCTAGGAGGGCCGCACAAACCTTCACATGCTCAAGTTGGATCAGCCTGTAATTTCAATTTTGTATTTTTGGTGTGATTTTAAATCCAGCCCTCAATTTGTTGATTACTTTGGCTACCATGGACACACACATCATTTTGATAAAGAATGTTTTTTAATAAAATATGGCGCTATGCTGACTAGGGTGTATACTACATTTACATTTAATTTTAAATAATATGCAATTAAGTGTCTGATAACATTACATTTAGTTTGGACTTAAGTGTATCCTTTTAAAGTATATTATTTCCATAATAAGTATTCTTTTTTTCACAAGAGACCATTTAATGTGTTTAATTTATTTATAATCAACAGCAAAGAAGTTGGTGTACAGTAGTCCTCTAAAGTCCAGTGTGTTTCAAGACTTTGTAGACTAAATAACAGACTTTAAATTCTTACCCAGATCAACAAAAAGTTGTTCCTGCTCGTGTTTGCTCTTGACTACTAGAAAGCCAAGATCCTTCTCTTCAAACTTTCTTCTCTTGGTCTGAGAACCATCCACATCATCTCTGGTCTCTCTTGGTGCCTCTGGATTGCTTTAAACCAATTCAAACCAATATTACAACAGAAAGGATGTATTAACACTGCAAAAACATTTTAAAAAATGAGTCTGTAAGAAACTGGAGGAGGGTTTTTACAGAAAACAAGAGGGGCAATAAAGAAATCAGTTCAAAATAATGACTTAAATTACAGCCCTTCCAATGTTTGTCATCTCTCACCTTTTTTGAAGGCTGTTTATAGCAGGATGTAGGATATCATGAATAAATCGCCCTGCAAACACACACACACAAAAATCACAATCACAGATCGTGACAAATGTCGATATATATATATATATATATATATATATATATACTGTATATATATGTATATATCAACCATCAATAGTGTCACTCAACAGAGTCACTCAAAGCACATGATGATGACATGACAATGACTCACCAACATGGGAGTTGTCTTTGAAGGCAGCACTGGGAAGCATGAAGATAAGATGGCGACTAAACTTCTCAGAGGTGCTGGAGTCAAGATTAAGGACGTCTTTTGCAGAGCAGCGTAGACTATAAACCTCCTCTAGCTTCTCACACACATACTGTTATTGCATATTGAGGAAATTACATGTCTAGTTATGAAAACCCCATCTTAAAACTAGAACAGACAAATCACCACACCACTTTTCAAAAGTTTAGGGGTGCCAGAAAGATTTTTTTTTGTGTGTGTGTGTTTGAAAAAAGACTTTTGAGCACATCAAGGCAGCATTTATTTGATCAAAAAATACATTAAAAACAATAATATTGTGAAATATTATTACAAGTATATAAAAACAAAATGTTTTCTAAATTTAATTTATTCCTTTGGCGGCAAAGCTGAATATTCAGCATCATTACTCCAGTCTTCAGTGTCACATGATCTTTCCAGAAATCATTCTAATATGCTAATTTGGTGCTAAAAAAAACATGTCTTCTTATTATTCATGTTAAAACAGTTGTACTGCTAACTGTTTTGAGGAAACATTATATCCCCCCCCCCCTATTTTTTGATAATTAAATAAAGTTTATCATTTTGCATTTTTTAAATAGAAATCTTTTGTAACAAAATTTCTTAACATTAGTTAATGTATTAAATAATATAAACTAACAGTGAGAAATATATATTTTTACATTTAATCATCTTTGGCAATGTTAATGAAAAAAATACAATTGTTAAATTTATGTTCAAGTTCACATTGCATTAACTAATATTAACAAATACAACTTTTAATTAAAAAATGTACTAGCAAATGTTGGAATTAACATTAACAAACATTTGTTTAATCAATTTAATGCGTCTTTGCTGAATAAAAGTAGGCTATTACTTTCTTTTTTTGAAATCGTACTGACCCCAAAACTTTTGAATGGTAGCATACCTGAATTAATTTTGCCACCATAATCTTGCCGTCCAGGTGCGTGTTGGTGCCTTTGTGAAACTCTAAGTCAAAGTAGAGTTTGCAGACGGCTCCTTCCAGAATGACCTCATAGCAGTGCATCAGAGACTGTCTGTGAGTGCTGAAGAGACACAGATCTCTCATTCACCTACAACAATGCCTCTAAGTGCATGTACTACATTGTATTAAAAATGAAGTGAAAATAAACAAATAATGTGCAAAGTAACTATTCTGTAGAAGATTCCTTTCCATGAGTAACTTCCCTAACACTGATTTATTATTATATTTCACAGTTACCTGTAATAATGCCAAAGTTCACTGTAGCTGGTCACTAGGAAAATCCTCTGTCCAGCATCACTGCCTTCCTTCTCAAGTGAAAATATGTGCACGTCCTGACAAAGACACAATAAGAGAAAAACATTTAAAAAACAGCTGATGATAGACTTTACTTGAAAGGATATCTAACAGCTAATGTCTAGACCTGTTTTATGTGCTGAATGAAGCCGATGGCTGCGTTCTGGCGTGGGAAGAGTCTCCAGACAGAGGAGGGCTGCCATGGCCGGGACAGACGTGGCTTGTATGGACTGCACAGAGGAGATGACTGAAAGGATGAGGCTCTCTGCTCCAAAGACTTCAGCCTGTCCTGCCACTTTCCCCCCATCATCCTTGCCTCAAAACACTGGAGTAAGATCAAATCTCACTCATGCTCTGTGATGTGATCATCAGAGGACAGAGGTCAGGAAAACTGAAGTCACCTGTGAGCAGGTAAAAGTCCAACAGCAAATGTACAGTGAAGGCTTCTGGTACAGCAGATGTAATACTGGGATATTACTGGGCTGGTATATGAATGGTTAAATTATTAACTATCAAGAATGTTGGCCATTTTTTAATCCTAAATAGACAGAGAAACAAATAAATAAAATGTTACTGGTTTTGTTTATGTAAATGCTTTATGCCAGACACACAATGTGTTACTAATACACTGTAATCAATAAATAGATAGATAGACAGCCAGACAGGGAATAAAACTGTACAACAAATTAAGGAACATCGAACAGGGACTGCAGTAAGTTACAGGTTAATAAAACTTAATATATATGAGTGCTACATTATACATTCATAAATAAGTGCACATACACCTAGTTTGGTTGCTTACTTGTATTCTTGCTTTATAGTCCTTTGATATTTTGTTTTTACACATTGACAGTCTGAAGCACTTCCTCTTTCTGAGCACACAGCACTGTGGTTTTTGAGGAACGCGCGTAATTGCGCGTCAAAGAAGGAAGCATTGCGCATGCGCTAGATGTACCGAGCGCGAAACGGAAGTTTAAGATCATGAATATTAATTAAGTTGACATCCCTCATCGTTATTAGAATTTTTTTTCTCTAGTTGTTTAATTGTTTTATTATTATTATTTGGAAATTAGTACCATATATGCATGTTATCACACTGTTATTACGGTTAGGTTTAATTAAAACGAAATATAAAGTCGTTTTCTAATTAATATTCATGAGATCGTCCGTGAATGCCGCCGTGCATGCTGGGATATGTGACCCGACGTCCCGTCCACTACAGCGGCTGTTGTTGGCGCGTTGTTTTGAACGAAAGATGGAGTTGATACGTGCTCTGCAGTTATTAAAATTAAACAGCGTGTCTTCAGGTATAGTGTCATTTTTGTCACAAACATGTATTTGGGAATAATTGTTAAATGATTTTCGAGACTCATCGTGTGTATTGTTCTATTAAACCTCAAAATATGTTGTTGTGCTGCAACTGACACTGTCATCCCGGGGGTTTGTTTTGGTTTCGGGTCATAGTTTGTAATATGCGAGATTTTAGGTGTTTTTTAGCGAAACATTTTGTTCTGCTATATCCAAACTCACTGTCTTTTCTATCTAACGTTTAACTATCCGTTCAAAGTGCCATAGTAATATTATGTAGCCTAATCATAGTGTAAATCGCATGCTCATTGTCTATTTTAAAACTTAATGACCTGCCTGCATAATGTTTGTGCATCATTAGCCACAGTGTACATATGGTATGGACTTGTTGAAATGTTTCAGACTGGGTGGATGCAGTGTGGGATTTCGAGTTCACCGACACAGACCCTCTTGACCCTGTTGTTGAGGAGGAGATAAAGGAAGACCCTGGTGTTTTCAAAACGGTCTACATGCAGCTTTTGACCTTCTCCAATGAGGATGATGACAATACACAGGTATTAACTTGATGATTCTGTGATTTCTTTCTGTTTCACCTCACCAAGGCCTTACACAAATATAGTAGATCCGTTTTATTATTCACTGCAATGTAATCTACTTATGATTTCTTGATCATGGATTTTTTTCCTGTAGAGTGTCTGGGTGGTGTTTGGTGAGAATGGTGTCTCCGCAAAAACTTTGGTGGCTGTCCTGTCCTACTTCATCCTTAGTGCTAAAGCCAAAAATCCCAGTCTTGAACAGAGACTGTGTGGTCTACAGGCAGCCTCTCTATACTTGTTGCTGCTGAAAATACCAGGTCAGATTGCAACGGATTATTAATATAGCCTAGAGCAAAAAAAAACTGATTTCAAGTTTGTTAGTGATGTCAAGGACCTGTCATCCACAACCAAAATAAAAGCAAACGTGATTTCAGATCCTTCTATTTTACCTTAACACTGTCAGAATGTCTCATTAGTTTATTTAATCTTTTTGTGTGTGGCCATTTTCAGGTAGTGTTGCGAATAAAGTGTACCATCAGATCCTTTTTGATACCTGTCTGAACATGCCCCTAAAATGCTGGCCTCAAGACACTGGCAAGAAACGCAAGAAAGATTCTCTGAAATGCTCCCAAGGTGACACCAAACCTGGAAAACGACCCAAACCCCCAAAGAAAGCGTCAGAAGAGGTATAGTAAATTTTGCATATTATGTGATATTTACACTCATCATCTTTAAAAGTGCATTTTCCTACTCTGACACATTCTCCAAAGATTCAATCTATCTGTCAATGATAGTGTTGACAGTGATGTCATGTATTGTATATTTTTGTGTTTTGTTTCCCAGCAGATGGAGATTGATGATGATGAAGATGACGAAGAAGATGGGATGTACTTTTCTGCCCAGGATTTGCTGAAACTAAGAGAGGGCATTGTATTACTGGTTCGCACACTTCTGAGACTCCTAGAGAGAATTTCGCTTCGAGACAAACCTCAGAGTGCTGACAGTTGTGTTCAGGTCTGTAAATGATGCGAGATGCGTGTCAGCCTCAGCCAGCATTTGTGTGCTTCTTGTGGTAGTTAGGGTTTGGTCTTTTTTGTTGTTGTTGTGTCTTTTACTCCGTTAAAGAGAAAATTGACCCCTTTGAAGAGTAGATAACGTTCTCAGAGCATGCTTATATCTGAGTATGGTTAGAACACTTTCACATGTTGATATTGAAACAAACATGTGCATTTTGTACAGTTACACTTAACAGAATGCTGAGATTTCTTACAGTATTTTCATTTTTCAGCTTTTCACTGAACTTACCAACTTTGAACCAGTTATTGGAGATCTGTCATTCTCTCAGGAAAGGTAAATGCAAAATTAGAAAGATGAGAAAATGCATTACAGCATTATTTATATACTATTATATTTTGAATTGGCTTTTATTTTCAGTTTTCATTAAAAAAAATGTGTTTGTAATTTTTATTCAGTTTTTAATATTTCAATTTCAGTTTGTTCTCAAGGCAAGATTTACAATTGTCTTTTAGTTTTTTTTCTTCAAATTTAAGTTTGTCATCTAATGTTTAAAATTGACTTGATTGATTTGTTTTATGTTTTTTTTTTCGCTCATGTTTGTTTGAATAATGAGTGTGTTGCAGGTCTGTGTTATATTGGTTGTTGTCTCCCCTCTACGCTCCCAATTTTCCTCATATTTGCACACTCAATTTCTAACGACCAGGCTAAAACAAACACACATTTTTTTTAGTTAAAAATATAAAAACTGATTTCTTCTTAAGGGACAAGTTCGGTATTTTACACTTAAAGCCCTGTTTTAAGATCGTTTCTGATGAAATAGAACGTTTAAGATTGAAATTTGGACACATGCTGCTGGCCCAAGAATTTTCGGTTTCTGTGGTAGCGCCCCCCCACCTCCACAATGGTTGCATAGGTGCACTAGAACAATCCTTCATAAAACGCATTAAACTTTAGTTTACAAAGACGTGAAACTCACCGAGTGGTCTGGGGTGCTCACTGATATGCTCACACAAAAATCGCTGCAAAAGATGCTTTTCAACAGGTTTTATCGTAGTTTTTCACGATAAAACCTGTTGGAAAGCATCTTTTGCATTGATTTTTGTGTGAGCATATCAGTGAACACCCCAGACCACTCGGTGAGTTTCACGTCTTTGTAAACTAAAGTTTAATACGTTTAAGAAACAATCTTAAAACAGGGCTTTAAGTGTAAAATACCGAACTTGTCCTTTAAAGAGTCTTTTACACAAATACATCTGAGTTTATATCAAGCTTTGCAGCCTTGTGTGTGTGTGTGTGTGTGTGTGTGTGTTTACAGGAATGTTGACCAATTAGAGAGTCTGCCTGAGCTGTCCTATCATGGACTGGGGCTACTCTGCTCAACCATTCATGGTGAAGGAGATGAGGTGTGTGGGGTTACTTCAAGAAGACCACTGTATTTTGGTTGCATGAATGCTTGATCATTGTGTGTTGTATTGTTCAGTGCCGTCGCCGAGTGTTCCGCAAGCTACTGTATGTGATTCTAATGATGAAAGCACAGGAGAGATCAAAGCCACGTCTTCTTGCTCCGTCTCAGGCTGTCTGTGGTGCCAGAGACCATGCCATCCTTTTCATTAGGTTAGTGACTCCAATTCCATTTTATATAGGAAAGGGTTTTATTTTTATTTATTTTATTTTTTTAAATGACATACAATCTCTAAATGTATTATGTTGGATTTACTTTGTCCCCCAATATTTCTTCTGCATTGATACTGAGAGTTGATTCTATCTGAATTATGTGTTCTAGTCATATTGTTGATCAGCAAAGGGAGGCCACATTGCCACTTTTACGGATCATTGTGCAACACATCTGCCATCAGGTATATTTTATTTTAAAGGAACATTTAAAAAATAATTTCATTTTAATAATTTCAGTTTTGTCTTTATTGACTCTCAACCCTCATGTCATTCCTGATATATTTATTGTATAGTTATTTTTTTCATGGAACACAAAATTGGATTTTCATAAGAATCTACATACAGTTGCATATATGACATATTATAGTGACCACAGCTGTTAAGCTTCAAAACAGATAAACAGCACTATTAAAGAACCATAAAAGTAGTTCATACAACTTGTCTTATATTCCAAATTTTCCAAAGCCACATACAGACATCATTATTCACTATCAAATCATTTATGCAAGTCATTATGCAGCTCTCAAATCAATTCTAAGAACTAACCTGTGAGGTGTCGCCATTAAAAAAAAAATCTTCCATGTAACTCACTTTTTTTTTTCAGATGGTGGAGAAGTCTGAATATCGAGCCAGTGGAGCACAGGCTGTTGGGAAGCTGATGGCTAAGATGCCATGCCAAGACTACGCGGCCATTGTTAAGTGGTTCTATAACTACTCCCAAAATAACAAGGTGAACAGTGTGACTATAACGGCCCCTTATTTATGCACAGATTATTTGATATTTGTCAATGCACTGGTGTGTTCCTGATTCCTGAAAAAAACCTTCTCTACAGGTGGCATTTCGAATGTTTGCGCTTGATGTTACCATGGTCCTTCTGCAGCAGAGTGAGAGGGACGTGGACGACACAGTGGACCCTGAGTTGGCTGTGTTCCTGTCCCACAGGTTCCTGGTCCACAATATAATTTACAATCATCGTAATGACATCTCTCCCACGGTCAGAGGTCACGCATTGCACTGCCTGGCACAGTGTCTGGAGCTGGGTTCCCAGAATGCCACAAAATGTGTGCATGAGCTGTTCTCCAATAGTATGTATATTACTACAGTACAATAACTATACATCTCATTGTAAAAATGTTTGTATATGAGGGAATTCTATTCTTTATTTGTAACATGCATTTGAATACTGATTACTCATTCTTTTTTCAGCAGGTGCTCAGACTATGCTGGATTCAGCCCATTCTGAGCGTAAGATTGTATTCTGGTACTTAAAATGAAATTAGGTAGAGGGATTTTTATAGTCAATGATGGTTCAATGTGTGTTATGTTTTTCAGAAACAATGAAAGGTCAGAAAACTGCCCTGACCTTCAGAACCATTGAGCTTACAAAGCACAAGAGCATCACTACGACCAACAGGAGCGTTATGAATACTTCTTTTCAGAGTAAGTTTAACTCCAATAGACCTTGTCATTTTAAATATTTTTATTTCTTTATTATTATTTTTTTTATTTACTTTCAGATGAGGAAACTATGGCTCTATTTAAAAAGCATGTCAGTGATCCAAAAACCAATGCTAGAAAAAGTGCACTGGAGGTATGAAATACATTATACACTTTGTAACATTTCACATTTTCCCTATATTATACTTACTACAGTATATTAAAGTCGATGTTTATTGCACCAAAACGGTTCTTATTTATTTTTACTGTATGTGACCACTTTCCACTATGGTCTATAAAATAGGCAGTTTTTGCTGAATTACCCAATAAATTACTGTTTGTGATTGCAAGATCTTTGTCCTTCAGATACTGGTGTAGGTCACAGTAGGGTTGGGTCACGATGGGCGATTAGTTGTCCAACTGTCAACTTATTGATTAGTGTGGTCAACTAGTTCATCTTTTCATCTTTCATCGTTTTTTTATTTTGTACATTTTTAACAGTAATGCTTTAATTGGTGTGCTGACCGTATACTGTACTTGCCCATTCAAATTTTGTTTTTAACCCATTTTTGTACCTTCATTTCCATAAATAGTCTCTGGAGCTTTGCATTGTTATTGTTGTTTGCGTAGTAAACAGATGTATTTTAAAAAATAAATAAAATACTGTTTTCTGTTAATAATAATAATAATAATACTATACACTAACATTTAAATGTTTCTAGTCAGTAAGATTTCTTTAAAAAAAAAAGAAGAAATTAATACTTTTATTCAGCATTGTTGAATAAAGTGATAGTAAAGACATGTGCGTGGTTACAAAATTCTATTTCAAATAATACTGTTATTTTGAAATTTCTATTCATCAAATTCAAAGGATCTTGAATAAAAAAAGCCTCACTTTTTCCACAAACTTTCCAGAACTGTTTGAGCACTGAATAAGCTGTTGAAAATTCAGTATGGCCATTACAGGAATAAATTAGGAATCAATTATGATAGACAACTGTTACTGTAAATTGTAATAATATTTCACAGTATTACTGTTTTTGATCAAATTAATGCAGCCTTGGTAAGCATAAGACTTCTTTAACAGAAAGCATTAAAAAAATCTTACTTTTTAATGGTAGAGTATGCAAGGCCATTATTTTCATTGTCAAAACTGTATAAAGCAGGCAGATGTACCTGATCGTGTGTCTTTCATGTGTTTGTGTAGACCGTCATGAGTCTGCTGAAGCATGGGGTGGTCTCATGCAGTGCAGAGAATCTGAGTATTCTGTCCGAGCGCTGCAGGGATCCTGCTGTCTCAGTGAAGAAGAAAGCCATGCAGTGCCTAATGGACCTCCTCGCTGTGAGCACCCCCTTCCAACCTCATATTATTTTTCAACATTGTATTTATTGATTTTAGAAACATTTACATAAAAAACAAGCACAGAAAAAAAAGACAACATCTATACTATACAAATGTCAAGACAATGGTACATTAATATCATAACATGGTAAATGTTATTCCTGGTTACACCGAAAATAAACTATTTGGTTCCTTTAACAATATATGTGAGTTTCTCCAAAGCCAAACAACCTTACAATTCTTGTAACCATTGTTTAAAATGAGGGGTTTCTGTGTTTTTCCAATGACGAGCAACTACAAGTTTTCCTTGTAATAAACAGAAGGTCAACATTTTCTTATTAGAGTTAGTTAGAGTGCAAGTTACAGGGAAAATATTAAATATACAAAGTTTAGGACATTTGGGGACATTCTGTTTCACCACCAGTGACAAAAAGTCCAAAACCTTTTCCCAAAAAAGTTGAACTTGAGGACACTTCCATAAGCAATGGTATAAAGTTCCTATCTCTAAGTTGCATTTTATACATTGATTGGGGATGTTGGGCTTAAATTTATGAAGCAATTCCAACCTCATAATATTGCTACATCTAACAGATGGATTCATACTATATCTATTATGACCAATAAAATGATTAGCTAGTCAAAACAGTCATTCTTTTACCTGTGCCTCTCAATTTTAATGTTTACAACTGACGCATTTCAGTCATGCAAGTACAGTTCCTATCTCTTTGAATTTCATTTGAGTTTCAAAGATGGATGCAGAGTGAAATGACTTGTCTTAATGGGACTTTGTTGTAATATAGTTGTGGTATGGACTCTGCTATTCTTTTACAATTAGAATTATTTTAAAAACTATATCTTATCTTTATCGTTATTATTCTAGCTATCGTCCTTGGTGCGAACAGCCCTTTAACCTCAAGACGAGTGCTAGTTTATTTTGTGTATCGTTGTCCTATAAACTTCTTTCTTTCAATTATGATGTGTCCAGGCTCTGCCTGAAAATAGAGAGGTGCAGGAGGCCTGGCTGAGAGGAGTGTTACCAGCTGTCATGGACTCTGAGAGCTCTGTGCAGGAGAAAGCTCTAGAGTGTCTGGACCATGTCATCATCACTCACATTAAGAATCAAGGCAAATATCAGGATGGCGACACCTCTCAGAGGCTGGCCTGGGATTTACTGGGACTGATGTGTGAGAAGTGTCAAGACCTCAGGTCAGTTACACGTTGTCCTAATCATTTGTGACTAGCAGTGTGTGACATTTCTTCCCCTTTCTTTGCTTTCATTGTTTTATTTCTGTCCTCCTCCACATCCTTTTCTTCTGTAGCCGATATTTCAGCAAGGCTTTCAGCGTGTGGGCTCCACAGCAGAAGTTTACTCCTGCCTTTGTGAACAGTTTGCTGTCTCACACAGAGAGAGAGAGGGCTGCTGCTGCCTGGCTGCTGTTAGCTAGAATTGCCAGTTGCTCTCCTAAACTGAACTACGCCACCGTTCTGGATACCTGGGAGAATACTATCAGGTCAGAAAACAGCTGAGGAAGTGGAATTTGTTGTGTCATCAAACCTTATGGTCCAGACAGTTATAAAGGATAGAGGTCAAAGAGTATGTAGTTTTTTAGTGAATAATTTAGATTTTAACTGATGGACAGTTTGTGAATGGTGTCTGCTTGCTTTGCATGTCATTTTGTTCTAAAACAATTATGTTTTTTATGATGTTTGTTTTAATTATCAGGTCACCAGTTGTTTCAGTTACAATGACCTGTCATATCTTGAGCGTTATGGGTGACATTGCCTCTAATCTCAATGATGACACCAAGGCCAGAATAGTTGGTAAGTGTTGTGTGTCAGGACTGAAATTATTTTAAATGCGACACAAAAATGACTAATTGTGATTATAATTAAAAATAGTCACCATTGGTGACAGGTGGTGTGGTTTTATCTTACTTGCATTAGTTTATTACATCTTTAAGGACGGAGCAAACAAGTAGGTATTGTCAGCCAGTTCCTTTTAACCTGAATCTGACTTGTGGTGCAGTGAGTGTGTAAGACCAGTAACTTGTGAGTTCAATACTTTTTAAGTCAGGTTGGTTTCAGATGAACTTAGAACCGCTATTGTTCCATTTGTCCTTAAGATTTTTTAAAAGTTTTTGAAAGAAGTCTCTTATGCTCAGAAATAGAATAGAAATACTATTACAATTTAAACTAGACTAACTATTTTCTATTTTAGCATATTTTAAAATTGTACATTTATTTCTATTGGCAAAGCTGAATTTTTAGCAGCCATTACTCCAGTTTCAGTGTCACATGATCATTCTAAAATAGAAATCATTATAGAAATAAATATAAAATAATGATTTGGTGCTCAAGAAACATTTTGTTTTATCAGTGTGAAATAGACATTTGTTTTGTAACATTATAAATATTATCTTTACTGTCAGGTTCATGTATCCTTGCTGAAATATAACATATTACTTTAAAAAAGAAAATATCTCACTGAGCCCAAACTTTTGAATGGTAGTGTAGGGTAGTCAGTCTAATTACCTACTGGATGTTTATTTAACACTGTTAATACAGTTAAAGTTACACATTCAAAACACAGCTTTGTTAGTATTGGAATTTTAATTCAAATACATTACAAATGTGTGCACATTTTACCCGTGTAGATGATCTGATGGGCTGGTTAAAGACTTTCAGTCTGCCTTTGGAGGTGATCAACTCCTGTGTGGATACTCTGGTCAGGTTGGGAAGATCAGACAACACTCAGGACATATTGGTAAGATCATACATGCTATTGCCAAGAAGCCCTTATTAGATGTATTTTATTTATACTTTAATACTGTGTGTGTGTTTCAGAGGTTCCTGGATCGTTTCTGTGGAGAGCTGGTCTCTGTTTGTGAGAGTTATCTGTCTAGTGTCATTCTACAAGAGAAAGGAGCTATGAACATCAATGAAGACCTTCTGGTACAGACACTTTATCAAGGGGGATAAATCACACTTTTTTTCATTGAGGCCTATTTATAATATTGTTCAAGTTTTTGCAGCAAAAACAATCAATTTAATTTCACATGACTATTTTCCACCCTCTCTGATCCTTATAGTTAAACGGCTGTTTTGTTCTGTTTTTCTTGCTGTTGTGCTTTTTAAATCAGTCTGTTTACACCTGGTCACTTCATGCGTTTTCTCTGATCGGAAAAGACAAGGTTTAAATGTCCTCCGTAACGCCTTCGACACTGATGGTTTCAGGAGGTGGTTTGAGACTCATTCCAAACGAAACTGGATAAGTGTACATGCATCTGGTTGTTGAAGCCACATATGTAAATTTTACTCCTCCCAATATAGTAAAAAAAAACGTGTGAGAGTGTGTTAGGCTATCGGCAGCCGGATATGACAGTGCTACTGCAACACGCAACGTCACAGATATGGCCCACCTCAGATGAGTGAGCATTTCTTCAGCAAGCATATGCTCAAAATGCCGCATTGAACTGTTTAAGAGGTAAATGGCCTTCTGGGAAGAAGCTGTTTCTGTGCCTTAAATGTTTCAGGTCACTGGGCAATAGAATGTCTAGACACAGGAACAGCTTCTTCCCACTGGCCATTTCCCTCTTAAACGGTTAAATGCCTCCCAAGGCATATGCCTGTAAGTGCAATACTCCGCTGCTTAGTGCAATATCTTTGTAAACTTAGTTGATATTTATTCATATTACTCATAATACTGTAAATGTGTTTGTCTTTCTTTATTCTTTTATATTTTTTTAAGAAATATTCCTTGTTTGTGCAAGCATTCTGATTCCGAAACGAAACTGAAAGTTCGGTGTCGCATCCTGAACATATGATAATCATACAATAATTAAAAATAGTGAGACTAAATAATCTTAGAATAAACAAAAAAATAAGCTGATGCCGCTCTCTCTCCTATTGATGTCTTTTGATGAGAAATTAGCTGATAATAAGTAATATGCAGCTCTTGTTGACGTTAAATTTGCATATGGTGTGGGAATTGAAGATCGGATTTATATTTGTTTTGTTTTTAGTGTAAATGGAACAGTTTTCACAAATCGGATGGCTGTCTGATCAGTAAAAGTGACCAGGTGTAAACGGGCCCATTAGATTTATAGTGTTGATGTAGTATCTAACATAGTTTTTAACCACTCAATCAAACTATTGCTGTTGGAATTTGCCAATCACACTTAAATGATCATAAACCTTGTTAAAAATGAACGTACTTTTAACTGTGTGCATTAAACTCAAAAACGAATCTCAGAGACCATTAAATAAAAGCATTAAATAAAGTTATAGTTTAATTTACATTTTGCATTTTAAAAATGGCAATGTTATATTCCCTTCAATGTATCCTGTGTATCTCAGGTGAAACATCTTTATACACTTGGTGCCACTTCTCTCCATTGTCCATCTAAAGTGGGGAAGAGAATTTTCCTTCTAGTTCAGTCTGTTCTAACTCCTTCAGAGCAGCTAGGTGAGCCCATTTTTTTTTCTTGGTATGGATGCACATCGTCCCAGAATTCTTATCATGTGCACGTGTCATTTCAGTAAATCTGAAACACACATCCAAGAGCTTTTCAGAAATCTGCTGTAGCTGTAAGCACAGATTAAGATACAATTTACAGCTGGTGTCAATATCAGGGTCTTGGAGTAATGCTTTAAAAACATCAACTGCATGTTTTGTTTTTTATTCTGTTTTCTTTCAGTTCCTGCTGAAGGACATGAACTGCCTGCTAGTCAGCCTCTGTCTCAGTTCAAACCCAATTCCATGCCAACAGTGGTCCGAGCTCATGCTGTTATCACATTAGGTGATAAACATTTACAAACTGTTTCTTGTTTTGTTTTTGAGATACACATTACCCAGCTGGCTGAATGTGATAGAATTGTTCTCTCTGTGTCATAGGTAAGCTTTGTTTGCAGCACGAGGAACTAATGTTGAAGTATCTCCCTGTGTTTGCGCGGGAGCTGGAAGTGGGCACAGAGCTGGCCGTGCGCAGTAACGTGGTGGTGGTGATGTGCGACCTTTGCGTGCGTTACACCAACACAGTGAGCCGATATATCCCAAACATCTCAGCATGTCTGAGAGACAAAGAGCCCATCGTCCGAGAACAGACCCTTATTATGCTCACCAACTTACTGCAGGTACTCTCACAAGACCCTCCAAGCATTTCTTATTTTTGTATCTGTCTGTCAGATTCTTTAAATATCCTGTATTGTGATGTTTTGCTCTTCAACAGGAGGAATATGTGAAATGGAAAGGTGCGCTGTTTTTCCGCTTCGCTATTGCTCTTGTGGACCCAGATCCTGCCATTGCAGAGTAAGAAATATGGCTTCACATAGAAAAGCTTATTACAGTGAAGTTTCTTTTGCCATTTAATCTAATGTTGTTGTTGTTTTTCGTTTGTTTTGTTGTTTAGTCTCTGTGAGTACTGCCTGGTTGACCTCCTGCTTAAGAAGAGTCCCCTCATGTTTTCCCAGCATTTCATTGAGTGCATTTTCCACTTCAACTCTTATGAGAAACACAAGAAATATAATAAATTTCCTCAAACTGAGAGGTACATTCTGAAATGATCCATCGTATGTTAGATTTTTTTCAGTGGTTCAGAAACAATGTTTAATTTCCTTTCCCTTTATGGGAGGAATCGACTGATGTGGAATGCTAGGAGTTCTGAAAATGTGTTTTGTTTTTTGTTTTCTGTCAGTGAGAAAAGCAGGTTTTCTCTGAGAGGACACCAGAATCAAGGCAAACGCTTCAGGATCTACAGGTTCCTTTTGAAAAACTTTACAGATGAGCAACGCTTCAATATCACCACCAAAATCTGCCAGGACATTCTTGGTGAGAGCTGTTTGTGATAGATTGCTTTCTGTGGTGTTTGCAGTGTGCAGGCTTTGTACAGATTTTAGGAGTGAAATTTAAGCACTTTTCCAGCACATTCAATGGGCTTCCAAGCAGGACAAAATACAGTGACTGAAACAGTGAGTCCACAAAACTGGCTGGAGAAAAAGACCTTTTCACCGGGAGGCTATGGGATATAGTGAAATGAATCGCAGACGATTGGTCCTTTTACACCAAGAGCAAAAATTAATATGAAACAAAAAATTTGAATCTGAATGAGTCAGGCTGAAAGAAGTACAAATTCACATCCGTACAGTAGAGGGTGCAACAGAAACACACCTTTTCTGCTGCAATATACCTTTCCAGATATTAAAAGAACAGAACACATGGGACCCATGACTTGGGCTGCATTTGAAATCGCATACGTCCCTACTAAATAGTAGGCGTAAATCAGTATGTGACAAAAGTATGTCCGATACTTCTCATAAAAGAGAAAGTACTCATAAAAGAGTAGGCAAAAAGTACCCGGATGACCTACTACTTCCGGCGAGATTCTGAAGTGTGCATACGATGAACACTTTACTATCCCATGAGGCCACAGGAGAGGATTTATAAAAGGCAGTGAAGCGATGTAACTGACGCTGGTAGATCACATAATGACAACATGGCGAATGTACTACATCCAGATTACATTCATACTACACACATATATACTAAATAGAACACATTTCGTGAAATAATTACTTATTCAAAATAAGTACCTACTCATGAGAGTATGCAATTTCGGAGACAGACTCGATCTTTTAAAAAAAGAAAAATATTTATTAATCTTACTGGAAGTTCTAAGGAAAAAAACCAAGCATTTATTTTCAAAGAGGATATTCAAAATTCAAGGACATTTCAAACATTGAAAACATAATGTTTAAAACAAGCTTTTTCCAAACTCTTTATGAACCCTGAATAGAGCACCAGCCCCACCCGATCACAATTTTGTTTATCAATGTTGTTTATCAATGTTTAACCCTTTAACTATCTTGTGTTTTTCAGTAGCAGGGATATTTATCCATGACTTATGTAGCTGTAAATCCAATTGACAGGTTGAAAGCAAATGGTTATGGTCTCAACAGAAGTTCAGAGAAACACTGGTTTATTACATAGATGTGACCCTTACAGATGCCTCTCTTCTCCAGCCAGTTTTGTGGACTCTGAGCTGCCTCTGGACTCTCAGGGTTCAGAGTTGCTTGCAGATACATTTGACATCCTCTCCCTGAAGGAGATGAAACTGTCAGCCATGAGCGGCCCAGCAGCAGGAGAGGAACCTCAGGAGGATGAGATGGCCATGGCTAAAGCTGTCATACAGGTGGCCCAGAAAAAGTTGGTCTCACAGGTGAGAGAACATCCTGAGTGTAAATTCTGGAGGTGGTCAAAAAAACTATCATCAGCTCTTTGTTAAACTTGCCATCTGTCTTATGTGCAGGTCCAAAAGAGAAACTTTGTGGAGAACGTTATTCCTATCATCATCAGTCTGAAGAACATGCTGGAAGAGCAACACTCACCTGTCCTGAAACACCTTATGGCGTACCTACAGGTGATGCATACAGACATGTTCAGATATAAGGCCTGTGCCTCCCCCTCCCTACTTCTTTAAATAAATTAGTTTTTAATTATTTGTCTACATATTAAACACATCAGACAAATGTTTTGGGCTGTTGCATCTCATCTCAAGCACAAGTTCAGTCAAAATATTTAAAGGGTTAGTTCACCCAAAAATGAAAATTATGCCATTAATGACTCGCCCTCATGTCGTTCCAAGCCCGTAAGACCTCCGTTCATCTTCGAAACACAGTTTAAGATATTTTAGATTTAGTCCGAGAGCTTTCTGTCCCTCCATTGAAAATGTATACGCGGTATACTGTCCTTGTCCAGAAAGGAAATAAAGACATCATCAAGTAGTCCATGTGACATCAGTGGGTTAGTTAGAATGTTTTGAAGCATCGAAAATACATTTTGGTCCAAAAATAACAAAAACTACGACTTGTTACGTGTTATCCGTGTTAACTGACGTGTTATCTGTCTGATACACCAGATAACACGTCAGCAGCGTCTTACGTCACCAGCGTCACTGAACGCGGATTGACAACAGAACCAGAAGAGAATACATTGCTGAATAAAGGAATTGAATTTGTTATTTTTGGACCAAAATGTATTTTCAATGCTTCAAAACATTCTAACTAACCCACTGATGTCACATGGACTACTTTGATGATGTCTCTATTTCCTTTCTGGACAAGGACAGTATACCGCATATACATTTTCAATGGAGGGACAGAAAGCTCTCAGACTAAATCTAAAATATCTTAAACTGTGTTCCGAAATTGAACGAAGGTCTTACGGGCTTGGGACGACATGAGGGTGAGTCATTAATGAGAGAATTTTAATTTTTGGGTGAACTAACCCTTTAACTGGTATTTAAATGGTATTTAAATATTTAAATGGTAAACTTCCATGGTGGTGAATGAGAATACAACAAATATAATTTTTGTTACAATTTGCTCCAATCGCAAACTATAGTCCATGATAGGGTTTCTGTGACTTTGCAAAAGAGGGAAAAATATAGAGAGATTGATTTTGGTGGTCAGAAAAGAGAAAGATGTCAAATATGCTGCCCCTTCCTCAGACATTGTGGTAATGCTAAGGTAATATAACAATATATTCTGTGAAAAGGGTCCATTAGTTTACACTGATTCATCAAACACATCCTTGTGGTAGTTGTAGTACTTATGTAGCAATGTTTTAATTAACTGACAGATTGAAAGCACACAAAAAATGCGAATGTGTCATTAAGTTATTCTTTATGACATTAAATTATATTAATTTATTCATACATATAAAATGGCTTAAAAAAAATGATTTTAAAATTGTGTCAAGTTATTCACACCCATCACAAGACAAGCCTTTTGTTTGTGTGTCTATTGCAGGTGACCATGCAGGACTATCGTTCAGAAGTGAAGGAGCTGTTTGCTGCTGATGAGCAGTTGGCTGCAGAGGTGGAGTATAACATGAAGCAGTTTGAAAAGGAAAAACAACAACAAGAACAACAACAGATGGAAAACCAATTGGCCAACTTCACAATGTCACCCCGACAAAACGTTAGTCAAACATACGCATGCATCGGAAAGTAGCAGAAATTTGACAACAAAGCCTTTACTGCCAGTTTTTGACCTTGTCTCTCTTTCTTTCCTCTGTTTCTCTCCCTTGCCCATTCTTCTGTAGGGTAATGCCATGGCTTCTCCTGCCCAGGCAGCAAATGTTGGGAGGCAGACACCGAGGGGAGGTTTTGCCACCCCTCTACATCCTCATGCTAATAAAGGACCCGCACAAACCCCAAAATCTGCTGATGCTCTGAGGTAAAGCTGAGCCACATCCAAGTACAACAGATAACCTGGCATTTTTTAGTTCGATATCACCAATATCAATATAATAATATCATCAGCAGCACACTTTATCTATAAAAATAAGGCAAAAGTGTTATGTATGAATATTCACATCACTTTTACAATTATTCGTTCTCTCAGGCGCCGCACATATGCAGGCATGGTAACTCCAGTCAGGGGCCATTCTTCCCCTACAGTGTTTTCAACAGGTAAAGCAAAATCACCATTTTTTTTTGTCAGCAGCCAAACAATAATATTGCTCATACAGAACAACACAGATCTATCATATCTGGGATTTTTTTTAAATTATTATTATTTTTTACATCTGCAGTACAATAATTAATCACACAACTTCAAGGGTATTTTAGATGTATTTTTTATCATAATTATATTCTAAAGAACATCTGTATTATCAGTTGAAAAGAATTTTCAGTCTCTCTCTCTCTCCTGACAGGTCGAGGAAAACAGATTGGGAGAGCCATTAGTACTCCACAGGGTAAGATTAATTCATTTGGACGTAATTAACATAATTACAAAAGTCCATCTTTAGAGAAACTGCTATTTAATTGAGCTCTTTTCTGATTCCTTTTAAGCGAGCATCAATGAAGTGACATTTGGAGAGCAAGTCAGTGCCATCTGCAATGAATCTAGAAGAGGTATGTTTTTGCGAATGGTCATTCGCATTTAGTCTTATGTTCATAAATCTCATTTACAACACTATGGTGTTCAAATGTTTTAAACCATTCAACGAGTACTTGGAAATTTGCGAAAATGGTCAAATGTGTCCTTAGTTACAGGAAGCAAAGATGTGGAGGAAGAAGAGGGTGTTCTACATCTGATGTCACCAGAGCACAAGTAAGCTTATACATTTCATTATGCATTGAGAGCTAAGCTGAATTTACATGTATTCATTTAACACACACACTTTTAAATAAAGTGACTTCATGAGGGATACAACAAGCACATCATCTTAAAGAGGTAATAGACACAAGAAGTGATAGTAATACATAGTTTTAGTCTAGACATCGTTCATTTACATTTCAATTACAGGCACACTGTTAATAAACAGAACTGCATGCATTTTGCAGAAGACATTTCTTTTGGCTGTGCTTGATCATCCTGCTGCTCATAAAACATTCCCTACTAGGCTTAAGAAACATAACCAGTTTAAATAGAAAGGATCTCAAGCTGTCTCTAGCGGAGGATGTTACTGTAGCTTTACCCGTTAATAGACACGGTACTTCCTTGAAAATAAATTTCAGCACAGGGCTACAACAACCATAATGAAATGACCCTTCACAGTATATACTGTTTTACAAAAATATTAGATGAAGCATGAAGGTATATTGGTTAAGGTTATCTTTTTTTCTTTTTTATTCCGCCCTTTAGAAAAGCAGTGCCCAGGCAGTGGAATGTGGAATCTCCTCTTGTACAAAAACTGAGATCCAAGAAAAGGTTTTAGTGAATGTTTATCTGTGCATTTATTATGATGTAGTATGTATTGATTCTACCTTTCAGTTCACTGTACCTTTATAACAAGCCCTCTTTATTTCACTGTTCTCTTGATGACTCTCCTTTTTTTACCATTTCGTCATCTTGTCTTGTTTGTAAAAAGGAAATGTTATTGAATGCTTTTGATACTTTGGATTGTATCATGTGGATTTCCTCCAAACCTGGTTGCTACATGGAAATGTATGGAATGTGTCTGAAATTCGCAATCTACTATCCCTGCCATTCATATCAGTAGAGAAAGTGTGGCAACTAATGATTATTATATGGAGCAGATTTATCACCCATTGTTACACAGTGTTCTGTTTCTCCTTATGTTTATATATATATATATAAATATAATAAAACATTTTGTCATGCAAGTGACTTTTTTTAAGGTGTAATCCACTTTCTTGTGTGCTTTTAATCACTGAGTATTATCACCTGTGTCTACAGAATGGATTACCAGTGTTTGCTGTCTTTATTGCAGATGAAGTGGATTAAATGTATTTGACGAGACATTCGTATGAGACGTTTCAGACGTCCAAATGTAGCAACACAAATACTTTCATTCAGTACTTTTTAGTGTTTAATACAGCACCTGTGTTAATACCAATAAAGTGAGGTCTTTATTTTTTTTATCAGTTTTATTTCGATAAACATGACACAAAATACAGGTAAAACGATTACATGAAGAGTTAGCATTAGCATAACTGAAGGTGTCAGAATAAACATGAAATGCACATTGTTGTCTTTTCAAGATCACAGCATACTGTTTCCAAACGAGATATAATCAGTCGTATTAATAATACACAAAGAAAAGCATAAAATGTTGCCAACACTGCACAGGCTGCTCCATAAATATAAATCTGACATTTTTCTTTGAAGAAAATGGTAAACCCTACATTTATGAGGACAAAATATCCCCACCAAGATGGCAATATCTGAAATCCCTTTACTTGTGGGGACATTTTTTGGTGCCCATGAGGAAAACGGCTTATAAATCATACTGTGATGTTGTTTGAAAATGTAAAAATGCTGAAAGTTTTCTATGATGGGTAGGGTTAGTGTGAGGGGATAGAATATACAGTTTGTACGGTATAAAAATCATGTCTATGGAAAGTCCCCATAAAACGAAAAAAAAAAACATGCGCGAGTGTGTGTGAAAAATAAATTAATAATGAATAATTTTTGGAAGTTACATTTCAATACGTTCAAAACCTGATGATCATGTTAACCAGCATGAATTGATAATATCCCAAATAACATAGCGTGTACTTTAATAGCGTGACGTTTAGCACAAAGGCGTTTCCTCTCTTTTCCACATGAGGGAGACAGACACCTTTTGATATTTGTCCTGATTATAGACTGCAAAAAAAAAGGTCCTGATACATGATTAAAAATGGAATTCTGACAACAAGAAAAGTAACAGTTTGCTGTCTTTGAGATCTAAATTTCAGATTCGGTCTCAGTCAACTTTTTAATGGTTGAACATGGATCATTCAGGATATATTTGTTTAACATTTTATTTATTTATTCTTACAGATAACTACTTATTTTATTTTAAAATAAAAATATAATATATGAATTAAATTTATAAATATTGAATTAATAATGAGTTTAATTAAATTCATTTAATTATATTAACAAAAATAGAAGAACAAGAACAGAAAGGGTTGCCTTATTCTAATGTTTTGACTATACATATGGTAATATATTCGTGATCGTGAATTGTGAAGGTACATTTTATATTAAAATGTATTACTTTTTCAACCACGCATTTTTCAACTATTTAGCCTATATTTTGCTTAACATATCATTTGGGCAGACATATAATGTTATTTACTCATATTACTCCTCATTAAAAATAGCTTTCTATAAATTGTATTACAGTATTTATTAATGAGTACCTTTCTTCTTATTATTATTATAGTATTATTATACTATATATTATTATAGTCTACTATTTATTATTCTGCTGTTTTGTAAATCATGTTTTACTGTTTGTGGAACGCTGACTGGCTGTTGCTTAGAGGTTGCTAAGAGAGATCAAGACGCGTCGGAGTGAAGCACCCTGGGAAGTGAAACGTTTCCAGCAAACAAAAATGAAGGCACGTATGTTTTTGTATATGAAAAAAACCTTAGTTTGCTATTGCATTTAAACTGAATATCGCTATTTGAAGTGCACTTGCTTTTGCGAAGATGTTTTTAAAAGCATCACGTATAGCATTAGCACAATGGCTAGTTAGCTCAGCAGCAATGTCTTACTAGTGAAAAAAAATGTAAATAAAAGTGAACAAACTGCAAAATACGGATAAACTAAACTTTTCCCTGTCAGCTAGTAATATAAATGTTGTCCAAAAAGATTGGACAGTTATAACGTTATCTTTCAAGATCGTATGTAGTTTTGTTGTCATTTTAGCCTGATATTCTATGACTGCCGTTTATTATTGAACTGTATTTATTTGAGACTTGTTTTGTTTCTTTTCAGCGTGTTTTCACGCTGTCAGAAAAGTCCTGGTCTGGATCATGTTTGCAATACAAATGGCAGAAAACAGTAGGAAACTATCTTGCAGCTGCAGGGTGAGTACCGTTTGCTGGTTTATATAGGCAAGAAGTGTTCATCTTTTTAGGCAATGTTTGAGTGAAATATTTTATATATCCACAGCCCTGACAATTTTGTAAAAATCTTTGATCGACATGGACAGAAGGTCAATGAGTTAAATCTCCCTGGGTAAGTGAGCATTCAGGCATGCTCTGTCTGAGACTAATTTAGAGTTTAAAGATATTTTAAGATTGGATGTAATATTGTTTCTTTACAACTATAGAGCAATATTGCAGGACGGACATTCTCTTTCTGCAGTTGCTCATACTTTAGTGTTTTTGTGCGTACAGGAATTGTCTATCTCTTGACTGGGATAAAGATGGCGATATCTTGGCTGTGATTGCTGAAAAGTCCAGTTCCATTTACTTGTGGGATGCAAATGTTAACAAAACCTCTCAGCTGGACAGTGGTATGAGGTGAGTGATGTGATGAGAGAGGGAATGTGTCAGAGAATAAACTCTCTAAACTTTTTTTCAGCTGATGCCCTTTTTTCCGGTTGATACAGAGATCAGATGTCCTTCCTGCTCTGGTCCAAAACTGGGCCACTGTTGGCTGTTGGCACATCTAAAGGAAACCTTCTCATCTACAACCAGCAAACCTCACGCAAGATTCCTGTTCTGGGTAAAATAGAATAATAATAAAAAAAGAAACGTGTGAATATTTCTCATGTCATATATTTATTTCTTCTTTCAGACATGTGTTTTTTATATGTATATAATTTATTTATAAATATAATGTATTTTAATATAATATATTATATTAATATTAAATATATATTAATGAAATGGATAAAACATTTCCAAAGGAACAGAAAAGGTTGCCTTTATCCTAATGTTTTAACTGTTTCTCTGATCCCTCTTGCAATTTTTTAAAATATATATATTCATGAAATGTGAAGGTTTAAACAAAATATATTTTCTATTTAAAAATATATTACAATTTATATAATATGCTTCACATATATTTTGGGCAGACACAAAAAAGTATTTGGCGTATGGAATACACTGGAGTTTAGGTACTCCTTATCAAATATTATGTCCCTCTCCTTTCTACTATTTATTTTGGGTAAAAAACACACATACTGTATATTCATGTAGGTAAGCACACAAAGAAAATCACATGTGGCTGTTGGAGCTCTCACAACCTCCTGGCGTTAGGCAGTGAAGACCGCAGCATGACGATCAGCAACCACGAGGGAGACACCATTCGACAGGCACGTGAGGATCTGTCAGAGCGAGATCCTGTGTTATCGTATCTGCTGGTGCGGACGTATAGATGGCATAGTTTGAAATGTTGTTTTCTGCTCTTTCTTGCCCTCAGAGCTCTGTGAGAGCAGATCCTGCAGATGTTCAGTTCTCAGTGATGAAAACAGATGAGAGATCATCTCCAGGAGAAAGCACTGTATGTGGACATGCTTATTTTACCTGATTTTTTACACTGATTGATTGTACTTATTGGTAGAGGTGTACGTATGAGCAAAATCTTATATTACATTATGAGCAATTTCATATCACAGTAAAATTCATATACTATTAACTATTTAAAAAAATGTATATATATTTTATATAATATATATGATTTTTTATAATTGTAATAATCACAATATGGGATAATACTGTGTTAATTACTTAATGTAAGGTGCTTTGTCTTTAGGTTATTTTCTCTTTATTTTGAACTTCATGGATGTAAAAAGCTTTCTGGCATTACTGTACAAACAGTGAAACTAAGCTTTCTCCATCTCTGTATTATTATTATTTTTTTACGTTGTTTCATGAGTATGCAAATATTTCTACAGATTGACTAAATGATCTTTAACTTGCAGGTGAGTGTGGCTTTGGGCAAGAAGACCCTGTTTCTTTTTAACATTAATGATCCCGATAACCCTATAGAACTGGCCTTCCAGCAGCGCTATGGCAACATCATCTCCTACCGCTGGTACACACACACACACACACACACACACACACACACACACACACACACACACACACACACACACAGATGTACTTCATTGTGGGAGTGCCTGTTTTAACTCTTTGACCACTGTGCTCAAACAAGACATTTAACCACAGATTTAATGACTGTTCCTTCAATCAATTTAGTCATTTTGGAGACATTTAAAAAAATGTGCTAAATAAACAATAACTAAGAATAATAATAATAAAAAAAACGTCCTGGTTGCCAGTGCCATGCAAAAGTGAACTGCGATTTTAGTTACTACTAAAAATACATTTATAATTATTTTTGTGCTGTCTTATCGATTAATTAGATCGAACATAAAAGTTTATGTTTACATAATATGTGTGTGTGTGTGTGTGTGTGTGTATTATTATATTTATATTATATGTCTGTGTGTGTATACTGTATACACACACACACACTCATATTTATATATATATATATATATGCGTATATGTATATATACACAGAGACGGATACACACATATATATAATATATATAAATATAATATATATAGTGTATGTACACACATATATTATGTAAACAAACTTTTATGTAACATGCGATTAATCGATTTGACAGCACAAAATTATTTATAATGTACCTTTCTTAAAGGTTAAAAAAAAAGTCAACCAAAACACAAAGAGAAAAAAAACATCACTCAAAACATAATTGCTTATTGTGTTTTTTCATATACTGAACACATATTTTCCTTTCTGTCTATAGGTATGGGGATGGCTATATCATGATAGGATTTTCTCATGGTTATTTTGTGGTAATTTCCACACATATCAGTGAGATTGGCCAAGAGTTGTTTCAAGCCCACAATCATAAAGACAGCCTTTCTAGCATCGCCATCTCACAGTCACTAAACAAGGCTGCATCCTGTGGGGACAACTGGTAAGTGTTTATTAGTATCAAAGACTTAAGATATACAAAGACGGTGCACTCGTATAACTATGGATGGGAGAAAGTGCAACGCGCAATATGCCGGAAAAAGTCCCGCCTTCTAAGTAAAAGAGCCAATCGTAAAGTCACTGAGATGTACACTTAAGACTGCACATGTGCATTGGCTGGTCCAGCCTGAAAAATGCAGTGTTTTGTCAAGTGTTTAGAAACAAAATTTATGAGACAGTTGTTGTCAGATTTCATTGGTGATTTCAAATAAGAAATTTAATCGTAAGCTTGGTGAACAGCTTTAGAGAATTTGATGTTTCCCCATTCAAAGAGATATGAGCTATACTTGCATGACTGAAATAGCTGCTCGAGAATAATTTCAAAGATGCCCACTGAGTGAAATGAATTGCCTTAAAGGGACTTTGCTAGTGTGCACATTACAATAGATGTCTGGATAACTGCCATATACCACATTTTCCCGGTAAGCTGATCGACAGTTTAGGTCAGTTGTCAAAACTAATTTACATATACAAAGTCTTTATAAATAGATTTAAAGGACTGACCTCACCTACAGCTCTCAGACGCACACTTCACTGTTTCGTCCAATCATGTTTTATCTACCACTCTCATTGAACATGAAATTTTATTTCTGTGCTGTTAAGATAACACTATTGTATCTCTCTGTGAGTATTAAGATACATGACCTGACTGATCTGAAGGAAATGTATGCTATAGTCACGCTGGATGAGGAGACCAAAGGTATGAAATCATTTCTGATGCATATTGATGCCCTGTATATGCGTTTAAAAAGAAAAAATAGTTCTCCTCTGAAGTGTGCATATTCAGTGAACACTCACTCATGTCTTTCTCAGGCCTTGATCAGATGTGTTGGACTGATGATGGGCAGCTGTTAGCAGTGTCTTCTCAGCAGGGCACTTTGCATGTCTTCCTCACCAAGCTTCCCATATTGGGAGACAGCAGTGGCACTAGAATTGCATATCTCACATCCCTGCTGGAGGTTACAGTCGCTAACCAGTTGGAAGGGGTGAGAAGACGATACAAAGACATACACTTGTACAAAAAATCTGTTAAATGTGCTCACAAAGCATTACTATAACTATTGATCATCTTTTTCCAAACTCCTAATGCTAAACACTAAACATGCATGTAACCTGTCTTGCATTGTTAACACTACAAATGTGTATGATACCGCAAATTGTGCAATTTCTTGAAAAGAGGTGTGCTATTACTTTTCTAAGCAATCAGAATTGCACTTTTTTATAGAGCTGCTCAATTCAGGATACATTGAGAATCACGATTTTTAAAAAAAAAATAGAGATCACTATTCTGAATATACAACCAAACAAAATAACATGTAATTAACTTCTGGGTTCTGAAAAAAAGGTTAATTGCTGCTTTCTATTTAACAAAAATATTGAATTAATCTGAATTAATAATAATAAAAAAATAGTTTTGAATGAAGGATTCATTGACTCCCTCATAAAGACTTCTGCTGCATCCCAATTCGCCTACTTATACTATGCCCTAAAAGTATGTACTGTTTTTGTGAAGAAAAAGTACATACTTTTAAGTGTATCAGAATCATAGGCAAGCTTTGGGACATACTACTTCTTCATAATCGCATCTTTAACGGACAGCTCTGTCACTTAGTTATGTGGATCCTGTCACCATTTAAACTGACCTGTCAATCATCTCGTCACAGTTAAAATCCTCCACATTCAATGTAATATAATATCCCACCGCATCGAAGAGAAACGTAGTAGCACATTGATCTGCCAGTCGTGGGTCTTTCATGCAGAGACTCTCCTCATGTGTTTGTATTATGATGCATTTAAAAGTTAATGACCAAACTTTATCTTCATAAAAGTTCACAATGGTGTTGCAGATGAAATATAATGTGGATAACATTGAATAAACATTGAATAAACATTAAATAAACATGAATCATCATCCAACACGCAATGGGTTGTGGGCAATATTAGCCGACAATTATCAGATTTCGGAAATAGTAAACCATCCGGGTATCTTTGGAATACTCATTTCAATATAAGTACTACATTGTAGTTTTGAATACTATTAAGGATGGCTAGTATTCAAATTGGGACTAAGCATTCACTTGTTTCATTAATGGATAAATCAGCATTTTGGAACTAGTCTCTTGAATGAATGTTTCAATGACAAATACTTTTATTTAACATAATAGACATAGCCAAATCGTTGTCATTTATGAATAAATCGCGTGGGTGTTTGAATCAAGATTGCAATCTTTTAACGATTAATAGTCCAGCTCTACCTGGTACACGACGAAACGGTTGAGAAAATCCCTTAGATTTTTGTTGAAGGTAAAACTTGAGCCATATCTAGAGATTTAGGGTGGGTTTCTTTTAATTTGGACCATTAAGCAACCATCTAGCAACCGCCCAGAGCATCCTAGCAACTACCTAGCAACACCCTTAAGGCCCGTTCACACCAAGAGTGATCACTATAAAGATAACTAATAAGATAGTATTAGTGTTCACACCAGTGGACAATATTGTTCTGTTTCTTCTAAGCGTGTGCTTGTCTGTCACTTTAAATGCTTGAACTCGTTACACCAGGATGGATTCTGATTGGCTGTCAATGTTTTTATCGTTGATCAGCTGTATAAAATCGTTAGTGATTCAATTGATATCGTTTCTCCGTTATCGTTACAGCTGTGGTGTGAACTCGGCTATTCTTTAATATTGAGAACGATTTTCTTGAGAACTTTATCGTTATCTTTATAGTTATCGTCCTTGGTGTAAACGGGCCATTAGAACGACTAACAACTGCATAACAATGCCCTTGCAACCACCCACAACACCCTATCATTTTGTGGTTTTGCCAGAATGTTTTCTTCCAGAAAATGTAAAAATATAGTTTAAAGATGGCATTTTATCTCTTCTTAGGAGTCCCCCGTTGCTGTGTCAGTGGAGGTGGAGCCTAATTTCATAGCTGTGGGACCATATCATGTTGCTGTGGGCATGAACAACAGAGCGTGGTTTTATGCATTAGGAGATGGTGGTAATTGAGGAACAGTATGAATTCACATTTGAGAAAAAAGGAAATATTCTGACTTGTAGCAGTAACTTTCTTTACACCTTAAAGGATTAGTTCACTTCAAAATGAAAATTCTGTCATCATTTACTCACCCTCAAGTTGTTTCAAACTTGTATGAATTTCCTTCTTCTGCTGAACGCAAAAGAAGATATTTTGAATCTCGGTAACCACACAGTTGATGTACCCCATTGATTTCCATAGAATTCTTTTTCCTACTATGGAAGTCAATGGGGTACATCAACTGACTGGTTACCGACATTCTTCAAAATATCTTCCTTTGCGTTCAGCAGAAGAAAGAAATTCATACAGGTTTGAAACAACTTGATGGTGAGTAAACGATGACAGAATTTTCATTTTGAAGTGAACTAATCTGTGCATGTGTGTTTCAGGTGTGGAGCGTGTAAAAGACACTGAGTATTTAGGGACAGTGGCCAGTATGTGCCTGAACTGTGACTATGCTGCTGCCCTGTTTGAGGGGAAAGTCCAGTTGCATGTGGTAAGAAGACAATCGTGTAAAAAGACATAATTGTGAATATTTGACTGTCAGCTTTTTCTACTTACTTTTTGTTTTAATGTGTGTGTGTATGAAAGATTGATGGAGATGAGCAGGTTGTTCAGGAGGACAGACAGACGAAACTGTTTCCGGAACCCGATCAGAAATACCGCATCCTCAGTCATGCTCTCACCTCTGAGTTTCTGTATTATGGGACTGATGTGAGTCATTCACAAATACATCATCTTTTTTTTCATCCTTACCTCATTCTCATTTTATTAAATTGATAGTTATGGTTCTGAATGCTGTTTGGTTTGTGCTAATACACTTTATAAAACACATTGTGTAACTTCTTAAAAGCAGATATTCGGGCACATTTCGGTTTTTACAAAAAGAACATGCATGAATGACAAAATAAGGTGCAGAACATGCTTAATGTTTAAAAGAGTTAAGCGCAATAAGCCATGGACATGGACATCATGCGATCCTGAATTCAGTTCTCTTTAGCGGTGAATTGTGCTTGAACGGTCAGAGACACTTTTCAAAATATCTGTCTTGGTGAGTATTTACATAAACATATATTCGTTATGTCTTAAGTGAATGTAAACAGTTGGGGGGGAAATCTAAATTGTGATTATTAATATAGTAATTATTATTGGTCACACTTTAATATACAGTCCTGTTCCACATGTACATACTATGTACTTCTTATAGTAATTACAATAACTAGGTACTAAGCCTGAACTTACCCCTAAACCAAACCTTAACCCATGTAGTATTGCTTTAACCCTTGTATTGCCCTCGACTTTCTTTGGTAAGTACACTGGAAGTGCATGTAAGTGCATGTACTCTAAAATAGAGTGCAACCTTATTATTATTAAAAGAATTTGAGAAAAGATACATCGAGAATCGTTTTATAATCTAATCAATAACTTCTGAATCGTAATTGAATCAATTCATGAGGCAACTGGAGATTCACTCTATTTAATAATATATTATAGTTGTATTATTTATATAAAGTATATTATGTCTTCTAGCAGCAGGATACTTATTAAAATAAAATGTTAATGAAAATGTATGCCCTTAATATTTTGTAGTCTGATAAAAGCAATAAGGCGAGTGCCTTGGCGAGTAATGTGAGCCCTTTAGTGTGTTCTTCAGCCCTTCAGAGCCCTACTCTGTTCATTATATAACACGGCCTTTCGTACCTTACCCCTAAATGTGTCATTCTTTGTGTTCTTTCTGCCTATGTTTTTGTCTCTCTCTCATTCTGTAGACCGGGTTGATTCAGTGTTTCTATTTTGAGGACTGGCAGAGTGTGACTGAATATCGCCATACAGTGGGTGTACGCAAAGTCTTTCCTGACCCCAATGGGACACGTCTCGTTTTTATTGATGAAAAAAGTGACGGCTTCCTATACTGTCCGGTACACACAAACAAACACGTTTTCCACTCTTAAAGTTCATGTAAAAATAAAACCCTTCTTTTTTTTTACTCGCCATCATGTTGTTCAAAACCTGTATGACTTTTTTCAGAATATCTTATTTTGTGTTCCGAAGAAAAGAAAGTTAAGTAGGTTTGGAATGATATGAGGGGCTGAGAGTAAATGATGACAGATTTTTTATTTTTGTGTGAACTATGTCTTTAATGACCAGCAGAAGGAAAAAAAATGACAAACTTTAAACCAAGTGACATCTGTTTTTCCTATAGGTGAATGATTCAGTGTTTGAGATCCCAGACTTCTCTCCTGCCATTAAAGGGGTGTTGTGGGAAAACTGGATCAGCAATAAGGGTGTGTTTGTGGCGTATGAAGAGGACAAAGTCTACACATATGCCTTCCACAAAGACACCATACAGGGTAAAAGCAAAATGTTTTTATCATTAATAGGTATGGGAGTTGTAATATTGGTTCCGATTTCATGTAATGATTACGGATACGGATAATGGTTCTGATAGACGTTCTTTTAGTAATTTTTTTTGAGAAAGCATGGACAGTGTTAAAACTTTGTTTGAACATATTCACATAAGTTTAAAATTCTTTTAAAAAAGTTCTCAATTCCCATCCCTAATCATCAGATAGACATTTTGTTTTATCGGGCAATGAAACAGATTACACTGCTACTGAATTTTCATCACTGTGTTTTTGTACATGTTTTTCTCTAGGCTCTAAAGTGATTCTAGTTGGTGCCACCAAGTTGCCATTTTCCCATAAGCCCTTGCTGTTGCATAACGGGGAGCTGACATGTCAAACCCAAAGTGGGAAGATTAACAGTGTGGTTTTAAACACACATTCATTCCTCAACAACCCACATAGTGACACTAGCAAAGACAAACTCCAGTCATTACTGCAACAGGCCATCATGCTGAAAAGGTAATTTCATGCTACATTAGTTTGATTTGGAAGTTTATTGTGCATTCTTAACTACAGGATATCAAGCCAAAAAATACTAACCTAAATGTTTCTGGGAGCAAGGTTGTTAAATGTATAATTTATCAATGATTGTATCCAGGTTCACATGATTTCTTCAGCAATGTTCTGAACTCTGTCAAATGTTTGTGCGCAGGTTTTCTGATGCGTGGAATACCTGTAAAGCTCTCAACAAAACCGAGGCGTGGGGTGAGCTGGGCAGGGCATGCCTGCACCACATGGAGGTGGAACTGGCCATTAGAGTATACCGCATGATGGGAAACGTCGGCATGGTCATGTCCCTAGAGGACATCAAGGTGTGACCATGTCACTAGGGCTATGTCTACATTAATCCGGATAGATTTGAAAACGGGAGTTTTCGTTTCAAAACGCTCTCCGTCCACACTAGAGTTTTTCAAGTGTTTTCCAAAAGTTTCTCATTCACACTGAAACATCGTAAAATGCTTAATTACAGAGCATGCGTAAACCATCATAAAAGCTCACTGAGATGATACAGACAGAACAAGACATAATCAAGTTATCAGGCAATTCTTCTGGCAGGATCATTTTATTTAGCAAAATATCTCACCAATCACTGATGCGCCCAGGTTGCACTCACTCGCCATTATATGTTTGGTCTAAAACGCAATTGCTCTCATGTTTTGCCGCAGGACAGCAAATGGGAGTGAGTTTTTTTTTTCATATTCATATTCATATGAGTCATATTTGCAGGACTGTGATATGAAGAGTGTGCAAAGTAACATATTTTAGCAATTGTGTGAAAGTGAATACTGAACAGGCACAATACGCTATAAACATGAATATCTGGGTTCAATATGCGTCAGATTGCTAAACTCGCGTCATCGTTTTTAAATACCTCCGTTTTCACAGTCCACACTACAATGCAAAAACAAATGTATCCACTTTGGAGAGCGTTTTCAAAAGTGTGTACAGAAGGGCAAAACGGAAAGAAAAACCAAAACGTATTAGTGTGGACAAAGCTCTGTTCTAAAACGTAGTGTACTGCCTCAGTAGGCAGAATTATAAAGTTAGCATAAAATGGAAATTTACCATATCTATTTTTTTTAAATGCATGTTATTGAACTTATTGTAAACAATTGATCCATGCATATATTAATTATTTTCTCATTTTTAATCAGAATGCCATAAACCGATTTTCCGGCGAAACAACAGACTTCTCCAATTATTTTGTATACATAAACCCTCCCCCTTTCTTACAATTGACTGCAAGCTCATATTAAGATCTACCTCTATCCAATCAAGTACCCGTTCTACTTTTTTTTCCCGATAATCCGTTTCACTCGGATGTATATGTCACAGTATTGAAGAAAAGATCTTCCACTACTTCCGTTAAATCGTGACTTCATCATATGTGCACTGATTCTTAAAGCTTCTTTTCCAAAAGCTTGGCATCTCATTACATTACCCCCTAAAATAAAAGCCTTGCATGTATTCCATGGAGAATATAATGCCATAATGCACTGTGACAACCAATGTGAAAAGAATTAATCCAAGGAGGCGAACAATACAAAAGATGTTTATTATAAATATTTAAAAATGATAACATAATAATTCATTCAATACTTTAGAAGTATTGATACATTTTTTAATAGTGAAAAAAGGGTTACACTTAACAATAAGGTTTATTAATTTGTTAATAACTGTAATAACATAACAATGAAACATACTTCTAAAGCACTTATGCTTATTTTAATTTCAATATTTACTAATACATTATTAAAATAAAAAGTTGTATCTGTTAATATTATTTAATCGACCTCAGATAACGAGCTAACAATCAGCAGTTGTATTTTTATTAACTAATGTTAACTAAATTTGATAAATACAGTAACAAATGTATTGCTCATTGTTAATGTTAGATAATACATTAACTAATAGGACCTTATTGTAAGGTTTTACCAAAAATTTTATTAATATAAAATTTGTGTGTGCCATGTAAATTTTATTGTTATTCATTATTGTGTTGCCTGTATTGAAATCAATGTTGAGTATCCAGTGCACAAGGACATATGACACATTATAACATTCTAAATCAGGACTTTTATAAGGTTCTATTTCAGTTAGGATGTTGCCATAGAAGGAAGCACAAGCACCCCATTTAGGCAGTAAGCAGTGAGGGAGCTCACTGGGTTTTGGAACAGAGACATTGTGTGTCCGGAGTAAAGAATAAGTTTGAACTCTTTTACACACTGAAGTGTTGTTCATTGACTGTGTCTGCAGGGAATAGAGGATCAAAATTTGCTGGCTGGACATTTGGCCATGTTCTGCAATGACTACAACCGAGCCCAGGACCTGTATCTGACATCTTCGTATCCCATGGCAGCCCTGGAGGTAAAATAGCCATGCACACACACACATGCATGACAGTTTATATGTATGCATCTAACTATGTACTTTTTTAGACTTCCAAACTCTACTGTTGTGTGTGTAGATGAGAAGAGACCTGCAGCATTGGGACAGTGCGTTACAGCTGGCTAAAAGACTGGACCCTGATGAGATCCCATTCATTTCTAAAGAATATGCCATACAGCTGGAGTTTGTGTAAGTCAACTACATTACATTAGTTAATTACATCTAAAACAGCTGTTTTGGAAACACATCACATGCACATTTCACTGCACCTGAAGTGACATGGACTTGTTTATTGTTCTAGATGCACCTGCAAGGAAAAGCCAGTGTAATAGAGTGCCTCAAGGTTGACGTGTTTTTGTTGGTCAACACGGATGTTAGCATTACTCAGGTTCCCTCAACAAAAAAACAATAGGATTTTTTTCCATTGGCTTCCATTTGCAGGAAATAAGCAGTGACCAACAAAACTTTATAATTATTCCTTGATAAACTTCACAAATGAACACAACTTTTATGAATTTTGAAGAGTAAATACAATCGCCAGAAGTAAAAAGCTAAATGTAGGCTACAAACAAACTACACCACGGTCACCACCAATAATCTTCCAAAGTTTTTTGCACAACAGAACCCCCAACCAAATATATATGCCGAAAAACTATTCTTTTTAACCCTCATTCTGACCCTCTGTCTGAAATGACCCATTTTTAAGGAGCAGCTCCTTTAAGGTTTGTGAGTACACGGTCACTGATATGATTGGCTAATGTGACTTAATGTAACTTTAAAATAGCCCAGACACATACCTCTATTTTTTATGGTATTGTACTCCAGTTCAGATTTTTTGGTCTGAGGTTATGGAAAAATTGTACATTGTTCTTAAGATTAAAATACCATTTATCCCCTTCTCTATGTTTGTTAGGAGAACTTTCAGAGCTTGACGCTGCCCCACATTACATAAAATTAGTCCTTATTCTTTTTTTTCTTCTCATATTGTATTGTTGTAAAATACTTAAAATAATTGGATGGGTCAAAAGAAACGTTGTTTTCGGTCTTCCATTCGTCTGGTTGACAATAATGGGTTCTATTTGGTTTTGACGTGACGCTCGCATCCTGTGTAGGCAAATGTCAGCCGTTAATCAACTGAATGCCAGTGGCCTATGGTGCGAAGATGTATAACTCATTGTTAATGTCTTTCTCTGGAGGCAGTCATTTGCAAATGTATTTGCCCGTGTGGCGTCACAAATCCGAGGTCCCCCAATATCAAAACAAGCTGTTTTTTGAAAGCTATAGCTGGGGCATTTAGAAAATAGGCGTAGCCAAGTCCGCCCAAAAGCCTGTCATTCCTAAACGAAAACTCGAAACTTCACAAAAACAGGTGAGAACATGCAACATATGATTCTAAACAAGCATGCAAACTTTTATGGGGATCAGTGACGGTCCATAGGTGGGGCTTTATCTGTTAAAAAGCTTTACAACTATATTTCCTCTGTAAATTGCCTGTATTGGCAGTAAATGGTCTTTTCCATCAATGATCTTGGCGGTTACAGGCTAGTTAAAGAAAACATAATACCTTTTTACTCTTGTGCTTAAAGGTCTTAACATGCTTGAACCCCGATAATTGCTGCTTGCAGCTATATTCCCTTTTGGAATTTTCCGTCTGAACACACTACTCGCACTATTTATACTACAAAACAGCATAGAATAGTAAGCGAACTGGAACACACCTATTGACATGATAAAATTGCTAAAATACTATCGTGTTTCTGGGTTTTAGCCTACAAAAATATGTGATCCCTAATACAGCACTCTAATGTTGATGTAATGTCATATGTTTTTGTGTCACCCTCTAGTGGAGATTATGTGAATGCACTGGCTCACTATGAGAAAGGCATAACAGGAAACAACAAGGTAAGTGTCTGCATGTGTGTCAAATGATGATCAACCACCTTACAGGAAATTCTCATCCAGAAATGACAAATTTGTTATCTTTTACACATTTACAAAGTTGTCAGAGTGCCTTTCTTTCATGGAACAGAAAAGGAGAAATTGTGAATATTCATGGTGCATATTTCAATACAGTGAATGGGGTGACCAAGTGCTGTCAAGTTCCAAAAAGGGAGTCTTGAATCTGAAGCCATACAATATATTTTTCGGTAACACTTTATTTTAAGGTGCTTGTAATAAGCAGTAATTAACAGTTAATAAGACACTTACAAGACCTTATAAGATGCATATAAGATGCATATAAGCATTAACTACTTCATATAAGGGTTAATTAAAGGTCCAGGCCCTGAAGAGTTCAGGGAAACTACTCCCTCTTGGGAAGGTACATTTTTAAGTGACTGGGAGTTTGTGTTACCATTTATGTTTGTTCGGCTGTTCTAAAAGTGCAATGTATTGATACTTGAGAAATGTATTATTTAATTAAATTTATTTATTATCATTAGTTAAAGTAGCTGTATGTAAGATTGTGGCCAAAATTGGTACTGCAATCACTTTCAAATTACTGTAGAGCGGTGTATCCCCTCCCCCTCCTCCCTGACTCGAGGTAGCCAGATAGGCTGCAGGATCCAGCAGGAACATAGGCTGCTACAAGGAGCTTTCAACTAGAGCAGAGCTGGCAACCCGGATGCCGAAACACTACTGACTTCGTGATTGGTAGATAGGTGGAGGGTGGGGCTTCAGGCCAAAACACAACATGACAACATCAACATCAGTTGAGGGCTGCAACTGCACTTTTTAAATGACAATATCGTGGCCGTACTACTGTTGTCAGTGATATAAGTATTTGAAATTAACATGATTTCTTAATATCTAGAGACACATCAGGGCCATTTTATGATTAATTGAAATACATTTCTTACATACAGCTCCTTTAATGCTTATATGCATCTTATATGCATCTTATAAGGTCTTATAAGTGTCTTATTAACTGTTAATTACTGCTTATTACAAGCACCTTAAAAATAAAGTGTTACCTCTTTTTCAAGAATAAAATTTGAGAATTATGGAAGAGTAGAAGATTTTACATGAATAACAACTTAAAATGACATGATTTAATTCCAAAAATACCTCCTTATGGTATCTAGAACCATGAGCATAGACAGTAGATCCTGATATGTCTGTGTTTGTAGTTCCAGGATCATGATGAGAGTTGTCTAGCAGGAGTGGCTCGGATGTCCATTAGAATGGGTGACATCCGTAGAGGAGCCAACCAGGCTATCAAACATCCCAGCAGGGCTCTGAAGAAAGACTGTGGAGCCATTCTGGAAAGCATGAAGGTGTGTGTGTGTTCATTAAGCCCAAAGTGTACGTCATTTTCGCACAGTTGTACATATAGCCTTTCTATCGGAGTATACTCCGTTTAAAAAAGTATGCTTAAACAGGCACAACTTGCACTACTTCCCTTTAGCATCTTTGTAGCCCTGAAATATCTGTCATGAAGATATTTACACATCTTTATAATCGTTTAGGCTGTAGTTGTACAAATGCAGGTTCTTTCTAACCTCCTTTCAAAATCTCTCATTTACTTAGCCATCCATTGTTGTTGTAGTTTGCACATGTTTCTTTCTCTTCTGTTTATTAATTTTTTTCTTTAACTACCTTGTGAATCAATGGCCCTGGGCCACTGTTGCCACTTTGTAGATTAACTAATTTGGTCAAAACAATTCAATGCGCATGTTCGAAAAATCGGGCTGCGTGCGTACAGTATTGTACTGATGTTCGTGTCATGCACACTGTACGAGGACCCTAGCCCATGCATAAAAACTGAGGGCTGTTAGTTTTCAGATTTTCTTTTTTGCTGAATGAATTTTGTGTACAGCAATATTCAGAAGCGGCTCAGCTGTATGAGAAAGGCCAGTACTACGACAAAGCTGCCTCCGTCTATGTACGCTGCAAAAACTGGTAATACAACTTTGCAATGTGATTTAACTGCGTACATCACTGATTTTAACATTGTGCTAGGGAAACATACTTGTGATTTGTAACTAATATTGATCTCTAACCTCTTAATATCAGGGCAAAGGTGGGCGAGCTCCTGCCCCATGTGACTTCCCCGAAGATTCACCTGCAGTACGCTAAGGCAAAGGAGGCTGATGGCAAGTATGTACTAAATGCAATGCAGTCCCTCCAACAACATAAACACTCATATAATGTACGACTTACAGAGGTCACTTCATACTATTATTTATTTATTAATTATTGTAAAGATTTTTTGCCAAAATGAAGAATACATTTTCCATAATTTTCCCTTTTTTTAAATATGAATTATCCATTTTCAACCCTGTAACCATTACAATTAGTTTTCATTGTTGTGACTGTTGTGTAGTACAGGCTCTTCACATGTGAAATGAGATGCAGATCTGTGCATTTTCACAAAGAACATTTTTATCTTGCAAACAAAACATTTTTTCTGGTTGACTGATAATCTGGTTTTTGGAGTATGGAAAAAAATAAATCGGCTCAGCTTATTAAATGGTCCTCTGGGGAGGCATGTTTGTCCTCTGGGGAAGATTGTTTCTTGGGTGTTTATCCTGGAAATTTTTCTCCTTGTTTTATGAATAATACTGTAAAATCACATTCAAGAAACACCAACCAAATTGCCACTTTTCAAATTTTGTGCGTGTATGTGTTTAGATATAAAGAGGCAGCAATGGCCTATGAAAGTGCACGAGACTGGGACAACGTAATTCGAATCCTACTGGAGAATCTTAACAACCCTGAGGAGGCTGTCCGCATCGTACGAGAAACTCAGTCCATTGAAGGAGCCAAAATGGTAGCTAGGTCAGTAAAGAGAGCAATTGTGGAAATGAAATAATTTTTTTCTTTTATAAAATGTATTCTCAACAAGTGATAGAGATTTTTTTAATAGATTATTAGGATTGAACATCTGCCTTTATTTCAAGTTCTTTGCTCATCTTGATGTTCTTTTAGTGAAATGAAATGTTCTTTGACTGCACAGGTTTTTCCTGCGTTTGAGTGATTACGGCTCAGCGATCCAGTTCCTGGTTTTGTCGCGTTGCAGCGATGAAGCTTTTCAGCTCGCCCAGCAGCATGGGCAGATGGAGGTCTATGCTGACATCATTGGTGAGCTCTCTGATCATCTCATACTTGGGTCATTCCTACAGTACATGATATATGTCTAAATAAAATATTAAATTAACATTTTTAAAAGATGGAAATCTTAGTAATTTTCACAATATCACAATTATGTGAAGATATGGGTTATATCATGTGAATACTTTGGTTTACACTGACTGGATTTATTTTTATTTTTTTTTAAAGAAATATTCTAGGTTACTTTTTTCTTTCTCTAATCAAAATGTTTCAAACACAACATGTTTTCATGAGGATATAGTTTTAATTGGTAATTAATATATAGGCTTTCTTATGTACTCTTCAAGACTTTCCATTCTGTTAATCTTTTTTAATATCCCTTTAATTTACAAAGCCAAAGAAAGAACATAATTTTTCATGGTTAAAAATGTTTGACCTAAAGTTGAGGCTATTGTGTAAACTCTCAATCTTTCACTTAGCAAAGGCTTACTTAATTCTTTATTTTCTTTCTGTTCATTCTCTTACCATTGTGTAAATAATCAAGCTATAATTAGTAGTTTAAGTGTCTAAACCTGACCAGTGTATATTAAAAAAAATATGAGGAACCCTGTTATATAAATACTTCCTTCAAATACCGCATAAGCATTTTTTATTTAAAGATATATAGTTAAAAGTAAATAACTTCATTTAACTACGTGTCCAGGTTCGGAGGCTACAATAGAGGACTATCAGAGCATAGCGCTGTATTTCGAGGGGGAGAAGAATCATCTTCAGGCTGGGAAGTTCTTTCAGAAGTGTGGACAGTACAGCAGGGTATGAGATCTGTGTGTGCTGTTAGACTCATTTCTCTCTTTTCCTGCCATGCCTGAGCGCACTGCCCCTCTGTCTTTCAAGCTCTCACTTTCGTCACACTTGGTTGCCCCGCTCTCTTTGCTCATTATCTCCAGAGGGATTCTTTACTTAACTGACTGTGCTAATTACCTCGGTCATTAAATGGTTATTAATATATTTGTATCTGTCTGCACACAGGCGCTGAAGCACTTTTTGAAATGTCCTAGTTCTGATGACAGTTTGGCCATAGAGATGGCCATTGAGACAGTGAGTACAGCTGGGGAGCAATTAATTCACTCTTTACCACATAAAATTCACACAATTTATCACAATAATATTCATGGTATTTATATACTGTAGTTAATTAATATATATATATATATATATATATATATATATATATATATAAAATTAGTATTATGACCCAGAATAGTTTTATGACCCAGAGATTGATCATATCGCCAGATCTCTAGATAATTTGAGGGCTTATTCATTAATAATACAGCATAATACATCACACAGCCCTGCTGCTGTTGAATTGTTTTTCAAATGCGTCACCACCCATGAAATACACTTGATAGAGACACATGATATAATTTGGCCAGCCATCTACTAGTAGGCAGTCATTGCTGTATGTTTACATTACTACGAGGACATAAAAGATCACGATCTCTACGATTCGCTTGAAAAGTAGATTGATCTACTTCAAGATCGTCTTCTTCAGATTGATCGTCTTCAAGATCATACCATGATATAAAACCCTATACTTGGAATTTATCCTCTGCATTCAACCCATCCAAGTTAGTGCACACACATTAGTAGTGAACACTGTAAGAAAAAATGATGTGGACGTCGAAGATCTCAAAAATGAAGTTTATTACAGCATAGCAGTGGCAAGGTACACAAAGCAGCTTGGGTTCACTCACGTCAGAATGAACCCCGAAATAATCTCAGCTCAAACATTTTATACTGTATTACATTCATCTTCCCTCTAAGCATGGAGCTGAAGCTCTGTCTTAAATGTAAATTGAGGATAACAACAAAAAGTAGTTGCCCTCTGTGCCCACATCTTTGATATTCTTTCAAATAAGAACGGCCAAATGTTAAGGTGATAACATTTGACATTGATGACATTTATTTGAAGTCCCTGTAATCAAGATGGTTCTCGATTGCCCGCTGCCGCTCCCACGCTATACAGTAGGTGATAACCCTGACTCTGTGATACTATTTACATATTAATGAGATTGGAAGGAATTGTCTCTATGATAAATAAGCTCTTTTAAGTGAAGGAACATGTACACATATATATTAGAGTGGAAGTGGGATCGGAGCAGACTATCATTTCTTATAACACACACACTGCAAACCGTGGACACTTGAGCCCGGAGCAGTGGGCAGCCATTTTTGCTGTGCCACCTCAGTCATTGAGAATCGAACCCGCAACCTTCGGTTACCAGTCTGACTCTCTAACCATCAGGCCACAACTGCCCCCAAATATCTCAAACGGTTTGGCCGTGGTGAGGCAACAAATTTATGGCGATAAAAAGGAAACCGGATTACAGGAAGTGTGTTATAACTTCTGTATACATTGACTGATTTTGATTAAACTTCAGCTGTGTGTTCGTTGTAGGAGGACGATCACATGGATGTGTCTATTGTGAGTCAGAGTCATAGCAGGAAGTTTTCACTTTCAAAATGCTTTAAAATTGGCTTTGTCAGATTTGTCATAATGTCAAGACATCAAGATGCTGTTTTCATGGCAACGCGTCAAACTTAAATATACTTTTTGGATGTTTTTGAGACTCTTGGCATGCTTGAAATTGCATGAAACTCGACACACACATCAGAGTTGTAGGCCAGAACAAAGTCTTGGAAATGGCCGTGTAGGAGGGGCTCAGTAGTGCCACCTTTTGTCTAAAGTGGGGGATTAGTTTTACCTATAGTTACAAAACTCTCTACATATATTGTTCTCATTGAGCCGGACAAATTTCTAATTAACAGTCATTAGCTCCGACCAACACGAAACAAGAACAGCTATTTTTGTTTGAAGCTCTGAATTTTTAACTAATGCTCCAAAGGGCGTCATACGATTCATACCAAACTTTCTCAACATGATGCCAATATATTGAAGATGCTAAATTGCAAACATAGTTTAATATAATTAGTTTAATTTTTTTTTAAACTTAAGATAAATACTTATGAACATACAAAATGTTTAGCAGCAAATGATAACTAGTCATTATTCTTAACAAATAATTATAATTAATTTATCAGCTAGAATTCCTATATTGATGCCCTAATCAGAATCAAGGTGTTTGGTGAGAATTGTGATGAGGATTGATTATATCTAGTTGTAGCAGTTATTGCTAGAAAATTGTTGTAATGATGATGATGATGATGATGATGATGATGATTTGTCTGTTTAACAGGTAGGAGAAGCAAAGGATGAAGCTCTAACCAATCAGCTTATTGATTATCTGATGGGGGAAAGTGACGGAATGCCAAAGGTATTTAAAACAACGGATAAAACTGAAACTAAAATTGAAGTTTTAATACATTAAAATTAATACATTTATTGGAACTTATTTCTGAATTGAAATTTTCCTTCAAGAAATATAGCTTATTTGATTTGATTAAGATGTTGATCATTTTATTCAGTAAGGATGCAATAAATTGATCAAAGGTTACAGTAAAAACTTTTGTTACAAAAATATGTTTTCTGAAGGGTCTTGTGACACTTAAGGACTAGAGTAATGGCTACTAAAATTACATTTTAAAATATATTAAAACAGAAGCCATTTATTTTAAAGGTGTGGTAAAGCATGATTTCACTTTTCTAACTTTAGTTAGTCTGAAATGTTGCTGTTTGAGCATAAACAACATTATCAAAGTTACAACGCTCAAAGTTCAACACGAAGGAAGATATTTGCTTTTAAAGAAAGGGACTACAACAAACGGCTGGTCGGGACTACACGACATTCCTCCCGGGTTAGTGACATCACCAACCCTAAAATGTACGTAAACCCCGCCCCCGCAGTCCATGTTGAGAAGAGGAAAACAGAACATTTGTGAGTCAGCTCAAACTTTAGAATCCATCTTTTAACATGCAATAGAAAGTCCCTCTGTGTGCATCTCACAACAGTTCCTATACGAGCGATTTATAGATTACAATGACAGAATATCCTAATTGAAGATAGTTAACTCCACATCAGCAACATAAATTCATCAACTAACCATACAGAGACGCCCTGTTGCATTCTACATGTTGTCCCTTCTTCTTGAGTCTCTCCATCTTTGTCTGACTCCGTTTTAACATTAAAGGGAGAACAGTTTCTGTCATTTTAGTGTGTCTGCGTGAGCCATGCACAAAACGGTGCGTTTTTGCAAACCTTCAAAAAGTGACAACTTTAACATGCTATATAAAAATATCTGTGGGGTAATTTGTGCTAAAACTTCACACACACAGACTCTGGGGACATCAGAGATTTATTTTACATCTTGTGAAAATGGCATTTTACCACCCCTTTTGTAATAATATTCCAAATAATTATTATTTTACTGTATTTTTGATCAAATAAGAGGCTTCTTTCTAAAACATTAAAAAAATCTTACTGACTCCATTTTGAACAGTAGTTTTGCAACTTGCTGGATTTGTTTCCTGTATGTTTCATTACCCCACTGGATTCATCACCACTCCTTGCTCCAGGACTTAATTTTCACTGGATAGAACCCCTTATTTTTTATTAAATTATAATAAACATGAGGGTTATCTAGTGTCTCCAGAGAGCTCTAACATTGACTTTCACTTTATCATTTATTTTCAGTTTGTTTCTTGTAAATGCATCACCTCTTTTAAAATGTGTGGGCATTGAACCCTTTAAGTGCCTGTATTTAGAACAAGCATCTATTGATTTTTCAATTATGTTCTGTAAATTTTTTGTTACTCATTGTCTAGTGCCTGTTGTCCTTACACTCATCATCTCTCTCTCTCTCTCTCTCTCTCTCTCTCTCTCTCTCTCTCTCTCTCTCTTGTGTGTCATTGCATGTGTGTAGTCTCTTGCTGTGAGTAGCTCATTGCATCTGCTCATACTTCCCCTTGTGGTGACCCAGCAGAAGGCACTCTGTGTGTCGGTGTGTGCATATGTGAAAGTGTTTTTGTGTTTCAGTTCAGTTCCTCTCCTTAATCACTTCATATTCTGACTGTGTGTGTTTGTGTTGTAGTTCTTTAAACTGTATATGTTTGAAAATGGTTTGATTCAGCCCAAATCATTTTGAATGGAACTTGGGTGGTCTACTTTTTTGTTTTGTTTAACGTACTGGTATTTAGCATCAGCAGTGCTATCAGAAATATTGTATCAACTGGATAATATTTGTTGGTTCTGCTCTTTCGTAGGATGCAAAATATCTGTTCCGGTTGTACATGGCTCTCAAACAGTACAGAGAAGCAGCGAGAACAGCTATTATAATCGCTAGAGAGGAGCAATCTGCAGGTCTGATTTCAGTGCTTTTTGGTCAGTTATCTAGGTAGTATAAGTTTATATTATAATGTTATTTTATGAAACAGATTGTCATTCAATGTTGTTGCCTTCAGCGCAAATATTTGGTTGCATGTTTGCATCTTTACCTGATTTGTATAATTCTTATCAACTTGTTAACTCCAACCAAGCTCTTAAACAATCCAGACACTTTGTGCAAAAAAGAAGACGCAATACATTCTTAGGGAATTCCCACCATGTGTTTTTTGTGAAGCACACTTATTTGTGTGTGTGTTGTAGGAAACTACAGGAATGCCCATGATGTTTTGTTCAGCATGTACGCTGAGCTTCAGACGCAGCACATTAAGATCCCAGCAGAGATGGCCACAAACCTGATGATCCTGCACAGCTACATACTAGTGAAGGTGGGAAACACGTTTAGACAAAGACATGTCTTGACTGTGGATGAGAACATTCTCATGTACATTAAATTGAAGCAAACTAGTAAAAAAAAATACAATGTCACTGTTACAACATGCATTCTTTAAATTCTATGTAGTGGGCCCAAAAAGTAAAAATAAACTAATGTTATTGCAGTATATTGAAAAATAGCAAACCAGTGGGTTCAGTATAAAAAAAAATCATACTTTTAGTCAGAATTTATATATTAAATTGATCAAAAGTGACAGTAAAGATTTTCGCAGTGTTACAAAACAGTCAAGTTTGCAACTTTCTATTCATCAAAGAATCTTAAAAAAAGTGTTATGTTTTCCTCAAAACAATCAAGCAGCACAACTGTTTTCAGCATTGATAATAAGAAATGTTTCTTGAGCACCAAATTCGCATATTCAAATGATTTCTGAATGGTCATGTGACATTGAAGACTGAAGTAATGACTGCTGACAATTCAGCTTTGCCCTAACAGGAATAAATTACATTTTAAAATATATTAAAATAGAAAACAGTTACTTTAAATTGTAATAAAAGTTGACAATATTTCTGTTTTTCTTGGAGTGCATAAGAGACTTCAACGTTTAAAAAATCTTTTTCGATTAAAAGTAGTCTTACCGACCCCAAATTTTTAAACGGGAGTATATACTGTATAATTTATTATAGTTATATTTATAATATTTTTAATTTGTAACTAAATTCAGTGCGTTCAGTCTATAAGTGTGTAGGTTTTTTTTACAAAGGGACATCGCCAACTACTGACCTGGGATGCATAATACAGCATTTTTAATCGTTTTCGCGGATCTGTGTGAATGTGGATCGATTTGACAATGTTGTTTTCTGTATGCGAAAAAACGCAAAGAAAAATCTTTTCCGTTTTTAGTACATCGTTGTCGTGTAAACGTACCCTAAAAAACACCTAGATACCAGTTGGTTGTGCATCACATGATTTGTTATTTTGTATCTAATACTTTAAATTCATACATTTTAAATGTGGTTTAATTGACCAAGAGTGTTTAAATACTTTTTGTGGCCCCACTATTTTTCATGTTTATTTAATGAAGAAAACTGAATTAACAAACATGTAATAAGTGAGGAAGGCCTAGAATTGTGTCTATGTCGGACGTTCATATTCAACGTGTTCATGTGCTCATGAGGTATTCAGTGTTCTTTGAAGTGTTAGATGTTTGTTTTTCATTCATTTTTCAGATCCATGTTAAAAGGGGAGATCATTTAAAGGGGGCACGAATGCTTATCCGTGTGTCCAACAACATCAGCAAATTCCCATCCCGTGAGCCTCTCTTGTACACCCACACACACACACACATGCACTTCAGCACTGTTATGGCTGTCATATCCACCAGATCTTTTCTTATATAGAGAGGAGATGACAACCTCTACGTCTGTATCACTGGTTTAACTGTCAATAATGGATCACTTGCGCTTGTGAGCTAATTATATAATGACCCTGACCTCATTGAAACGCTTTAAGAGTTTTACTACAGTGCTGAGTAATGAGCTGTTTCCACACAATAGCAGTTGTGGTCTCCCTGTGGATTGCTCCTTTTTGAGCTAACGTTGTAGGCTCTGGATCCACCTTTAATGTAACATAAAGCTGTGTGTGTGTCTGTCTGTGTGTGTGTCTGTGTGTGTGTCTGTGTGTGTGTGTGTCTGTGTGTGTGTGTGTGTGGCCTACAGACATTGTTCCCATCCTCACATCAGCGGTTATTGAATGTCATCGTGCTGGATTAAGGAACTCTGCCTTCAGTTTTGCCTCCATGCTGATGAGACCAGAGTATCGTAACAAGATTGATCTCAAATACAAGAAGAAGATAGAGGCCATGGTCCGGTAAGACGCACAAGAGAAATTTACTAATAATGAATTGCACCCATTAAAGAGATAGTTCACCCAGAAATGAGAATTCTGTCATTTCTTACTCGCCCTCACGTCTTTTTTTGTTCATCTTTGGAACACAAATGAAGATATTTTTGATGGAATCTGAGAGCTTTCTGTTTTTTTTCTGTACTGTGGATGGTTAGTAAACAACCATACAAAATACAGTGTACAAAAGTGGCACAACTGTTTATTGAATTCGCTCCGCAGTTTCTCTTTACCCTTTTCTTTTTTGTTTTACTATAATAATACAAAAAAAAAAAAATCTAATTTTCATTCAATTTCTTTTCAATCATTCTGTCCATCTATGAACTAGTTAATCTGTCTTTTACAAGTAGAAAAGAAGTTTACATTTTCTAAAATAGTTTGATTAGTGTTTGCTTTCTGATGTTTTTTTTTTTATTTTTCTTCAATCTGTTGTATGTGAGGGTTCATTTTTACATCTTTTCACCTCTAAACTACTGTAATGTATGAAATATCCTTCTGTTGCAGTGACCCAATCATTGACCTTTTTTCTGTCTTCCATCAGTCGTCCAGATACTTCTGAGGTGGAGGAGGAGAGCTCACCCTGTCCCTACTGCAGCTTCAGCCTGCCTGACTGTGAGCTGCTCTGTCCCGGCTGCAAAAACAGTCTGCCCTACTGTATCGCCACAGTGAGTACAGGCAACTTAATCTACTGAGTCACTGCACTGACAGCTCTTGCAACCTACAGCTTCAGTTCCACAGTGCAGACGTCACAGAGCCTCTTCCTCTGCCTGAAAAACAGACCCTATTTTAACTCCCTCTTTAGGTGCAATATTTCATTCATGACTCGTCTGTGACTGTAATGAGGGGAATGACAATAAACTTGACTTGACCTTTAAGTGTGTAAATGCAGACACGCACAGTTCCACAGCCTGTCTGATAGATGTGTGTGTCATCATTTTCAGGGTCGTCACTTGGTCAAGGAAGATTGGAGTGTCTGCCCACACTGTGATTTTCCTGCTCTCTACTCGCAATTCACCCAGTAAGTCTCATCCATCCATGGTTCATCTATCCATCCATCTATCTAGTCACCTCTCCATCCATTGATTTTCTGTATTTGTATGTGTTTTGTTTCAGGCTCTTAGAGACAGAGTCAGTTTGCCCCATGTGTTCTGAGACTTTAAATGTCAGTGATGTGAAAAAGGTTTCAGACTGCTCTAAATATCTGCAGCAGGACCAACTGGAGCGCTGAGATCGAGAGAGCAAGAAAGGAGAGATGAAAGGGTAATATGAGAAACACATCTCTTGCTGTTTTTACTCATAAAATGGTAAATGTCTGAAACTAATGAAAATGTTTCTTTTTTGCGTTTATCTAGTTTAATATATATATATATTTTAAATTAGATATTCTGTAATCCGCATAAAATGTTAGTGCTAATTGATTCATTTTAAATTTTTAAATTTAAAGTTTTAAATGCACACATACACACACACACAAAGAAAATTCAGTCATCATTTACTTAACATCATGTAATTCCGAACCTGTATGACTTTGTTTCTTTTGTGGAACATTAAAAAAACATATTTTGAAGAACATTGGCAAACAAACAGCTTTGGGTCTCATTAGCTATGTTTCCATCCACACGTTTTTATCCGCATTAAGTGATATCGAATGAAAAATGCCTTATGGAAACAGTAAAATTCGATTGAATTTCATGAATATCGACTCAAATGAAATACGATCGGTCTCATCGAATTTTATCTTGATCGATATACGGCTTATGCGATAAACGCGGATGGAAACGTTATTATGGTGCGATCCATTTTGCCTAGTAAAACTTTGTTCGCAAATGTTGGCTTGAATGTTGTGCAATTCGATGAGAAAATGAATGGAAACACCTTAACATGTCTCAAATCAATTCGATATACCAATTTGATCACAAAACAGCATGTGACGTCATTACGCACAGGTTTTTATCCGCTTTAAAGCCGTTTGATGGAAACACACTTTCACCAGCTTTATTCGCATGAGTTTTTTTACCGAACTTCAGATAATTCGATTGACAAGTGAATGGAAACATGGCTATTGACTTCCAAAAACACTGAGATATCTTCTTTTATGTTCCACAGAAAAAAGAAAGCCTTTTTAATTGTTGGGTGAACTATCCCTTTAAGTATTTCTTGTTTGTTTTATATCATTTTAACTGTTCTTTCATTTAGTTTTCTAGGTTTGTATTTATTTCCACTGTATATACCATAGACTGTATATACTTTTACAGCACACTTTCCAAAAGATATAGAAATATGTCAAAGACTACATCTTCTAGCACTTATTTTTGCCTAATGAAATAACATTTTGATGAAAATGTGTCCTTGATGTTTATTAATGTATTAACATTATATTTATATTTATTGTTTCCTTTATTTTTTACAAAATAGACAAATATGGAATATTACAATTTACACAATTGTTTTTGTGTAATATATAAACAGAGCTAAAATGGATGATTTTTAAAGCATCTAAAGTACCCCTTATGTTTTCTGTTTTCAGATACAGAGAATTGATGTTCTCAAATTTGCTGACAGTCACACCTCTGATGATGTATGATGGTCAGTCTTTACAGAATCAATATTGTGGGATCACTATTGTAACCTTTCAAGCCAGTCATGATTGCATTTTCCTGATATTGTTGAAAATACAAAAATGTTTATTGGTAATAAACATTATATTATTTATTTACCAATATTGTAGCAATTTGCAATCATGGTATATTTATCTTAAAATACAGAGAAAAAAAAAGAAAATATGTATATCTGTATAGTGACTCTAAAATATACGACTACAGTGTTTTAAAGGTAAAGTGCATACTTTCATCTGCCATTGGCTGTACAAACAGGTAGTCCCGCCCCAAACTCATGCCATTGGCTAAGTTGCTGTTGCTATGTTGGGCCTTTTTTAAACACTCAAAGCAATGTTGAAAGTACCACAAAGCCTCTGCATTTTTTACTTTTTGGGGAAATCAGCCTATGAATGTTATCTCTGCAGATTAAACTTGTATAGGAGAAAATTGCACATCATCTTTAATCTGAGTGTTTTGTACTGCTGTTTTGTAGCCTGACCACAAGAGTTCAGCACTGCAGTGTGAGCTAATAAAAGGAGAAAGACAGTTAATCTAACCACCCAAGTGCTGACATTTATTATGAGCTGGACTTTCCATTTACCTTACATGTGGCCTTAAATTTATTAGTGCACATAGATTTAAAGTCAACAACTCACTCTTTTAAAGTTGAGCTTCACCTCACTGCTTTAGACATTTAGGCCAATAGTTCTGCATTTTGTATAAGCTTTATCTTTACTGTACTAATTTTTTTTTAATTCTAATTATTAGAGCATGTGAGGCCTGATTTATTTGCATTTTGTGGTATGTCTGTGCTCTGAGGCTGAACTACAGTATACGCTTTAAAGAGATTGACGTATGTTCTTTAAAGGGATAGTTCACCCAAAAATGAAAATTCTGTCATCATCTTTTACTCACCCTGATGCCATTCAAAAACCTGTATGACTTTGTTCCTTTTGTGTAACACAGAGGAAGATATTTTGAAAAATGTTGTTTACCCTAGTTTTGGTGACCTTTGTAACAACATGAGGCTGAGTAAATGATGACAGAATGTTCATTTTTGGGTGAACTATCCCTTTAACATGTATATTTGGAACATCTTAGGTGTCCCTGTGTTGTGTGACAGAGTGTGACACATTTTTATGAAGATATTTTTGAGTATTTCAATTAAAAGTAAAAAATTAGGTCAGTGCTCTTATTATACAAAGTACTGTACATAATGTGGATTAAAAATATGTATGTCTTTGCTCTGTCTTTGGACATGGTATTCAATCAGTGAACTCCATTCTTTGCTTATAGTGGTAAAAAAAAATGACCCGAGCTCAGGATGAATTGTGTTCTTGTCAGCCCCAGACAGATGGTGTGGGTGTGTGTTATATGTACTGTATATGTGTAGAAGGCACGAAAGCATGTCCCACATTTAGCATAGCATCTGTCTTGTTTTGTAGTATCAGAGCGGTTATGTATATCCTTTAATGATCACTTTTATAAAAATAATAATAGTCACTCACTCTAATTCAACTGTGAAACTACATCTGACAAGCTTGTGTGTGTGTGATAGAGGATTAAGAGCTGATGTTTTACAGCATCTGAAATGCTGAGGTAAGTTTGTAATTTGTAAAGACCATCATGAAGCTGTCCAGTGAGTGAGTGTGTGTGTGTGCGAGCACAGCGAGAGAGTCTGTGTGTGTCTCCTCTGCAGCATGCTGGCGTTGTGCCACACTGTGAGCAGAATGGCTTCACAAATTCAGAAACACAGTTGTAGTGTTTTATTTCCCAGTTGCACTGTATTTCTTTGTACTGGTATCTCACACACCTATGCACCAAAGTTGTATATGCTGTTACTTCATGTGTATATACCTACAGAGAGAAATAAATAAATATAAAATATATAACTTTATAAGGTATAATGAGCAAATGTAATTCATCTTATTCTCTCTCTCTCTCTCTCTCTCTCTCTCTCTCTCTCTCTCTCTCTCTCTCTCTCTCTCTCTCTCTCTCTCTCTCTATATATATATATATATATATAATGTATATAATAAAATACATTTAATATTTATACATACATTAATATATGAGCTATATGATATCATTTATATATATTAATTATACATAATTGCATATAATTATGTATACATATACAAATATAATTCATCCTATTCTCATATTGTATAAGTATCTTGCTCATTTTCTCTCATTATTATTCTCACGTGGGATCATTTATCTTTCCTGCCACTTTCTCTCTCTCACACACACACGCACAGCCCATCCCATGCCCTCGTTTAGCTCTGTGGGCTCAGTGTAAATCTGTTAAGAGAGAGGGGCCGTGATTTAATGTGACACAAAGGACAAGTCGAGGTGAGGCGGAGCTGTTCACAAAACCACCAACATCTCGTGAAGTCTTTCTTGCTTAGTATCAGTGTGCTGTGCTTTCACCGTCATTTCGTTGAATGTGCCCGTACGTTTAACAGCTTAAATGATACCTCTCTTGCTTTTACAAAACACATGTACCTTATATTTTCAAATTCACTTAATGGTATTGTAGCTCAGTAGGTTTCGTAACTTAAATCCAGGAGGAGAAAGTGACGCCGGTGCGGGACAGCGCCTGCTTCATCACGCGAGAGCACAGCAGCCTCACTGCAGCGGCGGGACAGGTGCATGCACGCGCAATCCATAACACACACCGAAACTGAGCCTGGAGTGATACATACAATGACAGACGTGTGTTTGCTGGAACAGTGTTTGAGCGGGGGGCACTAATATCATCGGTGTTTTCTTCCTGAGGTGAGGCTATGTGGCTTTATACTGTCATTATGTTCTCACTGTCACGCGCTTCAACATGATTTCGCAAGTTCTCAGAGAGACTTATTACGGGTGTCTTTATATTGTAGTATTAGTCTGCACTGGGGTGGGGGGTCTTAAGAGTGTTTAACGATGTAATGAGTGTTTTCTGGTGTTCCCACTGCGGATCTCTAGTGCTGGATTCAGTCCCGGGTGTTTTTCACTTCGCCACTGGAGCGAGAGCTTTTATTAGCTAGTTTAATTAATCTGTAGCTACATTATTCTCAAGGTCTGATCAAAGCGCGAGCATCAAGCTGTTCCAGGGGTTTTGTAAGAGATTGTATTGTTCATTTTAAGCTATGACATTTCTTATCAAGATACGCAACTAAACCAAACATTTTGATATAGGCCTATAATTATAAACATCTAGGCTATAGTTCAAAACAATTTTTTACATTGGGATCATTTTTGTGGGTTCTGTTCTCCAAACTAAAATTCAGATATCATATTTTTGCCATTGTAGCTTTTGCATATGTACATACATTCATGGATTTTAACCGAAATGTGAACTGAAGTGTTCTCTCGGGACAAGGATATTTCATAAATATGTCAGGGAATGTTGACACATTTATCATTTTTGCTCATCGTATTAAGTGTTCATGTAGGCTACACAATATGCTTTGGACATTCCATTTGTAGTTGTGCATTTTTATAAATTCAATTGATTTCTTTCATATCTGTTTTACTGTATTTATTTATTTATAAAATGTATTAGCTGAAAGGCCTATAATGGTCAACAACATAATGTTTCATTGTGACAACCTAGTCCTGGACCATAAAAACTAAGACAACATGCCCCCAGCTGAACGTGTGTTCGGTGAACTGTTTCTGTTGTCCTGGGAAATCACAGGCAAAATGTTCAATAGCTAGACAGCTAGCCTTGGTCAGGCCTCCCATATAAAAATAAGTGACTGTATTTATATTTGGTTGAAGTATAATAGAATCTGTGAAAATTCTAAATTTGAATTGTCCCTCACTTTATTTTCAAACCTTTTCTATTCAAATGCAATGTTACAATTTCATCTTTAAAAACAATGCACTGATCTTTCATACATCACATATAGGTCTAATGCATGAAATTATTATTTGGTTAAATCATGGTTAATATTTATACTATAATATATTATAAAATATTATATTGCATACTTGCCAATATACTAAACTTAATATACTTGGCCTGCCTACAAGCTCAATCAACTTTTACAATTTGTAACTTTCTCTTTCTCATGTCTTCTCTGATGATGTGTTTACTGGCGTAAGGGCGAGACAAGCTGTCACTCACAAACCACTATGATCCAATCAATTCTTTTTTTTTTTCTTGTTTGAGAAGCTGTTTCACTTGGATGTACAATATGGAATAAAGACTATCCAACTTCCATGGTGACTTTATGTTACTGGGTTGGCACTAAAGATTTTTTTAAAGGGAAATTGCATCTAGAATTTACGTTGTTATCTATTCAGCAGTAACTCGTTCAAGTGAAATGATTATAGAATTTCTTTATTCCTGATCTGGCCTGATGTTTTGCGGCATTGATGTAGTAAATGCCATATTTAAATGAACCCCACAGTTACATTCAAGCGTTTTGCCATTGTATTTTTGCTAACTAATGTGTCTGTGTGTTGCAGGTGTGCAGTCATGGTTCTTAAGGGGTTGATCGTGTTGATGCTGTTGCTTCAGTTTTCTGCAGAAAGCACAGCAGAAGGACTCAAACCCAAGAAGGCGAAAAAGGGCAAACAAGTCGTCTGTCCCTCGTAAGTCTCCCAGGCAGTAACACACACTCTCATGCATACATATGTGTGCTGATCCCATAATAAGTTAAGGTTGCCTTGTATGCAAGGATGTCAGTCATGAAGAATTACAGTGCTGTTAAGCAGAGTGAAAGACTGGCAATACATTTTGGAGCCTGCCAGACTGGATGTTTCTGTTAGTACTGGTCCAGGAACAGCTGTGTCCTTATCACCACTCTCTATTACATACTAACAGATCCAGATAAATTGGCCTCAGGCCATAGGCAGGGCCAGTGGTCCATTTCTGTATGACTAAGCATGAGTAATTGTCTCTGCTTTTTACTGTATTTTCTGATAGCAGACATTATTCCAGAGGAATGAAGTATTGAATAGTGAATATTTCTTGAATCTGAGAGGGCTGGGATTTCTTTTTGCCAGGGCAAGTTACATCCTAGTATGACTGATAAGTGATGCACTGCCAGTATAATGTGCATGCGTCTGTTTTGACATTGCCAGTCAGTTATCAGCAGAGGACTTGGACAGAGTCCCAGGCAACTCGACCAGCAACATACTGAACCGCCTGCTGATGACCTATGATTCACGAATACGACCAAACTTCAAAGGTACTGAGATTTCCGAATACTACCTTGAAATACTTTTTCATAAAAATGTTTTATTTCATATGATCTTTGCCATAGTGAAGCAATAACCAAAATGACTGCCAAACATTTACAGACGAAAAAATACGACACAAAATTAAAAAATAAAAATGAAAAATATTGCTAACCCATTACAATAAGGTTCAATCAGTAAGAATGACTAACTATAAATATGAAATAAAAATAAACTTCAGTTAATGCAGTTGGTGTGAACTAACAATGACAAATTTTTGTAATGGCTTTATTAATATACTGTAGGTTAATATTATACACAAATACATACACAAATATATTTTTTCTAATATATAAATATGAAATATTATTACATTAAAATGTGTTAATATATTATGAATGTACATACATTAACAATAAGTAGTAAGTATATTTATGAATTAACCTAGCTGATAAATTCTGTAAAAAAAAAAGTTTTTCATGATACCTAATGGATTAACTAATGTTAATGAATTGAACTTGAATGTAAAGTCAAGTCACCTTTATTTATATAGCACTTTATACAATACAGATTGTTTCAAAGCAGCTTTACAGTGATAAACAGCAAAATAATGATTCAATGATACAAGCAGAATTTAATTCTTCTGTAAAGCAGCTCTAAAAACATAATAGTTAACAGTCTTTATTCAGTGAAATCAGCTCAGTGTTTAAAGTGCTACCAAAAATATTTTGTCATTGGAATATTTAATTATTGAGTGATGTTAATCAGTTTAAGGCAATACATTTTCCAACAAAAAAAAATCTTTTTTTTATTTATTTGAAATATCCTGTTTTACTCTGAAATGTGTCAGATTACAGAAGTAAAATTGGTTGCATATGACACATTCTTTTAGGTTCAGATCAGTGGTCTTTGATTTTATAGTAGTATTTTAGTGAAGCTTTTTTTGTTTTTGTGTCATACCCTGATTACCAAACCTCTCAGACCTCTAGCATGTCCATAAAACAACTATAAAACTCAGTACTTGCATTTTTTTTTCTCTCGAAAAGTCACAAATAACATAATGGATGACCTCATTGGAATGATAATTTAATCACAGTGTCAGAAAATGGCAAGAGTGTGTATTGTACAGAGTAATTGGAAATCCTCCTCCATCGTGCTGCTGAGCATCACTAGACCCTGTGGGATTAGAATGTGTCGTTCTGAACCCAGTAGGAAAAGAATATGTCAGACCGAAACTGTTAGATCAATGGGCTTCTGCTACGGTTCCAAGTTCTTACATCCAACGAAGCACAGAATATTCTCACTTTTGAGAGTATTTGTATTGCACTTTGGGGAATCTGAGAATAGCACACAGCTTGTATCCTACACACATGGTTGATGTCCATGATTATATTCCTATGAAAGAGTTGCTATCGTGTGTTTGCAGGTATCCCAGTGGAGGATAAGGTGAACATCTTCATCAACAGCTTTGGGTCGATTCAAGAGACGACAATGGTTAGTATGTGTGTGTAATTTACTTGTACTTTATATTCTATTCCATATTATTCATTTAGGCACACAATCTTGTTAAATGTTGTTCATTTGATTGTTTTACATAATATATTTACCTCTATTGATACTACATTGTACATTGTTTCATCTCCAGGATTACCGTATAAATATATTCCTGCGTCAGCGCTGGAATGACCCACGGCTGCGGTTGCCAGCTGATTTTAAGTCGGATGCATTAACCGTTGATCCAAAAATGTTCCAGTGCCTGTGGAAGCCAGATCTGTTTTTCGCCAATGAAAAAAATGCAAATTTTCACGACGTCACACAGGATAACATACTCCTGTTCATCTTCCGCAATGGAGACGTCCTCATCAGCATGAGGTAGGTCAAGGCCATAGTTATTGTTTTAATAATACAGTGGCAATATGATAATAAAAACAACAATGTTCAATATAGGGATGCTCCGATCAATCGGCCAGATCAGAATTTACCAAATGGATAACCACATTCTATGACTCAATTTGGCCGATCTCACGAACCGATCGGAATTTGGTGACGTAAAACCGCAAAAAGTCGTGGACACGCATGTAAACCGTATACAGATGAGATTTTTGCGCCACGTTATGCTTTGTATCTTCATGAAACTTTAGTAAACTATAGTAAGTCACATCTTTATTTAGAGCAGGTTTTCTCGATTCAAACGAGCCCAAACACAACATAACGTTGTGCAGATCTTGAGAAAATCCTCACGGAGTGACATGACATGCTGCTTGGTTAAAGCTATAGGACATCCGGGATCCTTTTGCACACAATCATGACGCAGTGTTTTCCAACTTCATTTGAAAGTTCAACCAATGAAAACTGGATCTTGGGTATGGTGGGTAGGGACGATGTGTCAGGACCAACCGGACACTGTTTTACAGCTGGAGAATGCTTGGATTGGATCGATCGCTCTGATTGAAAGGTCTTGATTACCATGCGACATAGAAAAGGAGCTAACAGCAAACAACAGCACTGGAAGATCATCAAAAACTAAACCAAACTTGATTTTATCATTTCTAATTGCCATCATGTCAAGCATGAATGAATAATAACAGAATAAGTCAATAATGTGCACCACTTGAGTTTTCTTAGTAGTGTTAGTAAGTTAACCACCAAACTTGATCAAAATCTATTTTCCTTTCAATTTTAAATGTTTTCTTTCAAATGAGACCATGTACTTTATGATATCATCAGAATAACCGATTCCTCCACCATGTAATTTAGGTCATTAGACCGTTCACATTGGCCAAGCAACGGTTTGTATTTATATAGTATTTTTATAGAATGTGCATTTATCACCAGAGATTTATACCAGTCGGAACTATCTGATTTATAATAAAAATTAGGGGATGAACATAACATTGATCTTCAGCACTATTCTATTTTTCATCACAACTCTATTTTTAATCAAATAAACACACCAATCCTTGGTGAGCATAAGAGACTTTAAAAAAACATTAAAACATCGTATCGACCCCAAACTTTTGAATGGTAGTGTAGATGAATGACATTGCTGCATTTTTTTATATTAAATTTTAAAGTAAACCGGGCTTTCCATGCAATTTTAAAGCAGTCACCATCCTTGGAACTCTTTTTTTATCACAAGGTGTCATTCAAATCTAATTATCATATGGTATATATTCAAATCTAATAATGTAATCTCTTTATGATGTTTCAGAAAGTTTAGAGTTTCGTGTTAAAGAACATCAGTGAGCCAGAGCTTAATGCATTATTTACCAAATGGTTTGTAGCAGTTGGCCTACATTAGAATTAGGTCTAAACTGTCTTTGCAGTAGTTGTAAATATTTTGTACGTAGGATGATATAAAGCTAAATATGAAGAAAAACTGTTTAATACTGCTTATATAATGGAACATAATGTTAAATCTGGCCCTGGGGTTTACTCATTTCACATATACTGTATGAAATGCTTATTGCACCTCTAGCAATGTTTCCTTTTTACATTTCCTTTGCTGAAAGATCTGTTGAAATCTGATCTGTTTCTTCTCACAATCACATTTATCATTTGAAAGTTTTCCAGTATATCTTTTTCTTGCTGTTTTTTAGGTTCCATCATGCTATTTATTCTGCTCTGATCTTTAACTGCAGCATATTTAGATAGCAGAATGTTAGAAGCCATGGCTATTTGCTCAAGCTGAAAGAGTCTTTGTGGCAGATTAGAGAATATGCTACATCTTTGCTTTACCGTGTGTGTGTGTGTGTGTGAGAGAGAGAGAGAGAGAGAGGGAGAGCCTTGGGGTGAGAATCCCACCCCACAGCTTCCTTTACTCTCTCTCTCTCTCTCTCTCTCTCTCTCTCTCTCTCTCTCTCTCTCTCTCTCTCTCTCTCTCTCTCTCTCTCTCTCTCTCTCTCTCTCTCTCTCTCTCTCTCTCTCTCTCTCTCTCTCTCTCTCTCTCTCTCTCTCTCTCTCTCTCTCTCTCTCTCTCTCTCTCTCTCTCTCATCTGCTACTGCTGCTCCACATGTACCCAAGACTAATGAACCTTGCAGTGTGTGTGTGTCATCTCTTCATACTCTCGCACACATACCGTCTGTTCTAAACTCTGGAAAAACTGTCTATGTATTTACGAAAATTCCCCTTTTTTCAGGTTGTCTGTCACTCTGTCTTGTCCTCTGGATCTACAACTCTTTCCTATGGACACCCAGCTCTGCAAGATGCAGTTAGAGAGTTGTAAGTTAATTAAACACACACACTGGTGCTCCTTGCAATAAAATTAAACTGTTACATTTTATTTTTATTTTAAGAGATGGAAAAAAGATGAGGATGAGGTAAAACAGCCATCTTAATGTGGTGTGTGTTTTTTTTTTTTGTGCGTACGTAGTTGGCTACACCACAAAGGACCTGGTGTTTATGTGGCAGTCTGGAGACCCTGTTCAGATGGATGAGATTGCTTTGCCACAGTTTGATGTAAAGCAAGAAGACATCAAGTATGGAAATTGCACAAAGTTCTACTCAGGAACAGGTATGGATTGACGTAAATATACACTCATATTTGCATACATATTAAAGGAGGACAACAGAGAAAGAGGGCATAGTGTTTAGAAAGGCAACAACTCAAGAACAGCACACACACACACAGGTGAGAAATCGCTGAGCTCATGCCTCTTTTACACTCCTAATTCAGACTCAAATGAATCAATACCTCTTAGATCGGTAGCTTGGCTGAACGACCTCAGCATCAGAGCCAGAGTCTTACTATAGCATTAAACTCTTGGAATGATCACACTTCTTTTTTAATGAATGTTGTTATATATATATATATATATATATATATATATATGGCATGTTCAACTATAGCCCATTGTGCAAAATACTGTATCTGGCACTTTCCACAAACAGGTTACAAAGAGGATCTGAAACTTTTTACATTTCCAAACAGTGAATAGGGGTGCTTAAAAAAATAGAATCTTTTGAAAATGAAAAATTTCAGAAATCCAAATTATTTATTCATTACAAGTGGTAATGGATGCCAAACACAAAATCCAAGATGTTTCCAGTGCTTGAAATGTTAGTATTGCATATTGCACACTGTTTCACATACTATATCTAGTATATACTGTACTGTGTGCACTGCAGTATATAGCAAACGGTATGCAAGTATTTGATTCTGAACATAGCCAATCATTTGCTTTATTCACAAATCATATATATAGCTCTCTTAGTTTCTGCTGCACTCTGTGCCCGAGGCAGACTGGCAGAGATGTTAGTGATAATGATACTGTTAATGTTGCTATAGATTGTGCACAGCATGTTTGCAATGTAATGTGTGTAGTTTTATTTTTGTATGACAGTCTTGTATGAATACCTTGCTTTAGCAGTTCAGGGTTTCCCAGCATTTTTAATTTAATGTTTGTACCCCCAACTCCTATCAGTAATCTATCAATACCGAACCTGAAATGTGTTCCTTTTATCTCATTATACTCATTATCTCATTATTTGAAATAAAAGGTACTTAGTGTTTTAAAGGAGAACTCCGGCGCAAAATGAACCTTTGGTCTAATAAAACATTGGTACCTAGTCAACCGTTCTCTGAGATTTGTTTTCATGATAATCGAATGTAAAGAGTTTTATCTCTAAAAATTGTTTAGCGTATAACACTAGTAATGGGAGCATTTAATAAGTAAAAAGAAATCGCTAGTTTATACCACTAACAAGACTCAAAATAGCCCCACACTAACACAGTAACATAATGAGGGTCCCTACATGCAAAACGAAGCATTGAGAACTTTGTAAGTGTACAGACCGTTTAATAAGAAGATATTTTATGAAGACAGTCCACTTCGTGTATACAGACAGGAGCCATCTTTGGAAAACAGTCTCGACTAGTCAAACCACGAACGACGTGCTAAGTGAGCTGAACTGTATGAAGTTCAGTGAACTTCTGAACTGTATGAATGGCATTCGTGGTTTGACTAGTCGAGACTGTTTTCCAAAGATGGCTCCTGTCTGTATACACGAAGTGGACTGTCTTCATAAAATATCTTCTTATTAAACGGTCTGTACACTTACAAAGTTCTCAATGCTTCGTTTTGCATGTAGGGACCCTCATTATGTTACTGTGTTAGTGTGGGGCTATTTTGAGCCTTGTTAGTGGTATTAACTAGCGATTTCTTTTTACTTAATAGATGCCCCCATTACTAGCGTTATACGCTAAACAGTTTTTAGAGATAAAACTCTTTACAATCGATTATCATGAAAACAAATCTCAGAGAACGGTTGACTAGGTACCAATGTTTTATTAGACCAAAGGTTCATTTTGCGCCGGAGTTCTCCTTAAGTCTTTTTCACAGCCCTAATATATTTTAGCTTATTTTTTATTTTTATTTTTTTAAAATCTTTCCTTGAAACCCCTATAACCTGCTTAAGTACTCCTTGAGGATGTTCCATGAATAGATACAAATTTGGGAATTGAAGAAAAAATAATTGAAAAAAAGAGTTTCATCAGTCTTTATGTGTGTGTGCGCATGCAAATATTAAAGGGGTCATATAATGGTACATGCACTTTTACAAGTTGATTGTACTGAAATTTGTGTTGGCAGTGCCTGTACACAACCATCATATAATGATAAAAATCCATCCAGTGTTTTTGTTTTAATCTCCTTATATGTTTTACCCCGTCTCAAATTGAGCCGTTCGATCTTGTGACGTCACTAGATCGGACGCCCCTCCCACAATTGATAATTGACAGCAGCGTTTCAACACAGACCCGCCCTGAGCGAGCTGTCATCATAGTCCGTCATTGTTGATACGCTGGAGCAGAATGGCGTCTAAGTGATTGTGGTGTTCTGTTCTTGGGTGTAATAACGAACACAGCAGTCATTTTGATGTTCCTAAATCCGAACCGCTGAAGACGCAGTGGCTGAGTTTTGTTTTCGAAGGGAATATTCCCCACGATCAACGTCAATGCGTTCATGTTTCCGCGAATCATTTCTCACTAGACTGCTTTATAAACGACGGTCAGTATAAAACTATTCATGTTCCTGCTGCACCTCCAGAAGAAGTGACTGTAAAGTTTTATTAACCTTTATATTAATCTTTGCAAATTGCGAAAAAAAAGTTGTTCATGACCATTAACTGTAACATTAATCTGTCAATGAACTAACATATACATAGCGTTCATATCTCACTACTCTACCCTGCCAGTACATACAAAGATAGATCAAAGTGACATTACGTTAACCAACCATTCAGAAACGTCCTGTTCGAGCCTTAATTGTCGAACTTCTTCGGGGCTGTCATCTTGTTCCGGGTCCGACTCCGGTTCAAATTGATATGGTTGCACAGATGTGTCCTCAGAGACTCCCGCTGCCATTCTTTCTCCAAAATATACCCTCAACCGTTGTCAAGGCAACACTCCGCGTTGTCAAAACGCCCCACAGTACAAGTGGGGCGGGGGTGAGAAAAGCTCATTATCATTTAAAGACACATGCACTTAAACGACGTGCTGAAAACAGAGCTGTTTTTGACCAGGTAAAATGAGTTTTCTTAAATACTAATGAGAATTTTTAATTAAAGTATATTACAAACTTTTCATTTAGTTTTAAATTAACAAATTAACTTGTATGAAAATGGCATTATATGACCCCTTTAAACCTTTTTACATGGCTGTCTGGAATACTGGATTCTGATTAGTCAAATATTTTTCTATGTAGACCGCTAACCTGTGTAGTTGTTTCTACATCCAGATGGACTAGTTTAATGTCTCTAACAGCACTCCACAATCTCTTTGTTCTCACATAAGTTTAATTTCAACTCAAATCAAAATGTCATATACATTTATTTTATTTATTTGGTATGTTGAGTAGCCTTGTAAAAAGGGGAATAGTCAGCGGGTCATTATTGCAAAATAAATCCTTTCAGGGTGATTTAAAAAAAAAATTAATTTGGAATAATAACCTACTCACTGTACATAATCCCTTACTTATAAAGTATAGCTTTAGAAGTATTGGAGTGTATTTCTCCCGTGGGAATCTATTACATAATACACTATTCACTTTTTATATAAGAAAACAGCATGAGTGTAACTCGCTTATATCACACACAGTGACAGCAGTACCTTCACACACTTATATATAAATGATGAAACACAGTTACAGCACAAACAAGACAATAAAAAGAACATCTGTCTGGTCTTAATGATCTCTTTAACTATTTTACGGTAATACAGTCACACTAAGCTCAAAGCTTGTTGTGCTACTTCAGGAAAAAAAAAATCATATATGATATTTGCCACATGATGTACAAGTCAGAGGTTCATCCCTGCGTTTCTAAATGCACTGTTCTGTTCTTCGTTTGTATGACTGATGATACTGCTTTAAACTGAACACTAAAAGCTTCTAAAAGTAATCAGGAGTGTCTGTTTCTGTTATCTATGGCATATAGGTAATGAATGTTATAAGAAATGCTAATAAATAAGAGAAATCTGTCATAAATGATCCTACAACTTTGTTTATCTACATTCTGATCCTGTTGTAAACATAATCCATAATCCATTCCATTGCTAAAGTTTTTTCCACTGTGAATATTTTTTTTAGGTAACTATAAATGTTAAAAGAAAACGCTTCAGTTACTGTTGTAACCTCCATTCCCTGATGGAGGGAACGAGGCATGGGGTCGATGTGATGACACTAGGGGTTGCATTTGGGAGCCTCATACACTTCTGATACATCAGAAAAGGCCAATGTGAATTGGCAAGTGGAATTTGCATGCCATTCCCCCGTCATACGGGTATAAAAAAAGTGGCGTGCATCCACTCATTCAGGTTGTGCTGAGCAGCCGAGAGAGGCCATTTCAGCGAGCAGTTCAGAGTTGTGACAGGAGGGACACTAGATCTCATTCCCTCCATCAGGGAATGGAGGTTTCAACAGTAACTGTCAGTCACTTCGATGTGGTGTCGATGTGATGACCCTAGGGGTCCCTATACTAAAAGCCACAACTACAGAACTCTCGAGTCTCGAGAACTGGCGGTGGAGATGTTGACAGGCTTTCGTGTGCCAGAATGACAAGTGCAGCTATGCTGTCTTGCAACCTTCCAGCACCCAGGGTAAATTACCTCAGGTCTCCCTATCAAGGGGACCTCCTTACCTCTTGGTAGAGGTCACTCTAGACGTAGGCCCTCCTCTACTTTTCAACGAAAAAAAAAATATATATATTTTTACTTACGGCTGAGTACACATGGTTGTTTACGTTGGGGAAGTGTTCTCTTTTCTGCTGAGAAATTAACACTGTGGAGACCACATACTACCTGAAGGAGGAGGTTAGTATGTGAAAATACATCCTAAGGACTCACCTGATGGGGAGTACTATATAGGGAAGAGTCCCTATGGAGGGCTCCATCTGATGAGGGGGAGACTACCGGCCAGAACTACTGGTGATGGAGCTCCATCCAGGGGAAGACCAAGGGTTCGCCGATAGGGAAACTGAACAGTGGAAGAATACATAATTTTGGGTCACCATTAGTGAACCACTAAATATAGAGCACTAGCTTGATTACAAGGGTTCACCTAAAAGGGGCATACCACGAGTAATGTGCCTGGTAGGGAATTCCTTTGCCGAAATTGTCACAGATGAGTACTAGGGGGTATAGGTGTCCTGGGTTCACCAAACCTGGGGAATTTCTCTGCGATGAAAAGGCGCACTTTTTCACCTTGTGGAGGGGGAGGTCGCTCATGCAAGCACTACAATCGACCAGTTGTCCATGTCCAAGCTTTACCTATTATTACCCAAAACCCGGGACGAAACTGGTTCTACATGGACATTACAAAACCTTGCAAAAGTGTTGGGTGTAGCCCAGCCCGCAGCTCTACAGATGTCTGTCAATGACGTACCGTTCGCCAGAACTGAAGAGGCTGCAGTGCCTTTGGTAGAGTGAGCTCTAAGGGAAAAGGTACGCCTTGAGGTTGGTAAGCCATATGAATGGCATACACTATCCTGTGGGGAAATCTTCTAGCTCTGTGTGCATTCAAGGTATATGCGCAAAGCACACACTGGGCACAGCAGGGACAGGGCTCGGTCTCCCTCATCACAAGAGAGCACTTGCAGGTTCACCACTTGGTCCCTGAAGGGAGTAGTGGGAACTTTGGGCAGGTAGCCTGGCCGGGGTCTTAGGACAACATGAATTGAACTCTTGCCATGAATTGCTGATAGAGAGGGCTTGCAGATCCCAGGTATGCGAATTGCCCACTTCCCTGAGAGGGGCAAGGGCAGCCTTTGCGACTTTCATGAAGACACGAGGAGATAGGGACAACTCAAAAGGGAGGAGCTTTTACTGGTATGCCTGACCCTCAAAAGCAGACCGTAGGAATGGTCTGTGCTGAGGAAGGATCCTTCAGGTCTAATGCCACAAACTAATCTTGATTCCAGACACGTCCACATGTTTCTTGGCATGAGCAACTTGAACGGGAGCCTGTGCAGGGCCCGATTCGGTACTTGCAGGCTTAAGATTTGTCGCAACCCACCGTCTTTCTTGGGTACGATGAAGTAAGGGCTGTAAACTCTTTCATCTCAGCTGGAGGGACAGGCTCTATCAGGTCCTTCTTTAAAAGGACTGCAATCTCTGCCCGCAGGAGTAGAGCAAAACGCTGTACCTGGTGGACTGAATCGCATAGCCAAGTCGATATGTTGATAAGCCAACATGACGGTTAGAACAGCGCTAACCACACATTTAGACTCCGCACAAGAGGCACCAATGGAAAAACATCCGGGATACCCAGGGTGGGAGGCTCACGGCAAGGTGGAGCAGGTTCTGCCACATCAGAAGGCCCAGCATCCCGAAGAAACCGTGGCGTATGGTGTAGTGGCACACCTACCTTGCTACGGGGGCCCACAGTACAGGGGTTGGTGACGGCGGAGGAAGGCGGGCTTTCTCGGCTCGTCACACTTACCTGTCTCTTTGCGTAGGCCCGTGGCAGCAGAATGGGGGAATGCGAAGTGTTCGCAGCCACCAGGTTTCTGATGCAGATACTCGACGTATGGCCGTCACAAAGTTGATGGCCATAAACGTCTGATGTCAGGGGATGACCCAGGGAGAGAGGAAACTGTCCTTTGCTGACCGTGAAAGATTCGCCTGGCATCCGGCAAAGAAAAATCTAAATGAAAAAGTCTCCTCACGTCCCTCCAGCGGGAGAGAGGAATCTGACCTTTGCTGACAGTGAAAGAGCCATCGGGTAGGGCGTCCGGCAAGGAAAAATAAAAAATAAAAAATCTCTCAAAATTACCGCAAGGGAAATTCCTTCACCACAACAGCCCTAGTAGAGATACACTATATGGGTAAAAGTATTGGGACACACCTCTTAATTTTTTCATTCAGACCCATTGCCACTGGTTTATTAAATCAAGCACCCAGCCATGCAGTCTGCATTTGCAATCATTTGAGAAAGAATGGGTTGTTCTGAAGAGCTCAATGAATTCAAGCATGGTACTGTGGATGCAACCTTTCCAATAAGTCAGTTTTCACCTCTGCTAGCTATTCCACACTCAACTGTAAGTGGTATTATGGGAAAGTAGAAGCATTTAGGAACAGCAGTGACTCAGCCTAGATGCAGAAGTCGTAAAGTCACAGAGTGGGGTCACTGAGTGCTGAGGCACATGGTGGTTAAAAGTCATAAACGTTTTACTGATTCCATAGCTGAAGTGTTCGAAACATCCACTGGCGTTAATATCAGTACAAAAACTGTGCGGCAGGAGCTTCATGGAATAGTTTCCATGGCAGAGCAGCTGCATGCAAGCCTCACATCACCAAGTACAATGCCAAGCATCGGATGGAGTGGTGTAAAGCACACCGCCACTGGACTCTGGAAAAGTGCAAATGTATTCTGTGGGGTGACGAAGCACAGATACCAGGAGAAAGTTACATTTTACATTGTACCAACTGTAAAGTTTGATGGAGGATGGATAATGGTATGAGGTGGTTTTTCAGGGGTTGGGCAAGGCCCTTTACTTCTAGTGAAGGGAAATCTTGATGCTTCAGCATACCAAGGCATTTTGGACAATGCTATGCTTTCAACTTGGACAAAGCAAGGACCATTAAGACATGGTTGGATGAGTTTTGTGTGGATGAACTTGACTGGCCTGCAGAGAGCCCTGACCTCAACCCCATCAAATACCTCTGGAAAGAACTGGAACGGAGATTGCAACCAGGCCTTCTCGTCCAACATCAGTGCCTGAGCTCACAAATGCTATACTGAGGAATGGGCAAAAATTCTCACAGAAACACTCAAAAATCTTGTGGAAAGCATTCCTAGAAGAGTTGAAGCTGCTATAGCTCCATATAAATGTTTCAAGCTGCTATAGCTTCTTATAAACGTTATTCCTGGATATTCCTGGGTTTCTTGGTTTTGGATTTAAATAAATGTTTTCTCTGGATTCTACGCTCCTTCGTCGAGAGAGTCTCTTAGAGACCGCATGACAACTACACAGCGTCAGCACAAAAATTTGCATCTTACCTTATGATACTCAACTGTAGTTTGTAGCGTCTGGACCAATTAGTCATTATATTTAATGAATAATCCAGCAAACTCACTCTCCAAACAAAGTTCTGTCACCCATCTGCCGAAACTGCAGCTAGCACCCCAAATGCAGCTAACACTGGGCCTCTGGTTACTGTTGTAACAAAGATAAGGTTTACAACTCAAATGAATGTAGACTTTCAATCTAAATTCAGGAATGTAGAGTTTCATCTAAATTCAAACCAATAATAATAATAATAATACGTTTTACTTATATAGCGCCTTTCAAGGGCTCAAGGACGCTTTACAATAAACAAGCAACAATAAAGGCAATGGACAAAGACAGCAGACAAAACAACAGTAGGTAGATGAGTGTAAATACTGAAAATGAGAAATTATGTAGATGGGGCGGCACCCAGCAGAATACATTCAGATATAAAAAATGCAGTACAACTTAAGAATTATGACATTCAGAAAATAAGTGAGTTTTGAGCATGGATATGAATTCAGAAATAGTAATAACAGAACAGAGTGATCGGGGGAGAGAGTTCCACATTTTGGGTGCAACAACACTGAATGATCTGCCCCCCATTGAAGCAAGGTGATGCAGAGGGACGACGAGAAGACTAGTGTCAGAGGATCGTAAAGTGCGTAAAGTGGTGTAGGGGTGGAGCAGGTTACAGAGATAGGGGGGAGCCAAGCCGTGCAGAGATTTAAAAGTGAGAAGGAGAATTTTGAATTTAATACGGTGAGCCACAGGAAGCCAGTGAAGATCATGCAAAATTGGGGTGATATGTGCAGAACCCTTGGTATGGGTGAGTATTCTGGCAGCAGAGTTTTGAATGTATTGCAATTTGGAAATGGAGCTAGCGGTGCATTGCAGTAATCAAGACGTGATGTGACAAATGCATGGATGACAGTTTCAGCGTCTGAGATACTGATGAAGGGACGGAGCTGAGCAATGCGACGTAGATGAAAGAATGCTGATTTAGTGATAGAAATAATGTGAGAGTGGAAAGATAGAGAGGAGTCAGCGATTACACCAAGATTTTTAACAGTACTAGATGGTTTGTAATGAGAGCCAGCGAACTCACAGGTGAAGTTAGTAGGAATTTTGTTAGTGAGTGACGGAGGTCCGGTAAAAATAATCTCAGTTTTGTCCATGTTAAGTTTTAGTTACATGAAGCCAATTTGAATGAAGCCAATCTTTTATTTCATGCACACAAGCAGAGATTTTGTCGGTTGTGATAGATAGAGTTGATGTACAGGTAGTGTAATATAATTGAAGCATCAAAATGACGGCGGAGGATCTGACCAAGAGGTACTAGAACGGATCCCTGGGGGACACCTTGCTTCAGGGGGACAGTAGATGAGCGGAAGTCTTGAACTGAAATTTAGAACTGTCTGTCAGAGAGATAGGAAGAAAACCAAGAATGAGCAGCACCAGAAATACCCACATCCGAAAGGCGAAAAATGAGTAGTTGATGGGAGACAGTATCGAAGGCAGAGCTGAGGTCGAGCAGCAGGAGCATAGACAGAGAACCAGAGTCACCAGAGAGCAGATCATTCAGCACATTAACTAGTGCAGTTTCAGTACTAAGTAGAGGGCGAAAACCAGATTGAAAAGGATCAAAAAGATTATTTTCGACTAGAAAAGACTGACGCTGGGAGGCAACAGTACTTTCTAGTAATTTAGCTATGAAGGGTAGATTTGAAATAGGACGATAATTAGATAAAACTGAGGGATCAAGGTTGGGTTTCTTGAGAACAGGGGTAACAGCAGCAGTTTTGAGTGGCAGAGGGAATGAAGCAGAGGTAAGAGATGCATTGATGAAGTGAGAGATAGGTGCAGAGATAACTGAATGGCGGAGTTTCAGAAGAGGAGTAGGAGCAGGGTCAAGACAACAAGATGAGGGGTTGGATTTCAAGATTAACTCAGAGACAGAAGGAGTAGTCGGAGAAAAGAGAGGCAGGGACTGACCAGATTGGTTCGGCAGATATCTAATATTCGCGGCATCATTAGAGAGGCATTGGTTTACGGCATCTGTCTTTTCTAGCAAGTGAGTCATGAATAAACTGCAGAGTTCATCAGAAGCTAGAGCAACATGAGATGGAGGTTTGGTAAGTTTATTTATTGTGTTAAATAATGATTTGTAATTTTTGACATGTTCAATAAAAGCCAAATGGTGAACAGTCAGGCCAGTTTTCCTATAGTGACGCTCAAGCCGTCTACCAGTGGTCTTTAAGATATGGAGCTCAGGAGAGGTACCAAGGAGAAGAATGTGTGGAAGGGACAATTCTGGTCTTAACAGGAGCATGCTTATTTAAGATATCTGAGATTATGGAGTGATAGTTAGATAATATCAGGGAGGGAGAAGAAATATCAAAGACATCAGATAGATCAGAATAAGCAATGGAGGTGCAAAATAATGCAATATCAACAGCATTATTGATACAATAAAATGACATGAACACTCTTTAGATTTTAAAGTGGTATATATTGTTGCCTTTTGAAACCGAAATAACACAGTAACCAAATAATACAGTTCAAAATAATAATAAAGACAGACAAAATTCCATCTCTCCCTTTTTAATTAAAGACAGGTGACCTCTGCTCTGTAAACATCCATGTCAGTATTTCCCTTTTATAAATAACAAATGAACCAATGTTAGAGCCAATGAATCTGACTGCGCAATTAATCTTTCATGATGTCTACACTTTTTGTTATAATCAGAGGATTCGCCCGCATGCAGAATTCAGCACTGAACAAAAACTCCAACGTTATGAGCGGTGAGTGGATTCTATCTTAAATGCATCTGATTAGCCATTCCGTTCAAGAAATCAACACATATGTCTGTGATTAGCTAGGTTGCACAACGCTGCAAAGAAACATGTTATAAATAGAAACTCTGCCTATGCTTGCCCTATAAATAGTTTTTATTTATTTCAGTTTTTCTTGTTGCTTTTGTGCAATAGATGAATAACAATTTATTTGTTTATTTTATTTTTCGATATTTCTATTTTGCGGGAGTCCCGCTGGTGTAACTTTGTTATCGTTTTGTGCAAGTTGCAACAGTTCCGTTCCATGCAACAGAAATCGGTTGTAGCGACACTGACGGGTATCCGGCCAAAGGTTCGGAATTAGCAAATCCTGGTCAGTGGATTAAAATTACTGGAAGCTAATTTAATCAACCACAATCAACTCTACCCTTCTTTTTGGCTGTGACACAAAGAAGTGTTGTTCGGACTTGATTGAGTCACTGACTACAATTCGCACACACGGCAGTTCTCTCTAATGATTAAGTCAAAGAAGACTTTGTTTACCACCAAAAGACATTTGACCAAGAGCCCCGCTTTGGCGAGATCACGCGGAGAGCGCCCCGAGGGTTTCCTACGAAGATGACAAGACGAGCATTGTCAATTTAAATCCGCACACACAGGATTCCCCGGAGAAAACGCTGACTGAACAATCACATCCACGCATACCCGCACACAAACGACCTTCCTGTATGCATGCATATCTAATTAGTTTTGTCTTATTCTATAGATGTAATTTGAACTGTTCTGTAACTTCGAACCTTAAGTTTATTTCTAAAGAAAGATTCTATAACTCTCCCTCTTGCAAGGTCATAAAACTTTATGACTCCCAAAAGGAATTCCAAGGGAAAATCACGGCTCCCACTTGAATTCTGATGAAGAAAGAGGAATAGACTCTGCAATCTTATATTGTCTATAAGTATAACCACTTAAGAAATGCATAAACATGAATTTGATATTTCCTAGGTCATGGTAGCAGGTATTATGGCTTTATAGTCGTGTGAAGAAACTTTAAAATGCTTGTAATTCTGCATATGAATGTAACTATGTTCTTCTACTTTCACCTGCCATGTCTGGTAGCTGTTTGACCGTCTTGTTTTGACTGAACCAGTCATACATAGGATATTACTGTAAAATCTATTGTCCGGTTTGTACAATCTTTCTGGGTAGGAATGACAAAATGTTATACCATCATAAATGATCCTGACAAGACAAAGAGGAATCTTCCGCGGGCACTTTTCTCCCAGCTGATTGGTGCCTTCATGCCAGAAGGGGCGTGAACCTAAGTGTCCTTAAAGAGACGCGCCGAGCTTCCCTTTCCTTCTGCTGAAACCCTTCTGAAAGCTTCCTGAAAACTCTCTGCCTAAACTCCCTGGCTCTTCCTGCTCTTCGTGGCTTCATCATGTGACCCCTCGTGCGTCTGGACATCGCCTTAGTGTGATGATCCATCGTTTCTCTTTTTGTTTTCTTCAAGTTTATTTTATCTTTTTCGAAGTCTCCTCTGTTCATGTCTTCTCGCAAAGAAAATGAACACAACCAGACTGGCAAGCTTCACCTAAAAGGACATTCTAACACGCCGCGCTCGCTGGACAAACCCGAACGCTCGGCATCCACCTGACAGAGATACACGCACACGCCGTTTTCAGATCGGTCACACCCAAGAGCTGTACCTGTGCAAGTATCCGTTACTATGCTTATTTAAGATCTGTTGAGTCTTGTTCTAATTTAAAAGGTTCTGTGTCTGTGATGAATTGTGCCAAGAAGATCTCTCATCTTCCCTCTCTCTCTCTCTCTCTCTCACTCCCAATCTTGCGCTCTCGCAATCTCTCTCTCTCTCACTCCTGTTTGTTGTTCGTCTGTATCATTAGTTTTACTGTTTACTGTACATACATGTATCCCGTGTTTAAATGTAGAATTCTGTATCCGTAGTTTCATTTTATTAAAACCATTATATTCTTGATTGTTTTTGAATGCTCATACTTTACAAGTCAATGAAATGCGGTCCTGCTACAAAAGCTTTACAAGTTGTTACTATATCAGTAACGTAAATTTTATAAACGCCTGAAAATTAATGTTCACGGCCGGAACATTGAGATTTCTTGGAGTTTATAAAAAGGGACAACCTTGTTGAGAAGTTGGTTAGTTAACCTTACGGCTGTTTGCTGGACAAACCGATTGTTTGATAAACTAAATTGATTCCCTTAAAGTTGTCTCATATAATCGATCTGTAATGAGACCATTGATATATGAATGAGGAATTATAATTCGTTATGATTTACCATTCATATATACAATCGGTCTATTTTCAATTTCGATAATTTAACTGTAATATGCAATATATTAATCATATTCATGATTAATTATTAAAATTCCCTATGCATAATTTGAGCTAATTAAGGCACATCTCAATGTGGCGACACGGTTAATCACTGCATCCCTATATACCCTCTATATATAATTACTTGAGATATGTACAATCATGTATCCAATTTATATGCAATCATATGTTCCTTTATAGTGTTTTTGCCTATGTATTAATCTAAACTCTTTGAATGAATGTTTTAGCCTTACTTACTGTAATCAAGATCACACGTGTACCATGTTTGGTATGAGTTTCTGTTTTAATGACCTGAATGATCATTTACATTATTGATACCTATGAATATTTAATAGTTTTTCCATCGTCACCCAATCAAATTACTTATGCAAAACACCCTGCTAGAAGACAAAGGATCATAAAGTTTCCCTCCAAAGGAACAACTCCTTATTGGCTTACTCTCGAGGGTGTAACATCTTCTCACTTTAAAAGATCACTGATCACAAGATCACGGCTGATTCTGAGAAATGCTAACGTGAAAATTATGCTCAGCTAGAAGTCTTCTAAGGACCCCTAAGTTTGTGCCAGGCTGCGGCCTTACCTTTTTATTCATTAAAAATCCTCGAACTCAAACTTGTTCTCTTTCATCAAGACAACTTCAGCAAAGATCACCGAACATCCAAAACAATGCATAGCCTGCATATGATGGCATTTTGACCAGCTGAGAACCCGTGAAGAGTTTATAAAATGTGTAAAGGAGTCAAAACAGTGGCGAGAAACCCTCTGTCAGATACACAAACAATCTGCTGCAAGGAGACGCGGTTCTGATGCCTGTACTGAACTGTGATGGGCAAACTCGCGACAATGATGAGAAAAAAACTATATGCGTGAGCATTCTGTCCTTTTTAGGGTCTCATTTTCGTTTTTGGTTTGTTTACATGTATTTGGTTCGTGTTGCGTTCCTATATCATTCAAACCGCACAAGAGTTTGTTTGGAAACGGATTGAGATACATCTTTTCAGTGGTCCAACCGCTTGTTTGGTGCGCACCTGGGTTTGGATGGCAGCATTCACACTTATTCAAATGAACCTCTCTAACAGAGCAATGGCACCAGGGTTCGTTATAATCAAACCAAACATGCCAAGTGTAAACACACCCTTAGTCTCATTATTTGATACATTAAGTATCCCTACCCATTTTAAAGAAAAGTGTTAGGACTAAGAAACTGATGGTTTGCTCAAGGCTGTTGATCTGCTGAATTTCAAACAATACTTAAACTTATTGCTTTCCTTTATTCTGCTTCAGCTCTCTTTCCATTGTTAAACTGTATGCATGTATTTGTGTGTGTGTGTTAAATAAGTCTACTGTACGTGTTTAGTCAAGTTAATAAAGTCTTGTTCATGTCACATGTAAAGTTGTTTGTGTTTCAAGCTCATGGAGTCCCTAATCATGCAGATTTTGAGTAGTACTGTACAGTAAGAAAGGTATTTCCCTTACATGAACGTTTCTTAGAATTAATAAATAATTCTGAGAGTTCGTTGGACGAACAGGTTAGTTGATTGTGGTATTAATTCTGCTACATCAAGTTAATTCTATTAACTGATCCAAATATTTATAATGAATTATAACAAGTTATAATTCATTATTCATATTTCCCTTGAGCTATTTTGCTACAAGTTTGTCGCTCAGGAGTTAGTGCCATTTCACACAAAAAGCAAAAACTTTCAAAGCAAAAATGCAAGACGCTTTGGAATGAGGGCAAAACGCAAGGTCTCGAGACACGTTTTTTAGAAGTTTAACTTATTTGAACTTGAGCGCCACGTTTTTAGAACGCTGTGTCATGCGCAAGACGCTGCAAGAGATGCGAGCACAACGGTTGAACACGTCTAGCATGTTTACATAGAAAAGCAATGTAAAAAAAAGTAGCACAGAGGAATGGAAAACCGATTCAGTGTGAACGGCCCCTGATGTCAATGAATGCTTTAATCAAGATCTATTTAGTTTTTCACCGATATATGTGTGAACATGCATAAGTGTCAAATGAGTTCTGAGACATGCTGGTCCTCAACCAGTGAAGTCACGTCACTCACTCCATGCGAGATCGGCTTTTGAAATAGCCTAAATACATTTCTCAAAGTCAAAAAAACATATTCAAGTTCAAGTTCTTTATTCAGTCATGATGTTATTACAAACACAATAATAATCACATCTACAACAAAATAATAACGTTCAATACTGAATAGGAGCATAAAGAAGACATATAAAACAAAATAATCTTTAGAGTAATTTTATGAATAAAGGTGGAAAATTAAAAGGTCATCTTAATGTGGTGAAACAGCTGAAGCAGCACCCTTAGCATCTCTAGTTCCTGCGGTCATGTAAATATATCCAATGATCACTAAAGTTGCTGTATATTATTCATCATCATTGTTTATCATTATATACTTACAATAACACAGTTACACCACAAACAAGACAATAAAAACATCTGTCTGGTCTTAAGGATCTCTTTAACTATTTTACAGGAATACGGTCACTCTTAGCTCAAAGCTTGTTGTGCTACTTCAGAAAAATCTTATATAGTTTCATATTTTGATATTTTCACAGTGATGATAATATCGCCACATGATGTACTAGTCAGCCATTCAGCCCTGTGTTTCTAAATGCACTGTTCTCTTCTTCATTTGAATGACTGATGATACTGCTTTAAAATGAACACTAGAGATTGTGCTTCTAAGAGTAATCAGGAGTGTCTGTGTTATCTATTACATATAGGTGATGAATGTCTTTAATAATGCTAATAATTCAGAGCAATCTGTCATATATTATTCTACAACTTTATCTGCATTCTGATCCTGTTGTAAACATAATTCATTTGAACTCACTGCACTGTTGCTAAATTTCCTTCCACTGTGAATATTTTTTGAGGTGACTTGGTTCAAAGAAAAAAAAACACGACAACTTTTGAAGAGCTTTTGACAACATTCTGGATAGTGTATCATGTAGTGGTTAATTCATGTTCCAACTTCAGAGTTTTGAGAAATGCACCTGGCAGGTTCAGTAATGCACCTGGCAAAACCCCTTATTTTTTTTCCTATTGAATTGTGGCCCACACAGAGCCCTGACCTCGACCCCATCAGCACCTTTGGGATGAACTGGAACAGAGATTGCAAGCCAGGCCTTCTCATCCAACATCAGTGACTCACCTCACAAATGCTCTACTGGATAAATGGGCAAAAATTCTCACAGAAACACTCCAAAATTCTGCAGAAAGCCTTCCCAGAAGAGTGGAAGCTGCTATAGCTGCAAAGGGGGACCAACTCCATATTAATGTCTATGTATTTAGAATACAATGTCATTACAATCCCTATTTTTGTAATGCTCAGATGTCCCAATACTTTTGTCCATATGCCCAATGATCACTAAAGTTGCTGTATATTATTCGTCATCATTATTTATCATCATATACTTACAACAACTTATAATAATAATAATATAAATTAAAGACATAAGACAAAAGAACATAAATATATATGGCTATACAGTATGCACAGTATGTTTATGTGAAAATAATTGCATGTTAAGGCAAATCTTGGCATTAATGAGTTAATTTCTGCTCCATTTCATATGGAGCTTGTGCTCCTCTGATTAATTTAGTGTGATATTTTTTTGTCATTCTTTTGTTTTTGTTGTTGTTTATTTAATGTTTTTTTGACAGATGTTCAGTGTTCAACAGAGATTTCACAGTGATCCCATGAGAGAGATGAACTCCTCTTAGGGAATCAGCAAATGGTTGCACACAAACACACTCACACACACACAGCACTGACACATGAGCACTGAAATAAGAATCTGTAACAGTTGAATCAATAATTTGGTTTCAAACTCACTATTTTATTTTTTGTTATTTTGTCTAAACAAGAAAAAAAGTCATTTCCAGTACATTCACACAAAATAATGTTTTTTTTTAAATTATTTTGTGGTGGAAATTACAGATGTTTTATATGAATCTGTTTATATTACTAAGTCTAATTTCATTAGCCTGGCTCCGCCCTCCTACTTCCGTTCAATTTTCATTTTCCTTCAGTACTACGTCTGGGTTTGTTCTTTGGGTTTCTCCGGTAATTTTTTACCGGTCCAATCAGCGAACAGAGGGTGTGGCTGAGAACAATGACGTTGATGTTGTGCGCTAGTTTGAGTCGTCATACGTCACGACCAAACGTCAGTGATCGGTTATGGCAGATCCAGAATGGCCCTGGGCAAATCCAATAGTTTTAAACTTCAACAGAGTAGACGCCTACAAGGAAGTTAACTCTTGTCAATGGAGCGGAGCCAGACTCTCTGTACAAATGAAATGTACGAGAGTCTGGTGGGACCAGGCTATAATTTCAAAGCCCGTATTTAATTTATCCTAAAGACAGAATTGAGTATTTGTGCACTTTTTAAATATTTTGTCAAATGACATCTTGATTGGAAAAACATGCAATAAAAATATTCGGTTCACATTTTACACTTACAGTGCCTTGAATTTCCTTCACATATATTACATGTCTTATATTTCTTCTTAAGCTCCTCACTGTCACAGCTGTCTCTTGGGTAACCAAATACAATGGTTTGTTTATATCACTCGTTGTCTTTGTTAAGATTATTAATGTAATGTTTTTATGAAGATTTATATATTTTAAGATTGAAAGTGTAAGTCTGGGACAAGGATAAAACAATAAAACTTATAGCCTACATAGAAAGCATCTTGTAGCAAAGTAAATTATGAAGAAATGGTGCAACGTTTTCGAAGAACTTTGTATAATTTTATGCATCTCTCTTGTTTCCCCTCTCGAAATGTATAGGTTATTATACATGTGTAGAGGTCATCTTCACACTGAGGAGGCAGGTGGGCTTTTACCTGATGGGGGTTTATGCTCCCACCCTGCTCATTGTCGTCCTATCATGGCTGTCCTTCTGGATCAACCCAGACGCCAGTGCAGCCCGAGTCCCCTTAGGTGAGTCAGCCTTCAAATGGAGCTGAAATTGTTGTGTTGTGTTCGATGACTCATATCAGAGATACTATTCTTCATTACATTGCCCATTTAATGATTTTATAAGCCATGGGATTTTATGTGACCAAGGTGATCAGCTCCGCAGGCTTTGGTAATAGCAATTCCTAATAATTCAATGTTTTTGAAAGAAGTCACTTATGCTCACAAAAATACAGTAAAACACTAATATTATTAAAATATTATTACATTTTAAAACCGTTTTCTATTTTAATATATTTTAAAATGTAATTTATTCCTGTAATGGCAAAGCTGAAATTTTAGCATCATTACTCCAGTCATCAGTGTCACATGATCCTTCGGAAATCATTATTTTGTGCTGATTTGCTGCTCAAGAAACATTTCTTATTATTATCATCAATGCTGAAAACAGTTGTGTTGCTTAATATTTCTGAAAATCATAAAACATTTTGGTAGCACTTTATTTTACATCCCTTTTCCCTATGTATATGCTATGTACTTATAGTTATTACAATAACTGTGTAATAACTAGGTACTTACCGTTAAACCTAACCTTAACCCATGTATTTAAATGAGCTTAAATTAACTAGTACTTTCTAAGGTAAGCAAATAAAATAAAGTGCAACCAACATTTTTTTCCCAGGAATCTTTGATGAATAGAAAGTTCAAAAGAACCGCATTTATTTGAAATAGATTTTTTATTGTAACAATTTAAAAGTCTTTACTGTCAATCTGTTACTATCTTTTTATTACTATCAATTAAATAAATCCTTGCAGAATAAAAGTATTAATTTCTTACTTGAAAGGTATCCAGTGGTCGAATTGTAAAATTCTTTAGGAGAGATGTGGTGTGGTCAAGGGGGGGAGCTAACCGTACGCAATGATTACAAAATTAGTCTAATTTTTAAAAACATTTTTATTTAACAAAAAATAAGCTTTATGAAATAAACTGGGAGCCATCAAAACAAAACACATGCATTTAATTGCATTTGTCGAAACAATCTTGAATTAAACACACTACATCACAATATTTTCCACAATGATTCATAGCCATGAACTTTAAAAAATGTTTGCACTGGGAACTTCATCCGTCAGTCATTCCCATGATTACCCGAAATCCAACCCGTTTTTCCTCTCTCATCTCTCCATATTCCTCCTCTCATAGGCTCCACCTCTCCTTCATTCCTTTCTCTCATTTGTTCATCTGTCCATTCCAGGGATGGCTGTCAATTCCAGGTCAGTTTTAAAATTAAAGCGTTTTATTAAAGGAAACTCAAGATATCTGCTCAAGATCTGGGCACAGTGAAGTGATTTATATATGCAACTACATGAGAAATTTGTCTTTCTTTTTCCCCCCATCTTTCTCTCTCTTTAGGTATTCTGTCTGTTCTGTCGCTCTCGTCTGAGTGTACATCTCTAGCATCTGAACTTCCTAAGGTCTCCTATGTGAAAGCCATTGATATCTGGATGATTGCCTGTTTGCTGTATGGGTTCGGCTCTCTTGTGGAATACGCTGTGGTTCAGGTGTGTATGCACATGTCTGCTCTACTGCTGTTGTCTTGCATTGAAACACTGCAGAACTACAAATTTAACAGCTGCTTCAGCACACTATATGGGTGTTTCACACTTCGGGCCCTGTGGACTAAACTTGCTTAAAATAAACTTGCTTAAAATACACATTTCACACTCTCACTAGTTTATTTTTCTGCTAACAGTACCCAACAGTGGACAAACATGCATCACAAGAGAATTTTATCTTTTTTTGTCATTCATTTTTCCTGAACATGAACATTTTCATCACAGTGAAAATTAGATTTTCATTTCAGCCTCATTTAAATTATGTATTTTAATGACGTTCTGTGGTGAGAATGACACTGAATTTTATAGTAAAATGACAGACTATTTTGTCTTGCTAAGGTATATTTTAGAGGTAGCATTATATGTACCCTAAAAACACATAATTAAAATGCTGTTTTAATACTTTTTGCATAATTTTACAAAAAAATTTATTATTATTATTATTGTATATAGTATTTGAATAAATACTTTTTTTAATACATTAATAAATCTGTAAATAATTGCTGTAGTCTAATTGACAATATTATTTTTTTCAATTTGGAGGAAATGTTTTCACTTGTTTATAGAATAAAACAAAAAAAAATTGTACTCAAACACATACATATAAATAGTAAATACAGAAAAACTGCTAATTTTCCAGTGGTCTCTTCATTTTTATCCAGAGCTATTTATTTCACATGAGTTTGTACAACTTCAGGCATCTTTATATATATACCTTTAAATTTATATCTCATATCTGTATTTGTTTGTGTATGTATTTATCTCTTATTCAGCAATATGAGGGAATATTATGTATAATGTTGTTCAGCACCATGGACAGCACCATTCAAAACAGTATGTGTTGTTTATGTGCAAGTTGTTATTTGCACAACAGATCTTTTATGTTGGATCTGTTTGTATGAGATTTCCAGTCTTTCTGCTGAGGCAGAAAAGCAGTCACTAAAAGCAGTAAACCAGAAGAGGTTGTACATTACAGTGATTTTACCACTACACAGAAAAAGGAGTGTTCTAAGGCATGACACAAAGTCCAAATCAACACAAGGAACGACCTTTTCTGGGGGGGTTTTCCATTAAAAACAGTAATAATAATAGAAGACACCAATGTTTTCTACATTTATTTATTTATAATAATAGTTTATAGATTTTATATAGTTCTTGAAACTGTAGGCTAATATTGATTAGCATTTTGCCACTTTAAACGATTGTTTTCTGCTCATGTAGCAATATACGGATGTTTTCTCACTCCAGTCTTTTAGCCATTTGTTTTGGATATATTAGCAGGGTTTCTATCCCAGTGTGTTTGACTTTGACTCTTAAAACTTTATCCCAGAACCCAAAATGTCTTGTATAGCTGTTCCTTAAATAGGAAAGTAAAAAAGGCTGACATGGAAATGCACTCTTTTCGAGGAGAAAATAGATCAGTAATCAAAGCCTGAAAACAGAACAGCAACCGCAAGAAAAATCCTTCCTAAGAAGCAATGAACTCCTTCTGAACCATGATACAGTTATACCGTTCCTGTGGTTACATTGTCCATCAATCCTAAAAAAATAAAAAAGGGAGGGGGCTGGGGGACAGCTCCGGGAGCACAGAGCCAGAAAATACTGCTATTTACTTTCTGCAATTACTAAATAATTTATTCTTAGTTTTGTGCTTAACATTAAGACATTTGAAAAGTGACCTGACCTGGAGTGATAACAGAAAACCTCCTGCATTGCAAATATTATCAGATTTTTTTGTGTGTGAATAAATATTCATTATAAATATGATTTGTAACAGGTAAAATCAACACAGCAGTAATATTTATTTTTAAAAATGGCATTTTCCCCCCCACCAGTAGAGATATGTTTGATTCTACAGGAGCAATCAATGGAACAGAGAGAAAGGAGGAGGCTAGAAGACTGCTACCATATATCCCTAATATTAAACTGGACATTTATCTGGATGTATGTGTTACTTGGACACTTAAGCTAAACTTGTGTGAATGAATTTCATTTTTCATTTCATAATTTTTTTAATTTATTTACTGTAAACCAACAGGTCACAATGTTGTTAAATTCCCCGTGTGGTGAAAATCAAGCTGTTAATGTTGTTTATACAGTATGTCTACAGTATGTGGTGTTTTTAATATGCTTTAAAGGGATAGTTCACCAAAAAATGTAAATAAGCCCATGATTTACTCACCCTCAAGTCATCCTAGGTGTATATGACATTCTTCTTTCAGACGAATACAATCGGAGTTATATAAAAAAATGTCCTGGCTCTTCCAAGCTTTATAATGGCAGTGAATGGCTCTATATTTTTTTAAAGTGCATCCATCCATGATGAAAGTGCTCCGCGCAGCTCTGGGGGGTTAATAAAGGCCTTCTGAAGTTCGTGTAAGAAAAATATCCATATTTAAAACTTTATCGACTAAAATAACTAGCTTTCGGCAGATGGTCTATGCAAGTCGACTTACGCCAAAAGAGTAACACTTGATGATGTATGACGTAGGATGTACTGTAGGATTAGCGTGAAATTTGAAATTTATTTTGGTATGTTTTAGCTTACCTCAAGGGCATCCAAGATGTAGGTGTCTTTGTTTCCGCAGTAGTTTCAATTTTGATATTTTTAGGTCAAACCGTTCTTGTCTGTCAGTCATATAATGCAGGTCTATGGTCACCTCCTCAAAGAGCATGCACAGAGAAGTCCTAATTAAACATGATTTAATGACTCGTAAATGTAAGTACACATTGATGGCCTAAGACACGAAACGAGCGGTTTGTGTGAGAAAACGAACAGTATTTATATCGTTTTTACCTCTTGTAACGCACAGACCGAAGCGCCCGCGCCCTCAGATCACTTGGACGTGGCTGTGGTTACAAGAGGTAAAAACAATATAAATACTGTTCGTTTTCTCACACAAACCGCTCGTTTCGTGTCTTAGGCCATCAATGTGTACTTACATTTACGAGTCATTAAATCATGTTTAATTTGGACTTCTCTGTGCGTGCTCTTTGAGGTGGTGACCATAGACCTGCATTATATGACTGACAGACAAGAACGGTTTGACCTAAAAATATCAAAATTGAAACTACTGCGGAAACAAAGACACCTACATCTTGGATGCCCTTAAGGTAAGCTAAAACATATCAAAAAATAATTTCAAAGTGAACTATCCCTTTAAGTGATACAATTATTGACTACAGGGGAACTTTAAGCTTTCCTCAGGTTCTAACAGGTGTAATTGCATAAAGGGCAATGAGTAACACTGGTTTAGTTCTTATTAATTAGTTCTTATTAATATGAACACTATTTATGAAGTTTGAGTGCCAGAAAGTGTCCACAATTGTTTCCGTGAAATGTATTGATTAAAAATGTACTTTACTTCCCTAGAACAACGCCACTTCATATTCGTACAAAAAATGTGGCTTAGGGGCAATTGACACAACTAATTTTTGTGGTTAAAAAACGTGAGTCGCAGGTCAGTGGAATGAAAAAATCACAAGGTCTAGAGTTGGTTTTTAAACTTTGAACTTATTTTAATATTGAGTGCTGTGTTTTTTAGAATGGCGTGTCATGCACGAGACGCTGCGAAAGATGCAAGACACAAGGTTAAAGACATTGGTCTAACGCGTTTACATAGAAAAAAACAATCGAAAAGTAGCGCAATGGAAAAACACATTCTGTGTTAGTGGCTCTAAAGTGTCCAAGTGTCTTTTTTTGTGCTGTGTCCCAGGTGATGTTGAACAGTCCCAAGGGCATTGCAGAAGAAAAAATAAAGATGGCTGAGAAAGAGAAAGCTAGAATAGAAAGAGAGAGCAAGATACCAGCCAAAACTAACAGTGCCAATGGTACTGGTGGGACACCTATACATGTCAGCACACTACAGGTCAGTGTAAGTATGCACATGTATTCCTTTAAGTAAGATGGATGTGTGTGTGTGTGCTCTAATGTTTGTATTCACATACATTTCTGAGTGTGTGACTGCGTTCTCTCTATATATGATGTGTGTATGTCTTCTCTTTATGTAAGATGAATGTGTGTGTTAATGGGTACATGGGGAGATGGAATGGCTGTAATTGAGTCTACTGCTCTGGGCGTGCTCAGCGGGACATGGGTGCAGAGAAGAACAGAGGATTCTGGGGGACTGAGAGTAATGTGACCCGACAGCACTGAGGCCTGAAGCTATGACAGAGCAGCACAGGGGTTCACAAATGTGTGTGCACTTGCGTGTGTGTATGAATAAGGGGTAGAGGTCATAATAAAAACAATATTTAAGAGAAATGTCTTGATAGGATGCCTGAAATAGCAGGAGATTAAAGTTCATGAGAAACTTGTCATTTTATGAATAAAATAGTGTTCCAATCATACGTTTTTCATTTTGCATTTAACTGACCGAATTGACAATACACTTGTTGGTTTTGACTTCCCTCTCTCTATACTTTGTCAGATTAACACAGTAACCCAGATAGATAGATAGATAGATAGATAGATAGATAGATAGATAGATAGATAGATAGATAGATAGATAGATAGATAGATAGATAGGTGAATGGATGGATGGGTAGACAGATAGATGGACAGACAGATAGATACATGGATGGATGGATAGATAGATGAATGGATGGATGGGTAGACAGACAGATGGATGGTTGGATGGATGGGTAGACAGATGGACAGATAGATAGATGGATGGATGGATGGATGGATAGGTAGACATATGGATGGATGGATAGGTAGACATATGGACGGATTGGTAGATGGATGGATATATATGGATGGATGAATATCCATCCATGGATGGATGGGTAGACAGATGGACGGACGGATGGATAGAGATGGATGGATGGATAGGTAGACAGATGAACGGATGGATAAATAGATGGACTGATGGATAGATGGATGGATGGCTTGGTAGACAGATGGATAGATGGATGGATGGATGGATGGATAGGTAGACAGATGGAAGGACTGATAGATAGATGGATAGGTGGGTGGATGGATGGATGGATGGATGGACGGACAGACAGATGGATGGATACATAGACAGATGGAAGGACTGATAGATAGATGGATGGATAAGTGGGTGGATGGATGGATAGACGGATGGATGGATAGACAGATGGATGGATACATAGATAGATGGATGTCTACATGTCTAAATGTCTTTTGTGTGTTTCACGCTTGTGTAGGTTGTGGAAAACCGCAGTAAGAAGGTGTGCACTTCTAAATCAGATCTGCGCTCAAATGATTTCAGTATTGTCGGTTCTCTCCCGCGAGATTTCGAACTCTCAAACTTCGACTGTTACGGCAAGCCCATAGAGGTCACAGATGCCTCCGGCAAATCACAGAACAAGAACAACAAGAAGCCTTCACCTCCGAAACCCGTCATTCCTTCCGCTGCTAAACGGGTTGATCTCTATGCACGAGCTCTGTTCCCTTTCACTTTCCTCTTCTTCAATGTGATTTACTGGTCTGTCTACCTGTAACCATGACAAAGTGTGTGTGCGTGTGCATTTATGTTGATGAGGGCGATGATTAAGCATGAACAAAGTGTCGAAATGTTCATCCTTTGATGTCGGTTAATAGTCCTGCTTATTTGTATTTCTCCTTGTAAGTCGCTTTTTGAGATGTGTGTCTTTAATACGAGCAGCATGACTTTACAGACAGTGTGTGTTCAGCCATGTTTGGCCCAAGCTGCTAGATGGAGTCCCGTGCCAACACTTCAATAAATATCGGTTGTTTATAAACTCAGGCAAGAATGTGCTTATGGAATAAAGGACTGTATAAGATCTGGACAAAGACAGCATGCAGTTTTCAAAATGGGCTTATTGCATATAAGTCTGTGATGGAAAGGGATTAAACCGCTGTTGTTGAGCCATACAATAAAGATCCTTTATCAGCTGCATTCTCTTGTCTATATTATTTTGGATAATTGCATTGTTGACGTTCTGTTCAGGGATTTGTTTGAAACTTCTCATATTAATTTAGCAACTTAATGTACAAACAACATACATTCGAACTTTTTTGAAGATCATTTCAGTCAAAATATAATATATGTGCTTTAATAAAATGCTCCATATAAATCGTAACCAACTGCAATCATGTTGTAATATTTCCATACTGAATTACAACTGGTTGTCCTCTTTCGTACATCTATTTGCATTCTGAGTTAATTACTCCTGTCTTGCATTTAGCCATTTTTAGCCGCCTTTACACTGCGCTAGCGCTGAATCTTGTGTGCAGCCGCCTGGAAACAAGACACATGATCACTGTCATGACAACGGCTCTGCAGCATTTTATTTTATGCAGAAAGACTAGAGAACATAAAATTGTACAGTATTACTGCCTAGCAAGCGCTGGTATTTCCTTTAGGAGATATCTAGATGAATACTAGTTAAATACTTAAAGATTACATTCTCTTTGTGTTTGAAGGACTTGGCTTCATTGGTGGACAGATGTATTACATTCAGTATTACTCTATAACTGTCATGTTGTTTTTGATTTGGTTTCATGGTTTATTTTACTTTATGCTTTGTTTCATTGTTCCTTTGTCTGGCTTTGTTAATGTAATCGTGTAAAAAGTTTGTGTTTCTGTTCAAGTTTAGTTCGTCAAAGTCTTTGTTTATTGTACATTTTGTCTACGTTTATGTTAATAAACTGCACATGGGTTCTACAAACTTGCCCTCAGTGGACTTCATTACAATAACATTAATTTCAGCATTATTTTTCAAGATTATGTGTTGCTATTAGTTAAACTATTAACCTATAAATCTCTATGCACGAAAATCTCTACATTATTTTCTGGGGTTTTTTTGTGTGTGTGTGTGTGTGTGTGTGTGTGTGTGTAATACAGACCTACTGATTAATGCATATGTGAATTGTGCAACACTTTTGGTTGTGATAAATACATATTTTGAGTTCTTTGACCTCATATTAACCCCCATTCTTCACTTTCTTTCCCTTCGATCAATCTGCACTTCAATAATACCGGTCATATGGAAAACATCAGTTGTTATTCCTGTCCCCCACAAAAACTCATCCATCAGAGTTAAATCACTACCGGCCTGTATCATTAATCTCTATCATAATGAAATGCTTTGAGAAATGAGGATGCAGTGGCTTGTCTCTTGCACTGTCCACTTCAACACCATAGATATCCCTGGAAATTATGCCAGACTTCTTTTCATTGACTTTACTGTGGCTCCGCCTTTAATTCAATTCAGTGTCACCAGGTAATCAAGGAACTACCGTGTCTGAAAGTCCCATCACCTCTAATACATTGGCTTTATACTTTCCTTTCTAATAGACCACAAGTGGTAAAGGTGGACAAACCATTGTTCTCAACACTGGTGCCCCTCAGGGGTGTGTACGTAGCCCCTTTCTTTATATTCTCTATACAAGTCTACTTGCCACTACTCATTATATATGCAGATGATACAGCCATTGCACTGCTTAATAAGATCTTAAAGGGTTAGTTCACCCAAAAATGAAAATTCTGTCAGTAATTACTCACCCTCATGTTGTTCCAACCCCGTACGACCTTCGTTCATCTTCGGAACACGAATTAAGATATTTTTGATGAAATCTGAGAGCTGGATCACTCCTCCATTTTTTTTATTTATTCATTTATTTGACATGAACATTGCAATTAAACAGAGTACAAAACAAGTCTGTGACTGATGCTATGCAAAAAGAGTTTATAGCTATTGCTAATTTTCAACTCCAGTCCATACTAGTCCATAGGCTTCTTCAGGGATTGAACTTGCCGGCCTCGAAAAGTTATTAAAGACATCGTTAAAATAGTCCAAGTGACTACAGTGGCTCAATCTTAAGTTTATCAAGCGACGAGAATACTTTTTGTGCGCAAAAACAAAACAAAAATAACGACTTTATTTCAACTATTAATTTCCTTCTCTGTGGGCCTCGAGTCAGTTCACTAGTGTAATAGCGTAAGCTTCTGTTGTTGGACGTCACATGCATCACGCACATGACCAGCGTCGGCCAATAGTGAGCCTACGTGTGACGTAGCTCTACGGAATCACACTACGTTAACTGACTCGAGGCCCAAAGAGAAGGAAATGAGTAGTTGAAATAAAGTCGTTATTTTTGTTTGTTTTTGCGCACAAAAAGTATTCTCGTCGCTTGATAAACTTAAGATTGAGCCACTGTAGTCACTTGAACTATTTTAACGATGTCTTTAATAACTTTTCGAGGCCGGCAAGTTCAATCCCTGAAGAAGCCTATGGACTAGTATGGAGGAGTGATCCAGCTCTCAGATTTCATCAAAAATATCTTAATTTGTGTTCCGAAGATGAACGAAGGTCTTCCTTGGTTGGAACAACATGAGGGTGAGTAATTACTGACAGAATTTTCATTTTTGGGTGAACTAACCCTTTAATATTATTCTTTTTTTGGACTATACCACTCCATAGCATATTTTAGTACATGGTGTGATGATATTTCAAAGACTAAGGAACAATCCATCCTTCCAGTATTATCATTAATAGAGAGATGGTTGAAAGGGTGGAGCATTCCAGATATCTTTACATTACATTGGATAAACATCTCAACTTCAATCAACACACTATTTACAAGTGCTATCAACAGAGACTTACAGTTATCCATCTGTCTGTTCAGCCTAGTCTTCTTCTTCTTCTGTATCAAAGTATTACCGAGCCAGTTCTTAAGGATGGTGCCATTTGTTTCTTTCAAAACAGCTACCAATAAGAACACACTCTTAAAGATTTCATTTACGCTCCAGAAGGCACATCAAATGTGTAATGATCCAGACCATCCACTTTATCAGTATTTTATCCTCCTTCCTTCTGCCCGCAGGTCTAGACTCCCTATGTGCAGAAAGGCTAGCTATAGTAAGAGTTGTGTTCCTATAGCTATACGAGCTTTAAATACATAAGAAATGAGCCATTGACATGTCATGTCATCTTATGCTCTCGCATTTGTTGTATGATCTTGTTTTTGTTTAGTTTTTTTGTCTGTGATTGTTTTGATTGTTAGTGTATGGTGTTGTTGTGTTTGTGTTTTCTACTCATCCATTCCTCTCTGAGGACAAATAAATTATCTATCTATATAATCTGCTTTTTTCAAAAGATAACATCCAGATCTAAATAATAAATAAATATAATAATTAATTGCATTTATATAGCGCTTTTCTAGGCACTCAAAGCGCTTTACATTGAAGGGGGGAATCTCCTCAACCACCACCAATGTGCAGCATCCACCTGGATGATGCGATGGCAGCCATGTTGCGCCAGAACGCACAACCACACACACACACACACACACACACACACACCAGCTTATTGGAGGAGAGGAGACAGAGTGATGAAGCCAATCAGTATATATACAGTATATGGGGATGATTAGGAGGCCATGATGGACAGAGGCCGCTGGGCAAATTTGGCCAGGATGCCAGGGTTAAACCCCTACTCTTTCGAAGAACATCCTGGGATTTTTTATGACCACAGAGAGTCAGGACCCCGGTTTAACGTCTCATCCGAAGGACAGTGCTTTTTGACAGTATAGTGTCCCAGCCAGGCCACTATACTGGGGCGTTAGGACCCACGCAGGCCACAGGGTGAGCAGCGCCCCCTGCTGGCCTCACTAACACCTCTTCCAGCAGCAACCTAGTTTTCCCAGGAGGTTTCCCATCCAGGTACTGACCAGGCTCAGCCCTGCTTAGCTTCAGTGGGAAACCTTGGGCTACAGGGTGATGTGGCTGCTGGCAGACCTACTCAGATGTAGATGTGTTTTTCCTAAATTAAGACATTTTTAATAATGAAGCCCAGTCCTACATATCCATACAAACATGGGAAAAGTAGGGAAACTGAGTATCAGTTAATCATACAATTCGCTGAATCTGTATGATTGATGCAAAAATGATTTGATTCATCTAAGGAAATCACTGCCTCTGCAAATTTGCTGCTTTATCTGGCTGCATATTCTTAGAATATTCCTTAGTCTCTCAAATTTTTAGCACTTAATGCATTGGAATGGTGTGAGAAAGCTAGTCAAACCCATACATGCACCATGCACATTTAAAATGATCTAACCTCACATTGCAGCTTATATGCCTATACCCTTACAAAAAAAATAAGTTTATTCAAGTGTGCTATACTTCCAGTCTACTCAAATACTGTATTCTTAAAAGTATACTTGACTTACACTGACAGAAAAGTCAATCTTACTCAATCTTTTGATTGTGATATTTTTAAAAGTATAATTAAATATTCTAAGTATACTTGGCTTGTAATTGTGTTTATTCTTTTGATTGAGTAGCCAAATAAATACTTCTTTTCTACATAGTTTTACATCCTACACTAAAAAGTAGCCCAATTTAGTCCCAAGAAGTACTGAAATAGTACACTTACAAGTAAACTACTACATTGATCTCATTAAAGTATACTTGAACTTTACATAAGTATACTAGATAAAAATGACCTTGAAGTAAAGTACACTTTTTTATATGAGGGCTTAAAATAATGGTGTCTTAAAATAATTAAACGTCTGGAATATGTAGCGGGTGTCCAAATCCTGCTCTGGAGGGCACCCGTCCTGGAGAGTTTAGCCCCAAACTGCTTCAACACACCTGCCTGAAAGTGTCTAGAGGGCTGCATTCGAAATCGCATACGTCCATAGTAGGCGAAAAACAGTATGTGACAAAAGAATTATGTATGGATTCACAGTATTCATAAAAGAGTAGGTAAAAATAAATCCTATGACCTACTTCTTCCGGAAAGATTCTGAAGTTTGCACACGAATTAGGTAGGCAATTAGGACATAAGGAGCAGGATTGGACACCGCTGATTAAGGTGCATTATGAGATGAATGAGTGCACTTGATAATGTCCGATATGGTTTCGGACACCACAACAAATGGATGTCCCCTCATATAGAGGACAATATAAAGGTATAGGAGTGATTTCGGACACAGTCTTAGAAACTTCCAGGCAAATGAGTTGGGTCAGGTTGGAGCTAAACTCTGGAGGACATTGGGCAAGATTGGACACCGCTGTACTAGAAGATTCAGCATGTGTTGGATCAGGCTTCCACAGTACTTCAATGCTCTCTGCTGGTTGTGCTGGGAACTATACTGTGCTACAAGCAGGTTTTTGAATAGCCATATGGCAGTATTGGACAATTGCTGTTAAAACAGCACAATTCATGAAGGCACCTAAAGACTTCTTCAATATCTAAACCTGGTCTTGTTTTGTTGAAGTCAATTTATAATTAGCTGTGTTCTGATACTGTTTGGCTTAAACTCTAGTCTATGCACATAACTTTCCTCGCCAGCATTTTTTTTTTAATTGCCAGCCACCCCAGCATTTTTGATAATTTTAACAAAATTTTCATGGCCCCCAGAATATTTTTTGTATGAATATCTGAACATGCAATATATCAAAAGTGTTTTATCAACACTTGAATGTGGGTGTTACATAAAAAAAAATTGGTTTTTTGAACAAACTGAGAAAATCGCATTTTTGTCAAAGTAGATCAAGTCCATTCAACACCCCCAAAGCTTGCACAGACCTCGTCCTGGGTCGACATTTCATTCAGTAACATTAGGCATTTTTGATATATGCTGTTTAATGCTGATTCTTTTTGTTAGAACGTTCCTTACTACATACAAAAAGGCTCACAAGCACAATGGAGATTTGCCCAGATTCTATGTATATACTGACCCATTTCTGTGACCACAAGCTCAACTATGAGGCAGCAATTTTACCATACAACAATTTTACCCAAAAAGTACAATATTAAGATAACATCAACCAAAGTAAAATTCAGCTAAATGTTTTTGCTGATGTTTAAGTATGTGAATCATTAGGTCAATGATTATTTTTTTAATGGCTTTTTAATGTAAGCAGCACCATAATTACCTGTAAATTATACTAGGCTAATGGTGTTATACTGTATAGCCTACTGCAAACAATTTTATACAGGGATCCTGATTCCATCTCTCTCCACCAAGAGGTCATTGGTCTGGAAAAGTTTGAAGAGCTCATAATAATATGTGTAATGGAAGTATGTCAGTTATTGATTAGTCTGGGTGGAGGTGGTTAAGCAGTTCATTGTATTACAGAAGATGGTGGAGCCCAAGCCTATTGGATTGCAGGGGAACATATGTCACCATTCTGCCTCATAGTGGACACATTAGGCCTTTTCTAATTTAATAAAGTCATAACAATAAGAAATCACTGGACATATAATTAAACAAATAAAAAATTCCTATTTCCTGGCTCAGCTGAGCCGATGTCCAAGAGCGAGCGCGCGCCTCTCTCTGCTGCGCGCGCGTTCAAAATAAGAGCAGCTTCGGCTCCGCTCGGCTCTTTTCGTCTTCATCAGTATTCTTACCGTGTCCACTGAGTTGAAACGAGTCTCAGGGACGGAGCCGCAAAGGAGGAGAGCAAGACTCCCGCATCATCGCGCCCGCTCTTACCTTCACCAGCACCGCAGACAAACGAGAGCCTCTGCGCTTTAACTGTGGTTTATTTTAACATGTGTCGACTCTATATTGTTCCCGCTGTTTTGTGAACAGTGCGCGTTTGGTGGATGTGGTCGCGCGGATAAGCAGAAGACGATGATTTTGTCGGGTCTCCTTTTCCCCGCGTTATGGGGACTGGCGCTCGGCGGATCTCCGAGCGTCCAAATCGGTGAGCGCACTCCACCTGTCTACGCCTTTTAGATCATGCTGATCAAATCATAAACATAATTCTGATATCAGAAATTACATATAAACGTCCTCTTTACTTGGGAACCATGTGAGAATTTCATGATAAAACGATGTAATCTGTCTGTTTTTGGAATTTGAGACAGTGTCGTGATTCTTCTTACGATATAATTCTGAATAATTTTTAATGTATTAATTTCTCAGGCGGCTTGTTCCCCAGAGGAGCAGATCAAGAGTACAGCGCATTTCGGATCGGAATGGTTCAGTTCGGCACGGCCGAATTCCGCCTCACTCCTCACATTGATAACCTGGAGGTGGCCAACAGCTTCGCCATCACAAATTGCTGTAAGTCAACATGGAGTTTTTACCGCTTGAACTAATTAACTCTCCATATATAGCCTACTAATCTAGATGCTGTTATAAATTAGCCTGCCGATGCACAGGTGCGATCATAGGCAGTTTCCCTCCCTATATTATTAATTCATCCTGCATTCATGCCATATTAAATATTACAGGAGCCTGTATGGCAGGATCTATGTGTTATTCCTATTTGAGTTAACACAGGATAGCTATCGCCTGCATACATGTGTTCTATTATTAACGCTGGTGTTTATTTATTCCTTTACGCAACCCATGAAAGGACCGGGGGCTGGATGTTGGCAATCACTCGGTTTATCATTCAAACACTTTAGCTTCTAATGAGTCTGAACTGTGGCACGTTTTGTTTCTCGCTGTCTGGTTGTGTAAACTATGCGTTGAGAAGATGGTCGTTATATAAACCAGGTTTTTTTTTTTTGGCTGGGGGGGTGGGTGATAATAATTACCATTCGCGGGAGCAGCATGATGATGGTTTCCACAGTAACAGAGGAGAGGAGATGGCCCCGTTTTACCAGCATCTGCACAATTCGATGGCAAATGAAACCGCAGGTTGCCTCCTTCAAAAACGTATTTGTGTCAGTTGTTGAAGAATGTTTTACGGTACAATTTCTAGATTTTAATTTTGCAATAGCCTATGTATAATGAAAGGGGTTTTGACAGACGTCTGCAAGGCACGAGGACTTCGCGCGTGTCCCTCCCCCACGCATCTTCTTAGGCTACTTCTGAGCAGGAAGACCAGTAGGCTACTGAATGATGAAATGCTAACCCAATTCGAAAATGCGATTAATTATTAGTGCATTTGAGTTTGTGTCACATAGGTTAGAAGATTCTTTAAAATTGTTGGTCTTACATCACATCCAGACTGGTTAGACTCAGATCTCTTCAATAGAGTGGTTCTGTTCAATGGATTCACAAATCCAGCCTGAACGATTTAGGGTGTGTTCACACTTGTAGTTTGGTTTGCTTGGTTTTTTTGGTCCGGACCAAAAAAAAAAAAAAAAAAAAAATGTAGTCCTGGTCCGCTTAGCGTTCACATTGGCAATTTAACATCGAACCTAAAGATACCGTTCACAACCTGTTTGGTCGCTTTTATTAAGTATATTTAGCGACGGAACTTACTGAACATCTAAAACAATGCTGTGTGATTGGCTAAATGTGCTCATTGTGTGTGAGTACCCTGCATATAATGGTATTCTGTCAGGACCTCTATCGTCAAATACGATTGACAATTAGCATACAGTTATGATTGGCGGTATGGTTCTGTTCTGGGTAAGAACTCCCTGCGCATCCATGCAGCCTAGCATGGATAAGAGCAGGGAGAGCAGCAAAAAAAAAACCCTTAGGGTAAACAGAACAGAATCAACATGAATGTATTGCAGATATCATTAATTCATTTTAATGTACAACAAAATTAGAGAATTTTAGTCTGATTCAGGGGGAATCAGAATGCCAAATCCTGACTGGGCGAGAGGAAGAGCTGGGGATGGAGGAGGGTAATTAGCTCCTGAGAAACGCAACAGCTGTTGATAATACTGACGAGCTTATACACTCACCTTTACATACATACACTAACAGGATTATTAGGTACACCTGTTCAATTTCTCATTAATGCAATTATCTAATCAACCAATCACATGGCAGTTGCTTCAATGCATTTAGGGGTGTGGTCTTGGTCAAGACAATCTCCTGAACTCCAAACTGAATGTCAGAATGGGAAAGAAAGTTGATTTAAGCAATTTTGAGGGTGGCATGGTTGTTGGTGCCAGACGGGCCGGTCTGAGTATTTCACAATCTGCTCAGTTACTGGGATTTTCACGCACAACCATTTCTAGGGTTTACAAAGAATGGTGTGAAAAGGGAAAAACATCCAGTATGCGGCAGTCCTGTGGGCGAAAATGCCTTGTTTATGCTAGAGGTCAGAGGAGAATGGGCCGACTGATTCAAGCTGATAGAAGAGCAACTTTGACTGAAATAACCACTCGTTACAACCGAGGTATGCAGCAAAGCATTTGTGAAGCCACAACACGCACAACCTTGAGGCGGATGGGCTTCAACAGCAGAAGACCCCACCGGGTACCACTCATCTCCACTACAAATGGGAAAAAGAGGCTACAATTTGCAAGAGCTCACCAAAATTGGACAGTTGAACACTGGAAAAATGTTGCCTGGTCTGATGAGTCGATTTCTGTTGAGACATTCAGATGGTAGAGTCAGAATTTGGCATAAACAGAATGAGAACATGGATCCATCATGCCTTGTTACCACTGTGCAGGCTGGTGGTGGTGATGTAATGGTGTGGGGGATGTTTTCTTGGCACACTTTAGGCCCCTAAGTGCCAATTGGGCATCGTTCAAATGCCACGGCCTACATGAGCATTGTTTCTGACCATGTCCATCCCTTTATGGCCACCATGTACCCATCCTCTGATGGCTACTTCCAGCAGGATAATGCACCATGTCACAAAGCTCGAATCATTTCAAATTGGTTTCTTGAACATTAGAATGAGTTCACTGTACTAAAATGGCCCCCACAGTCACCAGATCTCAACCCAATAGAGCATCTTTGGGATGTGGTGGAACGGGAGCTTCGTGCCCTGGATGTGCATTCCACAAATCTCCATCAACTGCAAGATGCTATCCTATCAATATGGGCCAACATTTCTAAAGAATGCTTTCAGCACCTTGTTAAATCAATGACAAGTAGAATTAAGGCAGTTCTGAAGGCGAAAGGGGGTCAAACACAGTATTAGTATGGTGTTCCTAATAATCCTTTAGGTGAGTGTATATGTATACAGTGATAGGCGTCGTATTCCTATAGGTAGATGTGGATCAGTTGAGAGTCAGCTGATGCGAGTTGACCAACGTGACCTGCCAGAAATGACGCTACGCTTAATTTTGACCAGCTGAGAACTCGTGAAGAGCTTATAAAATGTGTAAAGGAGTCAAAACAGAGGCAGGAAACCCTCTGTCAGACTCGCACACAAAAACGATCTGCTGCGATGAGACGTGGTTTTACCTGTACCTAAATGTGATAGGAAACATTGCAACTATGACGAGAAAAAACAGATATGCTTCAGCATTCTGTCCTTTTTAGGGTTGCATCTTGTGACATCATGTCCCGTTTTTGGTTTGTTTACATGCCTTTGGTCCATGTTGCATTCAAATTTCAAGCGAGATCCATCTTTTCAGTGGTCCTGGTCCGCTTTTTTGGTGCTCACCAAGGTTCGGATGGCAGCGAGACCCATCTTTTCAGCGGTCCGAGTGCGCTTTTTTGGTGCTCACCAGGGTTTGGATGGCAGCGTTCACACTTATTCAAATGAGCCACACTAACAGAGCAATCGTACCAGGGTTCATTTTAATAGAACCAAACATGCCAAGTGTGAACACACCCTTATTCATAAATTGAACTGAATCGGTCAGGAGTGCGTTTCCAATTCAACGACGTAACTCGCTGCTTCAGTGCCATAGTACGATGCATCGTTGAAGAAATCAACTAGCTAGTAACGACTGTTTCCCGAAACCGTATTGTCGCAAATTGGTTGTTCAACCACGTTGGTTAATGATGTCACACAGGTGGTGGAGTAATAACTACTTTTAATGAATCTGTTTGAGACCGAATTAATGCTAGATGTTTTGCTATAAAGCACATGCGCACTCTTTAAAAGCGGTGCTTTAAATCTATTGACAAACTAAAAGACGAAAAGGACATTTGTATGTCTTCTAAACAAAAGACACAGGTTGTACTGAATGTCAGCTTGCTTATTTGGCTCTAGATAAGGATTTATTAAGTCCACATGTTATAAAAACAAGAAACTATTCTTCTAACCACACCTCGAGAGCTGTCGTTCCAACCACACAACTTTGCGACGCTGCTTGCGAATGTTCGTTGGAACGATGGTTTCGGGAAACACCGACTCGTTGAACTGTGCTGATATCGACGGAACTTGCGAACATTGTTGGCTAACGATGCTTTTGGGAAACGCACCCCAGAGCGGTACCGAGTCAATAGGTGTGTTCGACTTGAAGCGACGCTGCGCAGACCGATCGGTTTGCATAGCGCCGCTTTAAGTCAAACACACCTAACAAAACTGATTCACTGAACTAAGAACTGTCTCGAAATGTCAGAGACCACACTATGATGCAATTATGTCATGAAGCAACTACTTTTAACTACTTCTTTGAAATAAACTGTTTACAAACCAATTCATATAAATGAGTCAGACCTTCCCATCATTAATTATATTTATATAAATGCATTTATGAGCTGAATCATGGCTGCAACTGACTGAACTGGGAAAGAAAACACGCAATGTATTGAAACAAATACGTTTAAAAAAAACAACGTTTTAGAGCATTTATCTGTCTTGTCAGAATGTCAAAAACCCTGCTATGACGTATTTACGTCATCACGCTAATGAATAATTTAATCATTTTTTTAACCATGTTTTAAAAAACAACCCGATTCGCAGAAATTAGGCAGACCTCTCATCCCTACTCTGGAATCTAACAAACAGGCTTTTGATAAATGATTAATATTGTATAGATACGTTAAGTTTAGTTTAATGATTGCATTTTGTAAGACATCATTACTAAACAGAAATTTACCAGCATCTGCACAATTCGATGGCAAATGAAACAGCAGGTTGCCTCCTTCGGAACGTTTTTGTGTCAATTGTTGTTGAAGAATGTTTTACGGTACAATTTCTAGATTTTAATTTTGCAATAGCCTATGTATAATGAAAAGGTTTTTAACAGACGTTTGCAAGGCACGAGGACCTCGCGCGTGTCCCTCCCCCACGCATCTTCTTAGGCTACATCTGAGGCCTCTTTAGTGTATTTTTCACCCAATCCAATAACCTGATTGAGTTTTCTCTTGGTGGGCATGGCTCCTTTTGATGTCAAACACTGATGCTTCACAATGTGAGCTTCACTGCGACAAGTCTGTCTCAGCGGCCTGAACAGCCGCTGATTCATGTGAGCGGCTTGCCCACTCCCACATACCCATCCCACACATCACACACACACAAAAACTCAATGATACTTCAGGCCAGGGTACGCATACATAACATTATGGAAATTGTTTAGGCATTTTATCATGAGGAGGAGTGTGCAATAAAGGGCTGTGTTTACTGATTTGGGACTGCAAATATTAGAAAATCTGTATTCTGAGCATCTGGAAGATGAATAAGCCTAGTATTTAGTCATGCTATATTCAAACATGCTTAGACCTATAATGTTGTATATTTAACACACACAAGGGATTTCCTGTGCTGTTTGTTGTCACCCAAGCACAATCACCCACATGCAGATATATATAGATGGCACTGAGCAGGGTTTTCTCTGAAATATATAAGCATTATGATAAGAAACACACTCCCAGAAGAGCCTATTGTTTACAGTTTATGGTCTGCCATAGCGAAAAACACATTTATGGTGTAACATGCACTCTGTTATCGCTTGTTTGTAGCCTTGAGGTGGTTGAAGTGACTCATCGGAGACCCATCTTCTATTGACAGATATGTGCCCTAGAAAGGTTTCAGCATTGTTGTTGCTGTTACATGATGTTTATTCTTCAGTGTGCAGCAGTCACTGTTATTCTGTTCAAACACTTTCTACGGCATGTTTGTTTTCGGATAGTCCTATTTGCTTATGCATATTCCTTGATGATGTTAGAGTTTCTGTTCCTGGAACACAGAAGCTTTTTTTCAATAGTCAGATTGAATAACATTAATGTTAACACTGATCATACAATGCCTCAAGCTTGCCGCCAGATATGACATCCTATCACCCTATATACAACAACAACCCTTTACTGTGACGCACCAACAATTGTAACACACCCCCACAGCTCTGTGGATTCCTTGATTCTGGTTGGTTAATCGCAGCATTATTTTGTTTAATGTTAACCTATTTGTCTGTTTTACCAGGCAACTGATATTTTACATGCTTGTTTCATGTCTCATCTATCACTCAGTTGATCCTTTCTTGTCACATAGAACAGATTCAACTCAGATAAATATTTATGGGCATTATTTATTTTATTTATTTATTTATTAAATAGCTGTGTTAAATAAATGGCATAACGTACAGTCAGCCAGTCATTACAATAATGACTGCTGACTCCACATTACTTCTTTTTTTTTTTTTTTTACTTTTTGAAAGAAATTTATACTTTAATTCAGCAAGTATGCATTTATTTGATAAAAAATAACAACATAATGTTACTAAAGATGTCTATTATCGAATAAATGCTGTTGTTTTGAACTTTCTATTCATCAAAGAATCCTGAAAAGAATTGTAACAACTTTTCACAAAAATGTTGGCACAATTGTTTCAGCATAACTATTTCAACATTGATAATAATAAGAAATGTTTCCTGATCACCAAATCAGCACATTATAATGATTTCTGAAGGATCATGTGACACTGGAGACTCGAGTAATGATGCTGAAAATTCAGCTTTGCCATTACAGGAATAAATTATTTAAAAAAAAATATATATATATAAAACAATTTAACAAATAAATGCAGCATTGTTAAGCATAAGAGACTTTCAAAAATCTTACAGACCCCAAACTTTTTAATGATAGTGTTTCATTGAGCCAGTCATTCTAAGATTTTTCCCTGTGAAAGAGAAGAACATTTTCCCCAGTGAAGACTTTTTTCCCCAGTGATGCTCCATTTTCAGTTATTTAAATCAGGGTTTTTAAAAACTTTTTAATGACACAAACCCCTAAATACTGTATGATGATCTTGTGAGAGAGGGATTTATACACGTATTCCAATACTGTGAAAAATATATAATTTATAAATACATGTATAATATTTTTATATTTATATTTTATCTTTTTCCTACCCACTACTAAATTGCTTTTATATGTATAAAGCTTAAGAGAAACATGGAACTTTAGCACTCAGTAGAATAAAATAATAATTAATCTCAAAATTGTTGTGAGTCTTTAAAAAGCAGAAAGAAATCGGTAAATCTTTCTGTAAACTATATGTATGTACACTCACCGGCCACTTTATTAGGTACCCCATGCTAGTAACGGGTTGGACCCCCTTTTGCCTTCAGAACTGCCTCAATTCTTCGTGGCATAGATTCAACAAGGTGCTGGAAGCATTCCTCAGGGAGTTTGGTCCATATTGACATGATGGCATCACACAGTTGCCGCAGATTTGTCGGCTGCACATCCATGATGTGAATCTCCCGTTCCACCACATCCCAAAGATGCTCTATTGGGTTGAGATCTGGTGACTGTGGAGGCCATTTTAGTACAGTGAACTCATTGTCATGTTCAAGAAACCAATTTGAAATGATTAGAGCTTTGTGACATGGTGGAAGTAGCCATCAGAGGATGGGTACATGGTGGCCATAAAGGGATGGACATGGTCAGAAACAATGCTCAGGTAGGCCGTGGCATTTAAACGATGCCCAATTGGCACTAAGGGGCCTAAAGTGTGCCAGGAAAACATCCCCCACACCATTACACCACCACCAGCAGCCTGCACAGTGGTAACAAGGCATGATGGTTCCATGTTCTCATTCTGTTTACGCCAAATTCTGACTCTAACATCTGAATGTCTCAACAGAAATCGAGACTCATCAGACCAGGCAACATTTTTCCAGTCTTCAACTGTTCAATTTTGGTGAGCTCTTGCAAATTGTAGCCTCTTTTTCCTATTTGTAGTGGAGATGAGTGGTACCCGGTGGAGTCTTCTGCTGTTGTAGCCCATCCGCCTCAAGGTTGTGCGTGTTGTGGCTTCACAAATGCTTTGCTGCATACCTCGGTTGTAACGAGTGGTTTTTTCAGTCACTGTTGCCCTTCTATCAGCTCGAACCAGTCTGGCCATTCTCCTCTGACCTCTGGCATCAACAGGCATTTCCGCCCACAGAACTGCCGCTCACTGGATGTTTTTTCTTTTTCGGACCATTCTCTGTAAACCCTAGAGATGGTTGTGCATGAAAATCCCAGTAGATTAGCAGTTTCTGAAATACTCAGACCAGCCCTTCTGGCACCAACAATCATGCCACGTTCAAAGTCACTCAAATCAACTTTCTTCCCCATACTGATGCTCTCTTTGAACTGCAGGAGATTGTCTTGACCATGTCTACATGCCTAAATGCACTGAGTTGCCGCCATGTGATTGGCTGCTTAGAAATTAAGTGTTAACGAGCAGTTGGACAGGTGTACCTAATAAAGTGGCCGGTGAGTGTATGTGACACATGAAAATAACAGTTTCTGCTTACACTGTATGTGGCACACATATAATATTCTCAGCATTTATAAAATGATCTCTCTGTAACTTCTGCTATCTCTTTCACACAACCACCAGCATGTTGAAGGCAGCATGATGATGGTGTGTGTGTTGTATGTGTGTGTGCTATATTAAAGATATTCACATCAGCGCGTCCAGAAGGGGGTGTGGAGGATTTAGTGCTGAAGACAGGATGAAAAACGAGTGACTGAGCATTTTCTCTCCTTTACTGACAGTCCTTCAATCCAACAATCTGCAATCACCTTGAGGAACAAAAAGAGAGGAAGGGGGAGAAGGGGGAGGAGGGGGGGGGGTGTCAAGAAAAGCAGGGGTTTATTTAAAGAGTTAGTTAATCAGGAGAATAAAGTCGACATTTGAATGAGGAATGTGTATGTGACGTGATGATTTGGTGCTCTGCAGAGAAAACGGCTCTTTTAAAGTCATTAATGTGTATGTGTCTGCAAGGATAACCTGATCATTACAGCATGTTTTTGAAGGTTAAATAGGATTGGATGTCAGAAGATGAATGAGGCCATCAATCCGTTCAAAAGTGAGAGGATAAGAAAGTAGCGGGTGAAAAGACATGATATCACTTGCCATAAGAAGTGAACTTGTTATTAAGAGGTGTGACACAAGTACATGTCCTTGGTTGTCGAGTAATGTTGCAACTTGGTGCATTAATACAGTATATACTAATTCAATTGATGTGCCATCCCAGGCATGTTTTACAACACAGTTAATTTGTTATTAATAATCGTGTGTTTTGGTTAGCATCCATCAAGGGAAAAAAAAGAAGAGTTAGAAGACATTGTCATTTGTACTTTTAAAGTATCTGAATTATCTAAAAATAGGCAGTACCAGATGGTTATTAAAAAAATCATTAGATTTCCAGTAAAAATAACTATATTTAATCAAAATCACTCAAGCAAGTTGGTGTTCTGGGTGCAATAGGAGCATCTGTGCTGGTATTGATTTTCAGTTCAATAAACAAAAGTTAGGATTGAATAACTTAGCCTACATTGTAAACACAACATTGCCACTTACTTTGTCTACTTTCCCTCCGCCAATGAAGAGTTTCAAACTAAGCCAAAGCAAAAATTAGTCTCCGAGGAACACAGTAGTTGTGTTTCATTCCTGAATGAAGCAGTGGGTTGAACGAATCAGATAAATTAATAATTCATTGAAATTTCTGTCAATTCAATTGACATTTATTTGTATAAAATGTACAGGAGACCACTCAGCATCTGTCTCACCCTGAAGCCATATGAGGGACTTTCCTGATGCTAACCTAAACACCCAACCTGCAAGAGAGAGAGTGAAATGGCCCCCAGCTAATAATAAGACATGATGGAACCAGCTAGACCAGGACCTTGATAGAGTTCTAGAGGCAGTATTAGTAGGAACAGCTGAGAAGAAAATTGATAGTATGTCAACAATCATCTTCAGCATAGCTAGAGAATGCTTTGGCACAGATGAGAAAAGGGGATCAGTGGATCACCTGGAAAATGGCCCAACAGGAGGGAGAGAGAGATATTGCATCTGATAAAAGAAATCAAGACTCATAGGGGCAGATTTACTAAACAGGGCAAATTAGTGTGAGAGCGCAATTCCAAAATAGCGCCAATGGGAGTGGAAAGTTCTGCGCGTGATCTACTGACAACGCGCAAATTAAAGAACACAGACGCAGTCAGATAATTTCCTAGCCTGGTTAAAACCAGACCATTCTCAGTTGTAACTGAGTTATGGTCTGGCAATGCGTCATAGACAAATCATTTCCAGAGGGGCGTCACCAACGGACGTCGCGGATAGACCTAAAACCAATCAGAGCGATGAAGGAGATGAAGAGAAACAACTAAGTGTTGTTCTTTGCTCGGTTTTTAACAAAAAGGAAACGTTCAAATCGCTTAAAACAGACGCGATTCGAACGAGTGATGTTCGACGGATGCGGCATCCATCTTTGTAATGTAGGCTACAAAAAATCTGCTTCAAAATCCCAGCGCTGTCGTCATCGTGTAAAGCCCGCCCCAACGTTTCTGATTTGTGCCTCGATTTCAACGGATTGGAACTGGGCTTGAATGAGCTCTTTGCCAGACTAACTTTCAGAGCAAATCTAAATTTGTCGGAAGTTGTCTGGGTTTTCCCAGGCTAATAATTTCCATAATGACCAACGCAATCTACCAGGTAGTGTCTGGTTTAAGAGTCGACGAGCGCAAACCTTAGTAAATCACCTTGCGTGATTCATTTAAATACTCTCCTCCCATAAATTTTGCGTCTAAAAAGGGAAACTCCTACAAATGCAATAAGGTCAGCTGCAAAAATAACTGTGTGTTCACATCTTTTCAGTGCTAATTTTTTCTTTAGTAAATCCTGACAGTAGTTTTTTAACGCCAAAAGAGGGTTTGCGCTGGCGCAAGCTGTTAGTAAATCTGGCCCTTAACAAGCAGTTTTAAAGTGCAGATGAAAAGGAGGGCATAAAAGATCTGACCGGTGGATTGCGAAGACGACTGTGTAACCTGAAAAGTTTTAGAGATTAAGAAAGGAGACGTCAAAGAGAGCTCAGTTTATTAAGGACCCAGATAGGCTCACCAAAACTTTGTTGGGAGAAGCAAGATCCTGGAGGTTTACCAGACCTAAGGAAGTTGTGGAGATGTTCCTAAAAGAGATTCACAATGACACTTTTATGGGCCAGGCGTTTTACGCACACCCAAAGGTCACCAGAACTCAAACCTCTGAGGAAAAGTTTGACACCAGTGAACCAAAATGGAGAGAAATCCAGGAAATTGTACAGAAAGCCCAATCAGCATCTGCTCCAGGACCAAGTGGTATGCCTCATAAAGTATACAAGAGATGTCCGATGTTCCGCAGGTTATGGAAACTATTGCGTAGGATATGGGCAAAGGGCATCATCCTATTGTCCTGGAAAAGAGCTGACCCGAGGACCAAAGGCAAGAATGAAGTTCAAACCAAGGAAGTCAAGAATCATGGTGATCAGAACTGTGAAAATGACTAGCAAGTTCCAACTTCAAGTCCAGGGGAAGGTTATACCATCAAATGAGGAAGTCCCAGTAAAATGACTAGGGAAGTGGTATGTTCCCGTTCTTAATGACAGAAGCAGTGTATCCAGGACAGAGAGACAGGAAGAATGGTTGAGAAAGATAGAATGTTCAGGCTTACTAGGCAAGTTCAAAGCCAGGCTCTTTCAGCATGGTCTACTACCAAGACTTATGTGGCTACTGACAATTTATGAAGTACCTATGACATTGAAAGGCGATTGAATAAACACCTTTGCAGGTGGCTCGGACCTCCCCCAAGTTTCACGCCAGTAGGGCTATTCATCAGATCTGGACAGTTACAGCTACCCCTATCGACAGTGGTTGAAGAGTTCAAAGTGATGAAGTGCAAGGCTGTTATGATGTACAGAGATTCTGGTGATGAGAAGATCAGAGGTGCAGGCGTCATCACAAGTTCAGGACACAAGTGGGCAACAGATGCAGCAGTGGCACAAGCAGAGAACAGGCTGAAGTTGAAGTATGCCACTGCTGCATCTGTTGCCCACTTGTGTCCTGAACTTGTGATGGCGCTTTTTACCCGCTTTTTACCCGGGGATATGTTTGTACTGTGTGAAATGATGCAGTGTTAGAAATAGAATGTTACAACTAGATGCTTAGCAACCGACAACCAATCACATGTCTTATATTCACGTGCTTTGGGCAGACACGGAAACACCATGCTAGGGCCGTGGAACTTTATTTATTGTACTTACTCTGTAACTAAGTGGATCAAGGGGGTAACTTTAAATTACAACCTGCAGGGGGTAAAAACCACCATTTTAGTAATTACAAAGAAAAATGTTGCAAAAGTTTTAGTTTTACTTAGCTTGAAACACGAAAGACCAGCTGCACGTTTGCTATCAAAACAACATATCAGCTACTCTATATATGCATGGAGATCCAAGTGTTGCGTTTTATCATGTTATTTTTGTAATTTATTTGCCTGGAAATAGCTGAAAAGAAGTAAGCTTGTTTTCCACTGCACTTCCCGTTGATGATGCAATGCGCTTTTGTCAGGTAGGAAGCATATTTCAATTTCTAAAAAAAATCATGGCAGAGACTCATTTAATAATTTCCCAATATTTCCAGTTTTGTTCCTTAGTTATCTGGCATGGGATGGCTGTATAAAAGTGCACGACAAAGAAGATGAGTAACAAGTAAAGTCTTTATTAAATCCACATGGAGGAGAAGTAGCAAACACAATCATAAACACTGATGATACCGGACGATGAACTGAACAGAACTCAGGGTTTAAATCACAGGGACATTATTGGAAGAACAGAAATAGGTGTGGGATTAAGGACAGGGAAGGACGACAGGGAAGCCGGATAAAAGGAGACGCCCAGTGAAGCCAAGGGGGTGGAGGGTCGAGGCGCAGCCAGAGACCCGGAAGTCCATGGCGGAGGCTGAGTGACGACTGACAGAGGTTGAGCTGAAGGAACGAAGGAGCTTGGAGGAGTCCTAGGGCTGACAGGCCACAGTGGAGCTGAAGGAACGCAGAGCCAGGGCAGAGCCAACAGGCTGAAAGGCCGGGGTGGAGACATGGTCCTGGAGGCCCGAGGCGACCTCACACTGAGCTAGTGGACGGAAAGCTTGAGGTGGAGCTGAAGAGCCACACGGCGCTGGCTCCGGGGGCAGAGCCGAGGAGCTGTATGACACCATCAGAGCCAACGGATCCAGGGGACTGACCATTACCAGCGGAGGAGATTGGACTTGGAAATCAGTTGGGAACATTGGAGGAGGGAGATTTCCGGATGGGTCCAAAACATCTAATTAGCTGGACGTGACCAGCAAAGAAGGTGAAGATTCGAGGGTGGAGACTGGATCCATCGTCCATAGATTTATAAGGCACAGATCCGCTCCTGGCTCTGGGATAGAGTGAGTAGACTCTGGGGCTCTGGTGATAGCCGGCTCTGGTACCGGAACGAACACGGTAGCTGTCTCGAGCTTGCAGGCCGTGATGGAGAGGCCACCTTTTCGGAGCATCCAGCTCAAATACCCCAACAAATAACAGTTTTCGGGAGGAGGAGACGCAACTCTGGTAAGTCCATAACTTTACTTTTGTTGGTCCTCTATTCTGTCACGGGAGGGCTGTATACAAGCGCACAATAAAGAAGATGAGTAACAAGTAAAGTCTTTATTAAATCCACACGAAGGAGAAGTTGCTTACACAACCATAAACACTGATGATACCAGATAATAAACCTAAACAGAACATACACATTACATAATCTCAATCATGTATCCAGTAATAATAGAATATGTACCCCATAGTTAAAAATACCCAGAGCCATTAATGCACAGACTGTCTGGAACTCGCAAACGCAAGACATATTCACTCTGGATCTGGGGTTTGATTCTGTGTGAAAAATAGCCCATCAGAGCCGCCACCTGGTAGGGGAGAACCGGGGCGAAAGTAACGCGGGACGAAAGTAACAACGCGATTTTGTCAGAGCCCTGACAATATTAGCATTTCAAGCTATGACATCACGTTCAGTATGCAACCCTTGACGGAGCTGCCAAATATCACGTGATTCCGTCATCGTTTCCCGCGGTTAGGTCCGGAAAGCAGTTTTCGAGTATGATAAGTAAATTACTGAAGCGGTACTTTTTTTAAAGTTTAATTACAAGTTGTGTTTTTCGTTTCATGTGTCACACAGTAATGATCAATCTATAGGTTTTTTAGTGCTGTAACACATCCTGAAGTTTGCCTGGTCAGAGTTTTACAGTATAAAAGTAAATCGGGTTTAAATGTCAGGAGTTCCTGTTGGGACAAAAGTAACCCGCTATAGGGAAAACAAGTGTTTCTTTTGTCCCTCTGCTAATGTGGTGACTTTCTGTGTGTTGCAACATTTATTAAAACATGTTTATGTCATATGATACCAACAGAATATGGCAGATGTTTATGAGGGGGCTTTTAAAGCTTAAGTCACATTTAAATCAGCTGATTTCTGTGTCACCATTTTTTTCACTCAATCTGTTTCCATTTACCCTAGTCACGTTTAGGTTTTAGCCATACCTTAACACCTCCACATATGAATTTGCAGGGTTTCCATCCAGATGTTTTTATGCACATTTTAAATGCATAAAAACAGCTGGATGGAAACATGACTATTGTTACATTATGTTGAGAATTTACATTATGCTAATTTAATTTAATTTTCATATTTTTCATGTTGAAAAAAAACATTTTATAAAATGGATTGACAATAAAAAAATATTCTAAACAATTCAAGTTTGTACTGTTGGGTTACTTTTTAAACATTTGATGAAACTGAAATTTTAAATAAAAAAAATGTAAATTAACATTTTTTTGCAAAGATAAAGGCCAAAATATGTTTGCAGTTACAAGGTCATACTCAGGTATATTTAGGCTAATAAAAAAACAAAAAAAACAAGAGTAACACAAAAAATCTAGCTTGTATATTGTTGTGTTACTTTTGACCCACCTGTGTGTTACTTTCGTCCCAACTGACGGGGTCGAAAGTAACATGAGCAGTCTTAAGTTCAAAGTGAAATTATACTGAAGTTATTCTACATTTTTACAAAATACCACCTGGTATTGATAGACCACACTTGTGAGTGACTGACCACAGCAAAAATATATCTCTGTCTAAACCATCATCTTTTAAAATGATGTTTTTCTGAAAAATGGTACTTTCGCCCCTGCTCTCCCCTAGTAGTAATGATGTTACTGATGACATACTATGTGACATGGGGAAGAAGTTTTGTGCCCTTCAAGAAGAGTACTTGCGAGTTCCGAGCACATGAATTACCAAGCAAAGTTGTATTTACATTTATATTTACATTTATTCATTTAGCAGACGCTTTTATCCAAAGCGACTTACAAATGTGAACAATATAAGCAGTTAAACTGACAATAGGACAACAATATGCAAGTGCTATGACCCTTCCCAGTTTAATCTAACGCAGTACGTTTTTTTTTTTTTTTAAAGATAATAGATATAGAATAGAAGATAAAGTTTTAGTATTACTGGATCAAGTGTTGCTGGAAAAGATGCATCTTCAGCCGTTTCTTAAAATGGTCACGGACTCAGCAGCTCTGGTTGACTTGGGCAGGTCAATTCCACAGACCAAAAAAAGGTCAGAGAAAGAGATTTTGTGCCTTTTTGAGATGGCACCACAAGACGCCGTTCACTTGCAGAGCGCAAGTTTCTGGATGGCATGTAAGTCTGAAGTAATGAATTTAGGTAAAAGGGAGCAGAGCCAGTGGTTGTTCTGTAGGCAAAAGTCAGTGACTTGAATTTGATGCGAGTGGCAACTGGCAACCAGTGCAGTTTTGTGAGGAGAGGAGTGACATGCTCTCTTCGGCTCGTTAAAGACCACTCTAACTGCAGCATTTTGGATCAGTTGCAGAGGTTTAACAGTGCAAGGTGGAAGACCTGCCAGGAGAGCATTACAATAGTCCAGTCTGGATAGAACAAGTGCTTGGACAAGGAGTTGTGTAGCATGCTCTGATAGGAAGGGCCTGATCCTCCTATCAGAGTGTTGTATAAGGCAAATCTGCAGGACCGTGTTCTAGCAAGCTCAATGTGGTCAAAGTTCAGTTGATCATCAATCACAACTCCAATGTCCTGGCTGACCTTGATGGAGTTATGGATGACGAGCCTAGCTGAATGGATAATTTGTAGTGTAGTGTTGGGTTGGCCGGGACCACAAGCAACTCTGTCTTCGCAAGGTTTAGTTGAAGGTGGTGGTCCTTCATCCAGCCAGAAATGTCTGTCAGGCAGGCTGAGATGCGAGCAGCTACCGTCGGATCATCAGGCTGGAATGAGAGGTAGAGCTGTGTGTCATCAGCGTAGCAGTGATAGGAAAAGCCATATTTCTGAATCACAGATCCTAATGATGTCATGTAGATGGAGAAGAGACAAGTGGGAAACTCTGAATTCTTAATGATACACAAGTCGTGACAGTGGACAATTTTAAACATGACATAAATACTGATCTATTATAGGCTATTATCATATACACTCACCTAAACGATTATTAGGAACACCATACTAATACTGTGTTTGACCCCCTTTCGCCTTCAGAACTGCCTTAATTCTACGTGGCATTGATTCAACAAGGTGCTAAAAGCATTCTTTAGAAATGTTGGCCCATATTGATAGGATAGCATCTTGCAGTTGATGGAGATTTGTGGGATGCACATCCAGGGCACGAAGCTCCCGTTCCACCACATCCCAAAGATGCTCTATTGGGTTGAGATCTGGTGACTGTGGGGGCCATTTTAGTACAGTGAACTCATTGTCATGTTCAAGAAACCAATTTGAAATGATTCGTGCTTTGTGACATGGTGCATTATTCTGCTTGAAGTAGCCATTAGGATGGGTACATGGTGGCCATAAAGGGATGGACATGATCAGAAACAATGCTCAGGTAGGCCGTGGCATTTAAACGATGCCCAATTGGTACTAAGGGGCCTAAAGTGTGCCAAGAAAACATCCCCCACACCATTACACCACCACCACCAGCCTGCACAGTGGTAACAAGGCATGATGGATCCATGTTCTCATTCTGTTTACGCCAAATTCTGACTCTACCATCTGAATGTCTCAACAGAAATCGACTCATCAGACCAGGCAACATTTTTCCAGTCTTCAACTGTCCAACTTTGGTTAGCTCTTGCAAATTGTAGCCTCTTATGAGTGATACCCGGTGGGGTCTTCTGCTGCTGTAGCCCATCCGTCTCAAGGTTGTGCGTGTTGTGGCTTCACAAATGCTTTGCTGCATACCTCGGTTGTAACGAGTGGTTATTTCAGTCAAAGTTGCTCTTCTATCAGTGGGAGGAGCCACTTTTACTAATATGGCTGTAACTCATGAACTGAATAAGATATTTTCACTCTTCGCACATTATGTAAGAGCTCATTCTGTGGACGTGTGAAAAAACACACGACGACTGATAACTTGGTGGCTCTATAGAATGGAAAAAACATAAAAATGGATATTACTATGCAACCCTAAGTCTGATTGACTTGAAAATTGGCATGCAGTGCCAAGACTGTCTTTGAGGACATTCGCATATCTCGGAAAAAGCGGCCGGCTATGGCCAGTCAAGTTTGAGCAGCTGTCAGACAAGGTTAATGGAGGCAGATCGAAAGGAAACTCGCTGGGCCTGTTTGACTCATGGACCTAGAGGCCTGTGAGAAATTCAAAAGAAATTGGCCGGCGGGGGGGCGTCTTCGCTTTTTTCACGTGTGTATACCCGGCGATTTTTCACCCACGTCCACAACATTCCTACCGCATGGTAGAACTCCTAATTCTGAGCAACTTTGGCTCTTGGACCTAATCCTAGGTTTTTGGCTCAACAACTGTGGCACAATTTTCGGGACTAATCAAAACAATTTAGAACTTTGGCCTTTGGAAGGCTCTAATAGGCTAAATGGAAGGTTAGAAAATGTGCGTGGAAAAATGCCCGGCGGGCCCATTTGCCATTGCATGTTTAAAACAATAATATCTTAGTAAAAACCTAAAGTAATATTGCCAAACTATATATCATTTGAAAGCTTAAAATCTCTAGTTTTCATATTTGGTGGCTGTTATCTAAAATATATTACAGAGGAGCAGAAATTGATCAATTTGCAACAAGAATATTTCATATTCATTAGGAGTATTTAGGCCTTTATTTTGAAATAACAATAAACATGAAAAATCATGAAAGATTGGTAGAAACCTCAGTTTGTTTTCGTGCCATGAGTTCAAAAGATAACACCAATTCCATTTTATGAGAAAAAAAGGTCTGAAAATGTTTTAAATATAAAGAAAAATGTATGGATTCTCGATTTGTAATGCGGCTGCGAGCTATAACGCTATAACGTAGTCTTTATGCATTTATTAGAGGTTTAATTCAAATCAAATACTGCCAAACCACCCATACTACTTCTGAATAGGATGTCTACTTCATAAATTGTATGAAAATTATGGAAATACATGGTTCAGATCACTCAAAACATATGAAAATGGAGGCACCCTTATATGGGCAGTAATGGAGTCTGGTGTTCACCTAGTGAAAAAGTTGGGTACTGCGCCCGAATAAAATCTTACTGAAAGCTCATTTTTTAAGATATCAACCTAAAATTTGGAATACAACTTGTTCAGATATTTGACTTTAATTTTCTTGCAGTTTTAGAGTAAAATATATTTTGTAATATATATATTTTATATAAAATATTAATCATTATATTTTTACATTACACAATTTCATAAACTCAAACTTATATAACTTTTTTCTGTTTCATTTTTTACAATTTCTAGACTTCAACAATAATCTGGAAAATGTCTTCTTTAAAACAAGACCAGCCATAGGTCTATATTCCAAAGCATTCCTGAATTACAACCATTTAAGTTTGGATAGTGATTTTTATGTCTATGCAAAAAATAAGGGGGGTGCCAGTAAAGCTTTAAAAACCATATATTTCCTATGGTAAATTACCTGTATTGGCTGCAAATGGTCTATTCCTTCTATGATTTGAGTGGTTACATGCTTGCTGAATAAAACATATCTTTTTACGCATGTGCTTAAAGGCCTTAAAATGCTTGAACCCGGATAATTGCAAAAAAAGGATGTCACATTGATGTCACAAATCGCTGTAGCTGTAATGATGCACACGAAGAAAGAGATAATCTAACAAAGGTCTTTTATAACACTCTTTAAATAACAGAAGAACACAACCAAGTTAAACACTGATGATACGGAACAATAAACAGACAGAACTCAGGGTTTAAATACACATGTAGAGATAATCAAGGTAAAACAGAACATGTGCAGGAACTATGCATATTAATGATGACTGGGAACTTGGTTAAAATGATCACATAACACAGTGAAAAGGACACCAAAACAGACTATACACGTTACATTTGTGATGTCACTTGTGATGACACCTTTACGGGACTGTCTGGTATTTGTGTGAATGAAAGCAGACAGAATATTCATGGGTTTCAGTCACGTGACTTTTTTGTTGTGGCCGCCATCTTTAGGACCATTGCGTTAAATCGCATAATCTCTCCCTGGTGATCGGAAAGATGTTGCACACTTAAATAGCACAGATGAAAAGCAACGGTATTTAAATAAAATAGATACTTTAGGTATAGATCCGTATTTACTGTTAAACGAACTGCTGACTCCACTAAAGTCTAGTAAAAACTTGCCAAATTTTACGTTTGCTGACATTTACATCTAACGTTACCTCGTCCACAATCCCTCTCCATGTCCCCACCACTTTTGAAACATCTCGCGGCACGGATGTACCAATACACATAAATAAAAGTAAAATAAGAGGCGATCTAACACGCTGAAATGTGTTGTTTTTTAAATCAAGTGATCAAAGTGCTTGTTGACTCTGGATCAGTGGTGCAGAAACAGTGTTCTCTCGTGACTCGCGCACACCGCACAGTCTTCACACGGACGCGCGCTTTAATGAAATCACAAAATAAAATGCACACAAATCTGTTCCTGACTGATATACAACCACTGATAAACACAATCGATTTTAATAAGGGTTTTTTAATAAAAAAAAGGGTACGAGGGCGGATTAGAACCCAGAACCTCTGACACGCTTGGCAAAAGTTCCGCCACTGGACCATCAAAGTACATATGTAAAATAGTCGGATGTTGAATGTCATTAAACAACAAATTAAATTCAATGGACTATTTACATTGATTGCTGGACATCGTAATGTTATTGTACAGGTATATCTGATTTATGATTTAGTGTTGTATTAAATGCCCCCATGAAGAAAATTTTCTTGATAACAGGAAGGGTAAGTGGCACTCTGTTAATCAAGCAATATTAACGTTACACCAGTAATCGCTGAACATAAAAGCATCGCTGAACTGAATTGCTGATAATGTTGGTAAAGCACATATCTCTTGTATTATCAGTGACGTTTGGACACCTTTATTTTCAATTCTCATTTATTTGTATAGCGCTTTTCACAATCAAAGCAGCTTTTTTAGAAAATGCATTTGTCTACATTACAATTTAGAGTGTCCGAGTTATGCATTTCAGCAATGTATATAAATCATGCAGTTAGCTAATAATCTATTAATTTAAACAATGCATTAAGGCAGAAACAGTGAGCTGTAGTTTAGCATACTGAAGCAGGTAACAACAACATAATTCAGCCAAACGTATAACTAAGGTTATAATGTAAATATAGATAGCGGTCTAGAATAAGGTTGTAGAGAATACGTGTTCCAATTGTAAACTACATGTTTTAATTTAGCTAGCTAACCTGTAATTTGCTAATTTTACTTTTATTTAAATTTCCAGGTCAACGTTAATTTCTCAACATATCTTTGTGATTTGCTGTTATCACAGTTTACAGCACAGTAGATAGACGGCATGTTGCAATTCGGTCCTACAAATGGCGGCCGCTCCACTGTGTGACGTCACATGAAATCTATGAATAGAAATGTTTTGGCTTGGGAAATTTTCCCAAATGCTGTAGTATTCAGTAAGTGGTACGATATAAATTTTATTTATATCATCCCTTATGGAGCTAATAATATGACAAAATGATTTGAATTTGAATTGTGTAAATTTGAATTATTTGCAAGTGTAATCTAACAAAACTGAATTTTAAATAGTTCTGAATTTGAATTTTTTTGGAACGAATATTGAACATCTGAAATTTAACAAACTGAAAGGTTTTTATGGCTGAATTTTATGGACATGTATTTTCAAACAGCTAGTTTTTGTGTTCTGAATTCAAATACTGCAAAATTTCAGTTTAAAAAAATACGGATTCAAGTTTTCAAGATGAAGAAATTCGGAACGTCAAATTCAGTTTTCTCAAATTCAATATCAAAAATTCAATGTCAAAAATTCAGGTCTTACAGAAAGTAGGTCACAGGGAAGAGTAGATGATCTCGGAAAAGTCGAACAGAGCATTTTGGCCAATTAGGGACTGCAGAAGTTTTCCAGTGCGAACGTGGTGGTTCAAGAGGTTGCCGCTCTCTGACTCTGATCATGAATCGCCCGGAGGTAAGTTAAACATGAATGATTTTGTGTTTGTTAGGTAAGCGTTCTCAGCACGTGATACATTTGTCTAAGCGGTCTCTGGTGTTTGTTTTAAAGTATATTTTGTGTAATATTTTGTGTACAATTGATTAGAACGCCACCGTGTCTACTACACAGACAGGATGCGAGCGGCGCGAGCAAAACAAAAATGTATTAGTGCAACTTTCATTAAGTAAAATCACCAAAAGCCTTCAACCAAACTGAGATGACCCGGTTTTATACATAATGCCTACATAATGCAATTGTCCTTTCAATATTAAAGTCTTCTCTCCTGACTGATGACTGACTCAGTAATAAAGACGGTCTTTGCCGCCATCTAACATTACAGGCGAAATATTTTAACTTATGCTGCTGCTCACGGCCAGGGACTATTTTTTTTCCAGCGGAAGGTTGAATTCTTTTGGTGATTTTACTTAATGAAAGTTGCACTAATACATTTTGTTTTGCTTTATTATGATTATTGAGTGGCAATCGCTTTAGAAAAGCAATACACGGTACTCAAGGCTAGTGCTGTCTTGTGAATAAGTCACGTCTGAAGGGGTTGCACTTGCAAGCACTCTGGTTCGCATCGTATTCACGATACAGCACCGTCCATAGCACACCCTCTCGTACCTTATGCTTACATGTACGACGCAATCTAGACCGGACGCGAGCGGTGCGACGCGACCAGTGAAATCCCCAACAGCACACGATTACCCATCCTATTTCTGACCTAGTCCCAGCTCTTTACAACAGTCGCTTCAAGCACTGTGTTGCGCCGCTCGCGTCCTGTCTGTGTAGTAGACACGGTGGCGTTCTAATCAATTTTACACAAAATATTACACAAAATATACTTTAAAACAAACACCAGATACCGCTTAGACAAATGTATCACGTGCTGAGAACGCTATTACCTAACAAACACAAAATCATTCATGTTTAACTTACCTCCGGGCGATTCATGATCAGAGTCAGAGAGTCAGGCTTGTCATGTATCTGGCTTTTTATTCTTGGATAAGAATGGTGAAGACCCCCATACTGAGATATAATTTAAGTTTTCTTATTGTGGAAAAAGCATTTTCTGTGATTGACCAGATTCTAGCAATAACAAAGATAACTGATGGATCCTTTATTATAATACGTTATGGTACAACACAACTACAGTGCAATGCAAATAGTATATATAACATAAAGTGAGAAGTAATAGTAAATAGTTTAGTCAATAAAATAAACAAATAGTAGGCTATACAGCAAATAAAATAGTAATGATTAGTATAATTATATAATATCATAAGTACAATAATACAATCATAAAAATATTGATAATAGCATAGTTTATTAATAATACTATAATAATAGCAAGAGAATAAGAAATATCAATTACAGAATATACACAATAAAAAATAAGTTAAATAGTGACTTTAATATTTAACTCTTTTTGTTAAATTTCAGTTTTATTGATCAGTATAACAGAAGTAGCTTCAGTCAACAAACATACAGCAGGATACAATGTTAAAATAGCCTAAATATAAAGTTATGAAACTTCACTTTGCCCTCAGCCAAAATGATTTGCCAGGGAACAATTTATAGATTAATGAGACCAAAGATCGCCCGTTAGATATACACAAGACGAATTATATCTCATGTTTAACCACTAGACTACAGACATCCGAGTCAGCGGCAAAACTTCAGAAGCACTGGCCGAGGTACGGCTGTTCCAGGCCGGGTAGACGAGCGCTGAGCGCATCTTACAACTCCGAAAACGTCAGATCAAATTTTTAAATAGGCGCTATCTTTATAAACAAACCACATATTTGAGCTTTAAACAACTACATTGTCGACTGAAAAACTATTTAAACTACATTTCGTGACACAATAACAGTAGTATTTTTAAATTTATCCTCTGAACGTTACTATTACTAATTAAATCATGACCAAATACAACCAAAAACAAACGTTCAGTCTTGCTTGTGAAAGGTAATTCCTCGAAAGCTGTTTTCAACTGTGTGGCGATGTGTACAGCCCCAAACAGCGCACAAAACATGCATTTTTCTCAATTCCCTGTATGAGAGGTATGGGAAAGTTGCCATCCCCAACATGGCGGCGCCGTTGACGTACGCTCCAGCGGCCAATAGGGCGTCTATGTATTTATTATGTCTATGTCTTGAACCACCACGTTCGCACTGGAAAACTTCTGCAGTCCCTAATTGGCCAAAATGCTCTGTTCGACTTTTCCGAGATCATCTACTCTTCCCTGTGACCTACTTTCTGTAAGACCTGAATTTTTGACATTGAATTTTTGATATTGAATTTGAGAAAACTGAATTTGACGTTCCGAATTTCTTCATCTTGAAAACTTGAATCCGTATTTTTTTAAACTGAAATTTTGCAGTATTTGAATTCAGAACACAAAAACTAGCTGTTTGAAAATACATGTCCATAAAATTCAGCCATAAAAACCTTTCAGTTTGTTAAATTTCAGATGTTCAATATTCGTTCCAAAAAAATTCAAATTCAGAACTATTTAAAATTCAGTTTTGTTAGATTACACTTGCAAATAATTCAAATTTACACAATTCAAATTCAAATCATTTTGTCATATTATTAGCTCCATAATCCCTACACTGAAATGTGTGTGAATGTTCATGAAATATTTGCTCTTAACTTATGAAGAGAGACTTTGAAACTCAAGCAAAGTGCATTTTCTTTCATAAAGTCTCAGTAACACCTGTATATTCAAATAAAAAATGTCAGGGGTAGAGTGATATGTTAATGCCCAGGACTAAATGCAAATGTAGTTGCATCTCTCCCTCATTCAAGGTCACATAAACACCCATGTGTTCTGATTATCACTGATAGACGGATAGGCTGTCTTATCAATCGACTTTAATGTTTATGCCAATAATAGCTGACAGATCCAATCAGTTGGTAGAGTTTACCCTCTTCTCTTTATTCTGAAAATCCATAATACTTCAAGCAAAAATATTTGTTATGTATATTTTTGCATTAGAACTATATAATACTATATGCTCTTAAGAAAATAGTTCTAAGCATACCAGTTTATGGATTTCTGGCTTTTAACAATAGCAGAACCCTTTTTGGTGCTAAATAGGCCCTTTTTTATAAGGTTCCTTAAGGAACCATGCTTCGAAAGTTCTATACAAAACCTTAATGGTGTTATAAAAAAATAGTTTTTAATAATAGTTTATTATAATTAAACATTCTATACATATATATATATATATATATATATATATATATATATATATTGTGGCGAGCAGGACAAGTTCGAGGGACGTGAGAGAGCGGTGCGAGGCCGGTGGCGTGATTAATGATGAACGACACCCGTGAGATGCACCGGTCTCGTATCTTCACAGTCGTCGCTCCTCCTTTATGCCTCCGCTCCTCCGTGAGAGATACGAGACCGGTGCATCTCAAAGGTGTCGTTCATCATTAATCACGCCACCGGCCTCGCACCGTTCTCTCTATATACTGTATATATAATTTATTCATATTATGCTTTTTACCCCTCTAAATATCTACCTGGTTCTATAATACTTTGTAGACTCTGTTATGGGTTTTCCTTTTCTTTTTTTAAATATATAAGCAAGTTTTGCTTTTTATCGACATGAGAAATTGTACCAAAAATGACAGTCCTCTAACAAGTTATTAACTGAATAGATTAATAAATGATAATTGATATTGAACATGAATAAACACACAAAACACAAAACAGAAACACAAAGTAAATCTAATCAATGGCAAGTTACAGTGAAATATCTTGACAATCCTCAATGTCTTAATGTCTATTTATTATGTGTGTATTTTGGTGTGATTGTATCCTACAGTTAGAATCCTAACTTTGATTAAACTGGGAGAATATGCTGGAAAAACATTGTTTTCTGCTCACGATTCCCAGTATGAATATGGCATACAAATAGCCATACTGAAATTCCCTACTGTACTGACAAGACATTTAGACAGCTAGAGTAATTGACACACAAATGAATCCCCAGTGTACATATGTGTGCGGCCCCGTTCACACACAGGCATATCCCATAAGCCCTGATGTGTGGCATTGCCAGCTCAGACACAGCAGCAGGAGCAGCAGGCTCTCTCTACTGTTCTGTGTGACTGCTGATCAAAGTCTCATATTTAGCTTTCTGACTGCATGCAGATTATCTGCAGATCACTCGGTGTGAGCACAGTTTATGAATATGTTTCATAGTTCGATGAGCACACATACTGTACATATACACATGGAATTACAAATGCAAAATAGGGCATATAGGGCATAAGTGACCTATATATATATAATATGCACGGGTCTTGTAGAGTCCATGCCTCGGCAGGTCGGTGCTGTTTTAACAGCACACGGAGGACCAGCAGCATATTGGTCATAATGTTTTGGCTCGTCGGTGTATATAGATGATCATATGTTTTCCCCTTCAGTGGACCTCTAAAATTCAGAACCATAATTACTACCTATAATATTCAGATAAATAGTATTTAAAGTTAACATGAAACGGAAGTCGCGATAGTGTTCTCTTGAAGTGACTTGTGATGTATATCTGAGTGAAACTGCTTCTCAAACAAGAAGAAAATTAGGATGGGGCTTGATTTTGTCCATCAGGAATTGATTGGATAATTTGATTGTTGTTGTTTGCTATTGCTGTGATCTCATGTGAGTGACAGGTTGTCCCACCCTCACACCAATAAACAAGTCAAAGAGAAGAGAAGAGATGTCGCCGCAAGAGAGAGGGAAAGTTATTTTGATTAAAGATTATGGGAGAACATGAATTAAAAAAATTATAGTAATGATGATGTGCACAATCATTTCTAATGAATAATGTAATATTCCATTAAAAAATAATACATTTTCAAATTTGATTTTATTGGCGTAATTTCATCTCAAAAAGTGGTGTGTGCTTTTTTATGGTGGTGCTGGGTATTTATACATCTCCTTTAAATATTCATGATGAAACCTAAAATTATTGGAACTCCAAATATAATATTCAAGCTCCTTTACTATAGGACAACAGAGCAGCAGTGAGTTCGTGAAGTTGTCATGGCAAACAGACATTGCATATTGATTTCGTATAAAGAGGACTGCGCTGAAAAGGTAGCTAGAAGCAAAAAATATAAAGTATAAACATAATTTGTATCAATACTAGGGCATCATCAGAGTTCAGTGTCAGTTCACTGCCATTTGTGTGTTGTTGTTTTTTTTACTAGCACATTGAATGATACCAAAAGCAAGCACACAAAAAAAAAAAATCTTTGAGCTCAGACTGTGTTTTCTGCCATATATAACAATTTAAAGCAATTAAAATTTTCACAGCCAAGCAATCCTCCTTGCCATTAAAAATATTCAAATGTAGCAGTCATTGGGAAAAATATTCCAAAAGCTGCACATCTATTATATTATATTTATACCTTAAATTCATACCATTTTTTACTTCTGGATAATGATTTCATGCAATTTGTGTGCGTAACTCTGGCATGTATTTTATATATGGCATATATTATTTAATCTAAATGTGTAAATGGAAAGTCTTCTCTTTCTGTTCGATCACACAGAGTGCGTACACACAGTCCAGAGTGTGCAGGTGCTGTGTGTACATACTTAAGCCATTTATTTTTTAGAAATCACTATATGTGTGTGACAAGGTTTATCATCAAGGCTGTCTATACAACACAAAAAGTATTTTGTGTTACATATGAATTATTTATTAAAAATGACGAATTGCTTTTTCATTGCGTTGTAAGCCTTCCACATTCTATTTTCTCAATGGCTTTCAAAATGTGGTGGGTACAAATTCAACTTCAAAATCAGCAAAAAGTGGTCAGTACATGTCTCACTTGCTAATGACACAGATGGTATTAAATGACTAATTGTACATTATTGTGCTTATATTAAAGATGCATCATCTTGAGCATATAATTGTGCATACTCAAGATGCATCACCATAGGTTTTGTCATTGATGTTAAACGCCATTGGCTGATAAAATCTGACTGTAGAGAATCATCTTTGTCTAAAAGGTTTTTTACAGAGAGTATTCTTGTTACCAAGATCAATTGGACCTTTAATTGTTTTTGTTCCATTTTTTGTATAGATATTGTATACATGTCTAAATTTCAGGTCTTTATGTTGTTCACAATGGTGATACATTTGTGGTGCTGTGAATGATCATCTTGTTATGTTTGAGATACAGTAGCTTGTTTTTATCAGAAATATCTGAATAGTGTGTCTGAACTATAGATTAATGTATGCTTAGGTCAGTTCAGGGTTTAATTTTGATAAATTTGTATGTGCCAGGTTTATTTTGTTTTCTTTAACTACTAGATCAACTGTATTTCTTCAACATTAAGTATACAGCAGGCTTTTGTGTAGTCCATCTGTCTGTCCAAGTATACATGACAAAATATGCATTCGAAATATTCTGAAAGTATTTGTGGACAACACTAGAGGTTTTTTTTCTGATTAACATGTATGCTGGATGAATCACAATATACTATAGGTCTATTAGTACGACTTTCCTAAAAAGATACTGGCACGATTCCAGTTGGACTAAAAAGATGACATGACGTGTTAAAAAATGAATTATTTATTTAGTCCTTCAGAACCTTCAAAGTGCAAGTAAACACACTTAATTCTCCAATTGATTTCTGTCTTATTGGTTGTACTTGCAGTGTAGATCATTTAGTGGCTTCTGTCAAAATGTAATATCAACTAAAGACTAAATACTTCAGGTTGTTGGCAGTTAGTGTGTATATCATGTTTGCATAGATTTATTGTGCTTAAAAAGCCCGGCTGGCCCGAGTGGGCATCATTTGTATCTAATCCATTTCTTTCTCTTCAATGCTCAGTCACACATTCCCAGATCAGATAAGATTAAGCTCAATACTCTCAGACTAGTACAGTATATCATCCATTAGAACTACAGGCACTCTATAGTCCCCTTCCTATGATGTTAAGAATAAGAGAACTGAACTGAGAGAATTGTGGTATTGGTTTCCACTACGCGTCTCGTTGTTTATTTTGAACGGTGTTGTTAATATTTGTGGCTGTTACGGTTTTTCTTCTTCTTTTTTTTCAGTTTGCTCACAGTTTTCCAGAGGAGTATATGCCATCTTTGGCTTCTACGACAAGAAGTCGGTGAACACCATCACGTCGTTCTGCGAGACGCTGCATGTGTCCTTCATCACGCCCAGTTTTCCAGCTGACGGACTCAACCAGTTTGTTCTCCAGATGAGGCCTGATATCAAAGGCCCTCTCATCAGCCTAGTGGAGTATTACAAGTGGGAGAAGTTTGCCTATCTGTATGACAGCGACAGAGGTAAACACTCTCTCTCTTTCGAGAAATGCATGCATTCTTTATCTTTTTTCTCAGGCAAGGTCTTTCAGTGCTGCTTGCACACACGCATCAACACACATGCACTAGAGAATTTAATCAATAGTCCTATTACTTTGTGGTGAAACGCCTCTTGGAGAAAGAGCATGTGAGTTGGGAGTGCTTACAGATAAGCACATTACAGTCTCTCTCTCCCACTCTTTTTCATTCACTCACTCACTGGTTTTTGCTTTATTCATACCTGTTTTCTGTCATTTATTTTTATTTATTTTCATTTATACTTTTTTTGCAGGCTTTGTCAGTCATCGCCAATCAGATAATATTGTATAATACGTGTAATGTAGTGTTATGGGAAATCAAAAAAAATAAAAATAAATAGATAACGTAAAAATAGAATCCAAGCAATTTTCACGTTTATCTTGTCACTTGTCACTTCTCCCACCCTCAGCTGATTAAGACACAATGTTTTTTTTGTTTTTTTGCATTATTGCATTCGCCACTGGGCAACATATTTAGTATTCACAATTAAGTAACATTGTCAATTCTCTAATTTGAATGCATTTTTTTTTATTCGCTGTTTTTTTTTATTTAGCTAATTTTCCTGAAGATTAGCTTATCACATTTCCTGAAAACTAGTTTCCCAAATCCTTTCTTCTCTGATGAGAGTGCCAGTGTTTCCAATGTCAAGTCAAGTCACCTTTATTTATATGGCGCTTTTAACAATACAGATTATTTCAAAGCAGCTTTACAGTGATAATAGGAAATTAATGCAAAGAAAGATTGTTTTGGACAGCAACTCTGGAAAGCCATTTTCCTGCTTAAGTAATGTGTCCATTTCAGTGAATTGATGTAAAGGTGTGTTTACGAATGTCTGCGTGTGGCATTTTTTTATATTTCAAATTGTTTCAGAAATTATTTGACCAATAAATCTCCATAATTATTCGAGTTGTTACAGGAATCCAGCTGAAATCTAGCTTTTTTTTTACTGGATAAAGCCCTTTTCAATATTATTTATATTGCACTCATAAAGGGGAAAGCAAGAAAAACTTATATTCACTATAAAAATGACCATGACTTTTCCAGGCCTGGAAATCACAAATTTAAAATGTTCAGATATGTTAAGGTTTCTAGATAAGTTACAACTACAGTCTGTTTGGATGAAATGATGGTTCTTCTGACTGGAAAAAAGAAATACATACATGTTTCTATGTAACAAGTATTGTAAAAAGGCTAACAAATATTGCATAACGTAACTCAGTCTTGGACATATTCTGTGAGCTCTTACCCACATTTTTTTGGCAGTGTCAGAAATTCTGTCATAGCGACTATGTTGGCTGAATGTTTTCACCGTTGACTGGAGTGTCCGTTATATGCTGCATCTCTGGTTTGAGGCAGCGAAATAAATCTCTCCCCCAAGACCTAGATATGAAATCAACCGAGAGAGATAGAGAGAGGGAGAGGGGGAGAGATGTGCAGAAAGGAGGAAAGCTTAAGAGAAGAGGAGTACGAAAGGGCAAATGACCAAAAGAGAGAATGTTGTAATAAAGAAAGCGAGGAGGAGAAATGATAAATGAAGGAGAAAAGGCGTCTCAAGGGACACTCTAGTCCAATAAAAATACCTGATATCAAGGTCTTTGGGTGTGATTTGGAGTGGTGGTTGATTAAAGTAGAACAGTGGTTTAAACAGAGAGCAGCCGTAATTGAGATTGAATCTCATTTAAAAAGACACAGTGAAACTAATAGACGTGGGGTTTTAAAGCAATTACACTTTAGAAAGGTAATTAAAGCTTGAGCAGATTGATGACAAACTTTATGAAGACATTTGATTTGAAGCACTCACATGCTCACATGCTGTGCATCTCTCTATGTAGGTCTGTCAACCCTGCAGGCAGTGCTGGACACAGCAGCAGAGAGGAAATGGCAGGTAACAGCCATAAACGTTGGAAACCTGAAGGATGAGTGGAAAGACGAGGCATATCGCTCCCTCTTTCAGGACCTGGAGAACAAGAAAGAGCGGAGAGTCATCCTAGACTGTGAACAGGACAAAGTCAAGGACATTATGGAGCAGGTGAACGGCGTACTAAAAACACTTTACAATATACGTGTAAGGTCAGAAATGTAGTTAAAGAATGATGTATTGCGTACACCTTTAACATTCATTATGTGACTCTTTAATTAAATTGCTCTTGTGAATGACATTTTTTTGCCTGCTTCCCCTCAGGTCATTACGATCGGTCGACACGTGAAAGGATATCATTACATCATTGCAAATTTTGTAAGTTGTCAAGCATATATATATATTTATTGCTGTCAGTTAAAGAAATTGAATCTTAAATTTAGTTAAAGAAATGTCTTCATTTACTCACCATCTACCTCTGAAAAAGGTTCTCTCACAGTTATGAAACGTTCTTCCAATAATGTTAATAAAACGTTTGCTCAAAGTTATCTGGTCTTTAATAATGTTCTCAAAACATTAGCACAAAAATATTGTTTATATAACTTCCGAAACGTTTAGTTGGATGTTCGTCTAACATTTTATTAAATGTTACTACTTGTTTGTTGAACATTAAAAAGTAACGTTCCCAAAATGTTTGCAGGATGATAAAATGAAATGTTCCCTTAATAATTGCATAACCACAAAAACGGGACATTTTGACCAATCAGAAAACATTCAGAAATAAAATTGTCATCACTGCAAACATTAGCAAAACATTCATATTTTTGTTAGCTGGGTTTTTGTTCCAAATCCATATGACATTCATCGGAGTGTGTGTGTTTTGTGTGAGGGAATGAGTGAGTTAGCATTTTTGTTTGTGAAACTAACAATAGAATTGCGTGTATAACTCGAATTATGTTATTAGAAAGTGTGTCTGTGTGTGTGTTTTTCAGGGCTTTGTGGATGGAGATTTGTCCAAGATTCAGTATGGAGGAGCGAATGTATCTGGATTCCAGATAGTGGATTTTGATGACCCGCTTGTTGCCAAATTTGACCAGCGCTGGGAAGCACTGGAAGAGAAGGAGTACCCTGGAGCAGATAGCAGAATCAGGGTGAAGGAGTGCAAATATTTAAATTATGCTGCAATAAAAATGCGTCTCACAGCATTTTTGAACGTAGTCAACATCACACCTCTATTTGTTATGAATGTTATATTATCTATTATAATGGCTCAGATATACTCACGGCGAAGTACTCGGCACTCCAGTAAAGTCGCGTCATGTTTATTTATTAACTTTTTTACAATAGATTCTTTAGAATCAAGCAGCTTTACAGTATTAAACATGAAAAAACAGTGGGAGTGTCTCTTTCAATTAGAATTATAACTTTAATTTCTACTATAAATAGGCTCTCCAGTTCATTCATGTTTTTCCTTGCGGACGTCTGACCTCGACTGACTAAACAGAAGAAATGAACCGGGGAAGATTTCCACGTCAAAGAAGGCGGAGCCTCAGAGCGCACCCACCTATTATGTAATCACCACTGACCAATAGAGTGGTGCCTGTATGACGTCAGAACCCGGAAGTCTAATTCGCCGCTGGTTCATTCGCGTTTTTTTCCTATGGGGTTTTTTCGATATATGTGTAAAATAAGGACTGTAGTAAACATAACTTGACGATATTTTTTTTTCTACAACGTAAATTACACACACCCATAGCAGAAACGTGAATTTTGAAGCAGTTATGTTCATTTTTGAAAACGTACATTTTTAATAAGTAACTAGATAAGACAGCTTGTGTGGTGTGAGTGTGTGCAGTTTACGTTGTAGAACAAAACGTCAAAGTATCATCAAGTTATGTTTATCTCTGGCTTTATTTTACTCATAAATAAATAAAAAAAAGGAAAATTAGACTACGGGGTTCTCACGTCATACCTGCACCACTCTATGGTAGTTCGAAGATGTTTACCAGCTAAGGCGAACCGGAAAATTCTCTTTGGCAAGCTGGATCTCCCATACGAACTCTAAACGAACTTCGCTTTGGCTTAATTTTGTTAAAAATGACATCACACCACTTCGTTCTATGATTTCGCTTGAAGTATATCAGGCCCTTTAAACACCAAAAGAGACTTGTGGAATACATTTTTATGGTCTTCATATTTCTTTACCTTGCAGTACACTTCCGCTCTCACATATGATGCTGTCCAAGTAATGACAGAGGCATTCCGCTTTCTGCATAAACAAAGGATTGATATCAGTCGCCGTGGCAACAACGGAGACTGCCTGGCCAATCCTGCGGTGCCGTGGGCTCAAGGGGTGGAGATAGAGCGTGCTCTCAAACAGGTCCGCCCTTCCAACACATCACCAATGCCTGTTGTCTGTGTTTGAGAACTTTACGTCTTTTAACATTTGTGCGTGTGTTTGCTCAGGTGCGTGTGGATGGATTAACAGGGAATATTCAATTCGATCAGTACGGCAGAAGAGTGAATTACACAGTCAATGTCATGGAGCTGAAAAACAGTGGCCCTGTGAAGGTAACACAGACTGGAACTAAATCTCTGCTTTTTTCATGATCTTGATTATTTCTAGTAGGAATGGGAATTTGAAGAATTCTTACAAGAGATTCTGATTTCAATAGCACTTAATGATACCAAATAATGATTCCTGCACCGCCGCTCTACAATAAGTTCTAATTACTGGTCCTAATAATTATATAATAAAAAAATAAATAAACTTATACTAAATAAATAAATACTATAATAAATAAATAAAAAAGCAATACTCGTTGATAGCATATTTGGTAACACTTTACAATAAGGTTCATCAGTTAACATTAGTTAACTACATTAGTTAACATGAACTAATGATAAACTGCACTTCTACAGCAGTTATTAATCTTTGTTAATGTTAATGTTTACTAATACATTATTAAAATCAAAAGTTCTATTAGTTAACATTAACATTAGTTAATGCACTGTGAACTAACCTGAACAAACAATGAACAGCTGGATTTTTATTAACTAACGTTAAGAAAGATTAATAAATACACTAACAAATACATTAACTAATGTTAACAAATGAACCTTGTTGTAAAGTGTTAATGCATATATTAGTGTTTTTTGTTTGTTTTTCAAACTACCATCTTTATCTGTATCTTTACCTACACACTACCGTTCGAAAGTTTGGAGTCAGCAAGTTTTTGTTTTTTACTTAAGAAAATTATTCAGCAAGGTCACATTTAATTGATCAGAAATGACAGTAAAGATTTTCATAAATCATAAGCCATTTAAGACTGGTAATAATGGATGTTGAAAATTCCACTTTGCCTTAGAGGAATTAAAGTAATTACAATTTAAAATGTATTAAAATTTAAATTGTTATAATAATTCACAATATTACTGTTTTCTTTCTGTATTTTAATCAAATAAATGCAGCCTTGTAAGCATAAGAGACTTCTTTCAACAAAAAAAAAGTTTTGCTGACTTCTGCAGAACGGGTTAAGCCTGTTAAACCAATTTGAAAGTACGACACTTTCATTGGTTGCTGAAAACATTGGCCTAACAAAAATATGCTTTCTTAAAATACTGAATACATTAGGTGTGAAGGGTATGTGGAATTGTAGGAAAGATGGGAAATATTTAGAAAATTATTCTTTAGCCTTTGTGATACATTATAAGAACTGGTTAATAAAAGTACTTATTAAACCAGATCACACTGATTGTGAGGATGGGGCCAAAACAATATAAAGGTGTGTTGACAATGCATGGTCTTTGTCTTATTTAACTGCAAACAGTCTTTCTATTTCATCACATTCAAGTCAGACAGCCCAGTTCAAACATAATTTTTTTTTTTTTTTTGGCACTGTTGATTCAGTCGGGCCACAGCACCACCACTGAATAGCGATGTAGGAAACACTGTCAGAATATTTTAGTACAGTGTTCTGTCCACATTTGCTTAAAAAATACAGACATTAAAGAGCCACTAACGGTGCCCTATATCCAAAACGAAAGCAAAAGAACAGTTCTGAATAAGGTTCTTGATTCCTAACCTTAACTCTTAGCACCTGGTAAACATTTGATTATTTGCGTTTTGTATTTTCAACAAAAGCGCACTTTCTGTTTCATGAGTGTGTACTTTTTCTCAGATTGGTTACTGGAATGAGATGGACAAAATGGCAGTGACGAAATCTGACCTTTTCCCTAACGACACCATGGGAATGGAGAATAAAACTGTGGTTGTGACAACAATCCTGGTAAGAGATATTCCATATCAAGAGCAATTGAAATCACTTACATTTTGTAAATGTGTCAATATATTTCTCTGCATATTGTAGGAGGCACCATATGTAATGCTGAAAAAGAATGCAGAGTTATTCACCGATAATGAACGTTATGAAGGATACTGTGTAGACCTGGCTGCCGAGATTGCTAAGCATTGTGGGTTTAAGTATCAGCTGAGGATTGTAGCAGATGGAAAGTATGGCGCACGAGATGCTGAGACCAAGATCTGGAATGGCATGGTTGGGGAACTGGTGTATGGGGTGAGTAAAGCATACACTCACTCACACGAGTGCACTATTGAGAAACAGTGAACAACAGCTCCAGGAAAATGTTATTTTCATCATACACTAAAGGTCAAAATATATATATATATATATATATATATATATTTTTTTTTTTTTTTTAAAGCAGTCTCTTCTGGATTTGCTTACCAAGGCTGCATTTATTTAATCACAAATACAGTAAAACAGTAATATTGTAAAAAATTATTAGAATTACATTTTTCTATTTTTCCATATTTTAAAATGTGATTTATTCCTGTGATGCAAAGCTGAATTTTCAGCATCATTACTCCTGTCTTCAGTGTCACATGACGCATTAAAACATGTGTCACACCTTCAGAAATCATTCTAATATGCTGATTTGCTGCTCAAGAAACAGTTTTTATCATTATCAATGTTGAAAACAGTTGTGCTGCCTAATATTTTTGTGTAAACCGTTTTATACTGCCATTCAAAAGTTTGGGGAAAGTAATATAAAATAAAATAAAAAAAACTTTTATTTAGCAAGGATGCATAAAATTAGTCAAAATTGACCGTAAAGACATTTATAATGTTACCAAGAATTTCTGTTTCAAATAAATAATATTCGTTAAACTTTGTATTCCTCAAAGAAGCCTGGAAAAAAATGTATCACAGTTTTAAGCATCAAAAACTTTTTTTTTTAAACATTGATCATAATAACAACCATTATTAATAACTGAAACACAAATTCTTCAGATCTCTCAAGGACACTGTGATACTGAAGCCTGGAGTAATGGCTACTGAAAAACCATCACAGGAATAAATTAAATTTCAAAACATTTTAAAATAGGAAACAGTTATATAATAATATTTCACGATATTACTGCTTTTACTGTATTTTTTATCAAATGGTGAGTCTTCTTTCAAAATAAAATCTTAAAGTCCCCCTGTAGTCAATCATTTTATCCCTTAAAACTTATCTTTGATCACCAAAATAATATATTTAAGCGTTTTTTCCTTAAATTTTCTTTCGTGCCTTAAAATAGTTTGAATGTAACTCTACACCCTTTTGTCATTTAGTATACGTGGTTCTATGAATATGCAAATTAGCCCCGCCTCCACTCCCTCACACCAGCTCAGATCCACTCATTGAAGTGATTGGTTACAAGGTAGTTTGTGACGTCAGAAACACCGGCGATTTCAAACCGCGCTTTTGAGACTGTCTTTGGTTCACTGCAGTTTTAAGGAGAAAATACTCAGCAATGGTGCTGACATGTGAATTTACACATGGTTTGTCTTAAAGCGTATTAAAAACACCACATAGATGTATAAACAATACTAAAAGCTTGATTTTCACCACAGGGGGAATTAATTATTCAAAAATGTTGACCGTTAGTGTACATCTCTTATATGTGTATGTCTCTCATTTACCCAATTCCTCTTCTCTTTACTGTTGACAGAAAGCAGACATAGCTGTAGCTCCTCTCACCATCACTTTGGTCAGAGAGGAGGTGATCGACTTCTCGAAACCTTTCATGAGTCTTGGCATATCCATTATGATCAAGAAACCACAGAAATCCAAGCCTGGTGTCTTCTCTTTCCTGGACCCATTGGCCTACGAGATCTGGATGTGCATTGTATTCGCCTACATTGGAGTCAGCGTTGTACTCTTCCTTGTTAGCCGCTTCAGCCCTTACGAGTGGCACACTGAAGAGTTTGAGGATGGGCAGCTGGGCCCTAGCGAATCTACCAACGAATTTGGCATCTTTAATAGTCTATGGTTTTCTCTGGGCGCTTTTATGCAGCAGGGATGCGATATTTCGCCAAGGTTGGTGCGTGCAGTGAGCGCTAATGCTAGCTGGCTAGCGCGTGGGGTGTGCTTTCGTCTTTGTGCACCAACAGTTTTCCCACCATTGCCGTGGTTTGTGTATGTTCACGCTCCTGCAGTTCTTGCTTTGTATCCATTTCCATTGGAAATAATCTAGATGTTATTTGACTTGTAAAATATCTTATTATTATATGTAAGTTATAGTAACTTCAGTGTTCCATGGGTAAGAAGAAAGAGCTAACACAGGATTAGAAATGTTTAATCGAAGTTGTGGTTTAAAATTTGGTTGAACATTTCTTCTGTGAACATATACTCATCCGGCTGGGAACAGTAAAGTGCACAAGGTCGCCGTTTCCTGCCCTCTTGGAGTGGTACCGTGTTTCGGCTGCATATTCCCCATTTTCTTCAAAGTAAAGGGGTTTCTTTCTTTCTTTCTTTCTTTCTTTCTTTCTTTCTTTCTTTCTTTCTTTCTTTCTTTCTTTCTTTCTTTCTTTCTTTCTTTCTTTTGAAATATTACAGTAACACCATGCTGGTTCTGCTGGTGGAGCATGTGAGTGTTTGTGTGTGGCTGACTGTGTTTGCTGTGTGTAGGTCCTTGTCTGGCCGTATAGTTGGTGGTGTGTGGTGGTTTTTCACCCTCATCATCATCTCCTCCTACACGGCTAACCTGGCTGCCTTTCTTACTGTGGAGAGGATGGTGTCACCTATCGAGAGTGCCGAAGACCTGGCCAAACAGACCGAGATTGCCTATGGGACATTGGATGCAGGCTCCACCAAAGAATTCTTTAGGGTGAGTGGACCAAAGTTGACTTTACTTCATTTTTAGGGCTGTGGACTGCCCTACTTGCCATGGCTAATGTCATGGGGTGTAACCATCAAGTAAAAAAATACTAACACATTTTCCTTAGACCTTAAATACACATGAGTGTACAAATAATCATTTTCCAGAACATTTTTAAAATGCTTTTAAAGATTCTTTTTTATTTTTTTTACAAATCATAATTTTTTTTGTGTGTGTGTGGGTTTGAACTAACCTTTTCATGTCATGAAAAGATCAAATGATATTTTGAGACTTATATACCTTGACGCACAGACACACAAGGGTCAAGAGGGTCTTCAGGGGTTCTGAATGTTTCTGCATTCTGCACAACATGACTTTGGTTTGACAGACAAATGGTTTTCAAATATTTCAAATATTTTAGAATATTTTTTCCTAAGTAATAATAATAAAAGATTTTGCCAATGTACTAAATAAAGTTTTTTTTTGAAATATATTTTTTTATTAAATTTAATTTAATTGGTTTTATATTTGTTGTAACTTTTGACTTTATTGCCCTTAAAAAATAATAATAATAATTTAGATATCGAATACATGTTCATCTTTGAAGAAGTCTTTTCAAGTCATTGTATGTAATGCATACAAATACTGAATTGCATTTGAATAATTGTTAAATAAATTACTAGATGAAGGCAAAAAAATAATCACTGATTGACCTATTTTTGATATTCAGATCTAGATTGAGAAAGTTGACATTGCTAACCCTCATTTCCTCACTATCTTGAATCTAAACCTTTTCTTTGTCTCTATTTTTTTGTCTCTGTCTTTACTTTAACCAGAGATCCAAGATTGCTCTCTTTGACAAGATGTGGCAGTACATGAAGAGCGCAGAACCTTCGGTGTTTGTTAAAAACACAGTAGAAGGCGTTTTGCGTGTCCGGAAATCCAAAGGCAAATATGCCTACCTTCTGGAGTCGACTATGAATGAGTACATCGAACAGCGCAAGCCCTGTGACACCATGAAGGTCGGAGGGAACCTTGACTCTAAAGGCTACGGCATCGCTACACCCAAGGGATCTGCTTTAAGGTGGGTGGAGTAGTATAACAATATGGCCCATGTTGTTATAGTATCCCACCTACCCTGATGTAGGCCGGGGGTCCCCTTTTAAAATGAGGTAAACTAGGTAATAGCAGCTGTGAGTGTAGGGATGAGTGGTAATCTAGGCATAAACAGCAGTGTAGAGAGTTACCAAGGAAACTGGAGAGATAGTGAGGGCTTTAGAAAGTCTAGCTGACAGGAGACAAGCAGGTTACCTAGCAACCGGTGCTCTCGAGAAGGATGGCATAGAAAATGGAGTATAATGTAGTGTTGAACAAATCTTACCATAAGCTTAATAACAAGTCAAGTTTTAAGATTTTAATAGGAAGCAAGTGAGGACCATAATAAAATTGCACAATGAATTGAGATTATATAAAAAATTATTAGGGCTGTCAGATAATTAAAATATATTTTTAAAGTAATTTTTTGTAGTTAACACGTTAACGCATTCAATTTCTTTTTTGAGAAAAGTAAAAAAGAAGTAGTAAATAATGTAACAATTTTCATGTACTTTATGGACTTAATCTTACATGTGATATTTTATACTTATTGAGCTTGATAACTAACAGTGCAATAAGCAATTATTTCTTGAAATTCAACTCATAAAATGTTCCTACTGAAAACGAAAACTGAAAACTACTGAAATCCATTGGCGCGTATTACAAAACCGAAATCCGATTAAAGAGAAATGCTTAAATATTGGAAAAAAATATTGACAAAACCGATTATCGGTTGATCTCTACACTTGAGTCAGGGGAGTGGTGATTAAGCCGAAACACTCTGCCTGTCAATCATTTTGTTCGTTCGGGTTTGCTGATATATGAAAAGTGCGTTAACGGCGTTAAACATTTAATTAATTGCTTGTTACCATTGTAATTTTGACAGCCCTAAACATAATAGATTAGCTCATGTGATTCTTTTCCAGGAATTACCAGGTCTACTCGTGGAGCTCACAGTAGATAAATGAAGAGAAGGTTTCATATGTGACCCCCCCCCCCCCTCCCCCCTCCCCCCTCCACCAATAGTCTACAATTTCTGAAGCCTTTTTTTCTCCTGTTTTGCTGATAATCGACTGCCATGTGTTCAATAAAGCAAACATTGGCAAACGGTTGAACTATTTATAGTTATTAACTATATTGCTAATAGCTTTCTACCCCCTCTAAACCAAAGCATAGTGTAATAGTGAAAAACCGGGGACAAGATTTACACTTAGTACCAAAGAGCTAATATGCTAATTTGAGTTCAGTGTAACCCCTTCTACTCATGTTTGCCATTACCATCTGTTTTATTGAATGCATGTCTGTTCATAATGACTGAAGCAATGCCCTCTTGCAACCAGACTGTTTTGTTATGACAAAAGCTATTATTGATAAGCAGTAATAATCAATGCATGCGTTTGGGCACTTGGATTTTGAATGGTCGCCATAAGCATTACAGAATGTTTAAGCTGATGATTCAGAGGCTGAAAACAGTAACTTGATTATGAATGCATTTGATGATGCACTGTTTGAACTATGCATGCTGTCTTTCTTGATACATCTAACCAGATTTGTTTGCCTCAACGCTTAAATTGTTTTCTGCTAACTGATTTGAGGATATGTATGTGCGGTTGTGTAATAACTGATACTATTGCTGATCCTCCTCTGTTCTAGCCTCCTGCCACAAGAGTTTGAGTTTAAAAAAGAACTCTTAAAGCTCGACCACCTTACATTTTAATGGGTTGTTTAACATGATTTTGATTGGTTGATTGATTGTCTAACCCAATGTTCCATTCATTCTATGCAACTTGTGGGGGGCGTGGCCCGCTGCAGCCCCGCCCCCCCCTCATGCTGTCTGACAAGTATGTTTTATCGTTTGTTTAAGAAACGCGGTAAACCTTGCAGTGCTAAAACTGAACGAGCAGGGGCTTCTGGATAAATTGAAAAACAAATGGTGGTACGACAAAGGAGAGTGCGGCAGCGGAGGCGGGGAGTCAAAGGTCAGACCCGTGCTTGGGACATATGGGTAAAAAATGAAATGAACAAAATGCAAATGAGCAAGAAGCACAACCAGTGGTCCCAGGAAACAAGCCGAGACACCTACTAACTTGTTGATTATTCTATCAATTAGCCAACGAGAGCTTTCAGTAAGACACATCTACACTAAAATAAAATCTAAACTACCTAAAAAAAACACATTCCTAGTGGTAAAACTAAGGCTTGTTGACGGGCGCTGTTTCTGCATCCTGCTCAAGGCGATGAGTCTGTGCACATCTGGCACGGCAAAGCCGCGTTTGCCGACTGCCAAATGGAGCGCAGACTGCCGATCGCCACCACGCTCAGGGCTGAATCATTACCAGCGCTGTTAGCGAGTGCAAATGTTACTGACAATAACATAAAATAACATTGATAATGTTATTTATGTTATTTCCCATACGCGAAGAACGCCAGTAAACCTTGCAGTATTGAAACTCAGTGAGCAAGGCATCTTAGACAAGCTGAAAAACAAATGGTGGTACGATAAGGGAGAATGTGGAGCCAAGGACTCTGGAAGTAAGGTCAGTCACTGCAGGGAGCGTGTGTGTGTGTGTGTGTGTGTCTGACAGGGCTAGAATGTGTATGTGTGTGTGCATGAAAACTTGTGAAAACACTGTCTCAGTTTGGGTGATCCAAATCCAAGCATCAACAGACTGAGTGTGTGGGTCTTTGTGTATTCTAGAGGAAAAGAGTATGAGAGCGATACGAAAGGAAGCTTGTACAAAAAAGAATTACAGCCTATGGTAATGTGTGTGTGTGTGTGTGCGTGTGTGCGCGTGTGTGTCAAAGCAAGTCCCCTACACAGATTTACCACCGCATGAATCAGAGCCTGACCTGTGTATACAATCAATGATGCCTATACAAGCAGGGTGATATAAACACACAGTAATGCATGCAAGAGACACATAGCAAAGTCATATTTTATATGCACTATTGTGCGTACTTGATCCACATTCCCCTCACACACAAACTCATACCTGTATAGGCTCAGAATTTCCTTGTGCTCCTTTGTATTTCTATGTGCTTTATTGACAACTTGTCCTGTTACTTTTTATTTTTTGTTTCTTACACTCTTTCTTTCTCCCTCCTATCTCTCTTTCTCTTTCCCATGCGGTCTCTCCTTCTCCCTCACCAATGCTGTAAATGTTGTTTGTATATTTGCCTTTTACTTCAGCTGTCTTTAATTGCAATTCTGTAGGTGGCGTCTTTTTTCCTTCTTTATGTGCACACACTGCACCGCACTGTCCTGTTGTACTTTTGTAGCCGTCTGTGTATTCTATGTGATTTACTGTTAGACACTCATATACACATTTAATACTGTACTGTTTTTGTAGTCTATTTAGAGCAGTTAACTTTAAATTTATAATGTCATAAAATTAAAAGTCATTAAATATACAGTGATAATCAGTAGTATTGACATACTGTCATCCTTTCTCTCCCTTATTTTTGACCTTTGTCCTTCACCCCTTGCAGGAGAAGACAAGCGCCCTCAGCCTGAGTAACGTTGCGGGCGTCTTCTACATCCTGGTGGGCGGCCTCGGGTTGGCCATGCTGGTCGCTCTGGTGGAGTTCTGCTACAAGTCTCGCGCGGAGGCCAAACGCATGAAGGTTGCCAAGACTCAGGCTCTAAATCCCTCCTCTTCCTCGCAGAATTCTCAGAATTTTGCTACTTATAAGGAAGGGTACAACGTTTATGGGCTGGAGAGTGTTAAGATCTAGTGGGGTAGGAATGGCAGAGGTTATATTTTTGTCGTTTGTTCACTGTTTTTTTTTTTTTTTTTGTCATTTTTTTTATCGTATGCCAAGCGCTTCATCGCCACTACACGAATCTCTAGGCATCACACTGGCACGCATTTGTCAAAGATTTAAAGGGGTCATATCATAGTTTTCACATCCCAATTTCTTTGTTTTTCCCTGAGGTCCACTGGAAAGATTTAATTTTAGGCAGTAATTTAGTTGTACGCAAGTTTTCCTCTTAAGCCGCCTTTCCATTGCACATGACAAACGACAGCCGGTGGACCGGAAGTCATTCATTTGCTATGGGGAGTCGCACAGGGGCTGCGTGGGGTGCCGACCATCTGCGATTTTTGAGGTCCGATTTGAGCTTTGGATGCGTTAAAAAATGTGAACTTGAGCAACTACACCGTATGCGACATGCCGACCAGATGTGATGTATCACTCTTTCCCAACACTGGGATCCTTTGGAAGTATCATCAGTTAACTGGCATAATAGCATCTTCCTCCTCTTTATTACTTCACTGCAACATGCAGATCAAGTTTCAAAACACAGCACAGGCATCACTGAAGTATAAATATGGGCAGTCATGTCTTAATTTATACATTTAGTTTACATCAGAAATACTATTTTGGAAAGGATTTTAGCATCTTACTTTCAGTAGATGGTCTTGTTGGACTAAGGAGGGAGTTTTCTGTTTTGAAACATCACATAGTATATCAAACTACACTACCATTAAAAAGTTTGTGGTCGGTAAGATTTATTTATTATTATTATTTATTTATTTATTTATTTTGCTTATCGAGGCAGTTATTACTTACAAAAAATACATAAAAAGAGTAATATTGTGAAATATTATTCAAATTTTTAAAAACAATTTTTTTCATTTTAAAATGTAATTTATTCCTGTGACGGCAAAGCTGAATTTTCAGCAGCCATTAGTCTTCGGTGACACATGATCCTTCAGAAATGATTTGAATATGCTGATTTGGTGCTTAAAGAAACATTTCTTCTTATTATCAATGTTGAAAACAGTTGTGCTGCTTGTCTTTACTGTCACTTTTGGTCAGTTTAATGCATCCTTTCTGAATAAAAGTATTGATTTCTTTAAAACAAAAAAAATCTTACTGACACCAAACTATTAAACAGTAGTGTATATCAAAAGATAAAGGAAAATTAGACTTTTCATGATATGACCTCTTTAAAAAACAGTATCACACAAGCAATTGTTTGACAGCACAGTTTTGATATGGTGCCTAAAAGCACGTTACGTTATTAAGATTGAAGATTAAAGAAACATTGTAAAGGTGGACAAGGGGTAAACAGAGGGAGGGTAAAATGGATTGAAGGAATCAAAAGATGGAGGGTTCCTTTTTTTATATGCAAAAAAAACCACACACACACACATATATATATATATATATATATAAAATATATTAGCTCATTTCGTTCAGCAGGAGTGACATCATTTTCCGTTTGTTTATCATCATTGACGCTTGTGATTGTTTGTGAATTGGCTGCGCCGCTTGCTTTTGATATAAAGCTCCGCCATCTTAGTGCGAGACCCATTAGCTGTCAGTCATTCTCCACCCCATCTGCTCCTCATAAACATCTACAGTTTATATAATATATATAAAATAAAAATCTGTATTTCATATAAGATGCATTGAATAACGTTAATGAATGTTTATTTGTTTTCTTTTTCTCTCATGTGTGTGCATTTGGGTGTGAATCTGTGTATTTATATATTCTGTTTGTGTGGGTGTGTGTTTGGTAACAGATGACGTTCACAGATGCTATGCGCAGTAAGGCCAGGTTGTCTATAACGGGCAGTACAGGGGAGAATGGGCGAGTGCTGACTCCAGACTTCTCTAAAGCCGTCCATGCTGTGCCGTACCTGAGACCTGGCATGGCAATGCCTCTGAGTGTGAGCGAGATGTCCTGAGTGCCTTACATACACACACACACACACACACACACACACACACACTGGTGCAAGCATGCTGTACCCCCACTTTCATACAAATCAAACACACGTGTACATATTCTTACACACATAGACACTACATACATATATATATATATATATATGATAATAGTTAATTATTTCATATACAATGAATCACACACATGATGTCAGATCCATACATGCATAGTAACACTTTAACACATGTTTACTGTTCAGTGCAGTCATATTTTGACCAATGGTCATGTGTACAACTAACATTTGCAAAAACATGCTGACAAGACAAATAAAAAAGGTATACAGGCACATTGCTGTGTGTACATATGCAGACAACTTCACAAACCTTCTGTAGCCACACTTCTATAAAGTTTCTTGTTGTGCACATTTTACATAACTGCATTTCCAAGTTCTCGTTTTGTCACACACTTGCATACGCACATAAAATATGACCTCATTTTGCTCATATATTCACTCACACAAACACACTTGCCCTATTGCTTAATTTTTCATCTACGTTTTTCACATTGTAAGTGATTTCATTGCAATGCTGCACTAAGGAGCGTTACACATTGAAAATAATTCCTATGGGAAAAGCTCGACACCTGTTTCCATAGCAACATGTTTTTGGAATCTCTGATTCTTAAGAACTCAAGCACACGAAACATCTGCATCAAATGTGATTTTGTTTACTCAATCTACATGATATATTAAAAATGTTTGAAGAATCATTTCTTATTATATGAGATATGTATAATAAATTATGTATATAAGTACACTTTTGTTTATTAGATGTTAATGTTACCATGCAAATGCTTGACTTAAAGAAAAAACAAAATGATTTGAGTAGTTTTGTTTCTCCTCCTCACTGGTTTTAATGTTAATTTTTTGGATCACTGTGTTCGGATCCGTTTTTCTTGCCTATGGACGATGCAAGCAGTAGTTTTATAATTGTCTTTTAATTAAAAAAAAAGAAGAAAAACTTTAAATAATATTTTACCTTCTGCATTTCACCATTTAGATGATATATTGAAATTGTTATATTAAGATGGATCTGCATATGAATATACGAACTTCATAATATATTACGATATCCCAAAATGCCAAATATTGCAGTGTGCCAAAATATGTCAAGGCATTTCAGATGCATTTATTAATATTGTCTCTTTATGGGGAAATGTAAAGACTGAAAATTAGCACCCTTTACTCAAGGGTTTGTTATTTATGTCACTGGCTTTTTTTGTTTTGTTTTGTTTTTCATATCAAATGCGTTGTATTTTAATAAGGTGCACTACGATATGCAGTTTTAACTGTGAAAAGCATGACAACCTTTAGTTATGTTTGTTTTTATAAAAACAATGATTAAGTATATCACTGATATTAGTTAACTAGGTATTTAATTTTCGTAGTCCAGTTATGACCTGAAGACTAAGAGATTGGAGAGGATTACAGATAGTTATATTGATAATTATATTGATAAAGTATAAGCCAATCACCCTTTTCTATGCCATGCTGTGTGGAACTGAAATCTTGTTCATTAGTTTTATATGTATATGTACTGTACATGTAAATAGAAACCATTCATGTGTATAACTTAAAATCTTGGATGATACACAAATTCACACAGACGCACACAAAGAGGATTGCTCATATTGTGCATTTTGGGAGTACGCTTGGTAACCTATGAGCGAAGTACCAAGCTCTCTCATACAGTCACACAAATGGACTCATCACTAGCATCATTTCAGTTGGAAAGTCTGTCATGGGATGGGATGAAATGGAGGACATTTTTCTAAATGGAATGTGGACTGATTGCTTTATTTTTTGGAATCTTTTGGAATAAACAGAGACTGAGAATCCTCTGATATTCTGTTTTACTCTGTTTCATGGAAATGAGAAAGGAGGGGGTTGACAAGCATGTCGGCTGTTCACACATAATTTCACATCCTGGGTCCAAAATTAAACACAGAAGATAAAAACGTTTTAGGAATCTAGGATTCCTCTCTCTCTTTTTTTTTTTTTACAGAACGTGGTAACATTTAAAATATTCCTAACATTAAGCTATGAGGAACAAAATACTGTATGTCATCATGATTTTGTGACAGGTGCAGCTTCACAGAAAGGCAGCGCCTGCTGCAACTCAATGGTCAACTAAATAATTCCATTAGGAATAGTTTAAAATAAATGTTCATGGCCTATAACGAAAATTACTGTTATTTTCAATTCACATACCATTGGCAGATGTGGAAAAAAATTAATTTGGACCTTGTTCAGATCATTATATTGGTGTAGACTGAATATGCAAATTACAGTTGTATTTTGTTCACTGTTTTCTCTGCCTTTTTCCATTGGTGAGTTGTTGTGCACTGACAGAGCTCTGATCCAATGAAAAGGGTTTGTTGATTTGTTCAAGCTAATGTGCTTTGAGCAGCTCAGTTGCACAGTAACAGATGTGGCCTTGTTCAGTGTGTACTGGGGACACATTAGTGTTGTGCTTCCATGTACTCATAAACAAGCTACAGTATTTCAATATTGATTCTTGTTTCTGATTACCTGACTATCCTTTGAGGGGAGGAAAATTGCCAAAATGTGTATGTGTGCATTCTTATTGATTTCTTAGTGAAAGACCAGTGGCTACTACCTGATGTTAAGGTGATGCCATGTTATTGTTCTGGCACACACGCACACACATTCTCTTTTCAGGCAAGGCTCCCAGGCAAACAGACTGGCACAGCATCTGCAGCTCGGCAGTTGAGTTTCCTCTTGCTGTGCCTAGTTCCATATTACCTTCCTCAGCCAATAAGAAATCAGTATTCTCCTGTTGCCAAACAAGTTGAGTCTGTTGCAGCCAATTAACATTTAGCATCAAATCAATTTAGGTATCAGTATTAGTACATTTAGGTATCAGTTTGTAATCATGGTTGCGTGCATGATTGCACATTTTAACATGTATTCATTGCACTCAATGCATCTAAGCACACTGTTTTTATTTGTTATTAAGCATTGTATTTAATAGGGGTACCCCTGGGTTCAGTGCTGGGCCCAGTCTTCTTTTCAATATACACAACATAGCTGGGACCTTACATCCAGGCACACTGGTTTTCATACCTCTGCTGCACTGATACACAGCTCTGCTCTCATTCCAGCCTGACAATTCCACAGGGGCTGCAACGATCTTGAATGAATGAACATGACCTCCAGCTCAGCTTAGCCAAGACAGAGCTCCCCATCTTCTCAGCAAGCTTGGTAATACATCACAGTTTAGCTATGCTCATCAACAATAACACTACCCAGGATTATGGACCAGGCCAGTGCCTTGGGGCCTCAGACTATCAAGGGCCTCCAAAGTATTGAAGTCCTAGTCTTCCAAAGGATCTGAAAACTAGAGCCCATGGGCCGATCTGCACATATGGCAAGAGATGGGCCCCAGATTCTTTAACACCACTATAGGGTCCCTGGTCCCATTAACATAAAGCACAATAGAGTGCCTGAAATTAGACTATTTTAGTACAATGTTAGCTACCAAAATATATGGTTGCTCCAGCGATTATCGTTGTGGTTTGGCGCATATGCTTAAAGGGGTCATTGGATGCCCATTTTCCACAAGTTGGTATGATTCTTTAGGGTCTTCATGTAAAGTTTGAAACATACTTTGGTTAAAATTCCCTTTTTACCTCCTCAAAAACAGCTCTGTTCACAGTGACCCGTTTCAGTGCATGTCTCTTTAAATGATAATGAGCAACTGCTCACCCCACCCCTCTCTTCCGTGGGGCTAGTCGACACAAGACAGAGGGTGCTTCTCAATTCTTATTTGTGCATCCTCGTTTCCTTTCCTCGTTTCCTCCCCGATAGGACGCGAGGGAAGGCTGCAAGGAAAGAAAAGGAGGACGGAGGAAGCTTTTTTATACATTGGAATACTTGATCACTCGAGCGTCACTTAACAGCGTCATCAGCAGCGCTCCAAGGATCTGCCCTTATGTTGTTGAAGTTTGGTTATTTAAGAAATTCATAATAAATAATAATAAAGCAAGATACCCTGTTGAAATATGTGTGATGTGTGGTTTATAAATTGCAAAGGTAAAGCATAAATTAAAATTATTGTGAACGATGTGAAGGGGGAGGACAATTGATACGTGCGTCACGTTTAGTCGATAAAACACTTCCGCATAGGATACACCTGTGCATCCTCGCTTATGACTCCTCTGGAAGCCTCCTCACTTCTCGATCCTCGCCTCCTCGCGGTGCAATTAGAGAATTGAGATGTCCTTTAAGATGGCTGCGCTCGATCGGTTTCCGGGTCATAGGATAGAGGACGGAGGCGAGGAGACGAGGAGGGATATTGAGAAGCACCCACATAAAGTGCTGCCTTGGCAGACAATATACAAATGGCTGAGGGCGGAAATATGCTAATACGGGACAGTCCTCATCGGTCGTGGGCGGAACATGAGCAATATGACATCATATTGCTATGAAAATCCAAACGGCTTGATTATTGATAGTGTTTAGGCTTTTTGAGGATTAAAAAGAAAGGAGTGAATGGATTTTTTTCATTGTATGGTGGTTATATCAACACACTGCAAAGACACTTTGTTTTGTTCGGAATACATGTTACACAAAGTTAATGGTTAATATAAACAGAACTTTCAGAATCTGAAATCGAATTAGATTCATTCAGATTAACGAAAATTAGTGCATGTAAACATATTGTCTCACTCCACTTGCCACCAGTTGCGCCATGCATAAAGGTTCAAGGCACTGAACCTACATATAAGTCACTGGATGTGCACCCAAAGTAAAATCTATGTTCCCTTCAGAAATCCGCGATCAATGAGTCAGTTGTGTGTCATCGCACAAACATAAAGAGGCACAAAATCAATGGTGAGCATCACAATAGATGAATTCCTCTTCACCTTCGAAATCTGCAACTTTTTTCTGAGCACTTGATTTATAAATGTTGATGCATTACAAAATATAGTGCATTTTAGTAGTATCAATGCATGTTAGTTCTATTTATATCTTATGTCTTTATTGTCTCTTTCTGTTGTCTTAAAGTGTCTCACCCACACCTGTCTTAATTTCTACTTCAATATTTTTAAGAACAGTTCTATAATTTTGTATTGCTCATATTCTTCTCTCCTTAGGATGAATAGATTTAGTTGTAATATTTTCTTCCCTATTGTGATGTGTATCCGAGTGAAACGGCTTCTGAAACAAAACAAAAAATAGGATGGGACTTGATTTTGTTCATCAGGAATTGATTGGATCGTTGTTGTTTCCTATTGCTGTGATCTCATGTTAGTGACAGGTTGTCCCACCCTTGAGCCAGTAAACAAGTCATCAGTGAAGATGGGGAAGTTATTTTGATTATAGATTATGGGAACACATAGATTTTAAAACAATAATGTGCACAGAAAATTAATTTATAATAAATACTGCAATATTCCATAAAAAAATCCGATTTTATGGTGACTTTATCTCTCATTTAGTATCCATAAAACATCCAAATGCCTAATAGATGTCCTATAGATGTTCCCATGGCCCATCAAATAATCAATATTAGGCCACTGAGGCACTTATTAATTCTTATGGTGGGAGTTGTTTGTGACCAAGATTATCTGTGATTTTTGTTTGTAGTTTGACCACTTTTTAAATGAAGGCTAATGGAAAAATTCTAAAATAATATTTTAAAAACATATAATGAATTGTAGAATATTTTTACTTTTGATGTAAAACATTCAGTGGTGTTTAGCCTATCAAACGTCACTTGCAGCCATTGCTGTAATCACATGAACAACAGGAAACTTAATTTCGATTAACAACAATGTGACAGAAACAATGTGATTTCTGACAACACATCATTCTAACATTGTTTCGTTTTTTGCTGTTTAATTAGCCTGATTTCTCAGGACACCCATTTCAGTGATATCTGTATGATAGTTGGCACATTAAGCCTATGTGTGGTTGCCTATTTAAAAAAAAAAGTTTAAAGAATCACTAAAGTGATAGGCACCTACTAAAGGCACTAAATGAAAAATCAGTCATTACTCACCCTCATGTCGTTCCAAACTCATAAGACTTTGGTATCTTCACAAATGTGTGTTTATCATTGTTTAGATGTAAACAAAAGCCTAAATTAAAGGTACAATATGTAAGAATTTCGTATCAAAATATCGAAAAACCACTTGCACGGTAGCCTGTTAAAACCAGACGGCAAAGCGTCATAAACAAATAATTTCCAGAGGGGTGTCACCAACGGACGTCGCGGATAGACCTAAAACCAATCAGAGTGATGAAGGAGATGACGTGTGCAGAGCGGCGGAGAAACATCTCTGAGTGTTCTTTGCTCGGTTTTTAACAAAAAGGAAACGTTCAAATCGCTTGCTGAGACGCGAAAAATAGACGCGATAGCTGATTCGAACGAGTGATGTTCGACGGCGGCATCCATCTTTGTAATGTAGGCTACAAAATCTGCTTCAAAATCCCAGCGCTGTCGTCATCGTGTAAAGCCCGCCCCAACGTTTCTGATTGGTGCCTCGATTTCGACGGATTGGAAATGGGCTTGAATGAGCTCTTTGCCAAACTAACTTTCAGAGCAAATCTAAATTTGCCGGAAGTTGTCAGGGTTTTCCCAGGCTTCTTGCACAGTGCTATTTCTTTCAATTATGTACTTACATTATCCTAAATGTTTCCAAGAATTTGTAAATTCAGAGAAATTCACAATTTGAAATAGTGCCCGTCACTTGTCACCTGTCAATGAGGTAATATCGGTGTTATTCCTGGTTCTCTTACGAGAGGTTCTCTCGTATTGCGTAAGTTTAGCTTACGCTACGGGAAAGATTCATCTTCTCGAGATATTGAAGCCAAAAAATTATCCTTAATTTTGTATTCATTGTCAACGCAGTGCAGCAGCTAGCAGACCTAGAGCAGGCCATCTCGCGTGCTCATTGGCTGCCCAGCTGGCATCTGCTGCAGCCTACCAGTGAGCCCCGCGTGACGTCACGCCCAATGAAGGGCGCTCGCGCCTTCATAGCGTCACAGCCCGCCAGAATGGGCGTGGCTTAGCGTATAAAAGAAGGGGCTGTAGGCTGACTTCCCTGATTTTTCGACTCTTCAGCGAGCTCTCCGCATCGCTGGATCAGAGAGAAGCCACCGCCGCCGTCGAACAGCGAACAGCCAGCTTAGGACAGCGCTGAGGAAGCCGGCCGTCTTCGCCACCTTCAGCCATCCGTGCGATCTACGCTATCCGGCGACGTATCCTTTTACATTGCAAAACTATATTTCTAAAAGAGCGCGAGCGTCTTTTTAAAGATGCCTCGCACTTCCTGCGGCTCGTGCAGAGCCCCGCTCAGCGTTGGAGACCGCCACGTGATCTGCGCTCTCTGCCTGGGCCTGGAACATGCAGAGCTCGCCCTCGCGTCCGGGGGCTGCGAGCTCTGCGAAGCACTTCCGCTGTCGACCCTACGGGCTCGACTCGAAGTCTTCAACCCAGCCGCTCCGCCCTCCGGGGGACCACGCAGGAAGAAGCGCCGTTCCCTGAGGCAGCCGGAGCCTGTGGCCACAGTGACGCGCTCGCCGGAGGATCTCCCTCGAGCCCCGCTTTCGCCTTCCCAGCCTCCCCTCCCCGACGCGCAGCTGCCGCTCACGAGCCTCACTGCCGTCGCGTCTGAGGAGGAGGCCGAGGAACACGCCACGAGAGACTGCTGCTCCATCCTGGCATCAGACAGCGAGGAATGGTCGCTTCACTCCGGCTCCTCGTCGATCCAGAAATCCAGCCGTTCCCACGCTGGAGCTGACGCGGAACTTATGCGCCTGCTGACGCAGGCCGTCGACCGCCTCGGGCTCGAGTGGACGCTGCCAAAGGAACCCGCGCCGAACAGGCTCGACGGCTGTTTCCTTCAAAGTCGCCGCCGTGCAGCTTCAGCGAGCAGGCCCGCTCCATTCCTGCCGGAACGCAACGTCTTGGAATGCACCATTCTCCTCGAGACTTCAGTCCCAGGCCTCCGCGTCGCTCTCCCAAGTGGACGGCGCCGCCGAGAAAGGGTACACGGCTATTTCCCCTGTGGAAGAGACGGTCGCAGCGCACCTTTGCCCGCCCTCCACGAGATGGCGGTCTCGGTCAGCCCTCCCGTCGAAAGCCTGCAGAGCCACGTCCGCCTTGGTCGGCCGCGCATATGCCGCCTCCGGCCAGGCCGCGTCTGCTCTCCACTCCATGGCTGTGTTACAGATCCTGCAAGCCGACCTCCTCCGTGAATGGGATGAGAAGGGCCGGGATCCAGCTGCGGTTACAGATCTGAGAAGCGCGACGGATCTCTCTCTCCGCGCCACCAAAACCGCAGCTCAAGCCATCGGACGAGCCATGGCCGCGTTGACTGTAACAGAGAGGCACCTCTGGTTGACGTTCGCGGATATGAGGGAAGCTGAGCGAGCCACCTTCCTGAACACGCCGCTCTCCCCCACTGGTCTCTTCGGCCCAGCGGTTAACGGGATCGTTGACCGTTTTTCTGAAGTGCAAAAGACCACGCAGGCCATGAACCTCTTCCTGCCGCGACGCTCGAGCTCCGCTACAGGCCGCTCTCGCGAGAAACAAAGCCAGCCTCCTGTACGAGCTAGCACCCAGCGTCCAGCGCAGCCCCAGCCTTCGCAGCGACATCAGGGCGGCCGCCCTATGTCGCGCTCAGACAGCCGCCACAGACCGCCGCCCCCCAGGGGGCCTCGGCAGAAGATCACGCTGAAGTCTGAGCACGCGAAGTCCTCCTAACAAAGAGAGAGAAAAGACGCGCGTGTCCCGCCACGGCCGGACCGCCGTCAAAGCTTATTTCCCTGTCAGTCCCCTTCAAACAGGCTACTGCAGTGGTTCATTTAGCAGCCAACGAGCCGGTTTGTCCACCCTCTCGCCTGCACACAAACGCCGTTTTTACGGCGACCCAGAGAAATCTCAAAAAGAGTATTATGTCTGGTCCGGCTCACGCCGTCAGTGTTTTAAGTGTAGTGAAAGTGCCCACCCCCCAGTGTTCACCCCTACACACAAGCACGTCAAATATCATGTCACCCACAGAGCACACTCTCATAAAGCGCAGAAAAGCCGCTCGAGTGTTGAATATAAGAAATGTGTCCACAGGTCTGTGCCCACTATCTGCCCGCTCTGTTACATGGTCAAGAAAGCAGGTTATGAATGTAAGTCCCGTGCCCGCCAGAGAGCGTTCACGCTTACTAACACAAACCTCCCCCCAGGCGCCGCCCGCGTGTTTAAGTGCTATCACAAAACGCAGGGCGTTAATAAGACGCTCCCCATCCATTTTGATCGGGACGTCAAATACATGTGTATGTCTCGTGCCCGCGCAAATGCGCTCATGCTTAAAGAACGCTTTTCCGCCCAAAGCGCCGCTCGCGCGTCAAAAAGTGAGGAGAAAAGGTTCCCCATCCCTTATGATTGGGACATCTCACATAAATCAGCCGGCTTTCGGCTTTCAGCGAGCAGCCGTTGCCCAGAACAGAGAGCGCGCGGGCCGCGGTTTCAGCTCCGGCTCAGTTTCACAAGCCCGCAAATGGCGGCGATCTGAACCCGGAGGCCATTTGCCCCCTAGCGGCTCACATAGCTGCGTGGGAATCTTTCCCGGCGATTTCATAATGGGTGCTGAGCACAATAAAGCAGGGCTATACACTTCAATTCATTCGACGTCCCCCGCGCTTTCGAGCCCGGACCGCGACGATAGTGAATGCGGAAGTAGCACACCTACTTCACGCAGAAATAGCAAAGCTGCTGTGCAAAGGGGCTATAGAAAAGGTGCCGCCTTCTCTGAGCGAGTCAGGCTTTTACAGACGTTATTTTCTCGTACCCAAGAAGGACGGAGCCTTCAGACCTATCCTAGATCTGAGACATTTGAACAAAGTGCTTGTGAAAAGACCGTTCAAAATGCTTACGACCAGGAAAATCCTCGCGCATGTTCGCCTGAGGGACTGGTTTATTTCTCTAGATCTGAAGGATGCCTATTTCCAGATTCAGATAATACCCCGTCACAGGCAATTTTTGAGATTCGCCTTCGACGGTCAGGTATATCAATACACCGTCCTGCCGTTCGGCCTGTCTCTAGCACCCTGTACATTTACGAAGTGCATGGACGCGGCGCTCACCCCCCTGAGAAGTCAGGGGCTGCGAATAATGAACTATCTGGACGATTGGCTGATTTTGGCACAGTCAGAGACAGAGCTGCTATCTCACAGAACAGTGCTTCTCAGTCACCTGGAAAGCTTGGGTCTCACAGGTCAACTGGACCAAGAGCTCATTACTACCCAGCCAGTCAATTTCCATTTTAGGAATAGAACTGGACTCGGTGACCATGTCGGCTCGTCTATCGGCACAGCGTGCGCTCCGTGTTCGCCACCTAGTCGCGTCTTTCCAGAAGGACAGCTTTCTCCCTTTGAAAACATTTCAGACCAACATGTTCTTGTCCGCTCGGACAACATGTCTGTGGTATCCTATGTAAACCGTCAGGGCGGTGTCAGATCCAGAAATCTCTGCAATCTGACGGAACGCCTCCTTCTTTGGTCTCAGATGCACCTGCGCTTGCTGAGGGCGGCGCACGTGCCTGGCCATTTGAACGACGGCCCAGACAAACTGTCCAGGGACAACGTTCCCCCAGGGGAATGGTCCCTGCACCCCCAAGCGGTCCAGAAACTGTGGCGCCTATTCGGCAGGGCGGAAGTCGACCTATTTGCGTCAAAAGACAACGCTCAATGCCCGACGTTCTTCTCGAAGGACGAGGACGCGCTGGCCCAGGTTTGGCCCAGCCTCCGGCTATATGCTTTCCCTCCGGTCTCTCTGTTACCACAGGTGATCAAGAGAATCAGGGAAACGCGCCACTCTGTGCTCCTCATAGCCCCGCGTTGGGAGAATCAGATTTGGTTCCCGGAGCTAGCACGGCTGTCACATACAGCTCCGTGGCCGATTCCGGTGAGGGCAGATCTCCTCTCTCAGGCTTGCGGCACGATCTGGCATCCCCATCCAGAGCGCTGGTCTCTGCACGCATGGTTGATCAACGGGTACTCGTTGCCCTGCCAGAAGGAGTAATGAACACGATCACGCAGTCTAGAGCCCCTTCCACGAGAAGGCTCTACGCGTCTAAATGGTCGGTGTTCTCTGGATGGTGCACCGACAGAGGTCTGGACCCGCGGACATGCGGGGTGGCGCATCTGCTCTCCTTCCTACAAGAGCTATTGGATAAGGGAAGGTCCCCATCCACGCTCAAAGTATACGTGGCGGCCGTGGCAGCGTTCGCAGAATCGACGCACGGCCAGTCATTAGGAAGACATGAGTTGGTCATCCGCTTCCTTAGAGAAGCTAGGAGGATGAACCCGCCGCGCCCCCCGTCGGTTCCCATGTGGGATCTTTCACTGGTCCTAGAGGCCCTGAAAGCTTTTCCTTTCGAACCACTGAACTCCGTGGGGTTGAAATATCTATCACTGAAAACCGTCTGCCTGACTGCACTGTCGTCAGTAAAACGTGTAGGGGCCCTGCATGCGCTGTCTGTCAGCGCATCGTGTCTTGAGTTCGGGCCGAATGACTCTAAAGTCATCCTCAGACCTAGACATGGCTACGTTCCTAAAGTGATGGGCACTCCGTTCAAAGCGCAAGTTATCTCGTTGTCAGCTCTCCCAGCATCTGACAGCGAAAGTGATGTGAACCTCCTCTACCCTGTCAGAGCGCTGAGGTTTTACATTACGGGCTCCGCCTCATTCAGGCGTTCGGAACAGCTGTTTGTTTCGTTCGGTGGGCGCACCAAAGGTCTCGCCTCCTCGAAACAGAGCCTGTCCAGATGGATAGTGGACGCTATAGCAGCCGCTTACGCGTCAAAAGGTCTGCAATGCCCTCTGGGCATCAGGGCTCATTCCACGAGAGGCGTGGCCTCTTCGTGGGCATGGTCCAGTGGAATTTCTATCCATGACATATGTGTAGCGGCGGGCTGGAGCTCCCCGTCTACCTTTGTCAGGTTTTATAACCTAGAAGTTCCTGCCTTGCAGGCTAAACTGTTGTCAGTTTAAAGGAGAGGTGTATTCTGCCCAGACCTCCTGCTCAGATCACTCTCACATGACTCAGCTCTCCTGGTTGAGCTGCACTAAGTAGGGTATGTGCCATGTGCCTATACAGACCGGCGCGCTGCTCTGTATTCCCTATGTGTGCTTATGTACAAGTGATGGCCCGCGTGGCTGGCCACCTTATTCTCCACCTTATAGGGTTCCCCTGAAAGTTCGGGGTCTCATGGTGGATGCTTGGCGTGCACGGCGTTGACAAAGTGTTCCCGTAGCGTAAGCTAAACTTACGCAATACGAGAGAACCTCTCGTAAGAGAACGATACTCGGTTACTGACGTAACCTCGGTTCTCTCTAGAGAGGGAACGAGTATTGCGTAACCGGCCGTGCTCGCGCCACGAGCGACTTTGCTTCAGTCGTCGAAAAACCAGGGAAGTCAGCCTACAGCCCCTTCTTTTATACGCTAAGCCACGCCCATTCTGGCGGGCTGTGACACTATGAAGGCGCGAGCGCCCTTCATTGGGCGTGACGTCACGCGGGGCTCACTGGTAGGCTGCAGCAGATGCCAGCAGGGCAGCCAATGAGCACGCGAGATGGCCTGCTCTAGGTCTGCTAGCTGCTGCACTGCGTTGACAATGAATACAAAATTAAGGATAATTTTTTGGCTTCAATATCTCGAGAAGATGAATCTTTTCCGTAGCGTAAGCTAAACTTACGCAATACTCGTTCCCTCTCTAGAGAGAACCGAGGTTACTTCAGTAACCGAGTATCGTTTCCGCTTGTACTGCCATAGTAACCATGGCGACAGACGTGAACAATAAACTTCGTCTCATTCGTCTAATAAACTGACCTGTGTGAGTAGTAATTCAGCACTTGCGGGAAGTTCGGTAGAATGAAATGTCCTCAATCCTTTATATCCACGGGACTTGCGTGTGGCGCTGATATCTGTATCTCATCAATCGCGCCCTGCTTCATACCAGTCATGTTAAAAAACATGAATGTTTTCACTAATCCATAAACATTACTGGATCCATCATCATGACGACAAGTTCCATGATTCCGCTTATCACTGCGTCATCAAGAAATCTTCGCTGCGCCTTTAAGGCATCATCAATTTACGCCCTAAGAGGTTAGTGACCCCTAGCGGCGAAAAAAAAAACATATTGTAGCTTTAAATCTGTTCATCATATAAAGTGATTGTATCTTTTTACAAGACTCAGATTGATTTTACGATGCCTTCATGACATTATTATGCATGGTTACCTGGACTTTCAAGGGACAGAAACAGATTTTTCATTAAAAATGTCTTGTTGTTGTGAAGATTAACCAATGATGACAGAATTTTTGGGTGAAATTAAGAGACAGAGCTATAAAAGACTATAAAAGTGAAACATCCAAATCAGATCATTTCCCCCCTCACATTCAGCACTGATTATTTCTGAGATGACAGTGTGAACAACTAAAAACCACACTGAATCTGACATTTTCAATTCAGATTCGATTGCACTCAGTCAGCAACAAAAAAACAACGGCTGAAACGACCTATTCTCTTTGTAAGTACAATCCTTACCGCCCCCTTGTGGTACGGGGGACTACGGCAACTTATTGGGGCATTGAGAAGGCTACGACGTGGCATAAGTGCACATGTTACTTGCACGCAGCAGCCTGCATCTGCACTGCGGGACCTCTTAACACAGATCAGCTGCTCTGGTCTCTATGGACCATAGTGACACTAGTATAGACTGAGTGAGTGACAGATAGGGAACATCTTATTGTAACCTCCATTATCTGATTTAGTGAAGACATTGTGTCCCTCCTGACTCGAGTCCTGTCACAACACTGAACTACCTGCTGAAATGGACTGGGCACACTGCTCCTTAGCTCAAACCTGAAAGAGAGCAAGCCACAACTTTTATATCCATATGTCCGGGGGAGTGGCATGCAAATTCCACATGCCAATTTCACTGGCCCTTACTGAAGTATCAGGTTTTTGTGGCTCACAAGGGCGACCCCTAGTGTGACTACACCGACACAAAGTAACCAGTCGACGTTATGCCCTACACATCCATTCTGTTAAACTGCTGCTTTGCTTCCAGTTTCGGCTCTTTTTGTATGTGCCTTACTATAAAGGTGTTTACTCTAGATGCCTTCAAAAGAGCTACCTAAAATGAGCATGACTGATGTCCATCGCATATGCGGGTTGATATCTAAAATAACATAGGCCTACTAACATAATCAATAATAGTCTCATAATTATTACCAGGAAAAGGCTATTCAGTTTTCTTTAGAATTCCGTGAAAGTTGTTTTGTTTTACAGCGAGTATGTTTTTGTCCATGCAATGAAACTTGCCTTGCCTTTTTTGTCTTGATGCATAGGCCTACTATAATATGAAATGAATGAAAGATGATAGCCTGATAATACAATCAGAAATAGCATGAAACTCAGAAAAAGAATAACTTGAATAATTTATTTTCTCACCTGCATGCTGAAACAATTGATCTGGTAACGTATGGCTACTTAATATAACAGTGTTATAGTTTTGAGCTTCTGATGTAATTTTTTGTTGAAATAATTCATGGGACTTAATTATTACGATAATTCAGTTCCCCTTCTAAAATCTGTTCATAGCACCAATTACCAGTTCATGTCAAAAGAACATAGGTCTATATATGCTATCTCAAACACAATTTATTTGTTATCTGTAGGCTACAATCTGCAGTAGGCCTAGCAATAAACCCATTGTTAAACTAAAAAACAAAAAAGTTATTTTTCACTCCTTTTCAAACTACCGTCCGTCAGCAAATAACGCCGCCCACTAACAGTGGAAATGTCAGTATCATCATATTCAAATACGTGTTGTTCAGCTCTGATTCACGCGTGCTCAAGATACATCATGTGATCATGACTGTCAGCTGACACGGAAGTTACACGCTTATTCATTGAGCAGCTCTCGCTTGGAATACATTATTCCAGCAATCTGCTCATGAAAGTAGTTTTATGAATATTTGTCAGTTGCTTGAAGGCTGTTGCGTGTGAATCTAACATGGATCCTCGCGTGGCCGCGCTTATCATTTCGCTCTTCTGCGCGCTCTGCACCGGCGCCGCGCAACACTTGGACACAGGTAGAGATTAAAAGAAATTTATGCATTGAATAACTGATAACTTTAATGAGTAAAACACAATGTAATGTAACTGTAATGCATTAGAGGGGCTGTCAGACGCGTCCGTGTACCTTCAGCAAGAGTCCAACAGCACCAACTCGTCTGATCTGACTTATGGGTTCATATCCTGCGCCGTGGCCGCAGTCTTTTTCGGGAGCAACTTCGTACCAGTGAAAAAGATAGATACTGGTGATGGTTAGTAAAGCTTTTCTTATCTTTGACACTTTATTGGCGTTTTGCCTTCCTGTTGATGTGTTGCTAGTGATTTCTCAACTGACTTTTCTTCGTGTCACCACATTCTCTGGTGTCACTGTAAATTTATGGTAGGCTTATGAAGTTATGAACTGACTTTCAAGCCTAATGTTTCGACAATATTTAAAAGTCTATTTCCTTTTACTCACCCTCAATATCAAACCTTTCTGAGTTTGTTTGTTCTGTGGAGCACAAAAAAAGTTTATCATTCACTTTCATTGTGTGGAAAAAAAGATGCAATGAAAGTGGTAACTGTCATCTAACAATTTATTTTTGTGTTCGATGTAAAGTCATACAGGTTAAAAACAACATAAGGGTGAATTAATAATGACAGAATTGTCTATTTTTTTTCATTGAAATGTTGCAATAGTATTATTAGCTAATAATGCTAAGTAACCGGACTTGTGCCAAATTCAGTAGAGTTTTCAGTATTGATTCTAGGGACTCTGGGGGTCCTAGGCAAAAAAAAAAAAAAAAAAAAAAAATGGTGTAACAGAGTAATACAATTGTTTTATAAGAATGCCTCTAGTTCATGGAAATATATAGATTTAAACAGTTCACCTGTAGTGTTTCCACAAGACCCCAACAGTTGAGAAAACATCAAACCCCAGCAAACACAGAACGTTACACTAATTAATATGGTTCCCATTTAAAGAAAAAAAAAATGGAACCAATTATCATCAAAAAGTATGGGAAATTTGGCAGCTAAAAATATTACTGGGTCTCGATGTACCTATAGAGGACATAGATTTTTTTTTATTGTTGTTGTTGAAATAAAAAAAAAATATATATATACTGCTTTGAAAACACACTGAAGAGAGAAAGTGTGCTCAATAATATTTCATTTATTTTCTGTTCACCCTACTGTGCAGGTATGTTTTTCCAGTGGATTTTATGTGCTGCTATATGGACAGTCTCCTTAGTGGTGAACATCATTCTGAACAGCCCAAAATTTTGGCCTCTTGTTATGGTGGGAGGAGCCATCTGGGCTACTGGTAACATCTGATTATTTAATTAGCCTGTATAATTTAGCATTTGATCATTACTGCTTGAGATATAGATTGTGTGATTACATACACCAACAAGTTTTACTGTCATATTTGAAAAACTTTTTCATTTATGTTTTTCAGTGATGATTCAGTTCTGTCACATGTTTGTGTCAATGTTTACGTGTGTTTTCTATAGGTAATATAACTGTAGTTCCTATCGTAAAGACTATTGGGCTTGGTCTTGGTCTTCTTATATGGGCTTCATTTAATTTGCTCTTGGGTTGGGCCAGCTCACGGTAAACAAAATCTGCTTTCAGAATCCAAATAAGGAACTTTATTAATATTCTTCTTTATCACACACTGACTCTTGCTGCTGATTTTAGGTTTGGCTGGTTTGGTATTGGTGCTGAGACTGTTTCCAAACCAGTATTGAACTCCTGTGGAGCAGGTCTTTGTTTAATTAGGTAAATGTGATGCATTCATATTATTTATTTTGTTTTTGTATGCCATAGAATGTGATGTTACTTTTAAGTCTCATTATTTTAAATCATTATTTTAAATAATGTATGTTCTCTTTTTTCCCCTCCCCCTTTTTAATCCAGTGCCATTGTTTTTTTCTTCGTGAAGACTGATGTTCAAAGGTCATCAACATCTGAAGAAACCCCTTTACTAATAGACCATGTATGTTGAAACATTGAAAATTGTGACATTTTTATAGAGCCCCTAAGGGAACATGGTGGTGGACAAAAATATGAGATGGAAGGAAAACTTTGCGTTTGCCTGTAATCTGTTTTTTTTTTTTCGAGCGAATGCAAAGTTTCTCGGGGGAACACAAACTTTTTGCAAATCAACACAAAGTGTTTTAGGGAAAAAGAACCCAAGAGCATTTTAATTACTTTTTGCGTTCGCTAGTAAAACCGTTCTTTGTTCTCGGGGTACTAGAAAAGCGTCAAAAAAATTTCATATATTTTTCATCGCCATGTTGTCCCTTTAGAGGCTTTGTACATTTTTAAATATTGCATTTTTAAATTATTCAGTTAAATGATTTTATGAATTTAATCTGAAGGCTGTGAACTCAGAAACTGTGGTGGCAACAGATGATTCCTGGGTGGATGCATTAAGACCACGCACCAAACGTCTTGTGTATGTACACAACATCACACTTCTATCTTGCATATTGGATTAATAATTGAATTTACGTTATATAGCATCAGCATCTAGATATACAGAATCAAAAATCAGATTTTTTCCCGAGTAAATGTACTTTTTGGACTAATAGTATCAACTGCAATAAAATTCGAATTAAATTATTATTGTCTGCATGCCGATACTGTATCTAATAAGAATAATGCATTCGTAAACGATTTGTATAAAAAGAGCTTCGAATGTTATGTCTTTCAGTGGAACGTGTCTTGCTGTCGTCGCTGGAGTGCTGTACGGGTCATCATTTGTTCCAGTTCTATACATTAAAAATCATGCAGATGATCCAAAAAGCCAATACAGTGGGGCTAGCCAGTTTGGTAAATCCAGATTACCTCATGATAGGCATTGGCTGAATTCTTAAATATGAACCATAATGCATTTTGTTTGTGTAGATCTGGATTACGTCTTTGCACAATATAGTGGAATTTTCCTCACTAGTACAGTGTATTTCCTCCTGTACTGTGCCATCAAAAAAAACAAACCACAAGTTTTTCCAAAAGCAGTGCTGCCAGGTAAACGCCATCACTTCACTTTCATTTTCACTTCCTTTTGAATTGTTTATCATCTTTCTTCCGTATACCTCTGATGTTTTTTTTCCGTGTAGGATTCGTTTCTGGCATCATGTGGGGTGTGGCCACGTGCTGCTGGTTCCTGGCCAACCACTATCTCAGTGCTGTAGTGAGCTTCCCTATTATCACCACAGTGAGTGACAGATCTCAAAAGGATCTTTTTGTACTTTTTACATTTGTATGTTAATGTTAACGTTGATATTTAATGCTCCATTTCAGGTTCCTGGACTGATTGCAGCTCTTTGGGGTGTTGTAGTGTTTAAAGAAGTGAAGGTAAATACTTGTGTGTTTGGTGTATGAGTTCTGCTCCTGCGGTCTATTGCTTTTATATTGCATTGAACTCCCCATCTCTTCCTCTCTTTCCCTCAGGGTTGGCGAAATTACATTGTCCTCATCGTTGCTTTCTGTCTTGTTCTATCTGGGGCATTACTGACTGCGTTTTCAAAGGTTTAAACCTTTTAAGACAAGAGAGAGAAATGTACAAAACAAAGTCTTCGGTGGAGCATTTTAACATTATATATTTTTTTTATTTAAAATCACAGCTGTTTAAATATTTTGAATACTGCAAATGAGATTTATTATGCGGTTTATACAGGTTACGCAGCTACAACAACCTTAACAAAATCGAGAAGAAATATTGTTTATATTAGGGAGGGATATGGTCCTAAAATACTTGAAATGTTTCAGCAATATTAGCACAGATGTTATGTTAATGTTATTGGGAAGTTACGCAATTATATCTCATTATATTTTACTTCTATTTGAATTAACACTTTTTAAGTAATGTTTACACTATAGTGGACCTCATTTCACTGTATGTTTGCACATGTAATGGTGGCTTTTTTATTATATTGATGGATCTGACTGCACAGGATAAAAGCAGGAGTTATATAGCATAAAGACAATAGAAAACAAAGCTTATTTTAAAGCAAATTTTAAAAAGGTGGTGACTTTTTATGACAATTATGCAAATTTTCCACATCCTTTCCATTCCACATTACATTAAAATATTGGGGGGAAATGGCATTAATATCACCATGTTAAACTCTTCATGGTCTAAAAAGTAGGCTTTGTTTTCTTTTATATAATTTCTAAGTAATTTATATTTAAAAAAATCATTTCCTTTTGCGTTTATGAAAGAATGTGAAGTTTTAGCATGTAATTTACAGGTTTTTACCCATTTAATGATTCATTGATTGCTAATTTGTTTTATTGTTGCCAAAATGCGTCAAAGGCCTTAGTTTTTTTTTTTAATATATTTTTTTTACTTTACTAAAAGGGAAATAAATATTCAAATGCAAAGTTAATGGATTTGTGGGTAGCTGGAATTTTTTTTTAAAGTCTTCTTATATTGATATAGTATGTTATAAAGGGAGAGAAAAAAAAAATGCAATATTCCAGGGAGGCACAGTGTTGGATTGCCATGCCAGGAAATACAGGAAGTCCAAAGAGAACTTAAATTTTCACTTGACAAAACATGTTTATTTTAAACTGTAAAAAATGTGTTTTAATAAAATAAGAACAATGTGAAAAAACAACAACTTTAGCCCAATTAATTCCCTCCAACTAGAGCCCTTTCTTGTCAATATAGTCCCTCTACATGACACCTTTACTTAAAATTAACTTGTCATTAAATTAATTCTGTAGAATGCTTATGACTAAATGTTAAAGACTCTTGAGTGCTTTAAAATGACCACCAACTGGCAGACCTACAAGCCCCTCATGAGAGATAAGAGGCAGTAACGTCCTTTAGTAGCTATTGAAACGTGTTTTCACATCACACATGAGTCAACAACAAGGCTTTATTGTCCAATTTTCTGGGTGGAAAGAGGAAGTGGCCCCTGGAACACCTCTTGATCCACATGCATCAGTTTGGTTTCATTGGAGCGGGTAGGTTTGCTGAGGCCTGCTCCAGGAAGGCCAGTGGACCCTGTGGCAGTTCTGTGGGCTTCTTGTGCTGGACGTTGATGTCCTCCAACACCTGCTGCCAATGATGGATCTTAACGAGGTGTTTCTGAATCAGCATCTCCTTCCTCTGGAGTTCATTCTTCAGTTCTGATGCATCCTGAAAGAACAAACAGCACATACAGTTCAACTACAGTATACGGTGTTTCAAATGTCACAATGGAACTAAAAATGTATAAGATGGTATTGGTTTAAATAATGTACGGTTGGATTTGTATCAATGCTGCAGAGAATTCAAAGGCAAAAATAGAAGTTTACCTCTTTTTCCACCTGTTCTGGTTTCTGTACAGACAGCTGTAGTCTCTTCTGAAGGAAGAAACATTCAGTCTGTCTGGCCACATCCAGAAACTTCTGTATACACTGATCAACCCCTGAAATACACAACAGGCTAAATCAGTATGGCAAGACGTTATAGGTAAAACCATTGATTTTTCATGCACTGGTCTTTTAAAAAAAAAAGATTTTGGGCTATTCTACTTTCATAACATGCCTTCTTTCAGATAAGCAGAAAGAAAACATCCAAATTACACTATTTGCATCTGTAGATTTTCTCATTGAGCCAGAAATCTCCACTTCAGTGTGTTTATTCAAAATAATATTTCAGAAAGCTTAAAATACAAAACGGTCTTAATGTACTGAGATTAATTAACTGGGAAAGTATGGTGATATCTATTAGTAACTAATCATTTTTCCCTATTCATCTGTGGTGTTGTCTTAAAAATTAATATATGAATACATTTTAAACTAATGTTAGAATCTGCAAAGTTTTTATAAATGTACTAAACTAATGTTAGAATCTGCTAAGTTTTGATGCATTTTCTGTATTTGAAAACATTGTATTACCATGTTTTGGACATGGCACTATGGAAATATCATGGAATTCTTTGAAGCAGCTTGTAGTATATGGTATAAATATGTTAATCCTTTATAAATAAATGTATTCAAATTCACTGGAATTACCATCTGATAGCATAGCATTGCTTTATAAGGAACAACAAAAGAATACAAATGTTTTTTTTTTACCAGTCCGAATTTCTTCCTGGTCGGTTCCATTCACATAGTCTTGACTGACAAGAGATGCAAAACACGCCTGGGAGAAATAAAAACATTAAAGAACATTTTTAAAAGCAAAAACATAAATTAATAACAGCATCGGTTATACTACACTGACAGTTACAATAATAACTCCACTGACAATAACGACACCATTTCCATCTACAGTTAAGCAAACAATTAATTTCTACAAAATGCATTTAACGTGAGATTATATATTACATTTAAAACAAGAATATAACATTAAAAAAATATTCAATGCGTGCATAATCAGTTTACAAATTATCTACAAACAGCCACTCTTAGTATAATTGCACAGAAACTTTTACTGGCATGTTAGCAGCAAGTTTTCTTGATCTCACCTCGAAAGAAGCTTCCAGCTCATCTACTAAAGTGTTATTTGTCCCTCTATTACCGGGAGGGCCTGTGAGAAGCCCTGGCTGACCTGGACCTGTAGGTGGATGAGATCCAGACGGCTGCTGACCAGTGAACATTCCGCCCATGGACGACGCCATTTTTCCACTAACAACACAACTACTCTTCTTCGCGTGCGTCTCAGTCTATTGAAAGTGTAATGTGTCGCCACCTATTGCACAGGCCGTGCAATGCAAGTCATACATGCCATGTAGCGTTGCTTGAAAACAAAATAATTAAAAAATGGCAATGAATTTGATGATATTGTTGTTGTTGCATCCAATTTTTTTTGGATGCAAACATAGTAATTTTGAGTTTCTTAAAACTCAGAGCTACAAATACTTATCAGGACTTTGTTTGTATAGTTGTACACTAAAAAATACTATTCGTTAATGTAAATCTTCTCTTGCAATATTTATAAAATAATGTTTTGTATATATTAGCCCATATTCACAAACTACTGTGATTGGTCTATCCTGGCCAGCAGAAAGGAAACGCGTGCTGTTTCACGTGGGCTGTGAAGTAATTAACACGTACCTAAATAGTCATAGCTACACTGGAAACTTTCAGAGCCATTAAAATGAAGAAAGAAAAAAAAAACCAACAACAATGTGATGCGTTTTAAATAGGAAAAATAGGGACCATTTGGACCGCGAAGCTCAGCATATTTCAGGTAAAGTCGTCATCTGTTGTTTAGGCCTATTTTAGCTAAATTGTAGGCTAAATGAATTATGTAGGCTATACAATGTCAAATTAACCAAATAGTGTGAAGATATGATATAATTGAATTTGTGCATATTTAGGGTAGCCTACATAAAATTCTAAAGTTCCCTTAAAGGGATAGTTCACCCAAAAATAAAATTCAGTCATCATTTACTCCCTTATGTTGTTCCAAACAAACCTGTATGAATTTCTTTTTCTCTGCTGAACACAAAAGATGATATTTTGAAGAATGTCGGTAATAAAACAGTTAACAATGGCCATTGACGATCCATAGTAGCCTATTTGTTGTTGTTTTTTCTATGGAAGTCAATGGGTGCCGTCAATTGTCTGGTTACCAACATTTTTCAAAATATATATATTTTTTGTGTTCAGAAGAAGAAAGAAATTCATACAGGTTTGGAACAACTTGAGGGTTAGTAAATGATGACAGAATTTTTATTTTTGGGTGAACTATCCCTTTAACAAGACCATTTTATTAGAAAAAAAATTCATCACAATAATTTTTAGGCAATATTTATTTATTTTTAGGTTGAAGGGGTCAAACAATACAGAAAAATGATGCAAGACATGTAAAAAGTCAGATTTAATAACAACATAAATGAAGTTTTAATAAATTTGTTTCATCCCAAATCAATACCTGGGACATAAAGGAAGCTATACCCAAAGATTAATTTTGTTTATTATATTGTACCCATTGCATCCTGAAAACCGTACTTTGTAGATTTCAGCTTCATGCCATTGCACATTGTTCATTACACACACACGGATGAATAACAGCTCACAGTTCACCCATTTTGACCTTCCCACTGACTTGGGCCTTTTAAAGAAGTTTGAGAAAAAGAACCATGCAGATAAAAAGTGACAGCTCGCACAAACAGGTCAGAGAGAAAGTTCACTGACATTTAAAAGAGCTTGATCTCCAAAGCTACTGCTAATGTAATTGACAGAAAAATCTATAGAACTTCTGTCTAGTTGTCATTAAGTGCAAGAAGAGTGTTCCAAAACCTCTTCAGTGACCTGTGCGTTCATTTTTTGGACAACATATTTTTACCAACTTTTTATGTCTGTTTCATGTTTAATGAAAATAAATAATTTAATTAAATAAAATGACAGTAAACATTTTTTTTAAGTTGACCCTGACATAGTAATAGTCGAGTAGTAGTTGGTTTAATATGCCTAAAGAAATTTATTTAGGAAGAAAATCGAACCTTTTAAAAGGAGTATTTATCTATTCTATATCTAATCTATTCAGTTATTTTGCTTACATTTGCTTATGTGGGGTTAAGTGGACTGTGATATTTTTGTTATAAGAGGACTGTGTTAAATATAAAACAGTTAAATTACTTGTATGAAAGTAAATATTGCTTCCAAACTGAATTGTATCCATTGACATGAACTCATTTTCTCGCTACTTTACTCCACCAGGTGGCGCTGCTCTATTCACGAGAGTATGAGAAATTTCACATCACGCATATACAGTGGAACGTTTCAAGGGTATTTCAACTGATTCCACAGCATTTGTCAGGGTAGGTTTATTTTTAAAAGACAATTTCTTGGAACTTAAAGTCTTGGCTACCAAAAGATATTGACCATTTCCACTGTTATCACCCAGGAAAAAAAGATACAGATCAATAAGCACAGTTGACATTGTGAAGACATGCCTCAATAGCCTGGCATACCCCTGTGAATAGTATTGACTTTTCAGCAATATGTTAAAAAGCAAATAAAAAAACACAAAACAATTTATGAGGCAGCAAAAATGTAGCCTAAAAGTTATATAAAGGTATATAAATTTACAATTAAAACTCATGTGACAACCTGAGGTTTATGGGAAAAAAAAATATTTTTTTCTGAGAGCACAATTCAACCTTTCGGTTAAAATCTATCATCATAATATAGTTGACTCTTGCCTGAGTATATGCCAGTATGATTTATTGTCTTCACTTGTTTAGCAGCTATCACAAAATATGAAATGTTAGTGTGGAGGACAGAATTCACAATAATAATAATTTATCTGATATTTAAGAGGATTTTTAACTATTTTTTATAGACACATGTGTAATTGGACTTTTTCCTCTAAAAACTAGCCCTGGCTTCCCGTATACTTTTCCTATACAATAAAGGTTCCAAAAGGGGGTTTTCGCCATGATGCCAATTTTTTATTTTTATTTACCTTATTCAAGTGTCAATCCTGTTTTTACTCTGTGTACCTTGTGGTACTATTGTCTGTGTTTATTTATTCTGTATTTGCTAGTCGTTGGGACTGTCTACTACGTGTCCCTGTTTATCCTGAAGTGACTGTTTCTTTTTTATCCATTGCCATGCAATGTATACTAAAAATGGCATTGAGGTTGACTTGGACTTTTTACATTTTAATAATCTGAAGAACCTTTTTTCACCCCATCCTTCATATTAGATGTATTTAACTACATAATAACTGATAGGTAGAATAGCTACATATTATGTTAAGGCTGAATAGCAAAACACTTTTGCTGCAGGTATTTTTTAAGATATAAGTACAATGTATGTACACAATAAGTGCATTGTATTAAATGATTCATTTAAAAGTTAGTACGTAGTAATTAAAGACACTTAATATGGTTGGAGACACAAATCGCATGACTTGGACTCGAGTCCCAAACGTGATGACTTGCGCACTCCTCGATTTGACATAATCAAAGAAGACTTGCGACTCGACTTAGACTCTGACAACAATGACTCAAGACTTGATTTGAACTTGAGCCCTGTGACTGGGAAATTCTTAATGGCCATACCTTCATGGACTGTCTTCAGGTTATTAAATACTGGATGCCAAATAATCTCGTCACTTTCCTTTCAAAAGTTCTTCATGCATTTATCACATCATGTCTGGACTATTGTAATTCTTTGTATCTTGGTCTTCCCCAATCTTTATTGGCACCTTTGCAGATGGTTCAGAATGCAACGGCTAGACTCTTAACTATAGTGCAAAAAAAAAAAAAAAAACGTGATCATATCACTCCATTTTTAGCCTCTCTTCACTGGCTTCCTGTCTTTTTTAGAATTCAATTCAAAATTTTGCTGATTGTTTTTAAGCTCTTAACAGACAAGCACAATCTTACATTTCTCATATTTATTTGAATTCAGCTCCTAAGTCCAACAGGTCTGCCAATAAAGCTCTCCTACATGTCCCACGGTCATGTCTTAAATCGAAAGGTGACAGAGCCTTTGCAGTTGTTGCTCCACGGTTATGGAATCAGACACATCTTTACTCTATAGCCTTTTCTGATTATTAACTTATAATGATCAACTTTTATTTAGATTTTCACTCTATTTTATTGTAGGCCTATTTTATAATTGTTTTTGTACAACACTTTGGTCAGTGAAAGCTGTAACCAACCTAAATAAAATGTACTTAAAAAAAAAAAAAAAAAAACATCAGAATTTTGATCACTATAGGCTGTTCTCTGTCACTTGGGAGTTGACTCGAGATTTTAATGCAAAGACTGGAGACTTACTTGTGACTTCCAAAACAATGACTTGGTCCCACTCCCACCTCTGCATAAAGTGTTGACCGAACCTTTTTGTGCAATGGAAAGGTTCCAACTTCCATGGATATTAAATGTTCTTCTTCACCAATAATGCCAATCAAGAACCTTTATTTTAAGGAGTGCAAAGAGCCCCATCAATTGACAAAGCTTTAATAAAGTCCTGTGAATAGTTTCTCAGAATAAACGAACTGGAGGCATGTTTTCAACAGCTCGTGAATGCATCACGGTGGCATGCTGTGAATCGGTGGCGTTTGGTGCTTTTCGGACCCCCGCGTGAGTAACGCTTGTGCAGAGGCGCAGTTGAGCGCGCTGTCAGTTCAGTGTCAGCACACACACACACACACACACACGCGCGCGCGCGCGCGTTCACTCATTCAGACTGATGGAGACGCGCGCGTGCCTTTATGGATAGCGCTTCAGGTAAGACTCTCGAACGCGCTTAATTGGAGACACGCCGGATAGGCTATATCCACTTAATCGTGATCATCTCTGCTTTTTCCGTTTACGAAAATGGCATATTATTTAATAGCAGCCAGTCACGCAATGCGGTTCATTCTCACGTTATATTGTTTGATGTTATTCTGTCTGTTAAAATGCAATTCACTCTAACACGTGGGGGTGAGGGGATAGGCTATAGATAGCTGATTTTTATAATGTGTTATAAAATAAACTTTGAGCACCAAAATACTAAGCGCAGCTGGTGGTCAAAGAAAGGATCATTAGGCTATGAGGACAAAAGTACCTGCAGGACTTTGACCTGTTTACGATACACTCAATGAAAGCACTTAGCTCAGGAGTTTGAACCAAAAACGCGCAATAATTGATCTTAATGCCCTCATTGAAAGTGTGGGAACGAAAGGACAGCGAGGAGATGTCTCGCACACCTGTTTTCCTTGGATGGGTTTATCTTCCTCTTTAGCATTTAATGGCACATTTCAGATTGTTAAGAGGAGGCATTAAGGTAATGTGTTGGTGAGCTCAAGTCAAATCTCTTTGTGTCGTGTCAAGATTGTATTTCAACACGAGATATATATTATTGTAATTGCTTTCATAGCCTACTCTGTGAATTTGTCTTTTATGGTGCTCTATAAATTCCTGGTGCAGGCTGAAAATATCAAAGTTCATTTTGTGTCATCATTCAAGCCGAAGGATATCTGGTGCTGTGTGTTATGAAAGACAGATATGTTTTTGTCAGATTTTAAAACGGATTCATAACTTAAACTATATTTTCGGGAATTGATTGTTGTGCTTCTGAGACATTGTTTTTTTTAATTTTTTATCTCCTGATAAATTTGGATGGTTGGAGGTAGGCTATTTAGTTGCAACTGGATCATACCTTATACTTACATGATGTGGGATCCAGTTTTGCTACTAAAACACTGGCATCAGATATCATTTAAAACAGTTGTTTTTCCACCCTCTCTATCTCTCCTTCCCAATCTTATTGCTCACATCTTCTGTCAGTTGATATGTCACTGTGTTCTTCCACCCTTCTCCTTCTTCACCTGCTTGTCTTTTTGTACTGTCTCTCTCCCTCACTTGGTTCCCATGGCTCCCAATGGCTCTATTATATTTGGAGAAAATGATATGTCATTTTTTTGTCATAAAATCATATTAGGCCTCAAATCGTGATGGGAGTAGTCCTGGATAGTAACTGTTTACATGCAATATGGATTTCGGTATCTTAAAAATTATATATTTTTTTAATTCTCACAATCCCATTATTTTTATTGATTACATGATGTTATTCTCACAATGGCCGTGGAATTATTAATAATTCATTGATTATCCATACTACTATCTTTTAAATTTTCCTTTATAAAAAAGCCTACTTGTTATAATATGTTCAGAAGGTCTTCAGGCTTGTGGAATTACACTCACAGACCAGGCAGTCATGTGCCTGTCACTGAAAACTGAGACTCACACAGCATTTCATCACTGGACTTAAACAAGTGTTTTCTCAACATTGAAACATTGCACTAATCAACTCCTGACGAACATTAATTATTATTTAAATTATTACTCAGTGAGTCATTTAACCATCATTGCTGTCTTTGGAAGCCTTTTGTCTTTCAAACACATTAAAATGCACAAATTCATATTTCATATTTGCTGGGATTCCCCAACTTTTTTGTCAGCTGAGCCTCTTTGACCTAATATATTTACTTGAAGTACCCCCTGAGATTGAATTAATTGGTCAATAATAAAGTCAGTATTAATAATAATAAATAATAAAATTAAGTTCACGGTTCTCTGTCTGTTATTGGTAATATGACACAAACAGTTAAAATATATATTAATCCTTTTTAGTAGGTGTTTTATTATTGTTTTTTTAATTATTTATTTTAATTATTTAATCACTTAATAGCTTTTCATTAAACTCACAAACCACCTGCAGTTCCATCATGAATCCCAGTCTTGGAAACCCTGATGTAATGTAATATTTAACTCACTTGTTGTGGATAACAAAGTATATTTTTGTTCTTTGTATTGTATATCATTACAAGATTATCCTATTCAAATCAATGTAATAAATGAGTAAGGTCAAAACTAATCAAAAAGTAGTTAGATTAATTTACTTTATAAGTGTAATGAATACGTTACTAACTGCAATTTGTAAGTAATGTACCCAGCACAGAATGGGAGCATTTCATGTTTAGGCTGTTGTTTAGGCTTCTCAAAGTCTCGATTTGAATGCCGTTTATATCAGCTTCTTAATGCGCACATTCTCAGTTTCTTCAATGAGTTTCTTCAATGGGCTTTAGAAAGACCACAGTCGGTGACCTAATTACATTGTCATGGCAATGGCATTAAAAGGCATTAATTTCATAGTTTATCGAGTCATTAAAAAAATAATGGTCAGTACTGACAACAGTGCCATAATTTATCTTATAAAGTCCCCTGCTGTCAATAATTCTATCCCTAAAACTCACCTTTGATCACCAAAATGACATATGTAAAGATTTTTCCTTGAAAAAAAAAAACTTCATGCCTTAAAATAGCTTGAATGTAACTCTTCATTTAGTATGCGGTTCTATGAAAATGCAAATTAGCCCTGCCTCCACTCACTCACACCAGCTCAGAGATCCACTCATTGATGATCACACGTTGAAGTGATTGGTAACAAGGTAGTTTGGGACGTCAGAAACACCAGCGATTTCAAACCGCGTTTTTTAGACTGTTTAGACATGGTTTGTCTTAAAGCATATTAAAAACACCTCATAGATGTATAAAAAATATTTAAAAGCTTGATTTTCACCACAGGGGGACTTTAAAGGAATAGATAACAATGACAGTTCTGTCTCACTCTCCTGGTCTTACAAAGCCTGTATGACTTTCTTTGTCTGAGGAACACAAAATAAGATATTTTGAAGAATCTTCACACAACTTTTTTTATATTCATCCGCAGTTCATAGTGTCAATGACTGTAAAAATGTATTTTATTGCTATGGCCAATGAACATATGACCAAGGCAGTGGCAAATATTACACACTACTGTGTAATTTTCCCATAAAACCTCAGTAAAAAATTTGTATTTTATGGACAACATATAGAAAATGCTGTGACTATTGAGTGTATAGTGAAGCCTCGTGAATAACAGAATAACAGTCTCATATCTCATTCAAATTTAACTTTAATAATTGAACAGACTGTTTTATTCCAAGTGACTCACAAAAGAAAAAAAGAGCTCTAAAAAGTACAAGCTGTTTGAAGCCATATGCTATTTTTGCATGAGGAACAGATCAAAATGGAAGTAATTATTCAGTGATTTTCACTTTTGGTGGGCTTCTCCATAACTTGAGCTCCAAGTGTGTGTTGAGACAGTGATCTCGGTGAACTTGATCTCGAACCAGATCAGTCTGATTTGTGAATAAATTGTTCAGTTTGATTTTGAAACTGGATCAACTGAGTGAAATGACCCAACTCATAGAATGATTATCAGAAAATTCTGAATATATCTAAAGTCCCTTTAGGCAAGTAATTTCACTTGGCGGCCATCTTTGAAATGCCTCTCGGGCAGCTGTCTCAGTCATGCAATGGGGAAATAGCAAATTCTCCAAAGCTGTTCACTAAGCTTACGATTCAATTACATATTTGAAATCGCCAATGAAATCTGACAACAACTGTCTCATAGATTTTGTTTCTAAACTCTCAAATCATGACAAAAAAAGATGACGCGAGGACTTTATCAATTGGCGATTGGCTCTTATTTAGAAATATATATGAATTGAATACTTATGGTGCATCAAGAATCTTTAGCATTTTTATTTTTTGTGTCTCACAGAAAAAATAGCAGCATGCAGGTTTGGAACAACTTTAGGGTGAGTAAATCCGCGTAATTATTTTTGGGTGACCTGTGGACTATATCTTCTGGGTGGACTATAGCCTACTTAGGACAGTTGGGAATTAGCTTTGTGACCATCAACAATATAAGAAACAGAGGAGGACACTACACTCAAAAAATATATAGGCCTAAATTTTAGATTTATGTACACTGTAAAAAATAATATGATCAATAAGGCATGAAAACAAATCGGTTACCTAACGTAACCTCGGTTCTCTCTAGAAGAGGGAACGAGTATTGCGTAAGCTAGCTTACGCTGCGGAAAGATTCATCTTTGCTGAGATATTGAAGCCAAAAATTATTTCATAATTTGTATCCATACACAACGCAGTTCCTCTGCGGCAGACCTAGAGCAGGCTAGCTAGCAGCTCATTGGTTTGCTCAGAGAGAACTGCTTAAGCCTATGGGAGAGCGGGGCTGAACCCGCTTCCAATGAGAGGCGCCCGCGCGCTCATTGCGTCATGGCCCGCCAGAATGGGCGTGGCCATGGTGTATATAACAGTCTCTCCCAGGCTTATATGTTGATTTATTTCAGCGTGAAGCGAAACGCTAGTAGCGCAAGCACGGCCGGGAACGCAATACTCGTTCCCTCTTCTAGAGAGAACCGAGGTTACGTTAGGTAACCGATTCGTTCTCTTACGAGAGGTTCTCTCGTATTGCGTAAGCTAGCTTACGCTGCGGGAACACCTGGTCAACGCCGTGCGCGCTATGAATCCACTCATGAATCCCAGGGTGATACCGGGGGATTTTTAACGTGGAGTGAATGTATTATGAGGCCGGCAGAGCGGGCACATGAAGTGTATACATAAGCATGTATGAGGCCGGCAGAGCGGGCACATGAAGTGTATAAGCATTTAAGGAGAGCACAAGGGGCGAACCGGTTGTGTGAGGGACTCCCAGTAATGCAGCTTCTTAGGGAGCTGGTCGTTTAGACAGCTAGTAATTTTGCCTGCAAGGCGGGAACTTCCAAGTTGTAAAATCTGACAAAAGTGGACGGGGAGGCCCATCCCGCGGCCACACAAATGTCATGAATGGAAATTCCACAGGACCATGCCCACGATGAGGCCATGCCTCTAGTGGAGTGTGCCCTGATGCCCAGAGGGCAGGGCAGGCATTTAGATGCGTAAGCAGAGGCGATAGCGTCTACTATCCATCTAGACAGTGTATGTTTAGAGGCGGCCAGACCTTTGGTGCGCCCCCAAAACGACACGAAAAGCTGCTCAGCGCGTCTGAACGCGGCAGCGCGCGTAGTGTACAATCTCAGAGCCCGCACCGGGCAGAGGAGATTGGCGTCGCGCTCACTATCGGATGAAGGCAGAGCCGATAGGGAAATAATCTGAGCCCTGAACGGGGTACCAATCGCCTTCGGGACATAGCCATGTCTAGGTTTGAGAATGACAACAGAATCATTCGGACCAAACTCGAGACACGCGGCGCTGGATGAGAGCGCGTGAAGATCCCCCACGCGTTTTACTGAGGACAGAGCCGTCAGAAAAACGGTTTTGAGCGAGAGGTATTTTAGGTCCACCGACTCGACCGGTTCGAACGGGGGTGCTTTCATAGCTTTGAGAACTATAGAAAGATCCCAGATAGGAACCGAAGGGGGGCGCGGAGGGTTCATCCTCTTAGCTCCCCTGAGGAAGCGGATGACTAACTCGTCTTTGCCCAGGGACTGAGCGCGTCGGGGTTCAGAGAACGCCGCGACGGCTGCCACGTAAACCTTGAGAGTGGAGGGGGACCTGCCCTTGTCCAGCATCTCTTGAAGGAAAACAAGCAAAGACGGCACCTCGCATGACCGTGGGTCCAGATGTTTGTCGGTGCACCATTTTGAGAACACAGACCATTTAGACGCATAGAGCCTTCTCGTGGAAGGTGCTCTAGCCTGTATGATAGTGTTTCTTACTCCTTCTGGCAAATCAACGAGTAGTCGTTGATCACCCATGCATGTAGCGCCCAGCGCCGTGGATGGGGGTACCAGATCGTGCCGCGAGCCTGAGAGAGGAGATCGGCTCTGACTGGGATGGGCCACGGGGCTGTCTGTGACAGCTGAGTGAGCTCCGGAACCCAATTCTGACTCTCCCAACGCGGGGCTATGAGGAGCACCGAGTGGCGTGTGTCCCTGATCCTCTGAATTACCTGTGGTAGCAGAGCGATCGGAGGGAATGCATAGAGCGGGCGGCGAGGCCATTCCTGGGCTAGCGCGTCCTCGCTCCTTGAGAAAAATATTGGGCAGTGAGCGTTCTCTTCTGACGCGAAGAGGTCCACCTCTGCTCTGCCGAATAGCTGCCACAGTATTTGGACCGTTTGTGTGTTCAGGGACCATTCTCCTGAGGAGATGAGGTTCCTGGACAGTATGTCTGGACCGTCGTTCAGATGTCCCGGCACATGCGTCGCTCTGAGCGGTTGAGATAGGAGACCACAGCCATGTTGTCCGAACGGATCAGGACGTGGTGTCCCCGAATGAGCGGGAGGAAGCGCAAAAGCGCGTTCTCGACCGCAAGCATTTCCAGACAGTTTATGTGTAAGGGGCTTTCCTGTGTCGACCAATGGCCGAAGGCCGGTGAGCCCTCGCAGACTGCACCCCAACCCGTGTTGGATGCATCTGTCGAGATGACTTTTCGGCGAGAAAAGGTCCCCATCGTGACGCCCTGTCGAAACCATTCTGCTACTGTCCATGGCTGCAGCGCCGTGAGACATGTCTGCGTAACTCTGATCAGCTGGCGGCCCGTGTTCCACGCGCGGTGGGGTACACGGCTGTTTAACCAAAGCTGAAGCGGACGCATGTGCAGAAGGCCCAGCTGAAGCACAGCGGAGGCTGAGGCCATGTAACCCAGCATCCTCTGAAAAGTTAGGTCTGCCGCAGAGGAACTGCGTTGTGTATGGATACAAATTATGAAATAATTTTTGGCTTCAATATCTCAGCAAAGATGAATCTTTCCGCAGCGTAAGCTAGCTTACGCAATACGAGAGAACCTCTCGTAAGAGAACATATGTTTTTACATTACTTGAACTCATCAAAATAAGTTAAAGAATCCATCCATGTGGTAAAAATTCATCAGCCAACACAATTGCTGAGTATTTTCTAATTAAAACTATAGTATGAAACCACCCCTGTTTTCTACTGTCACAAACGTGTAACCAATCCCATCAACGCATGGGACGGGGCTTTTCCAAAGTGAGCACAAGAACACCTGTAAGAAGGGACAATAAAAATCGGGTACATATAGCAATATAATGGCTGAATTATGTATATGATGTAACAATGTTATGAAGAACTATGCCTTTCTCCACTGACGTTGTAAGTTGTTCAAAGCGTTTGTAAGGTCGCTGATTTTTAGAAGGAATGTCTGACTCATTAGGCAGGTTAACATTAGCAACACATTATTAGCTGTTTGATAACATAGTCAAGCCAAAGATAATAATATCAATTATCGTTATGTGTCCGACGTTATAGAAAGCGATACATAAAATGCATTACCATTCTGTCGGCCTTAGATTCCTGTATAATTCGCTCTTCCTCTTCTTCTGCTGAATCAATTTATAATTTAAACATATGGCTAAATTAAACCAATATTTCTACTTCCCATTGCGTAGTGTTTACTGCAGTTGACCAATCACGTAGTCTGAGCTGGTGTGATTAATAGGAGGCAGGGACATTTTCATATTCATGGATCCGCGTATACTAAATGAAGCAAGGGTGAAGAGTTACATTCTTTAAACAATTTTCATCTTTTTTTAAGTTATAGAACTTTCCACTTTTAATTAAAGTCAATTTAATGCAACTAAAGGTATACGACTTATACAGCCAAGTTGATTGTACTTAAAAATTAAAGCAGCAGTTTTTTACAGTGTATTTGAATTGAAAATGTTCCAGTTTTAATATAAATAATCCAATAAACTTAATGTGATGCATGTCACCGAAACAGGTAAGATTTCAACACTCAAAGAAATCATGGCATAGTTTATTATTAACTATATGCATCCGTTTGGTTTTGCAATAATAATAATAATATATTCATCAAATAATAATATTTTCAGAAGGCATTTATTCAAATTGTTTAGAATCAGCATAAATCTGTCAATTGTGAAAACAATGAATTTTATTGAGTCGAAAAGTATGAAAGGTTTAAGTATGGCTGGCTGTGGAACAAACAATATTCAATAAGTTAAAATGTATGGGATTTAAACAAATTGGTTAATTTATGATACATATATAAAACTGGTTATTGTAAAAAAAAGAATGATGCATTTCTAATACATAAATTGAAATTTTAGGCTGAAATATTTATCGAAAGAAAGATGTAAAAGAGAATTGAGACAAATCCTAAACCTGGGCACTGGACCATGTTACATCAAGTCACAATGTAATGGAAGTAGCAACAGATCTTTTCTGGGAAAAGAAATGAAACAAATTATTATTGTGGATGCAGATCTGAATGCAAGCAGTAGATAGTATGAAAGAACAGAGTTTATGAGAAAGTAATGATTGGAGAAGTCTAGCATCATCTGAGAGAAGTTTGTCATTTCTCCGTATAATATCGACATTTTGATTAAAAATTACAAGGATATATACAGTAAATAAATGAAACGTATGCATGGATGAATCGTTCACAAGAGGATAGATAACTCCCATTTAGAAAGCAGATGGGATAAATTTCCATGTCGATTTAGTGCAACTTGTCTGGTAGGTTTTATGGTTTTTAACAGATTATTTCAAAAGATAAACAGACCTGTCACATTGTCATTCAGTGAATTCTCTATTCTATTGAAGCAAACATAACCCAGATATGCTTTATGCATGCATCAAATATCTGAGATACCCGAACAGCCAAGTGTCTTTCAACTTTCGCAAAACATCTAAAGACATCTCTTCCGTGAGCACTCGACTCAAACCTGCAAATGCAGAAGTAGTTTCACCACTTCTCGCTTTTATCTCTGTTCTAGTGTCTAGTTCTCAGAACAATCTTGAAACGGATTGCAGCACTTTTGATGTTACCACGTCCTTAGGATGAATCGCTCCTCATTTGTAAGTTGCATTGAATAAAAGAGTGTGTTAAATGATTAAAGATAAATGTCAGTGCGATAAGAGGCTATTATTCACACAGTTTATGTATTAATGAGGCTCCGCTGGAACATTAAACAATAAGGTGTAATATTTGTCATAGCATTTGCCATATGTTGTCCATGACAGTAAAATATTCTTATGATAACTGTTAACTACCTTTGCAAATTTCTTGGGTGCTAAGTGACATTGTGATTTTGAACAATTTCTCAGTAGCTGAGTATCTAATTTAACGTCACTGGAATACATTTTTAATACTCTGCACACCTAATTAGTTTTTCCCTTTACAGGCATGCAAAGACAAATGAATGACTCTTTCTCCATCTTGACATTTAAGTGGCTGTTTCAAATGCTTGCATAATCCCTTTGTAACCCACTCTACTCTTAAGGTCACTTTGTAGAACAGTACTGTCAAGGGAATACTCTGCACAGAGCATGTGAATGGCCTGCCATTTAGCTTCAGTCTATTGGGATTATTCTCCGTCTACACATCCCATTGCAGTTCATGTGCAGGAGACTATTGTACTGTAAGCGAATTGGCCTGCTATGAATAAGAAAGATTAGTCAGAGATTCACGGCTGGGCTTCCTGTAATGTTTCTGTTGTTCAAATACATATTCAATTTATTAACAATAACTGAACATGCTGAAATGAGAGCGTTGAAATTGGCTGCCGAAAGAGACAGAAGAAGAGGGAGCTAAAGATGAAAGAACCAGAGACCTAAAAACAGGAGGCTTTGTCACCTCTGTTACCTTGACAACCTGCTTCAGATTCTGATATATAGACCAGTGCAAGTCATTCATAGAGTTTATGTCTGGACTTTGTCTGTGCTTATGTCTGGAAGTAAAATGAATAATAATTATGACATTTTTATGATGTCTATGCGTTCATGTTGTATATTAAAGAAGAAAATAGAAATATGTGGGTCAGATTGCAGATGGCTTAATCAACACACTAAATAATGTCTTAACGAATATGTAAACATGTAGAAAGGATTTAGGGGATAGAATATATCATTATCTTACTATGAAAACAATGCCTAGACTGTGTGTGTGTGTGTGTGTGTGTGTGTGTGCGCGCGCACTTGTCTTTAGGCAATGCGCCAAAATTAAATTGCTTTATTCACATTATTACCAGTAGCTCAGCCAGGAGTATTTGATGGCTTAATTTTAAATATACAAATAAAATGAATTAAATGCCAAAATCTTAATTAACTTTTCAATTCCATGCACACCAACGCAGGCTTAATTATAGCTTTTTAGAAATGGGAAGCATTATTATTATATTTTAATATTAATACATCGCCTGAGAAATGCTTTTTGATGATTCATAATTATTGCCCAATTAAATGTGCATTAGAGGGACTTGCCCTTTAAAAGTGTAACATCATTCTTAGAAATGAGGTCAATAACAAAGGTGATGCAAGAAGATTAAAATAACTCTTTATTAAATAAAACTGAAGAGAAAATGTATTGATTTTTAGAACCGGATCGGTCTGTAATCAAACATGACAGCAGAGACATCTTGTCTTTTGTAAGTATTGATTTAGATGTTTTTTTTATGTCCCCACAGTATGTTGTCAGAATTACGAAAACATGGTCCTGGAAAGGTTGTTACCTGGAGGGAACGAGTCTAAAATCACCTGATTTAAACCAACACCAAATAACTGCAGAGGAGGCGGAACAATGCCAGACTCCGCCCTGTCTCCACCAATTCCACCAGTCACTGCTCTGAACTGTTCCTTTGGCCTATCCAATTGCTCTTTCGCTAACCTCTCCGCAATTTCATATGGCGATGATGAGTGCTATGGCAGCCACTCTTTGTTTGTTATCATGGCTATTGCCTACAGTGCTGTGGTACTGTTGGGTGTTGTGGGCAACCTGGCTCTCATCCTCGTCATTGCAAGGCAACGGGAACTTCACAACGTCACAAACGTCTTAATCGCAAACCTCTCCGTTTCGGACCTGCTGATGTCCCTAGTGTGTCTGCCGTTTACCTTCATCTACACCTTCATGGACCACTGGGTGTTTGGAGCGGTCATGTGTAAACTCAACAGCCTGGTCCAGTGCTGCTCCGTCTCGGTGTCCATCTTCTCCTTGGTTCTGATTGCCATTGAGAGGCACCAACTCATCCTGCACCCTCGGGGATGGAGGCCCAGCTTGAACCATGCCTGTCTGGGCATCAGCCTCACCTGGGCCCTGGCCGTCCTCACTGCCACACCATTTCTGTTGTTTTCCAGGGTGACAGACGCCCCGCTGAAGCAGCTGCCCTCAGTGTTTCAGGAGCAGTACAGGGGAAAGGTGGTGTGTGTGGAAGAGTGGCCCTCCAGAGAAATCAAGCTCACCTACACCACTGGCATGCTGGTGCTGCAGTACATCACTCCTCTCACCTTCATCTTCATCTGTTACCTGAAGGTAAGAACAGAATGACGAGTAAGAAGGTTCTCAACTGGTTTGGCCATGGGGTTGCAATGGTCATTATCTAGCTGCGAACCATTTTATTTTTTTTAGGAATTTGACCCAATTCCTAAAAAAAAAAAAAATACATATGTATAAATACTGCTCCTGATGTATAAAATGAACATCATACCTGCATGCAAATCCTTCCCAGCTAACACACAAAGTACCAGTTATGAAATGTATTGGTACTTTTTGGTAATTTCATGACTTACTAATTGACAACATAAATAATTGACGTTGCATGCTCATAATTTCTTTTGCACTTTATTTATAATGTATTGATATACAGCACGCCGTGTGCACGCTTCGAGCACAGTATAATGGCTGACAGGACAGGAAAGTTAGTTGTTGTTTTTTTAGGTGAGAGACTTTTTATTTCGTATTTAAGTTACGAAAATAACGTTAGAATAATGACACTGAGATCTGACCGCAGATACTGAATCAGGACTACATGTTTTTCTCAGGCACTCTTTACTTAAACTGCATCTGACCAACCTGATCTTACGGCAATTTGTACGTATTTTACGAGGTGGCTAATTCGTACAAATTCGCATGAGTGAATTCGTACGATTTTTGCTAAATCGTACATATTTTACAAGTTGCCCAATTTGTATGATCGTACGAATGACCTACCCCTGAACCCACTCCTAAACCTACCCGTCACTGGGGTTTAGACAATTCGTACGAATTTGTACGAGTGAGGTCATACGCATTTGTGCGAATTAGCCACCTCGTAAAATACGTACTAATTGGTCGTCACATAAAAGTCTTGCATCAGAAACACATAGAATCGGCGTTTCTTTGACTGCACACTTTGACGCGACCCACTCAAAACGGTCTTGCGACCCACTTTTGAGAAACACTGGTCTAGATATTATAGACTTATATATATAATGCATTTACAAGGATGCATTCAATTGATCAAAAGTGACAATAAAGACTTTTACATTGTTATAAAAAATAAAAGCTGTTTTTTGAACTTTCTATTGCCTTTTTTCCCCGTCACATATTTACCATGGAAATGGTACTTTAAAACCTTTTAGCAGGCTCAAATTTTGTAATATCAATTTAAAATTTGGAACACAACTTGGTTATGTTAGATATGTGGATTTGATTTTCTAGCAATTTTTAGAGTCCAAATAATTTTGTAAATGATACAGTGACAAGACGGAGGTAATGCTCATTGGTTCACCACACCAGCTAGGTGTGCTAAGGCTGGGTCTCCAACTTTAAGCGTAGATGGTTCTACACTTCAATTTCAAACAAAATAAAAAAAAATTTGGGGGTGATATTTGAAACTAATTTAACATTTGTTCCTCATGTTCAGAGCACTGTCAAGACATAATTTTTTCATCTAAAAAATATAGCCAGATTGCGTCCCATGTTGTCACTCCCTGTGGCTGAAAAGTTACATCTTTGTATTTTCTCGCATTGATTACTGCAATGCTTTGCTGGCCGGGGTTTCAAAAGCTACCCTTAACAAACTACAGTTGGTTCAAAATTCTGCCGCTCGATTCCTGTCGGCAAACAGGAAAAGGGATCATATCAATCCTGTATTGGAATCTTTACACTGGCTCCCTGTCAGATTCAGTGTTGATTTTGAAATCATTATGCTTACCTATAAGTCTTTGGATGGACTGGCACCTCATTATCTCTCTGACCTTTTAACCCCTTACACTCCAGCGCGTGATCTCCGCTCCTCGGAAGCTGGCCTCTTACTCGTTTAAAATCCATGGGAGATTCTTCGAATGCTCCGAAACTTTGGAGTTCCCTGCCTGCTGAGATTAGGCAAGCTGAATCCCTTAGTGTTTTTAAATCATCGCTTAAAACGTATTTGTTTAGGGTAGCTTTTACATAATTGTTCGTAATTGCCATATTATTATTATTATTATTATTATTATTAATCGAACATTTCATAATATATGCTTTTATTTGGTATTTTCTTTTTTTCTGTCATTAATGCATTTTTTGTATAATTGTATGTTTTATCATGTTTCTATTCTTGTGAAGCGCTTTAAGATGCTACTTTTAAAGGCGCAATAGAAAATAAAGTGTATTATTATTATTATATATTTTGTATAAAATCAAAAAAGTTTAGTTGTTTTTACTTTACGTTAAATGTAATCTTCTATAACTTTTTACACTTAAATTTTTTGAAGTGTTTCACTTCTGCAATAGTCTGCTGACTGTCTTTTTTAAAAAGAGACCAACCTTATGTCTGCATTCCTAATTAAGTTGAACTATTAATTTAAGTTCACATCTAATACTATAGCAGGTTAAATGGATATTCCTCTTATGTTGTTGCAAACCTGTATGCATTTCTTTCTTCTACGGAACACAAAAGAAAATATTTTGAAGAATGTTGGTAACCAAAAGTTTTTTTTAAATATTTGAGTAAAATACAAGACATATTTGAGTTAAACAGAGAATATTTCAGATGTAATGGAATTTTAGAAACATTGTCACTATCAGGTTGTTACAAACTCATTTGCTATTCATTTTTTTTACAGAACATAATAGTATCTTTTCCATGCAGTGATTTTAATATAAGTTTATATTGACCTTGTGCTGAAGTAATTATTCACTGATCGAATTCACTATTTGGATATGCCACACATAACGCATGTTGGCCGTTAGTAGCATTAGACGCAATTAGTCCTTGAGTGTCTCTTAACCAATGATGTAAAACCCTAGACGTCATCATAGCCAAAATATTTTATTTGAGAGCTCCTTCCGTGAGCAAGATTATCAGGGAATAATTTACAGACATTTCGGCCTGTTTCTCACAAAAAGCTATCAGAAGATATAGTGCATGAATCATGCAGACCAATTTAAAAGACCAACTTTTTTTGTCTCTTTTGGAGCTTAAATTCTATGGTCACTATGAAAGGTTGTTTTATGGAAAAGATCGATGTTACATTTCTTAAAAAAACTTTATCTTCCTCTAAAATAAACATACAGGGTTAGAATGTCAAAACATATTGTAACACTAAATAATCATTTTAGGGGTGCTGCAGGAATGTTTAATTCTGTCAGGAGTCTCCGTGGGCTGTGGAGAGCCCAATTTATTCTATATTCCCATATTAGTCTGAACAGAACAGAACAAATCCCTCCTACAACATCCTGACTGGTGTATCACACCGTACACATCTCTTGTGGAAAAAACTAGGATATTCAAGCAGATGTACTGTACATGTTGCTCTTTTCTTGTTACTGGGGAGTTCAGCTTTTGTCTGACCAGTGAGGTTAGGGGTCAGTGAGATGTCACTGAGAGCTTTGCAGTATGACATTTATTCAGGCTTATCTAAGTACTTATTTGTAAATGTTAAGCTGGCATATGTCATAGATTTCAATTTAATAGTCGTTATCCGTTAGAAGAGGCATAAAAGGCAAAATAGGTAAGGTGATAAACTAAGCAAAGTGATAAAATACCTATAAAATTAAATATCAATTAATCAAAATATCAATAAAATATCAATTTTATACTAATGTGCATAATTCAGATGTGTATAATGTGTAAAAATGTATTTAGAATTGTCATTGACGTGTGGTAGTCTACACCTTCCTTTGTGAGGGTATTACTAAGGCAACATGTTTTTTTTTATTAAATAACTGGCTTTTATATTGATATTTTAATAAAGCTAATTAACTGTAAAATATTTATTTTGTTTTAAGTTGACAGCGTTTTTTTCTACTATTACAATAATGTTAGATGTATACACCTTTAAAATAAAAAAAAAAGATTTGTTTATTCTTACTGTTAGAAACAAGAGTTGTCAATACAATAAGCATGATTCATTTTATGATTTCAAAAAGCTGAATGAAACAATAATTTCAAGTGTGTTAAATGTTTTAAAGAATTTAGTGTTAAGGATATTTAATTGATATCTTAAATTAATTTTGACAGTCCTAAAATACATTTTGAAAAACAATTTTTTATCTCCCTTTTTATTTCCCTTACTCCCATGCATCCTTTTGCACAGTAATTTCGGCCATGGTAAATGATGTGTTATACATTCCAGTAACAAGAAACTGCAAAAAGAGCAATTAAGTCAGTCAGTGTTTCACCTAGTGACTGGTGATGCAAACGATGCATTGAAATTGAACTCAGTGTGTGACTGTGTGATCTTTCACTCTGTTTTAGCACCTTGCTGTGAATATTTCAGTTGAAGCTCCATTATTTGATAATATTTTAAAGCCATCGAAACTAATGATCTGCTTTGTGAGACTCAACACAGAGTTGAGGACGGTCTTAAAAGTCAACTAGAAATCAAAATTGACCTATAAGTTTATACGATATACACGTTCATGGTCTTGTTGTAAACTATTCTTTAGTGTATATCATTCCAAAGAGAAATGTGGTTGTCTTAAATTTAATCAATATTTAATCAAAATTAAATATCTTTCTCACTGATGTCACTTAAAGGTACATTGTAATAAAATATCCAAAAATCACTTGGACAGTGTGATATGTTTCCTGCAGTTGTGTACTTACAATATCCCAAAAGTCTCCAAAGATTTTTTATTTCAGAGAAATTCCCATTTTAAATAAGTGGCCGTCCCGGAAAAAAATGTCGCCTGTCAATGACGCAATATCCGCGCTATCCTCGGTTTCCGTTCATACTGCCATAGCCATGACGTAACCATGGCGACAGACGCGGACAACTGCATACTGCGTAACGTTTAGCGGCAAGCAGTTCTTGTTTCGTTCAATCATTATGGACCATGGCAAGCAGACTTTGGGACAAAAAAAAAGGAGAACTAAAATGAGGATCAAAATCGGCGTGGCGTTTTCGAGATGCCGAGAGCTCCACGTCCGCGACTAACTTGGAGGAGCAACACTGCTCTTGCATATACTTTATTAGACAGGTGAGCAAATGTACATAAAACAAAAGGATGTATCTGTGTTTCCTTGCAACACATGCAACTGTCAATAATTTCACTTATAAACAATGAGATACATAGGCCTTTATGACCTGACAGATCAATCATTATGCATATGTTGATTCACCTCAAAAACTATCAAGTGATCGTTATGCTGATGAAAATTCACAGTTATATTGCGCTTTGTATTTTGATAATGCTTTTTATCACTTGTGTTTTGACCGAGATTATGGCAGTGCAATTAAATACAATCGGATATGTGTTGTTAAACAATATTTAGCCATTACTTGCAAATGTTCGTTCAAATTTACTTTGAGTACGATTGGTTTGAACACGTAAAACAACACGGCATTAACGATAAACACGTAAAACTGCGCAGCATTAACCCAACAAATCATTTGACAAATACCCGTAACAGGATAATAAAGCATAACATTTCGCATTCCTTACAGTTAATTCATTATGGTGACATAAAATATTGCGATCAGACGTACAGGTAATACAAAAACAAATAAAGTACCTCATCCGTGATCATGATTCATTAATTCCATAACATCTCTGGATGGTGAAAACGACACCTCCCATCGTTCAACTCTCCCTCATAGCGTCACCAAGCTTCGCCTTTGTTATTGTTGGTAATTGCGCCCTCTTGTGGCGAAAAATTCCTACATATTGTACCTTTAAGTACATTTAAGCAAATTCACGTTCGGTCTGACTATTCTGTTATCACACCTCTTTTCATCATCCTGTCAAATCCCAAATGAATAAAATTAACAATGTTTACCTCTGAAATACTGCTCATTAATCAATACTTGTTGTAAATTGAATGCATTACATTACGTTTTACCTGAAAAAAAGTAATCTAATTATGTAACTCGTGTTACTTGTGCCAGATTTCAATAGAGCCTTCCAGGCGAAAACCCGGCTAAAACACACGTAAACAGGCCTTAAAATGTAGTGAAAAAAACACCCAATCTGGCAACACGCACCGCCAGTGTCGCACATTTCTGTGCAAACTTTGCCCGCCGATAAAATAATTGCTGTCTGTGGTTGTATATGTGGTTGTATATGGGTTGTGGCAATAATTTAAAAAAAAAAATAGCTCACAGCAACATATGGAAAAAAAGAACTATGAATTAGTTCATTTTTTGGAACCGTGAACTTAGTTCAAAATTGTCAAAGTATGAACTATGAACTGAGATAGTTCACTTTAAAATTTGTGAACTGAACTTTGAACTAGTTCATGTAGAAAGTGACCTTTCCCAACACTGATTCCCAGCAAGCAATAGCCGTCATTTCACCATCTAGGTTAACTAGACACAATATAGTCCGGCTATGAGTAACCCACAAAATAACCTTGAATTTGGTTACATGTCGTATTTGCCTAAATGTATGATATTTGCCGGGATGTATGATATTCCACCATCTATGCAAAGTCAACAGTTATTACAAGTTTTTTTTTTTTGTTGACATGTTCATGTTCATGTTCTAGATGACTAGTCGGTAAATTTTCACTGACAGCCCAAATTTTGCCTTGTTTTAGACGTCAGGGCTGTGTTTGGAGAGGTCATTTAAACCCAAAATTGCTTGGTGGGTTTACTCATGTCACTTGCACAAAAACAGATTCAGTATTCCTCAAAATTAATAAAAACAGTGAAATGCAAGCCTGCAATAACTAAATATGCTAAATAATACAAATATAATTTATGTATTTAATCTCACTTTATTATTAAACAGTGTATTGACCTAATTCGATGATCCAATAATTCAACCTTACCAATACGCAAAAATGACTTAAGATAAACATCACATTTGTGTTTCATTTTTTTGTTTGTTTTTATTGCTGAAGTAAGGGTGTTGAACTTTCTTCTCCTTTGTCATTTCACTTTCGGTGTGAAAGGGCCTTTACATTTGCCAAAAATAGATATTTTCTTACTTTTGTTCAAATTTAAAAACAAACGAGAAAGCCCAGCCCAGGTGTAAAAAAAAGTAACACAAAAGTAGCGTAATGCATTACTTTCCATAAACAGTAACTAAGTAAAACAATTAGTTACTTTTTTAGGAAGTAACACAATACAGTAAGGCATTGCTTTTAAAACTAACTTTCCTCATTACAGAAGTAAAATGAAAATTCATGTAGACTTTTTAAAACCAGATACAAGTGCAGACACAAAACTAGTTCAATATCTTAGAAATGCAATCAAACAAACACACAAACACACACACACACACACACACACACACACGGTATGTCTCTTCTGGTCTTCTGTATTGTCTAAAGATTTTTGCTGAGGTTTTTTTTTATCCTAGAATCCAGTGGCTTTGGACATAGCTCAATAAAAGCAGAGTGTATGTTCTGACTGAACATGACCAACAGCCAACATGATGTGACACATCAGCTCATTGCCAACACAAAGCCAGTATTTCAGGTTTTGAAAGAGAAGGGAGAGAGGGTGGGATTGGTCAGAGAATGGCAGAATAAATGAGTAAGAGAGAGTGAGAAAGAAGATGAGAAGAAAGGGTCTGTGCAAAAAGGCCTCCAAGATCACAAGAATGAGTCATAATCACTCCCCTGCCAAGGGTACAAATATAGTATGTAGTAGTATGCGACAATACAAAGGATTCAAAACATAATGTATAAAAGAATGGCATAAATGAAAAGGAAGATTCATGTGACAACCTCCAGCTTCCCAGTAATGGGTTTAATATGGAGATTATTATGCTAATAGAGTTGTAAAAATTAAAATGCGTGTGTGGGGTGACAGAATGAGCATTCTGCCGTCACTGTGATGAGTGTTCAGATTGTCAAGTGCTGTTGAGCGTTTGTTGGTGTTCAAGTGAAATGACCGACGTTTGTCAAGGATGCTTGTCACTATTACACCCAATTAACCACGGGCGGTTAGTTTAAAAATGGAACAGCACATACACCCACATACACGCATATCCATATTTGTCTCATTCTTTCTCTCTTTCCCTCTTCATCGCTTGTGTTTTTTCCATCTCTGCCACCCTCATTGAAAAATGTTGCTTTTTTGTGGTTTAGACCAAACTGCGCCACAGAAAAACAAAGCCACTTATTACACTCTTGCTAGTTTATTTCATTTGTTTAGTTACTATGTCCAACAGTGGACATATGTGCATTTTTTTAAAGAAAGGTATGAAAATTCCCACCCCATCTCAAATTATAAAGTGTTTTTGATATATATGTGATGAAAATGGTGATTTAAATTTTTCGATTATTATTTGTTGTTGTTGTTGCTATTGTCATTTGTCTCATTTAAAGGTTAATTTTATATCTATAAAATATGCATAATGAAATATAATATTTGTACACATTTTGGAAAATTTGTTAAAGTTTAATTGGAAAAATTCTCAAAAACAATATTCATGTGATATTTACCTTAATTTTTTTAATTGTTTTCTAAACACATTGTCTGTCTCATATATTTCATCTTAATAACTTTCATCTCTTATGATGTGATAAAATGATGCCACAAACTTTGGGCAGCTCTATTTTTTTTTTTTTTTTTTTTTTTTGGTAATTGGTAGAAATAATTTCCATACAATACAATGATTTTCTTATTTTAAGAGTGAAAACCAGGGGAATGTCACGTGTAGACTAACACTGAAACAAAATCAAAGTTCAATAAAGAGTCTTTAAAAAAAAAAACAATGTGAACACGTAAATCAGAATAACAACTACACTTAACATAAACAATACTGGACGAAGTACTGAGGAAACACAGGGCTTATAAACATGCGGGAACGTAATCAGGATTAAACAGAACAGGTGTGTGTGACTAATTAACAAATGAGGAAACTAGGAATTGAGGCTAACAGGAACAGATCAAACAGAGTGAAAATGGAACTTTAAAAAGACAAAACAGAACATAACCATTAGGGACAAGGATAAAACAATATACTCTATGCAAAAGTAGCAAACTATAAATGATGAAGGCTGTGTAAACGATTTTCAAGAATTCTATATACTGTAAGTTGAAGAAACAGTTACAAATACAGTTTAATGATGAAAATAAGATATGCAACTAAAACAATAAAATAAGTGTTAAATTAACATTAATTAGCATTATATTACTTAAAATTCACCACAGTATTTAAAAAACTGAAAAAGTGCACTATTCACTGTCTTTAGTAACTGGCAATCTTAAAATGGCCACATACCAGCCAATTAATCACTCTGGCCAATATTTTGGTCTATCATTACCAGAGAGAATGACTAAAGCATTTATATTCAGATGGATCCTTAGGTGTTACTGTCATCCAACCATCCCACGGTCCAATACTTCAGAATGTGAAGCCAACAAAGATTCTGGCTGTCCGGTCAGGGCAGCAACTGTCGGATTGCATCAGATCAGCCTCTTTCTGTATGAGCCAACTACTTTATGCATTCTAATGACTGAGGGACTTTTTAATGTTCAGCTGTCAGTACAATTGACCTAGAACCACATTTAATCAGCCCACTAAACAAAGCCAGCTTTCCATGGAAAATTATTTGGATATAGAGACAAACCTACAAATTACATACCAAACTGTATACAAATTCACTATTCCAGTCAGGCTAATGCTGGCTTTCAAATGTGAGCTGAAGTAAATAATAAGTTACAGATAAACACTTGCATCTCAATCTGTGTTTTCATCCTCTCTCTCTCTCTGCCTCTGGGTTTTGTGTCATGCAGTTATTTCAGGTCACAGAACTCTGTGCCATTGTTGCCATTCATCAAATAAAGAGAGAGAATGAAAACGGAGGAAAGTAGAGCTAGAAATAAGAAGGAGGGAAAAGTCTTTTGTGTCTTTTTTGAGTCAGTTGTGTTTGCAAGACTCTGATCTGTTGGCATGTAATGAACTAATGTTTAATTCATTCATCTTGTCTCGGTAATGCATGCATGTGCACACACAGTGAGTGGAGCTTGTACAGATGTCCTGTTCTTAATGGACAGAATGCTTTTACATCATTAGGAAAGAAAGACGAGGCTTTTGAGAACGGCTCCGTCCCATAGATTCACAAAATCACACAACTTTTTGGATGGATGGGCACCAGGTTTAAAGGTTTAAAGGGGGGCCTGACCAAAAAAAGTTGAGAACCGCTGCGTTGCAGGGTTAGACAAAAATAAAAATAAAATCTGCACTCAAAAATAGTCCCTTTTCATTATCCTTACTTAAAGGATTAGTTCACTTAAAAAAAAAAATTGCTGATAATTTACTCACCCCCATGTCATCCAAGATGTCCATGTCTTTCTTTCTTCAGTCGAAAAGAAATTAATGTTTTTGATGAAAACATTCCAGGATTTTTCTCCATATAATGCACTTTGCTGGGCACCAAACGGTTCAAGGTCTAAATGACTGTTTCAGTGCAGCTTCAAAGGGCTTTAAACGATACCAGACGATGAATAAGGGTCTTATCTAGCGAAACGATCGGTCATTTCAAAAAAAAAAAAAAAAGTTTTATAGGCACAAATGCTCGCCTTGCGAACTCTCCTGTTCGAACTCGTTCATCAAAATGAACGAGTCAATGACTCGAAAAAAGATTCGTTCATTTTGATGAACGAGTTCGAACAGGAGAGTTCGCAAGGCGAGCATTTGTGCCTATTTTTTATTTATTTTTGAAATGACAGATCGTTTCTCTAGATAAGACCCTTATTCATCGTCTGGTATCGTTTAAAGCCCTTTGAAGCTGCACTGAAACGGTCATTTAGACCTTGAACCATTTGGCTACCATTGAAGTCCATTATATAGAGAAAAATCCTGGAATGTTTTCATCAAACACATTAATTTCTTTTCGACTGAAGAAAGAAAGACATGGATATCTTGGATGACATGGGGGTGAGTAAATTATCAGCAAAAGTTTTTTAAAAAGTGAAATACTCCTTTAAAGAGTTAGTTCAACCTAAAATCAAATGAAATTGTCATCAATTGCTCACCCTCATGTTGTTCCATCCATACCCGTAAGACTTTTGTTCATCTTTGAAACACAAATCAAGATATTTTAACTGAAATCTGAGAGATATCTGTCCCTCCATTGACAGTCCACGCAACTACCACTTTGACGCTTCAAAAAGTTCATAAAGAAATTGTAAAATGAATCCATATGAATTGGTTTAGTCCAAATTTTCTGAAGAGACATGATAGCTTCATACAATAAACAGATTTTATTCCAGCCTGGTCTCATTGTTAATACGTAGGCATTAATACGTAACATTAGAAGATATAAAACCTACTTTTTTGTATGTTTTGATAGATGCTGAAACATACAATATGGACATTTAGGCAACATTTAAACGTAAACATTATTACGTTTTTACAGCTAAAAAACTTAAAATATTATGAATCCTTTATATCAAAGATATTTGTATAATTGCCCTTTTACCATTTTATAGACCATTTTTTAGATTCTTAAACACAACCATACAACGTAATGGACAGAAATAATACCCCATCATCTGAGCTGATTGCCTTGTTTCCAGCTCGGGTGTCCCGAATTCGAGTTCCTACTCGTGGACCTTTCCCGATGTGCTTTGTGAAATACTCTTAGAGCAAAAATTTTAGTCCTAAAAGTTTCTCCTAAACTGGGAAGTTGAGCTACTTTTAGCCGTAAGATGGTTTGTGAATACAGCCCCAAATATGGTAAACGGAAGCTCAAGTATGCATGCTTGATGTACGTGAACCACTGAGGTTCATTCTTATGTGTTACGCACCACGTTTGAGCTTCAGCAGGAACCAATGAGGTTCATTCTTATGTGTGACGCGGCACGTTTGAGCTTCAGCAGGAACTAATGAGGTTTATTATTGTGTTACGTGGCACATTTGAGCTTCAGCAGGAACCAATGAGGTTCATTCTTATGTGTTACGTGGCACGTTTGAGCTTCAGCAGGAACCAATGAGGTTCATTCTTATGTGCTACGCGGCACGTTTGAGCTTCAGCAGGAACCAATGAGGTTTGTTATTGTTACACGCCACGTTTGAGCTTCAGCAGGAACCAATGAGGTTCATTATTGTGTTACGCGGCACATTTTAGCTTCTGCAGGAACCAATGAGGTTTGTTATTGTGTTACGCGGCACGTTTGAGCTTCAGCAGGAACCAATGAGGTTCATTCTTATTGTGTTACGTGGCACGTTTGAGCTTCAGCAGGAACCAATGAGGTTCATTCTCATTGTGTTACGCACCACGTTTGAGCTTCAGCAGGAACCAATGAGGTTCATTATTGTGTTACGCGGCACGTTTGAGCTTCAGCAGGAACCAATGTGGTTTGTTATTGTGTTACGCGGCACGTTTGAGCTTCTGCAGGAACCAATGAGGTTTGTTATTGTTACGCGCCACGTTTGAGCTTCAGCAGGAACCAATGATGTTCATTCTTATTGTGTTACGTGGCACGTTTGAGCTTCAGCAGGAACCACTGAGGTTCATTCTTATGTGTTACGCACCACGTTTGAGCTTCAGCAGGAACCAATGAGGTTCATTCTTATTGTGTTACGTGGCACGTTTGAGCTTCTGCAGGAACCACTGAGGTTCATTCTTATGTGTTACGCACCACGTTTGAGCTTCAGCAGGAACCACTGAGGTTCATTCTTATGTGTTACGCATCACGTTTGAGCTTCAGCAGGAACCAATGAGGTTCATTCTTATGTGTTACGCGGCACGTTTGAGCTTCAGCAGGAACCAATGAGGTTTATTATTGTGTTACGTGGCACATTTGAGCTTCAGCAGGAACCAATGAGGTTTGTTTTTGTTACGCGCCACGTTTGAGCTTCAGCAGGAACCAATGATGTTCATTATTGTGTTACGCGGCATGTTTTAGCTTCTGCAGGAACCAATGAGGTTCATTCTTATTGTGTTACGTGGCACGTTTGAGCTTCAGCAGGAACCACTGAGGTTCATTCTTATGTGTTACGCACCACGTTTGAGCTTCAGCAGGAACCAATGAGGTTCATTCTTATGTGTTACGCGGCACGTTTGAGCTTCAGCAGGAACCAATGAGGTTTATTATTGTGTTACGTGGCACATTTGAGCTTCAGCAGGAACCAATGAGGTTTGTTTTTGTTACGCGCCACGTTTGAGCTTCAGCAGGAACCAATGATGTTCATTATTGTGTTACGCGGCATGTTTTAGCTTCTGCAGGAACCAATGAGGTTCATTCTTATTGTGTTACGTGGCACGTTTGAGCTTCTGCAGGAACCACTGAGGTTCATTCTTATGTGTTACGCGGCACGTTTGAGCTTCAGCAGGAACCAATGAGGTTTGTTATTGTGTTACGCGGCACGTTTTAGCTTCTGCAGGAACCACTGAGGTTCATTCTTATGTGTTACGCACCACGTTTGAGCTTCAGCAGGAACCACTGAGGTTCATTCTTATGTGTGACGCACCACGTTTGAGCTTCAGCAGGAACCACTGAGGTTCATTCTTATGTGTGACGCGGCACGTTTGAGCTTCAGTAGGAACCAATGAGGTTTGTTATTGTGTTACGCGACACGTTTGAGCTTCAGCAGGAACCAATGAGGTTTGTTATTGTGTTACGCGGCACATTTTAGCTTCTGCAGGAACCACTGAGGTTCATTCTTATGTGTTACGCACCACGTTTGAGCTTCAGCAGGAACCAATGAGGTTCATTATTGTGTTACGTGGCACGTTTGAGCTTCAGCAGGAACCAATGAGGTTTGTTATTGTGTTACGCGGCACGTTTTAGCTTCTGCAGGAACCACTGAGGTTCATTCTTATGTGTTACGCACCACGTTTGAGCTTCAGCAGGAACCAATGAGGTTCATTCTTATGTGTGACGCGGCACGTTTGAGCTTCAGCAGGAACTAATGAGGTTTATTATTGTGTTACGTGGCACATTTGAGCTTCAGCAGGAACCAATGAGGTTCATTCTTATGTGTTACGTGGCACGTTTGAGCTTCAGCAGGAACCAATGAGGTTCATTCTTATGTGCTACGCGGCACGTTTGAGCTTCAGCAGGAACCAATGAGGTTTGTTATTGTTACACGCCACGTTTGAGCTTCAGCAGGAACCAATGAGGTTCATTATTGTGTTACGCGGCACATTTTAGCTTCTGCAGGAACCAATGAGGTTTGTTATTGTGTTACGCGGCACGTTTGAGCTTCAGCAGGAACCAATGAGGTTCATTCTTATTGTGTTACGTGGCACGTTTGAGCTTCAGCAGGAACCAATGAGGTTCATTCTTATTGTGTTACGCACCACGTTTGAGCTTCAGCAGGAACCAATGAGGTTCATTATTGTGTTACGCGGCACGTTTGAGCTTCAGCAGGAACCAATGTGGTTTGTTATTGTGTTACGCGGCACGTTTGAGCTTCTGCAGGAACCAATGAGGTTTGTTATTGTTACGCGCCACGTTTGAGCTTCAGCAGGAACCAATGATGTTCATTCTTATTGTGTTACGTGGCACGTTTGAGCTTCAGCAGGAACCACTGAGGTTCATTCTTATGTGTTACGCACCACGTTTGAGCTTCAGCAGGAACCAATGAGGTTCATTCTTATTGTGTTACGTGGCACGTTTGAGCTTCTGCAGGAACCACTGAGGTTCATTCTTATGTGTTACGCACCACGTTTGAGCTTCAGCAGGAACCACTGAGGTTCATTCTTATGTGTTACGCACCACGTTTGAGCTTCAGCAGGAACCAATGAGGTTCATTCTTATGTGTTACGCGGCACGTTTGAGCTTCAGCAGGAACCAATGAGGTTTATTATTGTGTTACGTGGCACATTTGAGCTTCAGCAGGAACCAATGAGGTTTGTTTTTGTTACACGCCACGTTTGAGCTTCAGCAGGAACCAATGATGTTCATTATTGTGTTACGCGGCATGTTTTAGCTTCTGCAGGAACCAATGAGGTTCATTCTTATTGTGTTACGTGGCACGTTTGAGCTTCAGCAGGAACCACTGAGGTTCATTCTTATGTGTTACGCACCACGTTTGAGCTTCAGCAGGAACCAATGAGGTTCATTATTGTGTTACGTGGCACGTTTGAGCTTCAGCAGGAACCAATGAGGTTTGTTATTGTGTTACGCGGCACGTTTTAGCTTCTGCAGGAACCACTGAGGTTCATTCTTATGTGTTACGCACCACGTTTGAGCTTCAGCAGGAACCAATGAGGTTCATTCTTATGTGTGACGCGGCACGTTTGAGCTTCAGCAGGAACTAATGAGGTTTATTATTGTGTTACGTGGCACGTTTGAGCTTCAGCAGGAACCAATGAGGTTTTCTTATTGTTACGCGACACGTTTGAGCTTCAGCAGGAACCAATGAGGTTCATTCTTATGTGTTACGCGGCACGTTTGAGCTTCAGCAGGAACCAATGAGGTTTATTATTGTGTTACGTGGCACATTTGAGCTTCAGCAGGAACCAATGAGGTTTGTTTTTGTTACGCGCCACGTTTGAGCTTCAGCAGGAACCAATGATGTTCATTATTGTGTTACGCGGCATGTTTTAGCTTCTGCAGGAACCAATGAGGTTCATTCTTATTGTGTTACGTGGCACGTTTGAGCTTCAGCAGGAACCACTGAGGTTAATTCTTATGTGTTACGTGGCACGTTTGAGCTTCTGCAGGAACCACTGAGGTTCATTCTTATTGTGTTACGTGGCACGTTTGAGCTTCAGCAGGAACCACTGAGGTTCATTCTTATGTGTTACGCACCACGTTTGAGCTTCAGCAGGAACCAATGAGGTTCATTCTTATTGTGTTACGTGGCACGTTTGAGCTTCTGCAGGAACCACTGAGGTTCATTCTTATGTGTTACGCGGCACGTTTGAGCTTCAGCAGGAACCAATGAGGTTTGTTATTGTGTTACGCGGCACGTTTTAGCTTCTGCAGGAACCACTGAGGTTCATTCTTATGTGTTACGCACCACGTTTGAGCTTCAGCAGGAACCACTGAGGTTCATTCTTATGTGTGACGCACCACGTTTGAGCTTCAGCAGGAACCACTGAGGTTCATTCTTATGTGTGACGCGGCACGTTTGAGCTTCAGTAGGAACCAATGAGGTTTGTTATTGTGTTACGCGACACGTTTGAGCTTCAGCAGGAACCAATGAGGTTTGTTATTGTGTTACGCGGCACGTTTTAGCTTCTGCAGGAACCACTGAGGTTCATTCTTATGTGTTACGCACCACGTTTGAGCTTCAGCAGGAACCAATGAGGTTCATTATTGTGTTACGTGGCACGTTTGAGCTTCAGCAGGAACCAATGAGGTTTGTTATTGTGTTACGCGGCACGTTTTAGCTTCTGCAGGAACCACTGAGGTTCATTCTTATGTGTTACGCACCACGTTTGAGCTTCAGCAGGAACCAATGAGGTTCATTCTTATGTGTGACGCGGCACGTTTGAGCTTCAGCAGGAACCAATGAGGTTTATTATTGTGTTACGTGGCACATTTGAGCTTCAGCAGGAACCACTGAGGTTCATTCTTATGTGTGACGCGGCACGTTTGAGCTTCAGCAGGAACCAATGAGGTTTTCTTATTGTTACGCGACACGTTTGAGCTTCAACAGGAACCACTGAGGTTCATTCTTATGTGTTACGCGCCACGTTTGAGGTTCTGCAGGAACCAATGAGGTTTGTTATTGTGTTACGTGGCACGTTTGAGCTTCTGCAGGAACCAATGAGGTTTGTTATTGTGTTACGCGGCACTTTGAGCTTCAGCAGGAACCAATGAGGTTCATTATTGTGTTACGCGGCACGTTTGAGCTTCAGCAGGAACCAATGAGGTTTGTTATTGTATTACGCGGCACGTTTGAGCTTCAGCAGGAACCACTGAGGTTCATTCTTATGTGTTACACGGCACGTTTGAGCTTCAGCAGGAACCAATGAGGTTTGTTATTGTGTTACGCGGCACGTTTGAGCTTCAGCAGGAACCAATGAGGTTCATTATTGTTTTACGCGGCACGTTTGAGCTTCAGCAGGAACCAATGAGGTTCATTCTTGTGTCACGTGGCACGTTTGAGCTTCAGCAGGAACCAATGAGGTACATTATTGTGTTACGCGGCACGTTCGAGCTTCAGCAGGAACCAATGAGGTTCATTCTTGTGTTACGCAGCACGTTTGAGCTTCTGCAGGAACCAATGAGGTTCATTCTTGTGTTACGCAGCACGTTTGAGCTTCTGCAGGAACCAATGAGGTTCATTCTTGTGTGTTACGCGGCACGTTTGAGCTTCAGCAGGAACCAATGAGGTTCATTCTTGTGTTACGCAGCACGTTTGAGCTTCAGCAGGAACCACTGAGGTTCATTCTAATGTGTTACGCGGCACGTTCAAGCTTCTGCAGGAACCAATGAGGTTCATTCTTGTGTTACGCGGCATGTTTGAGCTTCAGCAGGAACCAATGAGGTACATTATTGTGTTACGCGGCACGTTCGAGCTTCAGCAGGAACCAATGAGGTTCATTCTTGTGTTACGCGGCACGTTTGAGCTTCAGCAGGAACCACTGAGGTTCATTCTAATGTGTTACGCGGCACGTTTGAGCTTCAGCAGGAACCAATGAGGTACATTATTGTGTTACGCGGCACGTTCAAGCTTCTGCAGGAACCAATGAGGTTCATTCTTGTGTTACGCAGCACGTTTTAGCTTCTGCAGGAACCACTGAGGTTCATTCTTGTGTTACTCGGCACGTTTGAGCTTCAGCAGGAACCAATGAGGTTCATTCTTGTGTTACTCGGCACGTTTGAGCTTCAGCAGGAACCAATGAGGTTTGTTTTCATGCGTCAAGCAGGTTCAGTTGAGCTTCTTTATATTTGAATAAAAGCCTAAATTCAATCTGCTCATCATATAAAGCAATCATGTCTCTTCAGATAATTTGGACTAAACCGCTCAATTCATGGATTAGTTTTACAATCTCTTTATGAACTTTTTGAAACGACAAACTGGTAGTTGCGTAGTTGTCAATGGAGGGACAGAAATCTCTCAAATATCATTTAAAATATTTTAATTTGTGTTTCGAAGATGAAAGAAAGTCTTACAGGTTTGGAATGACATAAGGGGGTGAGTAATTGATTACTTTTTTTCTTAATTTTTTTTTGGTGAACTAATTTAATGTATGGAAGGTTTTTAATTCAGTTCATTTTAGTTGGGTCAGCACAATTTATTTGGTTTGGTTTTCTTATGCTCGTCCAACAAAAATTTTTGTATTCATTTACTGAAGTTCAATTATTTTGTGTTTAAACAAGCAACTTGCATGTCTAGCACAGGGCCCCTGGAAGGCCCCTGATTAACACTTTTTGGGAAACAGATTTTTAAAACCATGACAATTCCTGCTTTTCCTTTTACCTGTCTTCTGTTTGTTGTTAGAGTGGAATAAGATAAATTTACAAGCATTTCCTTTGATTTGTTTTTGGCATGTTGAGTGTGCTTCCTGGGGCACATTAATCTGTGACAACACCATTATTTAGCTTGCAACGTCATGTTTGCAGCCCTTAAAGAGGGTCCTGTTTGTATTCTGCCCGTCAGTTTGTGTTGATTCAATAATATAAAAGACATAGAGCCTGAAAACACACACACACACACACACACACACCGAGATCATCATCTGAAATGTCAGAGCAGCTTTTTCCCCAACTGTGTTCTTAATGATGGTTTGCCCTCGGGTCAGCTATAGTTTATGAGCCCTGGCAAGCATGTCATAGGGTTGTGTACCGTGGTTGTTGGTGGAGGGTGTTGATTTTAGACTGCAAATCTAATTAAAATATATACTAACTGTGGATGTGTACAAAAATGTTTTTTGATAAAGACACATTAAAGTGCCCCTATGATGATCCTATTTAAAGGTTCCTCATTTTGTTTTGGAGGTCTCCTACAATAGGCCATACATGCAACGAAGATCAAAAAGCACTTTCATTTTCTCATTATATACATTGCATCATAACCTCTTTTCTCACAGTGTCTGAAACGGTTCAAGAAGGCTATGTCCACATTGTCAGTCCAATTGAAATCTGATCTAAATTATTAACTGTCCACACTGTGTATCGCAACTGTTCAGATCCGATTTGTGTGTCCCATGGCACTCTTTAGTTTTCTGGAATATCTGCATTGGCAATGACATTGCGTTGGTATACGCCAAAAACAACAATAACAGCAACATGGAGGGGTTTGCAATACAGATGCTGTTTTATATACAACGTGACAATGTGTAGCTGCCCGCTGGACTTCTGTCTTATGAGGCAGTGGCAGAAATGTAAGAGGCTGGTATGAGCAGCTTTATTCTGTGCTGTCGTCTCCGCCGGTCTCGAACTTCAACATGTCTCTATTGTATTGTAATTTTGTGCTCGACCAGCACTGCAGCGACTTTCAGCATGTTTCCTATGACAACGTCAGACATGTTTATTCTTTACGTGGCGTGAGGAAGTGACATAAACCACGCGAAATCAGATTAGAACGGTCAACCTGAAACGGATTTCCAGAAATGCGATTTGAACAGGATTTCAAACCACATATACTGTAAATGTAGCTCAAACAGATTTGTAAAAATCGCATCTCATGTAATTTTTTGCCGTTCACACTTGCTGAATATAATCAGATTCCAATTGGATTCCAATCGGACATGCACAAAAATCTTGGACTTGACTTGGACCGACAGTCCGTGGCTACGTTCACACTGTCAGTCCAAATCAGATTATTTGTGTATCTGATTGGAATCTAATCTAAAATTATTGACGTCCACACTGTGTATCACAATTGTTCAGATCCGATTTGTGTGTCCATGCAGCTCTTTCATTTTCTGGAATATCTGCATTGGTTTCTATGACAATGCAACATGAAGGGGTTTGCAATAGAGTTGTCTTGTTTAAATTTGACGACATTACAATGTGTAGCCGCCTCACTGGTCTACTGCATGCATCTTCTGAGGCAGCGGCAGAACCGTAGGAGGCAGGTATGCGTGGCTTTATTCTGTGCTGTCGTCTCTTTCGGTTTACAAAACATGTCTCCTTTATATTGTTATTTTCTGCTCTCCGGCACTTTGGAACAACACAGCCTTGTTTCGGCAGTGACTTTCAGCATGTTTCCTATAACAACGTCTGACGTTTACGTTTTACGTGGCGTGAGAAAGTCACATAAACTACGATTAGAGCAGTCAGACTAAAAACAGATTTCCAGAAATGTGATTTAAATAGGATTTCAAACCGCATATGGATGTGGCTTGAAACGGATTTAAAAAAATTGCATTTCATGTGATTTTTTGCCGTTCATACTTGCTGAATCTGATCGGATTTCAATCGGATATGCACACGGATTTGGACTAACAGTCTGAACGCAGGCTGAATGAGGCTTAAAGTATTCGGGATCTTTCAACCCCTCCTTTCAGAGAACCTACTCTGCTTTGATTTGTCAAAATCAAATGATTCAGTCTGTTGTGATTGGTTTTGACTGGCGGTTCAAAGTAGATGTTGTTTGTGGGCAGCCATTGAAGACGACATGCGGGCATTATGCAAATTTGTTACAAACCTTCATAGGTTCGTGCACGAAATAAGACTGGAGTTATTGACGACTCGTTTCAGGCAGTTCTGAATCAGTTCTTTTTTTTGGGAGACAATAGTTGTGTCCCAAATATACACTATGTTCTATTGCACTATGTACTCAGCTGTGTAGTTTATGAATTTTATAAGGTTATTTTGTCATTCAACATCGGAGTCTGATAGCCCCCTCCCCCTCCCCTATGTAATACGTAAAGCTGCAAAATTGCATGAATGTTACATTGAAATGTCTAACATTTCACACCTCGTTTTTTCAGTTAATTAAGTGCATCACCTGGGTATTTAAAGTGCACTTTTTATTTTTGGAATTTTCTGTAAACACACTACTTTCAATATTTGTACTACAAAACGTCATAGAATAGTGCACGTAGCCTATGCGAATTGTGATGCACCTAATAACTCCGCTATCATGCACTTTGATCTTTGAATTTTTGCAGACCTCTTACATTCACAAACAGCTATACTACATGAAAGGTAATATCAGAAAAAGCATAATGGGGCACTTTAAAACCCCCTGGAAGCTTTAGACCATTATTTTTTTGTCACTTGTCAAATGCCTTTTATGTATAAACTAATGTTTTACCCTTTTTCAAGATCCAGATTTCAGTCAGAAATTGAGAATTCGTCATAAAATGGTGCAAATTATGATAATTTAAACAATGAGTCAAATTAACATGAACCATTTTAATATTTCACGCAACATTTTTTGCTTTAATGTTATTTTACGAATTACGAAACTCAAACATTATTATTTTTATAGGATACATACAATTCTACAATAAAATGTTTTAACTAACCTGCATGGGCGCCGGCGGGCCCATTTGCCATTGCATGTTTAAAACAATAATATCTTAGTAAAAACCTAAAGTAATATTGCCAAACTATATATCATTTGAAAGCTTAAAATCTCTAGTTTTCATATTTGGTGGCTGTTATCTAAAATATATTACAGAGGAGCAGAAATGTATCAATTTGCAACAAGAATATTTCATATTCATTAGGAGTATTTAGGCCTTTATTTTGAAATAACAATAAACATGAAAAATCATGAAAGATTGGTAGAAACCTCAGTTTGTTTTCATGCCATGAGTTCAAAAGATAACACCAATTCCATTTTATGAGAAAAAAAGGTCTGAAAATGTTTTAAATATAAAGAAAAATTTATGGATTCTCGATTTGTAATGCGGCTGCGAGCTATAACGCTATAACGTAGTCTTTATGCATTTATTAGAGGTTTAATTCAAATCAAATACTGCCAAACCACCCATACTACTTCTGAATAGGATGTCTACTTCATAAATTGTATGAAAATTATGGAAATACATGGTTCAGATCACTCAAAACATATGAAAATGGAGGCGCCCTTATATGGGCAGTAATGGAGTCTGGTGTTCACCTAGTGAAAAAGTTGGGTACTGCGCCCGAATAAAATCTTACTGAAAGCTCATTTTTTGAGATATCAACCTAAAATTTGGAATACAACTTGTTCAGATATTTGACTTTAATTTTCTTGCAGTTTTAGAGTAAAATATATTTTGTTATATATATATTTTATATAAAATATTAATCATTATATTTTTACATTACACAATTTCATAAACTCAAACTTATATAACTTTTTTTCTGTTTCAATTTCTAGACTTCTACAATAATCTGGAAAATGTCTTCTTTAAAACAAGACCAGCCATAGGTCTATATTCCAAAGCATTCCTGAATTACAACCATTTAAGTTTGGATAGTGATTTTTATGTCTATGCAAAAAAAAGGGGGTGCCAGTTAACAGGTTAAAAAAAATGTAAAATAATAATAATAATAATAAAATAATGCTCTGATTTTAGCCCCCCCCCCCCCCCTCCCCCCCCCCCCCCAAAAAAAAAAAAATACATTTTAAGGTATAATTTCCAATGCCTTATGGTATTTAACACTATAGGCTACATTTTTTAATATTTGGTGGAAATGACACTGTGTTGGAAAAAATATTGCTGTTGGATAAATTAAATAATTTACTAACTGTCCACAGGGCCCAAAGTGTTAACACCTATATAAACAAAATATTTTGTATCTTCTCTTCCACTCAGATCTACACTCGTCTGCAGCGGCGTAATAACATGATGGACAGAATACGTGAAAACAAATACCGTAGCAGTGAGACAAAACGGATTAACATCATGCTCTTTTCCATCGTGGTGGCATTTGCGGTCTGCTGGCTCCCGTTGAACGTGTTCAATGCCGTCATCGACTGGAACCATGAAGTGGCTATGCACTGTACCCACAATCTCCTGTTCTCGCTGTGTCACCTAACGGCCATGTGCTCAGTCTGCATAAACCCGGTGTTCTACGGGTTCCTGAACCGCAACTTCCAGCGTGACCTTCGGGCTTTCCGACTCTGCAAGATTGTGTCAGCACAGGAGAATGAATATGACATGGTTGCCATGTCGACTATTCAAACGGATGTGTCTAAGATGTCACTGAGAATTAGTAGCCTTGATCTCTAGTACAGTTTTGTAAGTGACACTCGTGTCTGTGTTCTGTAAAATGCACTGTCTTGATAAAACGTCTCTTCAGATTTAGTTAAAAAAATAAAATAAAAAAATAAGAGTGATTGTTACTAGTAAACATAACGTTTGATATCATGACTTATGCTGTAAGAAAGCAACTACTTTCCAAGCTCTGTTTTACAGTATAATTGTAAAATTGTATATACAAAATCGAGCAAGGATGCTGAATACATTATTTGGAAACATCCAATGTCCCGCATTAGTGAGTGGCTCATTGGGACCAAGTACTGTAAGAGTCTGAAGACATAAAAGAAATCGTACGATTCCGACTGAGCTTTGATCACTCAGATGAATTCTTCCTGCTGTGTGTTTGAATCGGAGGGAAGAAAGAATAAATGGAAATGAATGCAAAGCCCAAGAGGTCACAAATTCAGAAAATGGATTTAAATGTATAATGAATATCAGATTTGACTTTTAAGAGAGACACTGAACTACTGTTTCTGATCTGGATTCATTTCTCTGAGTTCTGAGTGCTGAAAACAAAACTAAATTGATTTTCCTCTTATTTATCCCTTGACAAAGCAAGCCTGCAGGAAGTAAAGGGCTGTTTTTTTCACACTGACAGCAATTTGCAGCAATAAAGTGACCCTACTTTGTTCTTTTTCAATGGGAATTGGCCATTTCTGACGACACAAGTAACAGCGATTGTTGTTGGTGATGAGACAAAGTTGAGCACAGTGGCTCGGCAATCTCCAGCCATTTAAACACTGTCAGTGTAAACAAGGCTTTTGTGCCATTGCTCACAATGGTTATTTAAGGCATGGATGCCCAGTCCTGCTCCTTGGAGGCCATCGTCCTGTTTCCAACCATAATTAAACACCTGAACCAGGTATTCAACGTCTTTAGGGGTGCTAGAAACTTTCAAGAAGGATTGGCTACCCCTGCTTTAAACACTTTGTTTTTTGTTTTGTTTTGTTTGGTTTTGTTTTGTTTTGTTTGCTTTGTTTTATTTGTTTTGCTTTGCTTTGCTTTGCTTTGATTTTTGTTTTGCTTTGCTTTGTTTTGTTTTGATTTTTGTTTTGTTTTGTCTTGTTTTTTGCTTTGCTTTGTTGTTTTTTCCACTCTCACCTAATCCACATAATACACAAACAAACATAGGAATGTATCAGTACACTCTAAATGCTGGATTGTTTCAACCCATGTTTAGATCAAATATGGACAAAGCCAACCATTGGTTCAATAAAAAAATTTAAAAGCAGCAGTTGCGTTCGTCCATATTTGACCCAAACATGAAACAACCCAGCATTTTTAGAGTGTTTTATCAATGTAGTTCTGCACTGATGCATAATGATTGTAATTTAACATAAGTATGCTTTGCTATTTCTAATTTGATAATGATATGAATTACCTCTACTTGAATATTACATGTTATTATTGAGGTACTGTTGCTTACTGACAGATTTTCAAAATATGTTTTAGATTTATTCCTTCAATATTAGAAAAAAATGTTTTGCCAATGTATTGCCTTCACCATTTGTTTTATGGTCAATGTGGTCACTGAAGTTTTAGTTTTGGATTAACAGTTGAATTTGTTGAATATTTTATGATACAGTAATTGTAATACAGTGAAATACAGGGTTTGATAAAAACATTGAGTATTCCTTCCTTATATATATATATATATATATATATATATATTTACAATACTTTACCCTCAGAATGATAAATAGAGGGCCATTTAAGTTATCAAGCTCCTCTATTGCTGTGCAGACTGTCATTTGCTGTTGTTGGTATTTTTCCAACATTGGTGATTGATTCGTTCTAAATTACTACAACAGTATAATCACAAAATGATCAACCCAGTGCAAAACAGTCCCAGATGACAAAGTGACGCAATTATAGAGCTTTGCTATGGCATGTGTATGTTCATGCGAGGAAGGCACTGTACTTTTTGTGTACAGAATGTACTATATATATATATATATATATATATATATATAATGACTATTTCATTGGATGTCTATTTCTCCATGTTTGTTTATTTTAGACTTTTTAGACATTGCAATATTAAAAACACATTCCAAACAATACTCTATATAATCTTAACTCTTTCAATCAGTGTAATTTTTTTGTCCACCTTGAAAATTGCTAAGAAAAATTTTTTATTTAGATTTAGACTGTTCGAAAGATGCCATCAAAATGACACAGTTGCTGGTGCAAACAAGTGAGCAAAAAATGCGTTTCTTAAAAAGAAAGAAGCCTTTCATTTATTTATTTATTTTTAGCGTGAGAGAAAGCTCTTTAACTTCCCACAAGAGCTTAGCGACACAGGGCCAGAAATGGAGCAACAAAATATCACAGCGCAAGTAAACACGTTTGACAGATTTATATATTTATTTATTTATTTTGATGTGTAAGTGAGCGCTGATGCTCTTGCCACCATTATAGGGAATCAAGGGGGAATCCTTTTCTGGGAAAATAACAAGCAAAATAATGAAATATGTATTTCCAGAAAGTGCAGTTTCCATTCTGAATATTTCAACTGTCTGTTATCCGTATACTTGTGATATTTGAAAGGAATACAGTGTTTTTTACTTTATTAAATATTTTACTGCCAGTGTGGATATCCTGTGAATTCTGAAGTGATGTTCTTGTTTTTATATTGATCATATTTAGGCTTTCTCTATTTGGCTTTTTTTTTTCATGATTTTTGTCATTGTGTCTCTTTGTTACGTTCAGACACATCAAAGATGTTCTGCTGTGCACTTTATCAAAATCATCCATATTTGCTTCACTGAGTGCAGTGATCTTTTCTCTCTGATAGGCATTGTAGCACATGACCTCTGACACAACATTTCTTTGTAGTATGACATCTGAAATGTAAAAATGCATGTTATGGTTTTTTCTCTGTATCCTATCTGGATCTCTGAGCTGTTTCATTTTTAAAAAAAAAAATACTTTTAGCAAACTGAAGACCCCATGAAGTTTAGAGTTTGGGGCTTTTAGTCCATTTCTAATGTGTTTAGCTGCGCACTTTACATTTACGTTTGAACCGCAAAGCCTGACATGTGAAACTAATTGTCAGAAATTGAACAGTTTATTGAGCCTTTAAATAAAAATAAATAAAGGTTTACATAGGCTTATGTGTTTTGTTTTTTGTTTTTTGTTAAAGGCCCCCTGTTGTGAAAATCAAGTGTTTAATGTTGTTTATATGTCTATGTGGTGTTTTTAATATGTTTTAACACAAACCAGGTGCAAATGCATCAGTCAACTTAGTATTTGTCACCACTGGAGTATTTCTCCTTAAAACTGCATTTTACCAAAGATGCGGTTTGAAATCGCCACTGTTCTCTATGTCACGAACATGTTGTAACCAATCCCGTCAAAGTGCAGGCGGGCTTTAGCATATCATTAACTATGATGCGAACCAGGGGGCTCTCAAGAGAAACAAGGTTATCCCGGTATACAGTGCTGGTCAGAATTATTTGCCCCCTTGGTATGATCAAAGATGGCTGTAAAAAATAAATCTGCAGTGTTTATCCTTTTGATATATATATATATATATATTTTTTTTTAAAAATGCCAAAAATCTAACATTTTTTTTAAGTAAAAGAATTGAAAATGGGGGGGAAATCACATTATGAAATAAATGTTTTTCTCAAAAACACATTGGGAACAATTATTTGCCCCCTTTTATTAAAGTTGCAGTCTGTAGATTTTTTTGGGTTAAAATACAAAATACATATTTGAGAAAATACATAACCAGCCAGTGTTCAAAACTATCTGCTTGCCTTAGCTCGATTCAAAGCGGTGAGCTTGTAATAATGTTTTTAAGTCCAGTGGTACTGGTGGATTGGAGACATTCGAGCATGTCTTTGCGTCATTACGTCACATCTGTACACATAAACAAGGAGTCTCGGCTAGTATAAGCTATTGTGTATGAGGATGTTGGATATCATTAAACTTATCAATTTGATGGCGGATCCATAAAGGTTCAAACGACAATCACCAGTGACAACAGATTCACCCGGTGTAAAATGCAAAAGACTTCGGAGTGGCTACAGAAAAAAAGAGACTGCAACCGGACCCATGCGAAATTGGAAGGACATTACATGTAGTCACGCAATGCTGACGTTGTTAACATTAACAATTTGAGAACAAAGTATAATTTGCACGGTTTTGCGTGATATGATAACTTATAAGCGATTGTTAGATTTAATCAGCTCGATTTACTGCAATGTCAGAACCAGAACAAACGTGGATGTTTCTTACTAGTTCAGATGACATTTTCCGGTGAAAATTCTTATGTTGGTCATACTTCCAATAATCTGTGATTCTGAATGCCAGTATCCACACCGGCGCGGTGACTGACAGCCTCACACTCTCCTCAAACATTGTGTTCATCCGCGCTGTGATTTGTCGAGGGTGTTGAAGTACAACTCACGTAAAATTGATAATTCCGCGAATGACTGCAATTGCAGATTTCGAACAGAGATGGCGACAAAGAGGAAAAACTGCGGACAGCAGCTTTAAATACTTTTTGCAACCTCCTTTTTCCAAGATAACAGCTGTGAGTTTTCTCCTATAATGCCTGATGAGTTTGGAGAACACCTGACAAGAAACAACTGACCATTCCTCCAAGTCAAAAGATGTAGAGATGTACAAACAAACACATCCCTCAAAAGCCTGATGTGATGCATCTTATTTGATACTCAACTTTAAACATGATTTTTCCAAAAATAAATAAATAATAATGTATGCATAATCGAGTAATACATTTTTTTTTTTTTTTTTTTGCAGTCCAGTATTAATCTTGAAATATTCCAAACAACATAATTTATTCTTACATTTAGTTTATAAAAACCATTAAAGATTTCACAGCTAAAATACATGTCCCATAACCTGAAGGTGTCACCATTATGTTCAGGTTTAGTTAAGTTCATCGACTCTTGCTTGTTTACATTCATCACACGTCTCTGTGTCTTTGTGTTCCCGCCACTGATCAGTCTCCATAGACACTACACTAATCATCACAGCTGTTTGTCTTTAAGTCATCATCTCTGTGTATTTAAGTTCCTTCCTGTTGCTTGTTCATTGTTGGCTGTTGTCTGTGCATTGTGCACTCTCGCATATTGGCTGTTTGTTCTGAGTATTATATTAAATCTTATGTTATTGAATCATCGTCTTCATCTTCTGTGGAACTAAGAGTTACAGAAGGTTGGACGTTTTTACAATTATACTAAAAGGCTTATTACTTTTTGCTGCTTGTTAAATAATAAAAAAAAAAACTTCCATTTTACTTATTCCATTTGAGTTGAGACAACTTGATTACTTTATTTGGGTTTAAGTAGCATTATAGTGACTAAAAAGGATTTCCGGTTATGATTTACACAGATAGGGAGAGTATGTTAAAATAAAGTGTTATTTTATTTTTTAGCAAGATGAGAAAATGTGGAGACTTGTTTAATGTTCTATTATGTTGGTATTTAAAATAGTTTCTATGTTGGTGTTTTGGGGGTTAAATTGTGGTAAATTTGAGCGTCTGCTTGGGTTGAGGACATGCAAACAAGAATTCAAGTTGTATATATTTAAACATCTAGCAATTTGTTTTATATATATTTTGAATTATACAAATACAGTACGTGTATATATGGAAAATGCTAATGACCGAATAAATCTTAGTGACAGGAAAAATCACCAACATTTCCTGAACATAAAAGTTGATACATTTTTAGTCATTCATCACTAGCTGGCTACTAATCGAACAGAAATGTCAGACAGTTGGACAGAAAGTGTGAAGGATAATGGAATGAAGGGTAATAGAAATAGGAGAGGATGTGATGAATGTGAGGATGAGTCTGACCAGAGGGAAGATGGTCACCTCTTCTTCACTTTTGAGCCTCATGCACTTAAACACTCCTGACAGCCGCCATGAGCTACAATGACAACAAGAAGCAGTGACGACAATGGGAATGAACGAACAGATACCATGACAAAAGATGCCACACAGCAGGCTTCGTTTTATGATGCAAAGCTTGACAAGATACTATAAGTTTACAAACTCATGTTTCCAATAAGCTCTAAAACGCTGAGTGTAATAAAACGGCACTCGGGCAAAATATGTTACCTAGCAACAAGAGGTAGACAAGAGTTGTGGTTCTTAGACAACTTTTTCCTCTTCTGTCTGCAAGTACGAAACAGCTGGCTTTCATCCTTTAGAAAAACAAAACAAAACCCTGAAGCATTAAATATTTTGACATTTTGAAATGGGGTTTGTGTTCTCACATTTTTATGTAAGCAGTGATAAAAGCTTTTTTTTTCTCAGTACAATGGATTTCTTAGTTTAAATGGGTTTTTTTTAATAAGAAAAAAAAAAAAAAACACTGATGAAAAGGAGGATCTTGGCATAATTAGGATGTGTTTATTTATGTTTGAGGGTACACGTGAGAATGAAAGTATTATGTCAACTACAAAATAATATAGGAACCGTTAATATTCTAATGGCAGTTTTGTAGTTTGCTCTTTCTCTCGCTCTGTCTTTTTTTCACAACTGCTGGACAGATACTGACTAACTGGCTGATTCATACTGTAAATCAAATCAGATAAAAGCAGATTTGACAAAGATATAATGTTTATCTCACAAACAGGCACACATACAAACACGCCCAGTACACTATAAGAAAAATAAAGGAAAAACAGACTTCGACTTAAAGGATAATGTCAAAGGCAGGATCTTCTGAATGTGTTTTTGTAGTTCTGGTATGGATATTCAGAAAGTAATTCTTACTATATTTTTTTATTCATATTATTAATGCACAAGCTACAGCCTATTAAGCTGTAACAGCTTAATGGCAGAGCTATAGGTAGATTCTGCTATGGTTAGCAATTTATTTATTTTTTTTGGATAATCTAGCTAGCCTATAGGAGCATAGAGATGGAACAGGAAAGGTCCAAGGATTGAGCCCGGGGAACTGCATGTGTCACATCCACCAGCTGTAGTGCCCATGATCTCTACCAGAGGGCACTCCTCCCGACCCGTGTGCTATCTTATCATGGACTGCATTTCCCATAATCCACTGCCTGGACTCATTAGGCTTGATTGCATTCAGCTGTGTCTCAATACCTTGTTAACTGCATATATAAGCCTTGTGTGTTCTGTAATTCTTTGCGAAGTCTTGTATGTTGTACATTGCATTTCTGAATGTTATCCTGGTTTTCTGTGCCTTGGTTTTTTTATTCTCTGTCAGTATTACCACTTTTGCCTGTGTTTTCTGCTCTGTTGCATATTTGGATTGTTTGCCCGTGTGTTTGACCCTTTGCTTGTTAGATGGATTACGATTCTGGATTGTCCCAATAAAGCTCCATTTGGATCTTCAACCCAAGTCTCAGACAGTTTGTAACAACACTGTTAATAGAGGTCCTCTCAGATTTATAGTTGTTAACATAGTAATCCCTGTTTTCTAAATGTTATCTAAACCAGCTGAGGACCAAATGCTGTCCAATTTTCCAGTCTTGGAGTATACTGTGGTTGACTATCTAAAGCCGGGTTCACACTGTACGATTTTGCCACGATTTGGCTGTCTGAGACTATTTTGCAAATCCTAAAAGATTCCTCTGATCCTATAGGCTAAAATCTGAAGTCTCTGATCGTTAGTTTGAAATGTTCACTGACAGCCGATTAATGAGCGCTGCAGTAACATTTTGACCTCCGACAAAAGTCTGGCAGTGTCAGAAGATTTGACTCACAGTCCTGCAGTTTGACTTCTACAACGACCGTCAAAATGGTCTGAGCGTGAAATCTCAGAGTCCATTCTTGAGAGTGAAAGCCCAGAGTTCGTTCCAGAGTGTGATATCCCCGAATCTTCTCCAGAGAGTAAAATGTCTGTGTCTTCCACCAAGATGGCCGCCATGCCTGGGTCTTCCACCCATTGATATCCATAATTAAGGCTAGATGTCTTATGGCGGAGTCTCTATCGTCATCTCCGTCGGCCATCTAACCTGATGTAAGATGAGTGATCAGCACGAACACAAATACTCTTATCTCGTTGAAATCTTGACTGATTTACAAACGGTTCGGTTTCTTACAAACGTTATTAACGTGGCTATAATTCTGGATGATTGTTTATTTATACACTTATTATTCATAAGTATGCAGTGTCATAACTACATCTCTGACGTTTATAACAAACCAAACCGTTTGAAAATCGGTAGAAAATTTACCAAGTTATGGTTATTTAGAAAAAGTACATCCACCATTAAAACACAATGTTACGAGTGAGCGAGCTGCCTGTGACAAGATGGCCGCCAGGTGCAGACGTCGACCTCCATTGGCCAGCAGCGCGAACGAGACATCTAGCCTTTATTATGGATATCTATGCTTCCACCTAGATCTTCCATTTGGTCTCTTTTCCTGTTCTGTTCATGTTTGTATTTCTTTGTTAATCTTCTGTTAATTGGTTCAGTTCTCCTCTGCCCCCTGTCAGTTTGTTTCCATGGTTACTAATTGAGTTAGTTCTGTTCAGGCGTCTAGTTAATTTATCCTCTCTTGTTTGCTGCGTATTTAAGCTCCATGTTTAGTCCTGTTCAGTGTCTTTGCTAGTTCCTGGTTGTTCTGTCCCTTGTTTTTGAATCCTGCGAATCTAGAGTATTTCTGTTAGTTTGAGTTTGTCATTAATAAAGACTGCTGCACTAAGATACAGTTTCATCTTTGCTGCAACCAGGACTGTGACAGAAGGGAAGATATAAGATTGATCTGTAGATGAATAGTGTGCAGTTATCTAAATTGTTTTTTAGAAGGGACTTTGGAAAAATGCCTGAAATGACAGAGTCATTTTCTGCATAGTTCTCTTTCCAGACATTTAATCTCTTTTTAAAGAGGATGCTGGCAGTGTGTCAAGACAGCAGGTGTATGTTTTTAAAATGCCACACTGTTTCTTCCAGTGTTTTGCAGTCAATTGTCTGAACATCAGTCATACTGACTGATTTATAATATTGCTGTGGCGGGGGCTGTTTATCCCAAGTGCTACATGAGTACATGCTGATATACATTCCCATATAAGAGGTGTGTAAACAAACTATCTGTGATGCTACTAGTATACAGACATAAGAGAAATTGGGTGGACATTATAGTAATCTAGACTGTAGCATATTTGATTCATCGCAAAGATGAGAGAATTGAAACATGTATCTTGAACTGTTTGCTATTGAATTAACTGATTGTTAAAATGACTCAATTGAAAGAAGATTATTTACAAGCGTTAGGGTTATTTTCTTTATAATGGCAATAAAATGTTCCTATCAAGTCAAATAGGAACAGGATGGAAATAAAAAGCTAGTTAGGGATTAAGTCCGCTCATATGAGGTTTAGATTGTTACTTGAAGTTCATTGGCGTCCTGGAGGATGCAATCATTCTCAGAAAACATTAAAAAATCTATATTTTTTAAAATGTCTTTTTTCTAAATTAGAAAAAGGTATAAAAAAAGAATCTGGATTATTTCAGTTGGCAGTTTTGTCGCAATAGAAATTACCCACATATGGGTGCACATAACTGGTGTGCTGGTGCTCTGGTGCGCATGCGTAGTAAAAATGAACGATGCGCACCAGAAAACGTGGAGGGAAGCGCTTTTGCATACCAACATTTTTGGGGACAACATTTTACTTAGGCTACTGGAGTAGGATTTTTCTCTATCTGTGGTAAGATACCAATCATGATTAGGGCAGCACGATAAAACGTTTTAGCTTCGATATCGCGATGTGCGTATCCGCAAAAGAGTCACATCACAGGATGTGTGATGTCATGCACATAACGCTATGCACACAGAGCCACGCAGACAGCACGTGAACGTTGGTCTTCTCTTCTCTTCTCTTCTCTTCTCTTCTCTTCTCTTCTCTTCTCTTCTCTTCTCTTCTCTTCTCTTCTCTTCTCTTCTCTTCTCTTCTCTTCAGCTTGAACAGACAAGTGCACGCAAAATTAAGTCAAAATCCCTGTCTTGGCAAGTCTCCTCATAAACACAGTTGGTTATTTGCTGTAAACCATTGAGAAAGAAAACGGATCTATGCATTTGTCTTAAATTGATAGCAGCCTAATATACCCGCAGCTGTTTGCTAATCCAATGTTAATCAAACAACAAAAGAGAAAGAGAAAATCACAGCTTAATTGTATTAATAACATTAATTATATTTAATTTATACAGTGAAGACTATAGACTTATTTTACATTTGATTATTCAATGTCTGTACCTGAATACAAAAAATATAAAGCACTACTTATTTAATTTGTGATGACGGCATAGGATAATATGCTGCATAAAGTGTGAGTACCAAGCAGCATCTCCAGGTGCTTCCTTGAGAACCAGACCAAAAAAGTTATGTGCACATATGCCAGATGAACAGACATGAACATATCCAGCACACAATGACACTTCCTCAAATTAAGGGCCACACACACACAGGCACAGTGATCAGACAGGAAACTGAACACGGCACACAAAAATAGCTTGCTGGTATTATGAAAGCACTGTCTCTTAGGATACTAAGTACGTAGCATTTGAATTTCCTTTCCTCAATCTTTTCCCCTCTATGTCCTCTCCATTATGAGCTCACTTCATTAAGATTGTTTCTAATTTCTCTGGATAATAATGACTCTCTCACAGCAGCCGCATTCTAGAGAACCTTTATTCATCCACTTCCACACATCATCACTAAAAATCCTGGATGTAAAATGTGGAATTCTCTTCAACTGTACAAAAGGAAGAGAGAAGAGAACTCACAGCAATGCAGACATTCTCATTTTGTGTGTTACGTCTGTACGTTGAAGCACTTGCTCTAATGTTGGCTCCTATGTTTCGGTTTCTTTCTCTGGCAGCGAAAGAGAGAAAAAGGCTGCTTCCAAATGCCCAAAAGAGTGGTTCATTCATATATATTTTTTAAAGTGGAAAAGAATGGCTTCTATCGTTGAAGCTTTGTTGTTGGTTGATTCGTTTTTCCTCCTAAAAGAACAAAGTCACATACAGTCAGACTAGCAGTCACTGATTAACATCTTTGACTTTTAGCACTCAGAAACTAAAGAAGTGCTTGTCTTAAAGCATGTTACAATTTATTTACCTTTATTTTACCAGGAAATAATCCCATTGAGACAGCAAAAAACATTTTACAGCAAAAGACATTTGACAATTTAACATCATCTCAACATAATTGAGGGGCGACAGTGGCTCATTGGTTCATGTGGGTTGTCTACAAACCGGAAGGTTGGTGGTTCAATCCTCGGTTCCACCTGACCATGTCGAGGTGTCCATGAGCAAGACACCTAACCCCAGCTGCTCCCGACGAGCTGGATGGCGCCTTGCATGGCTGCCGTCGCCCGTCGGTGAATGAATGAGTGAGTGAATGATACCAGTGCTCCAGCCTGCGATTTTGCAAAGATGGCCAACCAACACTTTAATGCTACAATGATGATGAGTACGAAAATTAGAATTAGTTACAAATCTTAGTCTTGTCACGGATGGAACAGGAGTCAGACAGGTGGTAAGTGTAACAATGTTTATTAACAGGATTGCAGATGCAGACGGAGATATGGTGAGTATACTTAAACAGTTGATAAGCAGATGGGAACTTAACTGAAGGTTAACTAGAGTCTCTGTTTCAGATGCAGATGAAGAGAAGATGGATGGCTGAAGACTGAGGGAGGCATACGTGCGGTGAAGTCTTGTCATGGGTAGGCTGTGACCTATCAATGTGGCATATTCACAGGGGCGTAATTTGCCGCTGCGATCGGTGGTGCGGTTACAGTGTATATCTCGTGGCTAACGCAGTCTTCACATGCACGCGCGGAGACTTTTTGTTCGTTTCGGTGAAATCACAAAACAAAAATGTACACAAACGTGTCCCTGCTTAATATAATACAACCACTGATGAACATATTCGGTTTTGATGAAAAAAAAAAAAAAAACTATAGAGGGAATGCATTAACGTCACTTTCCCGCCGGAACACGCCCCCCTCAGCGGGACTGAATGGCAGAAGAGCTGCTGCGTGACTGGAGTTAATAGGGGAAACTGCGTTAACGCGAGTAAAACAAACTATTATCAGTTTAAACTAAAAGTTGGACTTGATATAGTGTTCCTTACAACTTATCAAAGATCCAGTGATCCATGGATATTGACATGGAGCCAGGAATCGTGTTTCCTGACATTTATATGTGCCTGATTTCGACGCCGGGGAAATAAATGAAGACAATTTGCCTGTAAACGTTTTATATAAATACAATATAGATAGGTCTAAATCTGAGTGATCACTTACATTAATGTAATACTGTATATCATCATATCGTCCAGCCCTAAAACTTGTATAGTTTTTTGTCAGTGTTTATTTAAAAACATCCAATTATGCAGAATATAGTCTGTTCTGTAGCTTTTTGCAGTCTGTAAAAATATACAGTACCTCAGATTTCTGGTCAAATCTAGTTGTACAGTCAATCGCAAAGCTCTTTCCCGTTTTAGATGTGTTTTGTGTGATTTTCACGGCGTTCATGCCAGGGGCGTAGCCAGTATTGGGCCAGGGCGGCACTGGCCCGCCCACATTACTCACTGGCCCGCCCAGGCAAGTTTGATAAAAATCCATTTTTAGTTTATTTTTATTATTCAAATGTATTTATGAAAATATATTAATATATAGACCAATTTCCAGCCGACGTCACAGTTACGTCACGGCGCTAGCTGGTGGCAGAACAAAGGGAAAACTGGAGGCGGCGAATACAAACCAGCACAGATTCGGCTACAAAATAAGGATCTTAAATTATTCTTCTTATTATTAAATGTCATCTTGTTGTGTTGTTGGGTGCAAGAATCAATGAAAAATGAATATGCTTTATCTGCAATTTTTTATTTCTAGAAAATATTCACCTCATTAAAATTGCACCGTAATGTCACTCTTTACATTGTCGTCTTCATCGCGCTGGCTCGGCAGAACTGGATCGTACACACAAGTCTTGTACTTGACCATACAGCACATAGTTATAGGCATCTAAAGATTTATATGCCCTCCGTTTCTCTATCGGGTAACTTAGGTGTAGAAGTCAGGCCACTCAACCGGGGTAACGTTAACGTTAATCCTGTCAGATCCTCAATCAATGAGTGGGCCAATCTGGTTCCGTCCGTTAAAATTAACTTTTGCAAATAACAATCGCGGTCCTGGACAGTGAGCGACCTAACACATTAAGATAAAATCGGATTTTCTCCAGTCATTGTTAAAAACAAGCTAACAAAACTTGCAGACTTTACGTTAGTGAAGCGGCCAGAGTGATCGTTCTGCCACCACCTAAGCTCCGCCCACAGAAAAACGTCACCATGTTTACCAACTGAAAATTGGTCTATACCTGATTAATTGTTGACTGCTGTGTGTGTTTAATTTGTTTTTCGAATAAAATTTAACTGGTGAAGCAAGTTGTAGAAAGCCTCTCTCCGGAACGTTATTGGTTGCTATGGTTGCTGGGGGTTCCGACAGGAAAACTCTCAGCGGCGTCGGCGCCACAATAATGGCTAAACAACTTTCTTTAATGTGCTATTTGAAAAAAAGCAAGAGTTGAAGAAGAAGACACACCACTGCCTTCATCTTCCGAGTCCACCCAGCCCAGTTCTTCCGACTCATTACCCCAGGAGAAGGCTAGTCAGGTGCTGGCGCCGGCCGCTTCTTGCTCCCTCTCTCCCCGTCAGCCTGACGCGGGTTTATCCGCTGATCTAACTGGGATATTATTATTTTAGCTTACTTTATTTTCGGGTGAAATGTTTTTTCACTGCTGAATAGAATAAAATAGACAGGTTATTGTGTCTATACTGGTTTGTCCAGCCTTTATTGAGCTCTGTTGGTTGAACATAATGATTTGCCGAATATAAAGGTGTAACGTTAACTGTTTTTTCAGTTTGTCTATTAATGTTAATTATTATTGAAGTAATTTTTCAATAATTATTATTATTGAAGTCATTTTTTTCTAGAAAAAACTATAGGCCCAGTCACATTTTCACTGGCCCACCCAAAATACAATTTCTGCCTACGCCACTGGTTCATGCAGAAAACGAATGCTGCCGCCCAGTCTTTTTGCCACTTGTGGGCGTGACCGCATTCACTCCGGCCGACGGTGACGTCATGCGCATACCCCGAACCTCTGACATGCTCGGCAAAAGTTCTACCACTGGACCATTAAAGGACTCACGTCAAATATATTTATTCACAGGATTCATTCATTTATACACACATACGCGCACACACATACACCTGTCCCACCCACTTTTTAAAACAAAGTTAAGCCACTGTATATTCATTCAGGTAATTTAGCAACCCAAGTTAATATCAGGCATCATCACATCGCTGCCTGCATAGAGAGCAAAGTCAGAATCGCGGGTTGAGTGAGAGCGAGTGGATCACGTGATATGAAGCAGTCTCGGTCTCTGCCTCAATGTTGATAATTCAAAACAGCATGATAACTGACTGCGCATGCGCAAACCTCCGTAAACTACGTTCTATGGACCAAAGAGGCACTGCGAACCTCTGCCTCAATGACCATGGCCTTGAATTTCCTGCATGAAACAATGGTTTTTAGGAGCAAACTATGGCAAAAGGAGTATTATATAAGTATTCCTGATTATTTTTGTCACAAAAATTAATATTTGGAATAAAATAAATGCAATTAATAATGTGGTGAATTAATAAAGCTCTTGGGATTAATAAATGTAATGTCAGCATTTCCTTTGGTGAGGCACTGCCTACCCTGCCTACCCTGACCGCACGTCCCTGGATGACAATGGTTATGAAGGTAGTCCAATGGTTATGAAGGTAGTCCAATGGTTATGAAGGCAGTCCAATGGTTATGAAGGCAGTCCAATGGTTATGAAGGTAGTCCAATGGTTATGAAGGTAGTCCAATGGTTATGACGGTAGTCCAATGGTTATGAAGGTATTCCAATGGTTATGAAGGCAGTCTAATGGTTATGAAGGCAGTCCAATGGTTATGAAGGCAGTCCAATGGTTATGAAGGTAGTCCAATGGTTATGAAGGTAGTCCAATGGTTATGAAGGCAGTCCAATGGTTATGAAGGCAGTCCAATGGTTATGAAGGTAGTCCAATGGTTATGAAGGTAGTCCAATGGTTATGAAGGTAGTCCAATGGTTATGAAGGCAATCCAATGGCTATGAAGGTAGTCCAATGGTTATGAAGGTAGTCCAATGGTTATGAAGGTAGTCCAATGGTTATGAAGGTAGTCCAATGGTTATGAAAGGTAGTCCAATGGTTATGAAAGGTAGTCCAGTGGTTATGAAAGGTAGTCCAGTGGTTATGAAAGGTAGTCCAGTGGTTATGAAAGGTAGTCCAGTGGTTATGAAAGGTAGTCCAATGATGACAGGTGAGTCTGTGTGTCATGTAGAGACGAGACCAGACAATGAGTGTGTGAAGGAGAGTGGAATATAAAGGTGATGTAATGATGAGGTGCAGGTGAAGGTGATCAGAACTCAGGGGACAATGAACGAGTGGGAGGAGTGAGCGAATGAGTGGGAGGAGTGAGTGAATGAGTGGGAGGAGTGAGTGAACGAGTGGGAGGAGTGAGCGAATTAGTGGGAGGAGTGAATGAGTGGGAGGAGTGAGTGAACGAGTGGGAGGAGTGAGTGAACGAGTGGGAGGAGTGAGCGAATTAGTGGGAGGAGTGAGCGAATTAGTGGGAGGAGTGAGTGAACGAGTGGGAGGAGTGATTGAAGCTGGTGGAATCCTGACAAGTCTTGCATGTTATACTGAATCCAGCATTTTCAAAGAAGATTGACTTGCATGCATGTATAAAATATCACCATAATCCAGCATTGACATAAATGTTGTTTGTAAAAGTGTTTTTCTACTAAAAGCGAAACAGCCTTTGTTTCTATAATAGAAACCCAACTTTACTTGAAGTTTTTTTGTTAAACACTTTGTTAAACTATGCTGTTTGAAGGACAAATTTTCTTCTAAAAGGAAACCAAGATATTTATAGACTGATACTCGTTCAATTACTTTCTCATCTAGTGTAACAATTTGACAAGCATCTTCTGTTTTCCTTGATTTAGAAAAGCACATCATTTTAGTTTTATCTGAGTTTAGTACTAGTCTCAATTTATGAAGATTCTTCTGAATAATTTTAAAAGCAGATTGCAGATCTTCTATGGCACTTGTCAAAGATGGGGCAGAACAATACAAAACGGCATCATCCGCATACAAATTACATTAAAAAACACCACATAAACATATATCAACACATGGGGAAGACAAAAGAAGACAAAGGACCTTGCTGGAAGTTAACATTTGAACTATCTCTTGTGAAGTTAGCATCACCATTTGAGACGAAAAGTCTCACCTCAGAATACATCTCTTTCTCTCTCCCCCAACTCCTTCTCCCTCATGCTGAGATCACCTGAAACTCATCCAAAATCTATATGGTTTACCGGTATATGAACAATTATCATAAATGTTTGGTATCATTTGAAATGTCTCAGTGCAACTGGTACAAAGGTCTCATTCCCAAAGAGATAAACCAAAAGGTAATAAGTTTTTAAGAGTTTTAGGGATAATCTGTACACAAAGGAGATGTGTCTTTCCAGGCAAATGGCACTCTGCCGCAAGAGGTGTAAGCTCTGAATGCAAATTGCTATTGTTAGCAAATGTTTCTGTCTATATAATGAAATGGAGCAAAAGGCTTGGATTTACAGTATAACTCAGATTATCCCATAATGTTGAAGGACCCGATCAGGGCTTCAGCATTATGTATTTTTCTAAATGTCGGGTTTAACCTATCTTTTACTCATTTGATGTTATTGTATTGATTATATTTGAACTGATTATGAAATTGGCATGATACATTTACCTGACATAATAAATTGTAAACATTTTATTCTATTCTAACGGACTCGGACATTATTTTCAGTAAAGAGTTAAAAAGAATAGTCAAACATTCGCTTACATTTATTTAATGATGCACAGATATCATTAAAACCTTTTCATTTATGGAGTCAGATGAAATAACGAGATAATACATGAAAAAATTTATTTCATTTAATCAAATTACTTAGCCACACGGAAAGACAGTAACACGCAGAGACCTTCACCCGCCGATCGAATGCCGCCATTGGATCGATTGACGCCAGTCTCCAGTCCACCCGATTCAAACCTGAATGCAGTCCGTGTAATCCCATAATGCCACATCAAAATTAATTATTGTGAACATGCATAAGCTACAGTGACAACACCTCCCACAGGTAAATTTACATATTGACATTGAAATATACTGTTAACAACTGAATACCTGCCAATTAATAAGAGAGACATTAACTGAGTAAAACATACAGTATAGAGACAGACATTGCAAGATGAAATATGCATTTAATGACAATGTAGAGTCGGTAACATCTGGAACGCTGGAAAGAATTTTGAGCATCTGATTTGTTTTTCTCAGGCTATGAACAGGAAGTGATTAATACGTCTCATCTAGATGGCGTCTATGTGTGTAAATGTGGGTATATTTGTTTTTGGAGGGACTGTGCATGTCAGGAGGTATGATAAAGTGTGTTGATCCTGGCACAATCTTAACATTAAGGAAATTCTTGGATTGAAATATGTTTCATGCTACTGCACAAAGATGGACTTATATGGTTGAAAAATAAATCATTATTTTACTGCTGACAACAAGACCAATGTCAGCTATATTGTCTCACATAAAAATGTGGCCTTGCATGTTTTTGCTGTGACCTTGCAATGTAGTAGTTAAGATTTATCAGGGGTTAGAAGCAGATATTAGCTAATTTTATCATCCTCAGGCCCTTTACTGTGTACTATACTGTTTGTTTTATTGTGTAACAATAGCAGAAATACTATACTGTCTAACACCCAACTTTATGTTTGTCTGTCAAAGTCTGAGACGAATTTAAATTAGTAGTATTTAGTCCTATTTAAGTCAAGAACAAAAGAACAAGAAAAAGCAAATGATTTACTGCAAGTCACAATATTTATGGTATCATCCATTGATCTTCTCTATACAATCAACTAATTCATTTTTATTTATTTATTTTAATTTTTATTCTTTATTTTATAGCTATTTTATCTGCTAGTTCTTTTAGAATCTGTATGAATAGACTCATTTGCCCCTATGACTGAACATGAGGTTATAAACAGATATTGTTTTCAGAAGATGCCAGAGGTGATTATAATTTACAATGAAATGTCTGGAGCAGCAGCAGAAAGTAGTGAGCATGTTGCATGTTTAATAAGGTTCTCTGAGGAAGACACAAATGAGGAGATGGGTTTTCCACACGTCTTTGAAGTTGTGCCCAAATCACAGACCCAGCTCATTATTTTCATATACAACCAGCTCAGCTGCTCTTGAGGATCAAACACGGTATGATTCAAATCCTTCAAAGGGGAAGTCAGGTTTGCAAACTCCTTTTATAAGGTTTAAAAGTCCTTACATTGAACAAATTTCATTTATGTACTAAAATGTGTGCATTTATATGCACCACATGACCGAAAGTAAGTGAACACACCATTTTAAATGGACAGTTTTGGCTTTTACAGAAATTCTAGTGGAGACAAATTTGAAAGGATTTAGTAGCTATTCTCAATCGACAGCATTTGTGGTAAAATGTTGATTACCCTTGTTTTCTTAAAAAGAAATATATATATTACAGTATATCAGTGTTACAGTAAGGCATGTGCAATTTTTGGAGGATTTCAAATCAGAAATGTAAATCTCATAATTTTATAAAAGCACTTTAATTCTCTAATTCTTGTGTTAAAACTTGTTTTATTGAGCTGTAAAACTGTTAAAATTCTTTAGTCGTTTTAGGGTTTACAGACAATGCTCTGTTGTCATAGTGGTGAAATTTTATATAACTTTACACATGATATATACAGCAGAAAATAAATATTTTAAAGAATGTCTCAGTGTATTCCCTTTCAGTCGGTCACATTCGACGTTACGTCGACGTAACGAGGGTTACATACTAGGGTAACCGAGGCGTTTTTAGTGGTTCAAGCACGTAGTGCTGAAACCCTGTTGCAATTGTTAGAATTTCCTAGTATCAGCATTCTCCCCGTCTCGGATTTGATTTGATTGGCGAAATTTTCTGTTTTGTTTGGATTCAAACTAGTCCTAGGTTTTTCTCCTGATCGGAACCAAACCAGTGCAAAATCTAAATTTTGATTCACGTCCGTGATGGGGCGCCAAAACTTTCGAAGTGGGCGTGGCCACTTTTACTAAAATGACTATTCTTCTTGAACAGAATGAGATAATTTCACCAAACTCGGTACACTTATGTATGGGCTCGGTCTGTGGTCGAGTAAAAAATTATGCGGCAACTGGCCACTTGGTGGCACAATAAAATAAAAATAAAACAGCTATGACTACAGTTGTGGTTAGAATTACTGGTACCCCTGGTAAATGTGATCAAAGATGGCTGTAAAAATAAATCTGCATTGTTTATCCTTTTGATCTTTCAATCAAAAAAATTTGCAAAAAATCTAACCTTTCTTTGAAAGAATTGAAAGTGGGGGGAAAATCACATTATGAAATAAAATAAAAATGGTCACAATTATTGGCACTCCTAGAATTTTTTATGAGTAAAATATCTCTGAAGTATATTCCCATACACACACACCAAGGTGACAAGGAACATGAAAGTGTCTAGCTAAGACTTCTTGTTTCACATGAGTATAAATATGAGGAAACAATAATTAAGGGCAATAATTAAGAAGTTTCAATCAACTAAAGATGTTACAAATCTGCCTGGAAGAGGCAGAAGATAGTTTGAGTGACCAAAGACTCACAGCTGTATAACTGCAGAGGTTAGTTGAGTCTTTGAGTCAGGAAGCTTAAAAAAAAAAATCAAACAGCACCACATACTGTTTGGGAGGGTTTAAAGTAAAATCCAAAAACAAACTCCAGCATATTGTCAGACACGACTGAAACTTCAAAAGGGACCGGATTCTATGGTCAGATGAAACAGACTGATCTCATGAAATGGCGTATGTATGACACGCCAATTCGTATTTCCATTTTTGGCGTGCTATCAACACGCATAATCGCTTTTCAGCATGTTTATCAACGCCTTTGACTTAACGTTATATTACTGTATTATGTATATATAAATATATGACCTACCCCAACCCCGTCCCTAAACCTACCCGTCACTGGGGTTAATACCATTTATGAGTTTTCTCCTACCATCCTAGGAAAAGAAATATCGCTCCACAGATGTAGATATAGATTTTGCTTCGTTTCGCTCGGACATTTAACGGCGTACACATACACGCGGAATCACTCGGACATTTAACGGCGTACACATACACGCAAAAGATTTCGGCGTGGACATACACGCGGATATCTCAAAATGCGTATAGATAACACGCCACTTGAATTGAAAGTGGCGTGTATGTTTACGCAAAGTCATGATGTCATGTTGCATGAAACTAAAATAGAGCTTTTTGGCAGCAAACCCACCAGATGGGTTTGTTGCACACGGGGATAAAAAGTACCTCATGCCCACGGTTAAATGCTGGATCTTTACTGTTGTGGGCCTGTTTTTTTGTTTGTTTGTTTTTTTGCTGGAGGTCCTGGACATCTTGTTCACATGGCATCATTCTAGCAAATACCAACAGATAAAAAATCTAAATCTTACCGCCTCTGCTTGAAATCTTATAATGGGCCGTGGTTGGATCTTCCATCAGGACAATGATCCAAAACAAACATCAAAATCAACACAAAAATGTGTCACTGAGGACAAAATGAAGCTTCTGCTATGACCGTCCCAATTCCCTGACCTGAACCCTAGAAAATGAGTGGGGTGAACTGAAGAGAGGAAACCAACATCTGAAGAATCTGGAGGATCTGAAGGATCTGGAGAGATTCTGTATGGAGGAATGGTCTCTGGTCTCTTGTCAGGTGTTCTCTAAACTCATCAGGCATTATGGGAAAAAAACTCACAGCTCTTTTCTTGGCAAAAGGAGGTTGCAAAATTATTTAATAAAAGGCCATGGCCAACGTGTTTTTTTTTTTTTTTTTTAAAGGCATGTATTTCATAATGTGATTTACCCCCCACTTTCAATTCTTTTACTTCAATGAAAGGTTAGTGTGGCGAGCAGGACGAGGCCGAGGGACGTGAGAGAGCTGCGCGAGGCCGGTGGCGTGAGTGATAATGAATGACACCTCTGAGACGCACCGGTCTCGCATCTCTCCAAAGGAGCGGACGCATAAAAGGAGGAGCGACGACAGTGAAGATCGAGAGAGGAACAGGCCTGATTTTATGTTGTGTTTTGTTTCTGGTTTGTGTGGCCAGCAGTCGTCCATTCGTGTATCTCGAAAAACATGGCCATGGCCAATGAAGTTCGAGTGGCTGTCAGACAAGGTTAACGGAGGCCGATCGGAAACTAATCTAGCTGGGCCTTTTTGACTCACGGCCTTAGAGGCCTGTGAGACATTCGAAAGAAATTGACCACCGGGGGCGCCTTCGCATTTTTCATATGCGTAAAGGATTGTATATCACGTGTTTTTTTGCACATGCCTACGACATTCAGACCGCACAGAACTCATTCTGAGAAACTTTGTTGCCGCTGTCAATCGAATCGTTCGTTTAATAATGGAGATTATTTCAAAAACCTACTTTTGCAAACTATTTCAAGGTTTTTAGCTCAACCTTGATAACTGTTGAAAAGCTTTATAAACATATTTCCTGAGTAAATTGCCTGTTTTGGCTGTAAATTGTCTTTTACATCTATGAACTGTGGTTAGCTTGCTAAATAAAACAATACCTTTTTACACATGGACTTAAAGGCCTTAAAGCACTTGAACACCGATAAGTGCTGCTTGCAGCTATATATTTTTCCCTCCATATACAATGAAAGTCAATGGGGTGCAATGTTGTTCTGGACCCCACTGACTTTCACTGTGCGGCTGAAAAAAAAAAAAGATTTTGTGTTTAACAGTCACGCAGGTTTGGAATTGGACCACAGACACATATTGTGTGCCATTCAGATTTCCAAATACTTTTGGTCCTGTTGTGTATAATATGAGTCCAATGACAATATGATTGTTGGAATTGTGTGATCAGTCCATGTGCTATTTGAAGATTTTGCAGGTGTTTGTGTCTGTTCGTGTGTATGATACATCAAGCAGTGCTGCTATGTGCTCATCTACAGAGACCAATACAAGTAGACAGAAGAGTGACAACAGCTGCTGTTGAACAACAGAATAAGACACACACACACACACACACACACACGCCAAACAGTATGGAAGCACAAATGCATTTAAGGTAGATGCCTTACTGAAATGAATTCTGCATCCTTCAATCATTAACTGTGTGTGTGTGTGTGTGTGTGTGTGTGTGTGTGTGTGTGTGTGTGTGTGTGTGTGTAAAACGTCAAACCTTTGTTTTCCCCTATTAGCAATCATTTTACCATCATTACTGTAATAAAATCAGAGAGCATCAGTCATGATGAAGGAACCAAACCACTTTTATTCATTCATTGTCAATATTTGCATAATTGTACCAGGATGGAGAGAAGGATATAGAGAAAGAACACATATAGGTGGGTGTAATGCTGCTGGCATATACAGGATGACGCAATTAGACTAGATTTTGTATGTTGTTTAGTTTTGATTGTGGATGTAAATTACAGGATGAATAAAGGTTTGAAATAACACATGAGCTTTAAGCATACAAAAGCAGCAATAAATCATAACACAAACAAGCACCTATATATACTTTCACACCGATACCTTATATAACCACACCCATGTTTTCATAACGTAGCTTTAACCATCTGGCCATATAGATTAGATAGATAAAACAGCAATATTTTCAGGACTTCTTTGTTGCTAAGGGAACAGAACACTAGCACACTTGGTGTTAGTCACAGACATATAACACCCATCGTCATGGCGGTAATTAGTGCCCTGTATAGATCTGTGTACACACATGCTGGTAACACTTGATTAGGACCGCTACGCATACCGAAGAATTTCTGTATGCCCTGTTTTTTTCTCACCCCCACTCCTTTCATCATCCCCTCGCTCTTGTGTGTGTGTGTGTGTGTGTGTGTGTGTGTTTCTGATGCTTCCCTATCTCTTTTGTTGTTGATATATTACTCTTCATGACCTCATGATTTACTTGAATCCTCTTTTCCATCTATGCACCTGCAGTGTGAGTGCTTCAAAATACCCTGTTTATGAACACTTAAATTGATGCATTACATCACATCTGTGGAGGTGTGCGTGATGTGTGGTTTGTTTTTGTCTGGGCACATAAATGGATCCTGATCAATTCTGTATCACTTTAATAAGACACAATGGGGAATCGTTGTTTTCTTGAAAATTATCAGGCTACAACATCGCATTCAATTTTATTTAAAACTTTAACATTACATTTTATTTAATGAGTCTTTTAAAAAATTAGTGTCACTTCTAACTTCTTGACAAGTTGGGGTTTTTTCTCCATATTTTTGCTATAGGCCTATTTTTGTGGATATTTTCCATAATTTGGCTCTAATAATAGCCAATCCTATAAATACATTTATTTTGCTTATACTTATGTAAGTGGGGACATATGTATTTCTATTGTTTTATAACTAATTACTGTAAAATGGCTATATGGACTAACGGTCCCGAACGTTACTGCTAAAAAAGTTTCACTTTTAGAATATTAAAAGATAACTTTATTTATGCCTTATTTGTGCACTGTTTTTTATTTATTTATTTATTTTTTATTGAGGGAGGTTTTGACGTTTTGAATTATGTTCACTTCTGGGAAGACATTTGTACTGAACCCCATTTTAAAATATGTAAATGAATTCAAATGTAAATTATTTAATTTGAGTATCTCCAGTGATTTTTTTTAATTAATGAACTTTAATAATAAATAATAATGTTTGGTTCATTTCTGTATATAAATTCTGAGTACATTTGTATTTTATTTTACACATTGTAAAAATTATATAATATTTTCAAATCATGAAAATTATTTTCTAAGGACAAATCATGCACTTAGCTAGGCTATATATCATATATCAGCAGACAAATTATCTCATTAAAGCAATTATTACAATTTGTGATCATAATGCATAGTGCAGCTGTGGGACTTTTTGTGTTGGTGCACTGTGTCTGAGCCCCAAACATCATCAGGAAGGCTATATTCCAGAGTTTATAGGAGCCAGAATATGTTCTCCCTCCAGTTTAGTGGATTTAGATATCCTTGGTAGCCTACTACCAAAAGTCCAGAATTGTGTGACCTTAAACTGAGCGTGGTGGATTGTAGGGTGATAGAACCTTCTGCAGTTCCCCCATGGACCTCTAGTGTCTTGCGAGCGGCTGTACAGTTGGGGACTGGGGACACCCTCCATTAAACACTAGTGTCTCTCAATGTAGCCTATTATCTAGCTCGACCTGCCGGTCGTTTTTGGTATTGGTCAATCAGAAGCTTGTGCAAATCTGTCCAATATTGGCACATTTTCACTTCTTTAAAACTCTCTTAAATTCTTAGTAAAATATCATAACAGTAAATTCGATATGAACTATTCCTAAACACTTAGGCCTATACCAAATAGCTTCAGTAAAAGTTTAAGAATGTTGCTTAAATTGTTCACATCTGTCTAACATTGTATATCAATCAATGCTCAGCACAGGCCTAAGAACCATACTAATATTAGCCTAAATGAATAATAGGCTAATAGATCAAAAAAATTTTTTTTTTTTGCTTGCTGTGCCACATTTCATTGTGCTACCATGATTTTAGGTAAATGTCATGTACATCTGATTGTTATTATTGCTCCAAATAGTTATAGTATTGGATCAGTTGTGTTTTTCTCTAAGTCGGAAAAATGAGACGTTTTCGTGTTTTGTAACGCTTGTTGTTTTTCCACTGGTCGCCGCAGTGCACCATTACCACAGATCTACCTCAAAGTTTGTCTGAACTTGTTTGTCCACTGGGTGCGCTAGAGGTCGGCCATTTAATGTCTTGCTTCAACTCTTGTGAATCACTGCGTTGTCACCGGTCCAGTTTCACCCCGCCTGCCAGTCCGTCCGGTGTCCGTCACGCAGTCGCTATGGACGCACGCCAATTTGTTAAACTTCTCCAACTTGGATTATCGGACGTTTAGTATCGGCTTCCCCTTTAACACGACTGAAGAGACTTGCCAGACGCGGAGTGATGAACAGCAACCCCGAAACAACAGAGTTTACGCCTGTATATCCGTGAACCTCTATCCGGACACAAGACAATGCTCAGACATTTGTGGACGTTTTTAGTTACTGTATAACGTTAGTTGTTTCAAGTTACTCGGCAAATACGGGATTCTGTTACCCGGTCGTCTTTACGCTCTCCTTGGAAAGAGATTATTAAACGCCGTAAACTTTTAAAGGTGTAAATATCCCCCCCCCCTGTAACTTACTCCGCCGCCGCTGCGGGGACCTACTGTTACCCCTGGTTTGAATACAACTCCAGCCCGGGGCTCGGAAACTGGCCCACTTCGAGATATTTTTGTCTTTTAGAGAACGTATGGGGTTTTAAAAATGACGGCTCTGCTTAAAATGAGTCGAGAGCGTTAGGGGAAATGTACGAGGTTTGACAAAGGAGATCTTTTGTTACATGTGAATGCACGCGGACAGAATGGCGTCATATGTGGACAATAGTTTTCGGCACGCGATCATGAAGAACCCTGCCGACAGGACGCAACAGGTAATAGACAACAACTGTACCAATGCTGCCTAGACATAGCCTGTATGTGATTATTTACTTAGTTTGCTGCTACACAACAGCCATAATGTCCATCATTGGTTTGGGAAACTGTTGAATTTATAAATAAAGCATTGTATACAACTCAAACTGATTTAGAAGGTCTCAAGACAAGGGGATAACGTTACCCTTAACTCAAGCTGGCTTACAACGTTTAAAAGGGTACTGCTTAAACTGACTTAAAAGTATCCGTACATCGGTTTATACAACTGGAGAAAGATGGCTTGGTTGTATAAAGCGTTTTCTAGTTGTATAAACCGATTTATTGATTGGAACGTTTTAAGTCAGCTTGAGTTGTAAACCGTTTTTCTAGGAGAGTTTATACAACTGAAGCTGACTTAAAACGTATCAATTCAAGACAAATGTTTATACAACTAGAAAACAGTTTATACAACTCAAGATGAATTACAGCATTTTAGTAGTCTGTTTCATACAACAACAAAAAACTGTTTGCAAAATCCCAGATGATTTAAGAAAGAGTTTCCCCTGATTTTACAGACAAGGCTTAAGTCTAGTCCCAGAGTAAAATGCATGTTTGAGCTATCTTAACTGAAAGCAACTTGGATGGAAATATTTCAAAATATGTCACACCAGTAATGTTTTTTTTCTAAGACACGTTTGTAAAAGCTACTTAAATGCCAGAATTGAACCAAGGCCTAATCCTGATTTAGTCTAAGCACTTAATGGCCTGCATGGTTTCACAGAGAAGGTTTAGATTAAGCCAGGATTAGTCGTTAGTTTAATTAGGACATCTAAGTAGTTTTTATAAACATGCCTTTGAAAAATCATTACTGGTGTGCATCTTGAGACAAAAATAATGGCACTGACATTTTCAGTCCAACTTGCTTTGAGTTAAAACGTCTCAAACATGCATTTTAGTCTGGGACTAGCTTAAGCTTTGTTTGTGAAACCAGGGGGGAAATGTCTCAAGACAACGATTCATACGTCTCAATTCTCAAGCTGAATTACAATGTCTCAAGAAAACGGGTTATACCACTCAAGCTGACTTAAAATGTCTTATTCAGTTTAAACAGCTAGGAAATTGTTTCTGTAACGATTTATACAACAAAAGCTGACTTAAATCACTTACACGTCGAGGAAACAGTTTATACAACTCAAGAGTCAAGGTGACTTAATTGTTGCATTTATACATTGTAAATCAGCTTGAGTTGTATCAGCAGTTGTAGACATTTTTATACACAGTTGACTTAAAATGTCTAAATGAAATAGTGTCTCCATCACATAATGGGCTCAGACGTTGGATACATTGTTTAATTTAGACCTGCTTGTTTAAAGGCGCCATGAGCTCCAGTTCTACCTATTTTTTGGGGAATTGCGGTGTCCCTTTAGTATGTAACCAAAACAAAAAGTCAAGCGACTTACTGTTTTGTTCCACATCTATGCTCAGTTTTGTCGTAATCAGAGCCCACAGGTTTTTTTTAAAACATTGCTTAATATAGTCACACTCATCAGGCTTGTTGCTGTGGTATTTTAGAAGCGTATTACTCATCTGTCGGAGGGAGTATTTCCTCACCATGCCCTGAAGTCCAGACTAGATCATCCTCATTTAAACCAGCTGCAATAAACAAATGTCACAGCACCATTTAGCCCTGGACCACAAGCTCATTAGAGTTTCAGCTCTGTAAACTACTAGCATTGTTTGAATGTCTGAGTACACTGAACCTCCTATCTGTGGCCACGTAAAACTACATTTGTGTTCTGTGTGTGGGACATTTGGCTTGTGAGTTTTGAGCCCAGGAATTTAATGAATCAAAAGAATGTGAGGCATGTAGTTTATATGTTGTCTCTTCAGTTCCAGGCCCCTATGTGCTGCTTTAAAGACATAAAGCACAAGCAGTTCCTCAAGGATTTCATAATTTGCTTATAATTAGTGTGATATGTTCTAAGCTCCAATATGAATCCTCTGTAACCAAGGAAGGATTACGGATCAGCCCCTGGGACCTCTGACTCCCAGAGGTCTCAAGCTGAGAGAAACCCAAAAGCCACTGTTTGAATGTGTGCCAGTGACAGTTGGCCCAGTGTGAAATAAATGAAGAGATAAGCACTAGCACCTTCTTAACACATTATTGCAGCTTTGATGTTGTATACAAACTTTTGCATTATTAAATAATTACATTGTGCCTCTGACTGCAACCTATTAGTTAAAAAGTGTGGGCAAGCAACCAAAAAGTTGTGTTTAAATATGTCAGGAATTGATCCATGAGCTATTTCCACTGTGTGCTTTAGCAAGTAACTCCCAGTATCCAGTGGGCTTTTTCATTAAATAGTGTTTTGTAAGTCACCTTGGATTAGTGTCAGCTCAATGATAAATTAGGCTAGTCCACAAACTTGTAGGTTTTTCAGATGGTTATTAATGTTAATCTGATTACCACGTTAAAGTAGTGTTTTGGTCAAGGACCAGGATGGGTTAGTATATGTCAATAACTAGGGGTGTAACATCGTTATATCAAGAATATCGCGATATAAAATTGCAAAGATAAAGTAGGCTAACTTTAGGTAAATGATAAGATTTACCCAAACTGGAGTTAGTTTTATCCACGGCTCAGCTTACTGTATTTATAAGGTATAATTCAGCCAAAAATGTAAATTCTGCCATGTACTCACCCTTGTGTCATTTTTTTTTATGAAACCTGAGATATTTCGGCCCCTTGATTTTAAAGTCTATTCCTCTAAAACTTAAAAGATCCAAAAATGTCATAAAGGCATCATAAAAATAATCAATCAAGTGGTCTAATCCAAGTCTTCTGAAAAAACATGGCTTTTTAATGAGATTTACAACGACGCACATACTGTAGTAAACACGGACGTTCAAATGCTTGCGTGGTGTGCAAAAACAACATGATTTATTTTTCTGTTGTCTGCATGAACATATCAGTTTGCTTTCTCGTGTCACTAGCTGTATGCTACTTTGCTGCATAACGAATGCATAAAAGCAACAATAAACTAATGCAAATAGGTGGCAACAATCGGGACATTAAACATTTGGGTCGGACTTGCATGCATTTTTTGCGAAAAACACTTTCGTGTGCTCTCAAACTCTGGGTCCTGATAATAATAAAATAATAATATTATTTTAATGATAATATAGTAATATTAATAATAAAAATCCTCTTCTTTATTTTGGCAGTTCGATTAATAAAATTTTATTTTTACATATTCTTTTGGCTTATAATTTTACTTCAAAGGATGTATGATGGTTTCCCAACATAGCTCATTTCTGAGGCACTGTTTACACCTGGTATTAAGATGCGTTTTGGTCAATCAGATCACAAGTCGACTGTGCTAAATAGAGGTGTAAACAGGGTCTAAAATATTTTGAGCTTGTCGACTTTCAACCACTTCCAGGGGTAGTCGAAAACGTATTCGACCGGATTGCTTTCTTAGTGTAAACGGCAACGCTGATGTGGTCGAATGTGTTCAAACAGCCATAAAAGACTCTCCGCCTACTGACCTAATGTGTAAACATCATGGGAAGCGCTCTAACCAGACAGGAAAAGCCCATATATTTACCCACACCCTCTAAGGCCCTGTTTACACGAGAATGCTCACGGGTGAAAAAGTAAAAATATTTTATCAGATGTGCCTTTCGGTTACACGGAGACAACGTTTTTGGGGCTTAAAAACGCAAAAAAAGTGAAACCACCCTCCAGAGTGGAAATCTTAAAAACGCTCCACCGTCGTAAAAACGCAAAAGTCAGTTAAGGTTAGTTAAGGTTGTACGCAGGCGCGCGTACTCGGTGTTGTTGTGTGCCAGTGCTTCACATTGCCACCTAGATACACATACCGTAAACAAAGCAGTGCGTGCTTACCGTTTTGAATACCAATCCTGCTAAACTTCTTTATTCCACTCCGCTCTGACATGTTAATATTGAAATATTCGCCAAGGAACACTCGGAAAGACTTCCTGAACTTCAGCCAGCCCTTTATTTCCTGTCTGTCATTATTGGACAAACTGATTAATCCAGGTGTGCCTGATTATTGTTACTGAGGCCAGGCACACCTGGATTAATCAGTTTGTCCAATAATGACAGACAGGAAACAAATGGCTGGCTGAAGTTCAGGAAGTAGTGAAGCTGTGGCATAAAGCCTATTGCCGGCAAATTGCCAGAGTGCCTTCTGTGTGAACGCAAACACGACCCGGGACTGATGCCGTGATCGATGCCGGGTTGGGGACCTAGTAACATTGCCGTGTTCAGACCCGGAACACGCGCTGTGTGAACAAAAGCCGTAACCAATGCCGTGTCGTAATGATGACGCTGAAGTGAAGTGAAAGCAGGCTAGTAAAACGGTACGTAATGCGCTAGTTTATGATCGAATCAGAGAAAAAAAAGCACAAGCGTGGTTTCTCCAGAGAGAAATCGCAGCTCATAAGCAAACTATACACGTTGCTGAGACATTACATGTAACATCGATGTCACGTGTCTTTCTGGAACATACACGGGTTGTGTGTGAACGCGCTCTCTGATTCCGGCAAATCACTGGCAGTGTGAATGAAGCAAAATCAAACGAACCCGGGTCAAATCCCGGGTCGCTTTATCCGTGTATTTTCCGGAATCTATGTGTGAAAGGGGCTTTACATACTGTAACGTTAGTTACCGTTATATTAACGTTATCTTACTAGCTATTTATAACTTATAGAAAGAGTGCAACGTTATAAAGTTACATGTAGGCTATTGCAAAATACATAATGATTTGAGGACTTTGTTTGTAGTCAAAGTATGGGCAGGCAATTGTCAATGTAAAGCATATTGTTGACGTTTAGTCCCTATTAGTGAATGTGCCATATAACTTTTTATCCGCTGTTATTATCGGTGGCCCTGTTTACTAGCCTGCGCGTTCACGACAGGCTCCGCTGTGGAGGATGAGCTGTGGAGGGAGGGCTGTAGCGCAGCAGAGAGCAAGGGGGTGGGACCTGTAAGTTGTGCTTGTTCAAATTTTCAGGCTAAGTCAACGTTTTCTCAAAACTCCCTGCAGCTTTAAATACAGCTTTGTATAATTTTGTACAAGTATAAAAAATAACTGACTATAACAAGATCCTAGTTCACATTATAATCAATTGTCTTGCTTTTACATCTTCTCAATCTCATTTTTTTTTTGTTCTTCCTGCACTCTTTTTCACAGTCTCATATATATATATATATATATATATATATATATATATTCAGTCTCATATGGTTGCCAGTTGCCCACAATGAGACCGGAAAGCCACACTAAACCTTACTTCTGTTTGTGTTTCTGCACAACATTCTCATGTATGTGGTGTGTGTGTGTGGGCACATGTGTAAAGAAGTGTGTTTGTGTGCCATTAGCTCTTATCCATTTGTAAACATTTCAGGATATAAAGCTTTGGTCTCACCAGAGACCATTCTCTCCTCTGTTGTGCAACCAATTGTCTGTGTTCCCTGGCCAGTTATTAATTTTATAAGCCTGTTACGTCCATGAGCACACACATACTAGAGAAAGTGTGTACACACAGGTTCTTTAGAGTTTTAAGGTGTTACTTCCCCCTGTATTGACCCTTGCCTTTGTATGCTTGCTGCTGAGAGAGCAACAGGAAAAGAACCGAAGAATGAGATGTACTGAGATAGGAGAGGAGTAGAAGAATGAGAGGAAGAGGGAAACAAGACAGACCAACAGAAAAGAGAAAACAACTTAATTGAGGTTGAAGTTCTAGACTTTAAAGGGTTCCTTTTATGCCCTTTTATGAATTCTTAATTTTGTTTTTGGGGGTATACCATATGTTTTCATGCTTGATTGTTCAAAAATGCATTATTTTTCATATATTTTACATTACATCCCCAGTCCCATTATTACTCCCCAGTCTGGGTCAAACGCATCGTTTTTGATGAAGCCCCTCCTTCTGAAATTCAAAGTGTGCTGGGATTGGTTAGCTGGCCCGGTGTGTTGTGATTGGCATCACAAAATCATGGATAATTTTCCTAAGGGGTGGTGAACAAAGCAAGTGCTTACAAAAGCTAAAGTAAACACTGCATCAATACTGTAATGTTTATTAACAGGCTAGCTGAGGCAAAGCTTTGCCCTTCGTTTACATCATAGCAACTACATAAAACTTATAATTGGAACTGTTAATAGAAAACACAACTACAAATAATAAGACATAAGTTCATTAGAGGACCACAATGGAAATAAGCCTTTGGCTTTTTTGTGTATCTTATCTGCGACAGTTTTTGAAATGTTGTATGATCCCTCTTTGTACACATTTTCTGTTTCAATACTGTCTAATGAATCAATCAGTCAATCAAGTTGTGATCCATAAACAACAGATAGTCCCAACAAAATTGGAATGACTACGCCTTTCATGAGAAGCTTTTGCGCATTGTACTGACCGCACCGACAAACATTGAGGTTATAATGTTCAGGAACATTGTTTAAAATAAATTAACACCTCTAAGTTCGTCAGCCTTAGGATAAACTTTTCTGGGGTGGAAAAACAGCGATAACACTCTTCATCGTCTCTAGCGCAGCTCAACCAGGCCTTGCCAACTTTTTTGCGCATTCCAGGGGTGGAGATTATTTAAATGTATTCAAATACATTTATTAAATATGGCCTGTGGAGGAAGAATAAAAAATAAACATTGATTTAAAAAACGTTTCACATTCGTCAACCGTCACAGTGCAACCCAGTTCATTTTCTCACTTACAATTTTTAATACAATTTAAAATATTAAGTGTAAAATAAACAATTGTTTCTAAACCTCCACTGTAATATTTATATAATAAATATTATTATAATTGATGCTGTAGTAGTTGGACTGAGAGGCACGGTCTAATTTTGTGTTAATGTTGTTGGTATAGCTTGTAAAAGCTTTATCCTGTCCATAAGTTTTCTTATATTGTTTGATTTAAGATTGCCTAATTGCCAGTTTCGTAAAGGTTCTTCGTAAATTAAATTAATGTAGGCTATTCCATTTTTTCTTTTTTGTTGTAAATAAAGTTGATTCGGTTTATATGCTCGAGAAAAGCGTGTTGTACATGACGTACGTCAATGTTGAACAAATAAATCCTGTCCGAAAATGATTTTGATACACCTGCTTGAGGCCATCCTTAAAAATATTTTGGTTTGCAGTAACAGCAAAAAAAAAAAAAAAAAGGGTCGGTAGGTAGGTCTATATTTTTTTTTTCAAGATTCAATGTAAAAAAAAAGAAGGATAATTTTGGTCATGGTGATTACGTCGGTATGAATTTAAACAAATTTGCATATGGTGACGTCACTGACTGGGTCTTCAACCCCCATGCCTTCGGGCGCACCATTGCGAACCTCATTCTGATACAGGTTATAGACCACAAACAATTTGAAATCTTTGTCAAAAAAAAAAACATATTTATTGCATTCATTCCAGCTGCATTGATTAGGGAAAAAAAATAGGCAGAATAAAAAAAAAAAAAAAAAAAGGAGCCACTAGATTTCAATGAAAGTGGATTTTCAGAGGGAAACAAATAAATTAAAATGACTAATCTCACCAGCGCCGCGCCGACCAATAAAACAGCGCGTTTGGCACCATTCGTTTACATTTGACCCATACTGTTACAAGCCCCCTTTCTGGTCTAGGGGCAGGAAAGGAGGATAACAAAAAGTTGCAGGGAGAGAGTGAGAGATTTGACCCATAAACATCTGCTATTATTAACGGAAATCAGTGAGGTCAAATGGCTAGGCGCATTGTAGGAAACTATAGGCCGATTAAGTAGTCCTGACATATTATGGAATGGTCGATTTTCTTTTGTGCAATTTAGTACATTTCGGTATGGGATGTGCTGTTTTATTGGTCAGCGCGGCGCTGGTGAGATTAGTTCGCGCCGCTCTGACCATTGGTTGGTGCCAAGCGTGCCGCACAAGCCTTCAAAAGTGAAGCCAAAACGTCTCGATCGCCCCCCAGAGGCCGGTCCTAGTATAGGTCATAAGCCCCGCCTCCCCATGTTATTCAACGGTACGTGAGACCAACTAAATAATTAAATTACACTTCACATATCTTTTTTCTAAAGATAGTTTCTGCCATTTAGTGTAGTTTCTATCACGTTGATGTAATTTCAAGTGTTTGTTTTTAAAATAAGTTAGTTTTTAGTTAGTTATTTGATAATATAAAAACGGTGCTGTGACATTATGATTGACAGCTGTGATTGACAGCTTCTCTGTGCGAAGTAGTCACTGAAGTACCAACGGACTTTTTTTCATAATGTTGACTATGTGATTAGTAGTTGTATTTACCTTATTTTAACAAGGTACTGCAATCAGCAGACATCATTGGAGAGGAACGGAGCAGACAAGGCCACTTAAGAAAAGTGCAGGGGCGTGTGCTTACGATTGATTCAGCGAGAGTGGGGGCGGGGCCTTGATTTCGCGGCTTTACTTCCTGCTCACGACTGCGCATGACTGGTCCCGAAAACGCTACTGCGCAGACTCAAGTTCCAATATGTCAGCGCCATATCGGGACGCTGGCGGCTTCAGTTCTCTCCAATGGAAAAGAGCGAAGGGGCGTCGTCCATCTTTTTTTACAGTCTATGGTTGGCGCAAGCAAACACTTCTCCCTGCGCTGTCGAGTCTGTCGCGCTCGCGCGTCTCGGTCCATTGAGCCACGCAGATTAAAAGTCAGCGCAGCGCGAACTCTGTAACACACCGCGCCGTTTCGTCCCCCTTTCGGTGTGTTTGGCTTCCCACACTTATGTGTGTTTGTTTGTCAGAGCCTGCAGTTGCTGTGTGACGCGCGTTTGCGGTGGGCATATTGTGACGAGCTGGACGCGCTCCGAGAAAAGGTCGTTAACATCGATTCCCCTATTCTCCTATTTGACCATTAAGAATTTCGAATAATGAGCGACTAAATGTAGGCTCATACAGACGTATTTCACAAGCAGCCGCGCCGCAGCCATCACCGAGCGCGAACCATTGACCGTGAATGAAACGAAGCGAACGCACAGGCCATAGTGTGACATGCGTAAACCAATGGTGTAAACATAATCATCATAGATGACGCCACGGGGTTTTATTTAAAAGAAAGAACGTAGCCTACGCAATTTATATTCACAATACTTACAATAATAAATTTATATTATTTTATTGCATTTGTATTAGTTGTTTGAAGAGTAAAAAAAAAATCGGTCGGTCTTAATGCAAGTTTACAACCGGCAAGTCGGTCGGACTAAAAGGGAAAATAAATAAATAATTGGATCGGTCCTAATTTGACAGGGTCGGTCGGGTTACGGCAAACAAGAATATTTTTAAGGATGGCCTGCTTGCCTTCCAAAGTAGCTACTAGTGTGCCATCATTATGACTACCGGTACATTTCTTCAATTTACCAAAAATTGTGCCAAGCACAAATGCTACCCACACAGATCTCATTATTCCTCTGAACCATAAAAGTGTCATGTTTCATCTGCATGCATGATAATTTAAATGTGAGACATCTGTTTGTCTGGGTTTGCTAAATCGTTTGAGCTTGCTGATGTTTTGGAAACGCATCAAATCTAAAAAAAAGAAAAGAAAAATCTGTCTGCACGGATCACTTTTGGTCCATTATGGTAATTTTAGGCTTTGTTATGAGGCTCTATGAATATTGAGAACAGACAACAAGAAGGATTTGAAGAATTTGCGCTCTCCAATGATCCAATGTCTGCTCTGAATACTATACTGAATTTTGTGTTTCACCTACAGGTGTTAAAACGCTGATTTGTTTGTATCACAAAATGTAAAATTTTGTAGTGAAAATGTTTGATATTGTGAGCTGAATAGGGAAAGAACAATGTTTATACTGTCTAATTTTACTTTGGCATTGTGTGAAATGGACTTTGGAACGGATTTGCATTCTTCCGAAATGCATTAGCCTTGCAGTTTCATAACAATGGTTTCATTTCCTCCCCCTGCCTGTTTTTGTGTTGTAGCGAATCAGCCATTAGTGAGTGAGACCTTCTGAAATGCATTTTTGAGAAACGCAGAATCACATGTTGTTTGAGTTTTAAATACTGTAGAAAAATAAAAAACACTTCTTTTACTTCTTTTACATATCACAAGACTGAATTTAAAACCTCTTAGTTGGCTACTAAATATAAATGATGTAAATGGCTATTGTTATTGCTACTGAAAAAATAACGCCTAATTATTAGTTTTACTTGTGTCTAACTTTTTTTGATATACAGTAGCTGTTTCCATTAGGGCTGGGGGAAAATGGATTAATGAATTTGCATCGATTCACAAATTTCAAATATCGATTTTCTAAAGTGTTACGCTTCTCTAACTTCGCAGTACTACTTTTGAGGAAAAAGTAGTAAACTATTGACACGTTAGAGTGTTATTAATTAGCCTGGTAATACCAGACTCTGCTACTTCACTTTGCTTCGTAGACAGAGTCTGGAATGGCATAGTAGAGAAGTGTTTTCTCTCTCGCTAGGGGGAGCTTGTCTGAAGTTTAAAATCATTGGTTACCCGTAAGCCAATCAGATAAGTTTATATATGACGTATGTTATGTGCCAACACAGCCGCATCGAACCACAGACATCATGCATCGAACTCAAATCTATGATCGAACTTCCACTGTAAACCTGCTGTAAACACTTGATGCGAGCGAAATACCGGAGTGAACATGGCTGTAAACGACTTTTGCAGATTATGCAAAGTTAATCTATGCATCCACGGTACAATCAGGGCCTCTAAACTGATATTTGAGAGTAGAGACGAGAAACAAAAAAATATTTGCAGCCAACTGTCAAAGTTAGGATTAGTTCTGTTAAACACAGCTCTTTGTTCATCTCGAGTCTGTCGGAAATGCTGCAACTTAATTGCAAGATTACAGCATGTCATGGCAATATTTAAGACCTGGAAAAGAAAGGAGACACTGACCTGTCAAAAGGCTCCCCAGTTTCTCGCTGACGATCGGTAACTTAATAGTTGATAAATTAAACTTTTCCCAAAGGGAGTATAGGGCCACAACATCACCTCCATTCAAAATGTTTAATACACACTCTTCTTGTTCGGGCTTCAGTTTGCTAATGCCGGGAATATTCTCCACAACAGACCGAATTGCATCCGCGTCTCCATATCCGCGGTCATTTTCGATTTCCCTACCTAATCTTAAACTCGGCGCTTAGCGACTACGTCACGGCTTTCAGCCCGCCCTCTGTTCGTTGATTGGCCAGCTGTTTTCAGGCCGGAGGAAAACTGAGAGATAGGTCGCTATCTCAGACTGAGTACAGAAGCGAAATGAAATTGAGCGGAAGTACGAAGTCTGACGTTGTCAGTCTAATTATTAATCACAATAAGCCGCGAAAAAGGACTCCCGCTGACGGACAGAGATGAAGCTCGAGCACAGATGCCGCCTCTCTGACGCATGCGATAGCAAATTCAGTTCTCTTTCACAGCTAATTGCACTTGCATGGTCAAATACACATATTTATGTCAAAAAAATGCACGTCATGTTGAGTATTCACATAAACACAGTCTGTTATGTCCTGCATGAATGTAAACAGTCGGGAGCAAATTAGATCTGTAACAGTATATTGAATACGTTCATTCTTAAAGTCCCCGTGAACCGGAAGGTTCAAACAACTTTTCTCCAGTGTTGTGATGTATTTCCAAATGAAACAGAATATTGAAAAGAGGGAAGGGTTTTACTTTAGCGCACCTCCTTACCATCCCTCGCTCATGGCAGACTGGCGGTTAGAGGGGAGTGGTTAAGGCTATTCAGATTTCAACCCAAGCCATCAAACTGACGTCAGAGCGAAAGCAAATGTTCAGATTTTGATTAAAGATTGAGTGGCACAGTGGCTTCTCCTACTGCAGCAACTTGCATTTTTCTTAGTGATATTTGGCCTCAGTTTATCAGGGAATGACGATTTTGTTTTCTCGCCGGATGGAAACAATGCTTTATTCGCAAATGTTTTATACAATTTTGCACGCAAGTTAAATTCGTAACTTTGGATTAACATAGCAAATGTTGCGTGCTGAGCAAAATGCCCTGTATTGGCTCAGAGCCTATGAATATCCAGTTCTGTAGGACACCTCACAGAAACTTAGTTAGAAAAAAAAGCATTGCTAGATGGGTTGGAAATGTTTATATTTGAGACTGGGGCCAAATTCTCAGCTGTGATCCATTTATTCTTTTTCCAGAACTTTGGTGACATCATTAAGGTCAGAGGTGAAGCTGAATTGGATTATTTTTAGTCAAGGATGTTTCCGTTTTTACCCAAGTTAGGCCCATTGAGCATGTGAGGGGGAGTGAGAGTCATTTCTCTGTTCCTAACATGTTTTTCTGTTCCTCTCTCCCTTTATTAAAGTGATGTGTCAGTGCTGATAAGTGCTTTAGTACACATTACTGTATTAATAATAATGTCTTATCAGCTTTTCCTCTCCTCCTTGGATGTTATTCTCAACCCTGTGCATTAATCAGCACTGATAAACCAACTCCTTACTTGTAAAAATGTGGGCACAGACACATTACACGTTTGAGCAGAATCATGACTGCTTAGTCTACTGTAGTCTTTTTAATAATGCATGTTTAGTCAAATTAAAAAGTGGGCTAATAGCAGGAATGTGAAGGCGGTTGTTTTCATTACTTAAGTATGACAGGCCCTCACTTTAAGTGTGGGATGTTTCAGAGAAATGGCTACTCAAAACATTACCTACTTTGTGGTCTAATGTCTGCCTGATTGTTTTTTGTGTGAGTGAATCGCCTCTCTGATAGCCTTAAGGAGTGTGTGGATGTTATGGAAAGACATGAACCAGAGCAGTATTGCTTCATATTTGGTATTGCCTGCTGGTGGATGTTTACACAGTCACAGAGTCAGTTACACCAGGGTCATTAAGAGTCATTTATGTTGCAGTTGGAATGCTCAACAAATCGAATGTTTGCTCTTATTGGAGAATCAATACGACTGACTTGTAAAGCTGGTATAGGAGAGAGTGTTTAACATAATGTAGGCCTACATATTTACTTTAAATATTACAAACATGCCAGCGCAAAGAAAAGAACAAATATTGTTTGTTCTGTTTTGAATTTGAATGAACCATCATCCTTGTTGTAACACAGATCCACATCTTAACCAATCTAGTTTCTCCATGTGTGCTTTTCATGGGCTGACAGGAATGTGAGTAATTCAGGGTCAGAGGTCAGAATCTGAATTTATGTAGTCCTTCTAGACCGATGCTGGTCTTATTCAACATGTATGTGACGTGTACAGGATGCATATGGATATTTGATGCAATACAATGGCCTATTATTCACCATCTGAATTGTTGCTCAGACAATGTTTTTCTCAATTTAGCAGCACTCATTTCTCGTTTGTGGCATTGCTGTTAAATCCTTCCCCCTCCCATTCACCCAGCTGGCTATAATGGTTTTTCCCACCTGCTAAGTGCTAACCCTGCCATCGAGACACCGGGGTGGAGGGAATTTCACGCTTTACACACAATGCGTTGTGAAACTTAGAAACCGCACAAACACAGATGCTGGGCAACCGTTGGCTTTTTAGTTTTCATTTGTACATTTTCAGTTTGCATTTTCACAGGGACTTTCTTAGGAAAACAACTTGCAAAACAGTAAATGCTGGGTCGGTTCCCTTAATACGGAAAGCACTGAATCTTGTTCTAAACAAGTAATACACAGACACTTTTTTTTCCCTCATGTTGTGTCATCAAAGCTCTCTCATGGCTAAATAAATGACTTTTTTTATAGCCCCAAACAAATGTCTATCACTTGTTTAGTCTCGGTTACCTCCGTGTTAATGATCAGAGCATTTCATGCGTAGTCGATAATGTATTGCTCTTCATTGTTGTCAGATCTTCATTATAAATTCATATAGATGTTGTAAATAAATGGGCACTTTACAAAAAAGTGCTGTGGCTGTAATGTTACAATCGTTTCAGATGGTTGTATATGACTATCATTAAATTGGGACCATGGTTTATATAATCATACTCCAAAGTACCTCAATTACTTCAAAGATTCATGGTCAACCATGGTACCTGCCCAAAAAATATGTGTTTGGTACTTTTTTGTGCTTTTGGTAGCAGACATAATGTTATGGTTTCAGATATTATTTGTGTGTTCATCATTCTGTAATGCATCTGAGTTACACTTATTTAGTAATATTCATTGCTGATTAATTTGTGTGGTTAGTGACTCATTGTCAGTTCTATAATTGGTGTTCAGTGTTACAGTGCTTAACTACACCTGTGCATACAAACTGAAAGGAAAGTGGGTGTAAAGTTTCTTTCTCTGCAGCATGTGTTGGGTTTGGTTTTTGAGGTGGCTGTGTGAATAACAATGTTTTATTCGTACAGGAAAGCAAGGAGGAATGAGGAGAAAGAAGAACTTGTACACTGATTCATGTAGAGGAACATACTTGGCATAACGAAACAGTCGATACTGAGAACTTAAAAAAAAAAAAAAAAGGTATCGGCTGAAAAAGGATAGTGATGGTGCTCTCAACTACAAAACAGAACAGGTTTTTTCTTCAAGGAAATAGTTGTTAATCTTGTGTAGTACAAGTAAATTGGCTATATTAGTCTATATTATTTGGCAAAATGTTAGTATGAAAAGTCAGTTTGTTGAAAAACTGCTATCAGAAAACAGACGCTAGTTGAGTTTCCCAGAGGAATCATTAACCACGTTTCCACTGTCAGATTAAAAGCGAGCGTGCTAGTGCATGCCAGGGCCAGTCGTGTTTCCACTGCCACTGGACATCCTCGGGGCCAACGGCCGATGGGGGTTCGGCCCACCAAATACCATGGTCCAAAGTGGGCCAACTGGGGCTTTGAGGAGTAGGGTTGAGACTCTTCTGGAAGAGAGAAGAGAATGTTGATTTCTTGTTATCATTGGTGTCTGAGAACAGATTTATTCGTATATTCAATACAAACAAAAGAAAACAGCGCTCTGTACGCTGTTTCAAGCTCTTCAGATCGCACAATCTTTTATACAGATTATCATTTTTATTCATTTTCCACTGAATTATGCGATCTGAAGAGTTTGAAACAGCGTACAGAGCTCTGTTTTCTTTTGTGCGTGTCTGAGTCGAGCTCATTCGCTCTGGAGTTGTCAATCATATTATGGCTTCATAACTCCTGCCTTCTGCACATAAACTGAGAAAAACGTTTCTACAGATGAAACATGAAGCCAAATAAATATATAATTATGACGATATATGTTCTGTGTGTGTTTTTCATGCGGCCCAGTGTCTTTTTATAACAATTTAGGATAAGAAATGCTTACAAATGCTAAGCAGAGAAATGCTAAGCAGGTGTAGCGTTTTATAAAACCACAAATAATGCAGTCTGCCCATTATTTAATCAAAATCCACTTTAGATCGCACTCGATGATTGTTTCGTGTAGTACCAAACTTTATTTATCTTAATTTACTGTTGTGTGTTGTGCAGCAGACGAGGGTAAAGCCAAATGAGATGAGAGGAAACATGTATTCTCGCCTCGGTCAGCGCCACTTATCGTGCTGGTGTAAATTAGCTGAAGGCAATCAATCATTTCGTGGTCAGCGTTAAAGGTCCAATATGTAATAATTTTGTAATAAAATATCCAAAAATCACTTGCACAGTGTGATATATTTCCTGCAGTTGTGTACTTACAATATCCCAAAAGTCTCCAAAGATTTTTTATTTCAGAGAAATTCCAATTTTAAATAAGTGGCAGTCCCGGCCAACAAATGTCGCCTGTCAATGACGCAATATCCGCCTTAACCTCGGTTTCCGCTCGCACTGCCATGGCCATGACGTAACCATGGCGACAGACGTGGACAACTGCTAGTGCGTAACGTTTAGCGGCACGCAGTTCTTGTTTCGTTCAAACATAGACCATGGCAAGCAGACTTTGGGACAAACAAGGAGAACTAAAATGAGGATCAATATCAGCGTGGCGTTTTTGAGATGCCGAGAGCTCCACGTCCGCGACTAACTTGGACTTGACAGAGCTTCACGAGTCACGACTTGACAGCTTTATTAGACAGGTGAGCAAATGTACTACATACAACAAATCAATGTTATAACGTTAGCTCAACATGATGAAATGTTAGAATATGGTCAGTATGTTATTCTAATGTTGATCTAGCTTACCTTGCTAGTTTCGTATAGCAAACGAACTAACACATAGAATAACGTTATAACTTTCAACACACATTTAAATGCAGTTTAGTGTGATAGTGTTACATAGACCAAGTGAAGCAGCGCTGCAATACCTCACAAGTTTAATTCGTCTAATAAACTGACCTGTGTGTGTAATCCAGCTCTAAATGTCCTTATTCCTTTCTATTCGCGGGACTCGCGTGTAAGTCCCGCGGATAGTATCACTTACAGTGTTATGAAGCAGGTCGCGATTGCTAAAGAGACGATATCTGTCTCTTTCGCAATCGCGACCTGCTTCATAACACTGTAATGTTAAAAAACATGAAGGTTTGCACTCATCCATAAACATTATTATATCCATCAGCTTGACAGCAAGTCCCATCATTCAGCTGTTCACTGCGTCATACACATACGCCTTTGTTATTGTTGGAAACTGCGCCCTCTTGTGGCGAAAAAACTTACATATTGTATCTTTAAGTCAATTTGGCACACACTCTCTGTTTTTATTATTAACAATTAATCAATCGTCGATTAATCGTTAACATAGTGTAATATCTAAATGTTTGACTTAATTTATTTTAGTTTTTTACCATATTGGAATCGAAACTGGGAATCAATAAGAATTAGAATCGATAAGCAGAATCGGAATCGGTAAAATTCAAACGGTATGGTAATCCAATTCGGTATGAACCGGTATACCACCCAGCACTAAAATCATATATGATTTCTATGATTGTGCACTTTATTCATGTCTCTTCAGGGCTAGCTGAAGCTGTTTGTAATGGGTGATTTTTCAGATTTAGTCAGAGCATCTGAGAAGCCTGTGTAGAATTAGTTTAAGGATTTGAAACTTCTGATGCCAGGCTGTGAGAGCATGGAAATAAACTGTAATTACATTGCAATAATGTTTTCCCCCCATATTTCATTTGTAGGTTTATTTTGATTTTATCGGAAAAAAAAACTAACTTAATTACACAACCATATTTAGCCTGAAGGTTTTTTTTCTTTTTTCAAAAAGTTGTACTTTTATAAGTGAAAATGAAAGTGGATGTCATATTTTTAGATGGGACATGTCAGCATCATGTGTGCAAGAAAGTAGTTTCTAGATTTTATTGACTTGATTCAGTGATCCAGTGGTCAGGACTTCAACCAACTGAAGTGTGACCTTGGTCTCCTGACTCAAAGGACTCAGTCCATTGCCATAATCAGAACTCTATGTACGTGTGTGTCTGTCTCTCAAAGAGGAAATGCCATTGTCCAAGAATAAACATTCCTGCCCTTCTACTCAGATCAGCCAATTGCAGACCACAGCACACCGCCCCTGACTGGAACCTATTGGGCAGTTTGAATCTACTTTAATTTGAATGTAGTGAGAGCAGATGAGAGCTATGGATGGGTTGGAGGGAAGTCAAAGACGATGAGAAAGGACGTTGGAATGTCAGGGAGAAGAGGAAGAAAGAGTGACGTCTCTAATGTCCTGTTCGAGTGAATTCACTGTGGAGAGCGGATGGTATATGTGTGAATGTTCTGGCCTTTAATGGTCTCTGCACTTCACTTCACGCATATAATGAGACCACATTGAAAATCTGGGAATCAGAGTCAGATATAAAACCTGGAAATTAGCAGTTTTAGAATTGACGACAAAAAATAACATGATGTAAAATTGTTAAAAAGTAGTATCAGAAATTCATCTAAATGTTTATATATTATATTATTTGGACCTTCTTTTATGATGGTGGTGGTGTTTTTTCGTCAGAATGTATATGAAGCTTTCATAACCTCAATATGCAGCCAATATGTCCTCATCACATAACTAAAGTTTTGAAATCTCATCATCCCAAATCGCAGGAAATGCATAATTGGTGACCCTAAACTTGTGTCGACAGGACCACGTGATCTGCCCTTTTAAGAATGTGTTAAGCAACCTGAGGTGTAGATAAATCAAGCTAAAAATCTCGACAAAAATACATGTTTTGGCAGCTTGTCACTTTTTAGTTTCTGTTAGGAAGTAGGCCTATTGCATTTCAAGTTTCTTGTAATTTGCTTGAGGTTTTTGCACTTGATTGTTTTCTCGCTTTGCAGAAGTGTGATAAAGTTTTCTTTATTAGCATTCATGTGGTTATATCTCATATCTGTTGCGTAGCTCTTTCCTCTTTCAGATATTATATGCTTTTGCATAATAGGTTCATATAATCTCATTGTAAGTCTGATGCTGCATTGAGCTGTATCAACAGGACAATCTCTGAACAGGAAATTATTTCTTTCACAGATTTTCCTTATCAGTAATTTATTTACAGAAACACGTTTGAGGAAGCGTATCTATTAGACCAGTAACACTAAACAAAGATGTAAATTCTTGACCAATGTGTTGTGGTAAAAGTCTTAAATGTATTTGCCATTAAACCAAAAGTTGTGTTATTCAGCTAGCTAGCTATAAATTAGAGTTAAAGGATCACAATCTCGATTCAAACACCCACGCGATCTTATTTCTAAATGACGGCTATGTCTATTAAATCTTTGATCACAGTGAGCATTCAGACCTGCGTTGATGTGTATCAATCAGTATGAAACCGCTTCACAAACAGTCTTTTCAACCACAGTATCATTATTTCTGTTACAATACCAGTAATTCAAATTGTCACAGAGGTGCTGGGATAAAAGTTTATAGTTCAGCTCAATCTGGTTATGTTATTTATGTATGTTATTTTAGTGGGACCATCCTCCTTACCCAGCTCTACTATAAACGTTGTTATGATTTGCTCAGCATTTTTTTGGGGGGCCGATTAATGATCTGCCTGACATGTTGGCATTTTGGGGAATCAGACATGTCTAACATATCTGTATGTTATTTCCAGAAAGATTCTTGCGAAGGCACTTGCTTTTTTAGAATGTGAGGTATCCAGATTGTCTTTCATATTATCAAAAGAGGAACAGGATAATGACAAGCATAGTGAAAAAACAGAAGTGAGGAAAAAGACCATGAAAGTGAAGGAGTGAATAGAGTATCTGCAAACATTCCATTCTTGTTAAACACTGATTGTGCCACTCAGGATGGGTGGAGCTAAATAGTTCTTAAGGAAGGTTGTGTGTTTGGTGTATGGTGTGTATTTATTATTTGTGTGTATATTCCCGTATACAGGGCACCTCCTGCTGGTGCTTTGGTGTACATGCAGGCAGGTTTTACATGACTTGTAAGGGGTTTAAAATATCAGTCATCTTTTCCATTGACATATTTGTTACCATTTCTTTTAGCCAACGTCCTATACTTACTCTTCCAATTTAAAGAAATAAGCCGTTTTGCTTAAAGAAAGCATGTATTTATAAATATACACTCTTTCTTTTTTATCTTGATCTCCTTAGGAAATGCATGTAAGAGAGTAAAGGTGACAATGGGATGTTAACATCAAGAATCTTCGCTTTCATTTCTTTCACAGCTTTCCAAAATGTTTTGACTTCTTCGCACTCCCATATGCAATGATATAATGTACCTTTAGACTCACTGCATCTTAGGCAAGTGTCTGGGACATTTTCATTATATTTATGCAGTACAACTGGAGTTATATTAATCCGCATCAACCACTTATATTGTAGCAGTTTCAGACGTGTGTTCATTGTTTTGTGATTGAGCCTCTTTGCATGCTTCCATCCAGTCCTCCATCTGAATATCCTCGTTAATATCCAATCTCCAGGCTTCCAGTTTGTAGTTTGAAGAGTCCTTAGATCCTGACACCAGCATATTGTATAATGATGAAATTAAGCCTTTACTTGAACAATTTCTTGTCATTTCTTTTTCTAAGATAGATAATGTTGGCATATCCAGAGAATTATTGTGTGATTTGAGTATGAAATTTCGTATTTGTAGATACTTAAAAAAATGTTTTTTAGGAATATTATATGTATTGACTATTTCCTCAAATTACATAAGAGTGTTGTTAACATATAGATCTGCTATCTTATCTGCCCAAATCTTGAAACCTGCGTCCAAACTGCCTGGTTTAAACTTTGTATTGCCCCAAATGGGACTAAAACCAGATAAAGGGTAAGAGACACCTAAAAATTTCTTCACATCACACCATACGGCAATCATATTTATAACTATAGGATTAAAAAAAATATATATATATCTTTAAATTCTGATAAATATAAATATAAAGGCAGATCCGATTTGATAGCAGAAGATTCTATTTCCACCCATGGTGGGCAGTCTTGAGATAGAAAATAAAACAATGTTCTAAGTTGAACAGCCCAATAATACCAAAGAAGATTAGGACACTGCAGCCCTCCTCTCTCAAATGGCAAGTACAAAAGTGTCAGATGGAGTCTGGAACATCTGTTATTCCATATTAATTTAGAGAATATTTTTTTAAGTCTTTGAAAAAGAGTTTTAGGGGGAGGCAGAGGGATGTTCTGGAATAAATATAAAAAAATTGGCAAAACATTCATTTTAAATAATAAGTAGATCAACTTCACCAGCTAATTACTCCTGGACAGCGATGCCATAGAAATATACAGAGCGACCGCAAAAACGGAAGTTCAAAGACAATATTCTAAAGATGGCGGCGCCCTCGTTTCTCTGGTGCATAAGGTCTATAGAGCAACTAACATTTTCAAGAATTGGATCATAATTTACTTGCACAATTTCTTCTAATTTTGGTACAATTTTTACACTTAGGTATGTGAAACAATCAACAATATTGAAGGTTGCAGCACACTTACTAGGTTGCTGTCTGTCAATCTCATTTAGATATAGAATGGAACTTTTAGAATTATTAATTTTGTATCCAGAAATTTTTCCTAATGTATAAATATAAATTATTAATATCTAATAACGCAGGTATTGATGTATCAAGATGTTTTAGAAAAAGAATTACATCATCAGCGAATAATGATATTTTATGTCTATCTGTCTAATTCCACATGTCTTTTTACTGCTATTGCAAAAGGCTCGATGGAGATGGCAAAAAGAAGAGAAAGGAGTGAACCTTGTCTGCACCCTCTTGATATGCTAAATGGTTTTGAAACCATTGTCAACACTTCTGCTGTAGGGCTATTATAGAGGAACCTTAACCCACTTGCAATACCCCTCTCCAAATAAAACAAATAAGACCATTCAACCCTATCAAATGCTTTTTCGGCTTCCAATGATAGTAGAGCTGTATCTCGTTTACCCCTCTGTTCATGAAGAATATTTAGGACTCTTCGAACATTATGAAATCCTTGTCTGCGTTGTATGAAACCATTCTGATCTTCACCTATTAAATTTGGTAGAATACCTTCTTAACTCTTAGCTAGGACTTTACATAATATTTTTGTATCGGAATTTAACAAGCTAATTGGCCGCATATTTTCAGGGTGTCACAGTTTTAAGGAATCCAGCATGTAATAATAGGGTTGTGTGCAAAATGTGCAATAGAGCTATATGTTATATTTTTATAATAAATAATCAATAACTGTACTGTTTTAATGGAAAGTGGAGTCATGTAAAGCAGTGTGATTGTAACCTGCTATGTGTTTTGCAGGATCTGCTGATCGTGTACTCGTACCTCCATGGCATGGAAGCACTGTCCAACTTGAGGGAACACCAGCTCCGGTACGAGACCACTGTTTGTGTCTATGTGTGTGTGACGGTACTTTCATTCCTATCACAGAGTAAGTGTACTTAACACTGTTTATTTCATTTGCAGGTTGATGTGTGAGACAGTTCGATATGAACAGCATGAAGCTAATGAGGTTTTATACTAGTGAGTATCCAAACACACACACTCGATTCACTCTCACAAAGGCTGTCAGAAAATGTATTTCTATCTAGGTCAGTTTATCAGAGGTTTACATCAAAGTCACGAGGATGATTTTGTCCACACACACATCTGCTCACTCTCCCTCTGTCTCAGACACAAACACACACCGACATCTGTCTAGTGCTCACTTCATTTAAATCTGTAACGTCCATCTACAGACGGGATTAAGCTTCTAAAGGCTTTTTGAATATAGACACACACTCTGCCTGTTGAAATGAAACATTCTGTTCAGGAGCCCCTGTTTGCTTGGGTTACTGCTAAAGTAATTAAAGCAATGTTCGGGTACATTACATGTTAAGCTCATCAACACTATTAGTGACACAATATCAGTTACTTACCACAGAATATATTTCTGAGTTGTGAAAAACTTGTGACTAGAAGCACATGGGGCCAGGCAATAAACATTAAAATACGCACTGTTTGAAGAGTAAAACCACAAGACTTAAACAGTATACATGTTGCCATGAGACTAGTGTGATAAAATCTAGTTATATTTAAACTTTCGACTTAATTGGCATGGCAAAGTATCTATTTTCACCTGTTGATGTGTCAAAAAGGGACTGTTTACATGCATTTGTTTGGCATTATATCAGTAACGCGTTACCAGAAATTCATCCACCTGACTAAGGATGATTTTGACAACTTTACAGCTCTATAATAAACAGGGTCTTTTGAATAATTTGTGATGTAACAAAAATACAAGCTTCATGTTCACACTTAACATGTACTTTTATTGCAAATGAATTGCTGTGTTAATGAACATTACCTGATTATATTGACTGTTCAAGTAAATGTGAAGTCATGCTAGCTCAACAAAATCTGGAACATTCCCCATTACTTACTTCCCCCTTCTTTTTACCCCCCATTTTTCTAACGGTTATTTGCATTACATATACACTGTGGTGCAATGCCTGAATTAACCAAGCTGTCAGTCTGTGCTTTCCAAAACATACAAAATCAGTCATTTTGCTGCTTTTCATTTGGGAATTGTGTTGTGCAAATGTGTAGGCTCGTACGGTTTCCCCTCAGCATAGTTTGAAAACCACCAGTCTGGCATGCCCAAGGACCACCAACAGTCAGTGCATCAACGTAATCGACTTTAGCCCAAAGTATACTTCAGTTTCAGACACGAACACTGTGTATGCATACATCTGAACGCACAGCCAATCAAAGTATTTATATATATATATATATATATATATATATATATATATATATATTAGGGCTGTCAAACGATTAATCACGATTAATCGCATCCAAAATAAAAAGTTTGTGTTTACATAATATATGTGTGTGTACTGTGTATAATTATTTTGTATATTAATGCGCACATGTATATATTTAAGAAAAATGTTATTTATATATAAAATGTTTATATTTATATAAAATATACATTATATATAGGCTACATTCAGTCTATTTACAGCATATACATGCAAATATTTCTTAAATACACATGCATGTGTGGGTATTTTTTGTATTAAAAATAATTATACACAGTACACACACATATATTATGTAAACACAAACTTTTATTTTGGATGCGATTAATCATTTGACAGCTCTAATATATATACATATATAAAACAGCTCTAATATATAAATATACATATATATATATATATATATATATATATATATATATATATTGTATGTGTGTATGCATAATAAATGCTGTTTATTTAGATATTTTACTTTAGATATTTGTTGTTTCTAGAGCACCAAATAATCATAATATAATGATTTCTGAATGATTTGAGAAATTGCTCCTAAAAATTTAGCTTTGCAGGAATAAATTATATTTTAAAATATATTAAAATTGGAAAGTGTTATTTTCAATTGCTATAATATTTCATAATATTACAGGTTTTTTTTTTTGTGTGTGTTCTTGAACAATTAAATGCAGCCCTGGTGAGCATAAAATAGTTGCTTCGAAAACATAAAATCTTACTGACCTCAAACTTTTGAACCATAATATATATCCGGATCACAGTCCTTACATATTTAAGCTAATGTCCTCTGTGTTGTTTGTAAAACAGTTTTTGTATATTGTTCACTATTCACTATTGGACACAGTGCAAGATGAGTTTGTTAAAAGTGGACAAGACCTCATGCGGATAGTAAAAAGTCTGGCTATGTGAGACTTGCAAACCACTGGTGCCTCCTTGCTCTGAGAACTACTGAATTGACCAAAAAACATTCACCCACATTTGCATGATTCATCACATTTGTTTCCTTTGCCCAACGTGGCATGTGTGTTGTTAGGTCCCTTCTCCACCCGGAATATAATAGTAAGAATGGACTAAAATAAATGTTGAGTTTTTGTGCGTATGTGTGTGTAATGTTGTCATATTTGTTTGTGTGTTATAGTCCTGATGACATTGGGACCTGCTGGTATATCCTCCTGTCTGGCTCTGTCTTTATAAAGGAGTCTATGTTTCTTCCCCGCAGCAGGTATGAGTCTTTGTTTGAGTTTGGTTTGCCCCATTGGTTCCTCACTGTGTCTTATATAGTGTTTTGTGTGATGTGTGCGGTTTCATTTCAGTTTTGGTAAGCGTTCTGCCGGTAGTTTACGTCGTGGTTGTGAGTGTATCGTCCTTGAGGCTTCAGAAATGATTGTGGTGAGTTGTACAGTATTTGTATAGGTGCAATAAGCCATGTATCAGGTAGATGGGGATACAGTTATCCACTCTCTGTCTCTCCCAGGTGGACTACATGGACGACAACGACGAGTATTTCCAAAGACAAGTATCTCATCGACAGTCCAGGAGAAGATTCCGCAAGATAAACCAGCGTGGAGAACGACAGACTATAATTGATACGGTTGATCATTATCCTGTCAGCAAGCCCCCTCTGCCACCAGGATACAACTCGGTTCGTTCACACACACACACACACACACACACATATATATATATATATATACCGGTATATATATATACCATTTTAAATCTGCCCTTTTCATCAAATTATGAATATATAAATAGTTGCAACTTCTAAGGTGTGGTCACATTAGCAAAATATTTTTGCAAAAGTCACTTTCACAGAAGTCACTTTCAAACTAAGCAGCTTTCTGTTGGTCATTGTGGCGAATTTGTGTGATCTCCTGCAGATCGTGTGAATTCCTATTGAAATGTCAGCAAATTACACAAATTGCCGAACAATGGTAAATGTGACTGCACCTTAACTCTTTATTTCACGTTATTTGGTTTTAAGTCGGTGTGTGCATCTTAACAAGTTGGAGCTTACTTCTATCACTCATCTTGTGTTACGCTTTAAAATTTAAATATGTGAAGTCACTGTATTTTGTATTAAATTAACATGTGGAATGTGTATTAATGTGTTTTTAATTTTGTCTTGCTGCAGGAATGCTCCAAATCCCAGGTAACTTACCTTTTTAGTACTAACAAATAATAATCTTTCACATTTTTATTAAATACTTTATCCTGTGAGCTTTATATGCAGAAACAACTAAGTAAACCATTGATAGGTTGATTCCCTCAAAAGGTGTAAACACTTTGACACTGTGGCACTTTTAATGTTATTCCAACATAGTTAAATTGATGCAAGTTCTCAAATTTGATAACCATATAATTCTCATTATTTTGATAGTAGCACAGAAAGTACACTGCAGCTTTCGCATGCATGTTTAGAGACTTGTCTAGTTAAGCTGAAAGTATACTTCCTGTGTCTGCATGCCACTTTGGCTTGCAGTATTTTCGTAATCCGCACAGTCCGCTTATATCTGCACACACTTTTGGTCTGCGCCCGATTTTTGTAATTGTTGTTAGCACAGTCCGCTGATATCCGGCCATGCCTTTGGTGTGCAGACTTTTGTGTAGACTACAGGGCATGTGTGAGTGATTTGAGGACTCAAAAACAAAGGTCCATTAGGTATTGCACATCCGCTAATCTGCGCTCATGGTCAATGGAGTATACTTTGAAAGGCTTGCAAAAAATTCAGTATTTACCCAATATTTATGTGTGCTATACTTTTAGCAGTATACAAGCAGCAAACTCTATTAGAATCAATGAGTGGTGTCTTCCACGCACATTTTGACCCTGTTTACACCTGTGATCGGATCTCTGAAGACGCATCTTAATACCAGGTGGAAACAGAGCCTTTGTCGGACAGAGTTACTGCCTGTATAGAGTGTTACTCTATATAGAGTGCTGCCTTAGAAGACAGCAGCCCATGTAGACAACAAGACAGATCACTAGGTTTTGGAACAGAGCCATAGTCTTGGCTAGATTCTTAGCAAGTTTAATCTGGTAAAAGCATCCCTATCTTCTTTTCAATCACTCACAGTTTCTCCCCTGTGGCACTTTGAGCATTTAGTCTCTCTCTGCATTAGCTTTTTTTTTTTTTTTTTACTATCTTCTGTCTTGTAATGGAACTGGTAATGATTGACAACAGGGGGTGGGCTCTTGACAGATATATGTGCCATCCTGATTGTTCAGTGAGCTGCCAGTCATTGCAGGGTTGACCCTGGTGACTGGTTTAGTGGGGCAGTGGGTGTCAACCATCCCCCACCCCCTCCCCTCCGCTTAAACAATACCAGCCTCTTGATAATCCCATGATCTTGTGTGTGAATGGGACAGAGGGGCAGGGTCTGATGAAAATTGTCTGCAGAAGCATCCCTCTGCCAGAGTGCTGTCTGTTACTGTGGCGATGGGCAGATTTCAGTAGAGAGAGGGATGCTCTCTCTGAGAGTGCGCACTGGGGAGAGAAACATCAAGTAGGTGCAGTTAGAACAGTTAGTCAGATAATGTTTTAGACAGATAATGTTTTAGAGGTTAGTTTAAGTGCACAGAGGATGGTTGGACATTCAGTATTGAAGGCTATGAGACAGATAGTTCTGTCTCATGGCTATGGAGTCAGGGGACAGGAGACCAGGACTGTGAGTATCTCTCTCACACGCAAACACGCTCTCAAAAGCCTCACAAAAAGCCTGTGGACAACAATTGCTAAACTCAAGCATGTATTCATTAATTCTTTAAATAAAAATGCATATGCATGGATTCTTTTAGTCATGCTACATTTTATGAAGCATTATTTATTGATTTTGATAGATGGACACATTTTTGTCATTATCGGTATACAAGCAGAAATTGAATTTGAATAAACAAATAGTGACAAAATATATTATGAATTGAACAGAGTTATGAGTATTGAATTTAATGAGTTGGTCTGTTTTAGGTGTTGATGTTATTTTGAATTAATAATTAAATTGAAATCTACATATATATATTTTTCTGGTTTTGTTGTGCGATTTAATTTGTATTTGTATTTTTACATACCTTTTTAGATATGTTTTAGCAGTATGTTTTATTATGTTTTAATACATATAATTTTATATGTTGTATACAAGTGATTTGTTTTGCGAGGTCACATTATTGAGTTTTTGAGTTGCGTGTATGTATTCTACATGTGATTTTTGTTATAGGGTCACTGTATGTAGGCCATCTGATCTAGGGCATCAGTACATGAACCCATCAACTTTACTGTAGTAAGCCTCAGGGTGTTTTACAGTAGGGTGTTAGGGAGGGGGGTATCTGTGTATTAGCAAATATAATCATTATTTTGATTCATTAACTGATGAAAGCTTCATTCATTACTCCATACATTAGTCCCTGCAAATGCCCTGCATTTAGAATCATTGAAGTTTTTTTTTTGCTGTAGGTGTGTTTGTTTTTATTGTGATTGAAAGGCCTGGAATAAGTCAATTACATTATTTAAGGACCCATGTGCAAACACTAAAAAGTCATGAAAAACACTATAGTGAATCATAAATGACTGATGTTCATGATTGGTTTGTGCCTCACTGCTAGCAATAATACTTCAGTGAGTGTTTATTTTTTATCAAAAAATGACTAAAATCAGTGTCAGTAGATGGATTATTAGATGTTTTAAAACGCTACCATTCAGCTGAACTTGTTTGCGTGTGAGAACACATCATCCATTCCACTAAAGAGTAATTGTGCTGACAATCACACAGGGGTTTAAAATTAATCCTTGGGGGGGAAAACTCTATATTTGCACAAATTCTCACAAGCTTTTATCAGGAAACAATTGCTGTGCTGTCTTTATGCATATACATGGTTAACATAACATTTGGAACAATGTCTTGCATGTAAAATATTTTAAATAGTATATATATATTTTTTAAATAATTATTATACATGGAGTTTTAATCATATTATTTGAGATCTACATAGAATATTTGTATTTTTAAATATGTATTTGTCACTGTAGTTTACACTAACTTAAAAAAAGCTAAAAGGTGTTGAAAAAGAAATGCTGACCAGTCACAGGACCTGAAATATGAAATGTCACTTATATACATTGAAAGCTAAAATCTGTTTTTAATTTACTTTATATAATAATAATAATAATGTTTTTAAACAATTTATTTATTTTTTTATCAGTTTTTAATTTTGTAACTGTATATGTTTCTCTTTTAGCTACCTGCCGACTTCTCAAAGCTTCACCCCTCAGACAGTTGCCACTCCCATATGACTTCCAGCCAATCACGTTCCAGCATCGCTAGTGATTCGGGAAGTAGCAGCCTATCAGATATTTACCAGGTGATAAAAGACTCAGTTTCTATCCCTCTAGAAAGCAATCTCCTTACACGCTACAACCGAAGCACATCCTGACAGATTTAGTGTGAACATCTGGGACACACACTCACACGCATTTAAATCCTGTTCTGTAGAGTATACCCCCCCAACCCCCTCCGCTCTGGTCCATCTGTCACCTCTCCATAACCTATTCATGTCAGTCCTCAAGCACTCTCACCTTTTGATCCACAGATCAGCATTACACATGCACACACAAACATCCACGGCATGCGCAAACACAGTCACCTCGAAGTGTCAACACATTTCTACATGTACACACATGCACACACATGCACAAGCAAATCATATTCACGGGATTTGTTTTGTTTATTTGGACATGCGGATCACAAAGGGCAGAAAGCTGTTAAACCACAAATCAAATGTGAACATCGCTAGCAGAAAATTTGTGAAGAAACAAACAATTTGAGCTCACCGTTTCTTTTACAGGCCACTGAGAGTGAGTGTGGGGACATGGATCTGAGTGGGCTTCCTGAAACAGCGGTGGACTCAGACGAAGATGATGATGATGAAGACGTAGGGAGGGGAACGGACCCTCTTATGAGTCGAGATATTGTGAGAGACTGTCTGGAGAAAGATCCGATGGACCGTACAGATGATGACATTGGTAAACCTTTGTTGTTTGAATTGTTCAGTGATGGAAATCCACTATGCTACATTTTCACTTTCATTTTCACTTTCGATTTCATTTTCTTCTCTTTCTGTATACAGAGCAGTTGCTGGAGTTTGTGCAGCAGCTCCCTGCATTTGCCAGTCTGAGTGTTTCAGTGCGGAGGGAACTCTGTGCTGTCATGGTGTTTGCGGTCGTGGAACGGGCTGGAACCATCGTGCTCAACCACGGTGAAGAGGTGAGACTGGACCCATTGCAGCATTTCATCTCATCATTTGTGTTCAGTTGATAACAAGCAAGTGTGTGTGTGTGTGTTTTAGCTGGACTCATGGTCAGTCATTCTGAATGGAGCAGTTGAGGTGATCAATCCAGATGGCCGCTCTGAGAGTGTGTGTATGGGTGGAAGTTTTGGCGTCTCCCCTTCTTTGGAGAAACAACTGATGACTGGAGTCATGAGGACCAAAGTGGACGACTGTCAGGTAAGAGTGTCTACTAAAGGTGAATATCCAGCAGCTCATTAATGTCAATAAATTTAGTGTAGAAACGCTTTTTTTTTTTTTTACTTGAATATTTCCTATTCAAGATGATTATCGTCTATTAAATAAAAGTTCCTATTCAAGCTTTATTTTTAATGCAAATTTTCACCATAAAATGGTGACGCACAAAAACCACCAGTTAACATTATTATTTGTCTGTGTGTGTGTGTAGTTCGTGTGTATTGCCCAACAGGACTACTGCTGCATTCTGAATCAGGTTGAGCAGAACACACAGCGAGTGGAGGAGGAAGGAGAAATCGTCATGGTGAAAGAACACCGAGAACTTGACCGGACGGGCACCCGCAAGGGACACATTGTTGTCAAGGTAAGCGTTTTTTGGAAAAATCTGAATGACTTAAAAAAAAAAAAAAAAGAAGTGCTCTACTTAGAAATCAGATTTCAGCTTTACAGTCTGGTCTAATTTAAAGCTGCAATATGTAACTTTTTCTGTGTTCAAAATTATATAATAAGTGAGTACATCATGAATCCATTTTCTAAACCGTGTTTTTGTCTAATCCTGAATCACTACTACAGTACACCTGTAATAAGTGTTTATATTCGGACTATTTTAGACTGGTTTGGGTCTTACCACTGCGGAGTAGCCCAGTAACTGTGTGACTCGTCATAGACATACCTGGAGAGAAGTAGCTCCTGCTACAATGTTCTTCCGCAAGACACATGCAGTTCTGTTTATTAACCATTAGAGTGCCAAAGTTACGGACTGCAGCTTTAATCTCTGAGCTTTTATGTTATGTGAATGGAAGTAGAGCAACAACTGTGATGATAAGAAGAAAGCACCAAATCTTGAGCTTGAAATCAGCAGGATCATGTGAGACTGAAAAGTGGAGTAATGACTGCTGAAAATTCAACTTTGCCATCACAGAAATACATTTTGGTCACTCTTTAGATTAGGGTCCAATTCTCACCTTTAACTAGCTATTAACTACAACGTTTGTCTCAAACTCCTAATTACTGTTTATTAATAGTTAGTAAGGTAGTTGTTAAGGTTAGGTATTGGGTAGGATTAAAGGATGTAGAATATGGTCATGCAGAATAAGCCATTAATATGTGCTTTATAAGTACTAATAAACAGCCAATATCCTAGTAATATGCATGCTAATAAGCGACTAGTTAATAGTGCGAATTGGACCCTAAACTAAAGTGTTGCCTACATTTTAAATACATTTTAAAATATATTACATTATAAAACAGTAAAGTTCATTTGTAATAATATTTCATAATATTACAGTTTTAATATAGTTTTTATCAAATAAATGGAGCCTTGGTGAGCATAAGAGACTTTCAAAAAATTACATTTTCACTGACCCCAGACATTTGATCAGTAGTGTATATGGTTTTTTTTATTTTGTCAGACCATTTAACCAATTCATATCAGATTTAAAATGTGTTGTGTTTGTACTTAGTTTTACCAGAAAATATTAAAAAAGGGTATTTTAAATGTGGTAATTTAAAAGAAAAAAAATCTAATGTATGCTTTTTAGGGTACTGCTGAGAGGCTAATGCAGCACTTAGTGGAGGATCATTCAGTCGTGGACCCCACATATATTGAAGACTTCCTGTTGACCTATCGTACCTTCTTGCCCAGTCCTCTGATTTTGGGACAGAGACTTCTGGACTGGTTTAATGACCCCAGTTTACGGGACAAGGTAGCTTGACTAAATCAACCTTTTCTAAAAAAACACACACGCATTAAGCTTAAGTGGGACTGAACTCACAGTTCTTCACTCTCTCTTCTATTCAGGTAACCCGAGTTGTATTGTTATGGGTTAACAATCACTTTAGTGACTTTGAAGGAGACCCTGATATGACCAGTTTTTTGGAGGAGTTCCAGAGCAATCTGGAAAAAGAGGTGTGTACAGCATGCAAGCATTGCTCCTAAGTACCTCAATAGTCTATACTTTAATTATACATTATCACATTATCAGACAAGCATCTTTATTAACTGTATTTATCTGAGCAGAAAATGACAGGACAGTTGCGGCTGCTCAACATAGCTTGTGCTGCTAAAGCCAAACCCAGAGTGATTACTATAACAAGAACTGCTCGAGAGATGCCCCTCCCCTTCACACTTATTGGAGGAGCTGAACGTGGGACGCGCCTCTTTATCAGTAGCGTAGAAGTCGGCAGCAAAGCAGAGGAGGCGGGGCTTAAACGTGGAGACCAGGTAACACCTTTCAAACCTCAGCGTAATGCAACAAGACACTGAAGCATTTTCTTTAACACTTTTTTCTTCTTCTCCATACCCATGTGCAGATATTGGAGGTGAACGGGCAGACGTTTGAGAATGTGCAGTTGTCCAAAGCAATCGAAATTCTCAAGAACAACATACAGCTCTGTATGAGTGTCAAAACCAACCTCCTGGGTGAGGTTCACTCCAGGATACATCCTCAACACTCACTGACTGCTGAATTCAACATCTCTGAGTTTTTTTTCCCTTATCTTTACTCATTTTCACTCTTCTCAGTCTTCAAGGAGTTGGTGGCTAGGGTGGCAGAGGAAAGGAAAAACGGCGTTCCTCATCTTCCAAAGATTGGTGACGGAAAGAAAAATACCCGTTATTCTGTACCTGAACTTGGGGCTGGATCTGATGTAATAGGTCAAGAAAAGGTCAGCAAGAAGGTCAAAGCACACACAGTGGGCGGTCGAAACAAACTGATGAAGATTCTAGACAAGACGCGCATGAGCATCCTACCTCAGAAACCTTACAGGTATACAAGCGCACACACTCCTCTTCTCACACTATTGCTGACTTTAAAGTCCTTAAAGAGAAGAGTCAAAGAGTACAAATCTTGCCATCTTAGTCATATTTCATTAATGGGATTTTAAGCAATATTTCACATCAACCCCTTGTGGTTTATGTGGTAAATTCTGATAGATGAATGTTCATTTTTTACTAAGTCATGCTGAGTCATTATGCCTTTGTTGTGTAGTGACCTCGGGTTAGGGCAGACTCAGGATGACAGCATTGTGGGATTACGGCAGAACAAACAGACTCCGACCACTATGCCAGTCAGTGGAAATCTCTCATCCAGTAACCCTGACTTGGCCCAAGGCCAACAACGCATCATCGACTACAGTACACAGCCACCAGGTAAATGGATACAGAATACTCAGATGAATAATTAAAAATTAGTGTGCACAAGATGATAATGTAATAAAATTATAAAATGCAATTGTAGTAAATAGAATTATATATTATTATAATTATGTTAATTATATTATTATTATTACATCACAAATAAATAAATTAAACATATATAGTTTATTTGGTCTGTCAAAAATAGTGCATTAAGGATGCGATGATGATCCACATGTAGGCCTATCCTATGATCAGCCGCACTCACCCCCGCGGGCTTCTCTTTGTGGAGACCCACAGGACGCTTGCACGTTTCAAGCTCCGCTGCCTGTTTTTGATCCCGTCAGTCGTCTCGATGTCTGTTTACATGGACGCTTTTTATTTCAATTTCAAATAATCTTTTTGTGTTCCTGCTTTACTTTTGTTATATCTGTGCGATTTACTAATGATCGCGCTACCTTCTCCTTGCTCACAGCATCTGGATTCACTCGTGAGTATTTGTGCACTACTGCGGTTCTGCTCGTCTTTTTAGACACCTGACGTGTATGGTTCCACTCGTCTCCTCTAGATAACTGTTCTTCTTCATAGAAACCTGTCTCACGTAATTGCCTGTCTATCTCTCTCTCAAAATCTGTTGTACAGTTTTCTCTAGTTGACTATCTTTTCTTCTCTCTGCTATGCTGATCTTTTTAGCCCTTTATAGTAATCGTTCTTTTACAGATATGATTAATTTTTCCAAACTTGAGTCAGTGGCAAGTTTTTCACGCTGATGGCATCACCATGGGTAATCTGTCACTTGTGGATAAAAACAGACTTATTGGAAGTTCTTGTTTTCTTGAAAGTAAAAAAGGTGTGTAGCAGCACTGTTGCCATGTTTTTGCTAATATACTGTGTTTTTCCAGTCATCTGGCAAGCCTGACTCATGCTCTAGGTTAAATTAAATGGGCCTTAAGGCTGTGGAACTATATCCACACTTTATTACATTGTCTCTGGTTTATTTCAGCGTCCTGTCTGTGTAGACACGTACACTTTGTGCCATCTGAAAAACTTGCCACTGGGCCAAGTCCAGTAGTTAAGTTACCTTTTATTTTCTTTTTTTAAAACTTTAATTGATATACCACTCTTACCGATTTATTTTTATTTTTATGTCCAAGTCTGTTCCTGTAGCTGCTGTTTATGTTTAGCATTGTCTTGAAGTATTTCTGAATGAAGTAAGCATAGCTTACATTTTCAATTAAGCAAGTTCTGAAGTAATTCAAGAAAATTGTAAAAAACAAAAAAAACAATACAATGATACTTTTTTTTTTTAAATCAGTAGATCTAATTAGCTGCATTTAGATCTATTTTTACACACATCCATTTTTTATTACTTACATTTTACCAACATACATTAACAAAGGTACACTACATATCTCTATGTGGTTGAGTCTAGTGGTTTGAGGTATACCAATGGTTGTCTGTGATCACCACAGCAGATCTTACTAGATCACTCCGTCATCAAAACCACTGATTGTAAGAGTAAAGTACAAAAAAAATGTTGTATAAGCAAGCATGTAGCATTTCTGACACCTTGTTTGCAGACAAACACACTTGTAAATGACATAAACCTAAAATATCCTGCAAAAACGAATACGCTAAAGGCCTGGTATTGCCTTCTTTTTTTTTAAATTGACGTTACTGAAGAACATGTACTTTTGACAGCTCTACTTTAGAATAAAGCTCTGCCTATTCCTGCAGAAATTGTTTTGTCTCAATGTCGCCTCTACTTTCATTACAAGATGCTGTACAGCTTATATGTTTTTACATCTTTTATTTTCATTAGTGCCAAGATGCCTCATCTGACTTCTGCTTGATCTGGATCTCCAGTTAACCTTTTTGTCTTTGTTGTTAGGGTTCCTATCACCTCTTTTCACTTGAATGTTATATCTACCTCGTCCATTTAGCTAATATAGCTCTAGAAGTTGCATGTAATCTGTGCTATGCAGAAATGTTTGGAACTTCGTGCTGGTTGAGGTTTACATTCACTTTATAAACCTATATACATTTATTTCATGCTTTGTTAAACTTTTTCATTCGCAGAATTGCAAGACCAGGTGCTGCGCGTTTTCAAGGCAGACCAACAAAGTCGTTTCTTGCTGATCAATAGGGACACCACAGCGAGAGAAGCAGCCAATCAGGCAATGCGAGAGTTTGGCTTGACCACATGTCCCGAGGCCTATTCACTTTGTGAGGTGTCAGTCACACAGGAGGGCGTTATCAAACAGAGGCGACTTCCTGATCAACTCTCTAAACTGGCTGACAGGATACAGCTGAGTGCTAGGTTTGGTCTTAAGCTGAATTTGAGAATTCAAATGGACTATTTAGTGATTTATTTTAATATGTGATGGCTGTTTTTTGCTGCTTCCTTGTCAGGTACTATCTGAAGAACAACACTGAGACGGAGACACTGTGTTCAGATGTGGAAGCACAGGAGATGCAGCGAGAATCTGTGGTCCCTCTGCTGTCCTTAAGCTCCATGGAGATAGCCAATCAGCTGTCAGCACGCAACTATCTGCTCTTCTCCAGCATTGAACCGACTGATTACATAAGTGACCTCTTCAAGCTCCACCCACAAGATCCTCCCACCAACCTGCGCAACTTTGAGTATCTTGTAAACCAGGAGACTTTCTGGGTCGCCACAGAGGTTGTACAGGAAACCAACCAAGCAAAAAGAATGAAGATCATCAAGCACTTTATCAAGATTGCTCTTCACTGCCGTGACTGCAAGAACTTCAACTCCATGTTTGCCATTATCAGGTAGACTTAATTTCTAGAAAATGATCATTATCAAATGAGCTCTTTAGTTTGTGTCTATTAGTGTTGTCATGATACCGTAATTATGTTTCATGGTATGATACCAAGTGATATGATACTCATCATGATGCAGTCATGTTTGGATGCATCGTATTTCTGGGTCTGTAGTTTACATTCCCAGGTTAGTTTACATGAAATAACAATGAAATTATTGTAAATATTTATATTATTATTGTAAATATTTATTATAAAATAATATTATATTTATTATACTAAATTATTATTGTTATATACTACTTAATCTTATAATCTATAATTTTCACCGAAAATGAAAGGAAAACCAGCACCGCCAAAACTTTTAAATTAATCCATTACATTTTCTGCAATAAAATATAGCTAACTGATTCAACATAGAATGCCATCTTTTTAAATTTGTCGTTCCATGCCATATAAACATGTCAATGTGCTTGTGTTTCTTGCAAAAACGTGTCAAATTTGTTCATGTTAATGCTGGGAATAGTCTGACTCCTCCCCATTATACAATCTCTAAAGTGTATCTGTGTGTGTTTTGCAGTGGGTTCAATCTAGCACCTGTCTCTCGGTTGCGATCTACATGGGAACGATTGCCTGGAAAATACGAGAAGCTTTTGGCAGAATTACAGGATGTTTTCGACCCTTCTCGCAACATGGCCAAATATCGCAACCTCCTCAACAAACACAACCTGCAGCCGCCAGTCATCCCTTTGTTTCCTGTCATTAAGAAAGACCTCACCTTCCTCCATGAGGGTAATTTGCGTTTTTCTGTTTCTGTTGCCTAAAAATTGAGTTTGGTATAAAAATAAAATAAAAAATGTATTAAAAATGTTTGAACCTGTGTCAAACATGTGCTTATAGGCAACAACTCTAAAGTGGATGGTCTGGTGAATTTTGAGAAGTTGAGGATGATTGCACGAGAGATCCGACACGTTGTTCGAATGGCTTCCATCACTATGGACCCTGCATTGCTTTTTAAGACTAGGTACACTCATTCACAAAGTGTACAATTATTTCATATGATATTTTTGCAAGGATATCTCATACACACAAACACATGACATCAATTAAACCTTAGGATAAAAACATCATTACACAGACACACTAGCTCTTTTTCAAAACTTACTGAGCTGCATCGCTACCTGCACAGGAAATGGAACCTCATCAGTGGCCGATTTAAAAAATAATCTTTTTTTTTTTTTTATTAAACTGAAATATTATTGTTCAGTATTTGAATACGAGTTCCTGTCAGCATTGTGGGTTTGCTGTCATTCATGTGTTGGGCAGTGTAACTAAGATACCTATTTATGATGCCTCAAAATTATGGATGCTCCGATCGATCAGCCTTAGATCGCTATCGGCTGATAAACACGCAACATAACAAGATGTGTAAAAAATACTCAGAGTTACGTGATATGCTGCTTGGCTACAGCTACAGGACTTCTGGGATACGATCATAACGCGTTCATGACGCAGTGTTTTCCAACTTCATTTGAAAGTTCAACTAATGAATCAATGATCTTGGGTATGGTAGTTGGGGACAATGTGCAGAGAGGTTTTCCCAGCATTGTTGTAACATAAGGTCCAAATGTCCAAACCTGATAAAAATGTATTTGCTCCAAAATTCTAAAAGTTTTTTTTTTAATCAAGTGAGATCAAGTACCCGATGATACCTTGTTTTTTGTAGAGTTATAAGCCATTACTTTTAAATATGCCACTTACATGGTGTAAGGGGTTAACAGTGACACTCAATATCGGCTGTCATATCGGCTGCAAAAATCCCGATCTGAGCATCCCTACATAAAATATTTCCCAAGTAGTACATAGGCAGCTCACTAGGTATTGAACACAGTGGGGCATATATCCATTGCTGATAGTTTGTGCTGGCAGTCATTTGTGTGCTTGGTGTCTTACTGGACTTCTTGTTTTTGGGCCTTTGCTTTATGGGCTTCACTGTCTAAGCACTAGTGTCTTTTTGTCTCCTTTTTCTTGATCTCTTAATTTTCTTGTTCTTCGGCTCTTCAATGGTCTGTGTTTTAGGAAGAAAAAGTGGAGGAGTCTTGGGTAAGTGGGACTGGTACCGTCTTTCTCTGTTTCCTTCACTTTCTCTGTTAACTGTCATAGTTTTTGCTGTGTTGTGTACTAAACCACACTAACATTTCTTTGAATAGCTTAGCTTTAATAGTTGCATTGCGTTTGTAGAATCTCATCTTTGACTTCCTTCTTCCATATGCTAATTTTCATTCTCTGGAAGGGCATGCATTTTTCTTATCAATGTTTTCCTACCATAATTTATATGGTTGTATAAAAGTATGTCTGCTACTTGAGTAGGAGTGGGCATTAAGTAATACTGTAGTCGAGTACTAAAATGTTTTTTGTTTTGTTCAGTAATGTTGTACAATCAATACTAGATTAAATGCTTTTTTTTTTAAACCAATATACATCAATGAAAACATCAAGATATAAAAACAATAATAAAAACATTTTTGCACTCGCCTGCGGCTTGCGTAGAAAATACATGTGTGCTCTGTTTATATAAAAAAGACTACTAAAGGAGGTATTACAAATAAATCAAAAGATAAATATCTTAGCCTTTTAACAACAGGTCCTTCTGCCAGCACAGAGGTTGCAGGGACAATGAAATACTATTCTATCGTACATTTTCATTATGAGTTCAAAATCACATTTGGTGGTACTTAACCGTTAGTAGACAGTAGGAAATAATGTCATTGGTGCCTACCTGTTATTTTACTAGTATTTATATACTATCACAGTTTTTATTAATATTTGGAATTAGCTTTTTTTATTTTCAGTTTTCTTTTTAATTGTAGTTACATTTTTTAGTATGTTTTATGCCTATTACAGTTTATTTTTTATTTATTAGCTTCAGTTTTTAATTATTTCCAGTTTATTACCAATTGTAGTGCTTCAACTTAAAATAATTTCATTTAGATGCCAATGCCAAGTTTTCATCTAATATTAGATTTTATTTTATTTCCGCCTTTTCAGTTAAGTTTTTTTTTTTAATGTGTGTGTTAATTTTAGTTATCGATAATAACCCTGTTGCCTAAGGCAAGTAAGTGCGAAAGAACGTAAATTTGTGAGTAATTTGATTGGTATTTTACTAGTTGACTGGTTAGTTGAAGTATGAGTACCTGACTAGTTGATTATTCATGCCTACTTCCTAGACATGTAAATATTTTATTAACCTGTAGCATCTAAATTCTCTTCTTTGTGCATGTTAAAAAGGGCCATATTAATTTCCCAGCATGATTCTCTGGCTGATTGATCTAGTTGTCTTGCTAACTTCCTCTGTTAGTTTGTGTTGACCTGTTGCCGTTAACATACATTGTGTCTCGTCTTCTTATGTGTTTAGGTCTCTAAGCCAGGTGAGCAGCTCCTCTCTCTCTGACATCGGAACGATGGGCGGGAAGAGGAAAGGGAGGCGCAGCTCTTTTCTCAGTGCTAAGAAACTCTACGAGGTGGAGATGATGAGCAGACGTGTGCGGCAGTATCTGGACACGCAATCACATGAGAGTAATGAAGACACGCTCCAAGAACTCTCCATGCAATGTGAGCCTGCCAACAGCTCGAGTGAGTTGGCACGCACCTTTTGAAGAACACGATGACTCTGACTTCCTGATTTCATTGAGTATTATGAATGGTTAAGATTAAAATAATTGATTATTGCTAGTTGTGCGTTAGATCAGTAGATTACTTTATAGTGCCTATCTATCATGCATGTATTTTTGCATTATCCGCTCAGTTTATTAAGTCATGCTTGAATAATTTTCTTTTATGTTCTCAAATGTCTTTGGATACCATAATGTGACATAATAACATAGTAATGAAATGGACTGTTCTTAGAGAAGAAATTGTTATATGATTGACTTGGAATAAATTTTTTTTTTTATATAAATTGATATCTGACACTTAACTTTGTTCTGTTTGATAAAAAAAAAGAATTAAAACATTTCGTTTTTATATAATGGGCCAGCTAAACTTGTTTGTGTGTACTTGTGGTTTCAGTACTGAAGAACTCGGGTGAGAGAAGGCGATTAGATGCCTCTCCTGTCGGTCAGAGAAGCACCACTCCGCAGCAAACAAATGGAAGTCATGGTCTCAAGAAATCACTTGACAAAGAGTTACCACCATTTGGTAAGACCTTTCTCTGTTGTATCTATACAAATGAGCTGAGTTCTGGTATTATTGGAGCGCCCTCTGCTGGTGACTTGTCAGTCTTGTTTGCATTGAGATGGTGTTTTTGTGTCTTTAGGTGCCCAGTCTCCTCAGTCTCTCCATAAGATTTTGTCTCTGTCAGAAAAGGGGAGGGACAGGCAACGAAAACCACCTGAGGACAGCCAATCAAATGCTTCCTCTCTACTCTCCTCTCCACGTACCTCACCTCACAATACACCTAGAAAAGGTATGTAGTTATGTGTATTGATTCAGTTCAATATCAATTAGGCATTAGGCAGTTGCTGCAGATTTTTTGGCTGCACATCCATGATGTGAATCTCCCGTTTCACCAGATCCCAAAGTTGCGCTTCTACATACCTCAGTTGTAACGGGTAGTTATTTGAGTTACTGTCAGCTTGGACCAGTATGGCCTTCTCCTCTGGCATCATCAAGGCATTTTCGCCCACAGAACTGCCGCTCACTGGATATTTTCTCTTTCTCGCACCGTTCTCTGTAAACCCTAGGGATGGTTGTGCATGAAATTCCCAGTAGATCGAACAGCCTGTCTGGCACCAGCAACCATGCCACAATCAAAGTTACTTAAATCACCTTTCTAACCCATTCTGATGCTCAGATTGAACTTCAGCAGGTCGTCTTGACTTTTTGCCATGTGATTGGCTGATTAGATATTTGTATTAACAAGCAGTTGAACGGGTGTACCTAATAAAGTGCCCGGTGAGAGTGTGTTACTGGCCAAAAGTTTGGAAACATAACTATTTTAAATGTTTTTGGAAGATGCCTCTTATGCTCTTGAAGCCTGCCTTTTATTTGATCAAAAATACAGGAATAAAACAGAAGTATTGTGAAATATTATTACAATTTAAAATAATGGCTTTCTATTTTATTATACTTTAAAATATAATGTATTTCTGTAATGCAAAGCTGAATTTTCATCAGAAACTCCTGTCTTCAGTCACACGATCCTTCAGAAATCATTAGTAAATTGTAATTATATCATGACATTATTTAGGTAAAGATAAATAATTCTAATATAGTTTTTGTAATAAGTGATGGTTAACTTAAGAAATAAATATTTTTTATTAATCCAAGAAATTAACCCCTGGTCATATGTTGAATAGATTTTTTTTTTTTTTAAATATTTAAATCATCTTTTGGTTTGAAAATCAATTATAAATCAAAACAGTTAAGATCAACCCAACCCAAAGATTCACACCTCTACAGCGTGAGATATTCTCTGATTTATTTAATTGTTGTTTGCTTATTTATGCATGTGTTTTTCTCATAGCCCCACAGTTAGTGGTGAGTGAAGCATCAGATCAGTTGAGTCTGTTAAGCTCCTCCTCCTCTGATCTCATCATGGTTGATGACCACACACATGCTCAGCCCCATACACTTGCACACCCACTCAGCTCGCGTAGAGCAGAGCCTGACCAAATAAGCCTGGGGTAAGAGGTTTACACAAAATTACCCGAAAAGTTAAAAAAAATATTTTTTTTTTCTTCTGGATGTCAATTGGTCTAGTAACTTTTTAAAGTCTTTCTATATTTCTGCCTCTCAGATCCTACTCCTTGACTCAGGATCAGTGTGACCGTGCGTCATTGGACGCAGTAGACAGTGGCCGTGGGAGCTGGACGTCCTGCTCCAGTGGTTCCCATGACAACATCCAGAGCATTCCACAGCGTGTGGGTTGTTATGACAACCGCAGCTGGGAGACGCTGTCAGAAGGGATGGGACGTAGTAACGTGACCACACCTACCGGTTACTGGGGTGATGAATTGGAAGGCGACACAGGAACGATAAAAAGAAGAGGTGGAAAAGATGAGACTCCAAATACAAACAAGAATACTGCGATTCGGAGGGAGGGACGTTTTAGAGAGCCGCCGCCCACACCACCTGGTTATACTGCTCTGTCATTGGCTGAGGCAGACAGACACAGTCATGCTCATGGGCGACGGCCACCAGACTACACAGCCGCTCTGCAGAGGTCTCGATTCCTTAAAAGGTCATGTGATGCTCCTCCAGTGCACCCATCGAGTAGATTACCAGCTTACTGCCAGTCACCACGACGACCACAACCGGATGGTGAGTATTTGATTATACAGTAATCACTACAAAAATATCAGCAAAACATCGCTCTGACTTTCAAAAAAATTAAATAGGAAGACCAGACCTAACTGTTAAAAACCGCTAGACCATAGACATTGATATTGTGACCAATATTTTATTACCCATTTAATTTATTTTTTGGTTAATTTTTTAACCAAAACTAAAGTTTTTAAAAATAAAATAAGCAGCCAAGAGAACCATTTTGTTTGTAAATACTTCTTTTGTATTTGTATTTATTTTTTTATTTTTTTACAAGACAATTCTCAATTGTTTTCACTACTTTCTGCAGTATTTGCATTTGTTCATGTTCAGATTGAATTTTATATACAGAGTGTGTAGGGGTGTCCCCGACTAAGGATTTTCATAGTCGAATCAGATTCGTGAAGTCCTGCCTATAGTCGACTAATAGTCGAATCATGTGTGTGGTGTTGGGGAGGGGGCGGGGCTTTAACATTTTAAAGCCGCGATGTACAGAACATCACACAAAGATATAGAAGAAAATTTATAAAAACATTTTGGATCAATAAAACTAAGAAATAACAAAAATAACTGCAGAAAGGCCACACTGCAGATAGGATTTGCATTTCACATGCAAATCAAATTAAATCGGCTGAATTGCCTGTACGAGCATGCTCTAGGCCTACAGCGCAACATCGATGCACTGAAAAATAATCAACAATTAAGAACACAATATACATTTATAATAAATAAAAATTCAAAACGAAATAAGTCAGAATCAAGTCACAAGAAGCAGAACAAATGTGTCAAAAATACCTAAAGTGAAGGGGAACAATATTCAAAACACAAGTCACAAATAGTTAAATTAGATCACCCTGAGTGATCAATTAATAAAATTAAAATAAAGAAATTATTAAAATAACGAAAGTATGGCCAGGATTGTCAACTTTGTCTTTTTAACTGCAGAAACAACAATAAACGCTAAACTGGAGTGGCAGTCTTTTTAGCTAAACGTGTTCACAGTATCCAAAAATCAAATTAGAAGTAGAACCGGCTGAAATGTTTTGAAATCACTTGTACCCATACCTGATCGAAAAAAAAAAATCTAGTCTTTTACTCGGCCTGTGTCCGTTTGAGTCTTTTCAAATTGTGTGCGCGGATAAAATAGCCTACATTGTAAACCGCTTAATGTGAAAAACGCTTAACGGCTTTGTCCTAAAACTGTTATATTAAAAGATCAAATTCTGTACACACCTTATTAATAAAGCATACTATATAGGCTAAAGAAAAGCAGATGAGCCCAGAATATGAACGCAGCGCGTTTTATTATAGGCTACGTTAAGCATTTTCCTCCCATAGAAAACCGTTAAAGAAAAAGCTGTGACTTTCTAAAGGAGAAACGCGTTGCGTTCATATTCTGGGTTCATCTGCTTATCTGCACATGGAATGGTTTCTTAAGGTGTTTAGTCTACTGTGTTCATACATTAAGCACGTAAAAGTGTCATTTAAGCGTTTTAAAAGCTTTTTTCACGTTAAGCTTTTTAGAACGTCCCGAGGAAAACCAACCTGTTAACGTTGGCCGGCAGAAGTGCGATCATGGTTTTCCTGATGCTAAATCCAGCCTTGGAGAATATCCTTTCTGATGGTGTGCATCTTTAGATTTTCTTATCCCAGACATTTTTAAAGATTTAAATCCCTGCCGACAAGACGCTCCTCTGTCGGTCACGGATCGAAAGTGAAACTTAAATCTGTCACGGGGGGTTTGGATTTATTCACGCTGCACGCACGTTAAAAAATATTTATTAAAAGCTTCTTTCTTTGCACATTTTTATTGACAGCATTATCATAATAGGCTGTATTAACGTATTGACAGAAAACCAGTAGTTCTATGTGAAATCAGACATTGAGCACACTCATATAGCCAAAATGACATAATCCTCATTTAATAACACATCTGCGAAGATTCGACCGTGAGATATATATATATATATATATATATATATATATATATATATATATATACATACTGTAAATTTTCTTAAGAAAAAAATACAAACTTCAGGAGGCTCTGTTTGAGTTCACCGTAAAAACATTTTGCTGCCGTTTTTCTTAATTCTGGTAAATTCATCCATTCTCAGACAAAATAAATGTAAAATTGTGGCTTTAAATGAGCTAGATTGAAACGTCTTCTGTTTAAAATGATATATGGCACTTGATGCTGACTACTAGAATGGTTCAAGTCAGGTGCCCCAAAAATGTTCTAGGACTTTAATGGTTAACAGTTACACAGCCCAAAATTTTGCATAGAAAAATAAATAAAATGTTCCCATTCATAATATGATTTTATTGTTGTTGTTTGATAGCCTGGATGCCAGCCCGAACCCCGCCCTCAACATTTTTTGGTCGGGAAGTTCGGTCTGGACTCGCTCCATTGAGGAGTAATTATGATCAGTCAAAAAATGTTCGGGCCAATCAAATTGCCAGGGCGGGCTTTATACGATGATGGACAGATGATCTGCAGTTACGACGTAATCATCACGTTATCAAAGAGCGCTTGGGTTGAACTGGTTTCCCTCAGAGATGACTGCCGCTGGAGAACTGAGATGTATTGATTCCGCTATCGCGTCTGTTGTAAAAGAAATCGACAGCGCATTCATTTTAATAGACGAACAGAGAACTGCAATCAAGGCATTTTCGATCGGAAAGATGTGTTTGCCGTCCTTCCTACGGGATTCGGCGAAAGTTTAATTTATCAGCCGGCTCCGATGGTCACTAAGAAGATGGGACGCAATGAAAACCCTGTGGTCGTTGTGGTTTCTCCTTTGGTCGCACTCATAGAGGACCAAGTAAAAGAAGCAACACTCGTTATTTTACTTCTTCCAGCGAGCGTGCATTTGAGTTCTGTAGTTGACAACTGTGCTATGCAAAGTAGTTGACTTACTGCGTTGCTCTCATTGGTGGTAGGTCTATCCAATTGAGTGCAGAGTTTTTTTTTCCTGGTTCGGTTAAGACACGCCTCATAATCACAGCCCTATGGAGCAGTATCAGACTCGCATTCTGACTAGAATAGGAGTATGACGAAGTCAGGCTAGTTGTTTGATACACTTACACACGAAATAAAAACATTAAAAAAAACTATTAAAAAGCAGTTCTGCATATTGGTAATTGGTAATATGAAAATCATGTATTGGTCATGAAGCACAATATGTCCATCTAATAAAAATGTTATTTTTTCTATTTTTCAATAATTGGATATTATAACTCAATCTCTCTTTTCTTGTCTTTTCTCTTTACAGAAAATGAGCAAATATCTGCAGTGTAATAAGGGCCCCTTATAATATCTCTACCCCCAGTGTTTCACAACCTTGGACCTGGATTGAAATATAGCAAAGCATTTAGGACCTTAATGGAGATCACTGTGAAAGAGGAAAGGAGCAGAGAAAGGCACTTTTAACATAAGTTCTGCAAAACAAAGACAAGAAGGAACAAACAGATTGTTGTGTAATAGAATGAAGAACATAGTCTTGTTTTAAGTACAGAATGATGAGAGGTGTTGCACATAATGCAATCTCAGTGTTACAAAACCATGGAAACCAGTATTATGCCATTTCATTTCAAGTTTTAATATGCCATGTTACTTTAGATTGTAACGTGTTACAGAAACTGTGTGTGTGTGTGTGTGTGTGTGAGTGTGAGAGAGAGAGTGTGTGAATCAATCACAGGAGATGTAGCTCTCTTCGGACACTTGAAGACAGAAAGAAAAGACTGAGCAGCTGCCTCTCACAGACCTCAATATCAGTGTTTAATGTTACTCACGAGTATATGATCATTTTAAACATGCCTTTTCTCATTTGATCGTGACCCTAAAAACTTTCCAAATGTGCCCACAAGATTCTGTTTGAAAAGATTTTAATGTTTTGTATTTTTATTTAATTTTATCTGTCAGTGTCATTGTTTCTGGCTGTCAAAGTGTATGGCACAAATCATGAATTGTTGCACAAATTTCAGAAGCAAAAGATGGTAGTCAAGAAAATATAAATTATAGTTGTTGCATAGATGTTAGGTGGTCATGATATGGTCAGTAAATAGTTACAATATATTTTATATAGAATGTCATGAGTTCAAATGTATCGCTTTTAGCTCCTTGTGTTTCTACCCAGCCAAATCTATAAGAATCACATGTATCTCTACGTCTTTTACAAAGACAACTATCAAAGTCTGTAACTACTTTTGTATTTTTAATACAACTATTGTAAATATTGGTTATATTTTGTTAAAGATTTCAGAGACCTATTCTGTTTATTGGACACAATTCAGCTACAAATGACTGAAGGAAAATAAACACTGTAGCAATGAAATCTCATGTCTCGTTTCTCTACTTTAATCAGTTTAATGATGTGAACAAATCATCTTATAGAAGAAGAAATGGCAAAAGAGTTTGACACTATTTTGACAAACAAGTAGCACCGCCCAAAACTCATGCCATTGGCAGAGAGTCGCCTCTGTGTTTTCTGATTGGCTAACACATGTGGTCTGTGGTCAGATTCTTCTCTGCTGTTTACAGAGCCCAGGGTTGTAGGTGAGATGAGTGTTGTATCTTTCATTGATACCTGTCAAGATAGTGGGGACATTTTATGCATAGTATTTTAAAATAAATAGTCTATCATTTGTGAGGTTGTAACAAAATAACAACATTAAGATTTAATTCTTATCTTGCCCCTGTGCAACAAGTGGAATGTTTAATTCTCAGGACTTTAAGGTATGTCCCTATACTAAAATTAATATTCAAAAATACAGACTGGAGTAAAGTGTATCATCTAGTTACACTAGACTTCATCTAAATCATTTTATGAAAGTATGATGTTAAAGGGTGGGCCACTGATATTGACAAAGAGAAGAAAATGTTTTTATTATTATGAAAACATTTCTCTATTTGGACGTTATATATATATATATATTATAGTATATTTGTTTTTTGTTTTTTTACAATAATGTTCAAACGTTTGTGGTCAGTGAGGTTTTTAAGAAACTAATACTTTTATTCAGCAAGGACATTAAATCGATCAAATGTGACACTATGAGATTTATAATATTACAAAAGTTTTCCATTCCAAATAAATGCTGTTCTTTTTCAGGATCAAAGAATCCTGAAAAATATCACAGTTTACACAAAAATATTAAGCAGCACAACGGTTTTCAGCATTGCTAATAATAAGTAATGTTTTTAAGCACCAAATCAGCATATTATAATGATTTCTGAAGGATCATGTGACACTAAAGACTGGAGTAATGATGCTGAAAATTCAGCTTTATCATCACAGGAATTGCACTTTCAAATATATTAAAATTAGGAAATTCTTATTTTATAATGTCATAATATTTTACAATAGAACAGTAATGTATTTTTTTATGTATATTACTGTATTTTTTTAGTAGGCTACGCGGCCTTGCTGAGCATAATGGCTTCTTTCAAAACATTAAAAATCTTAGAGATATTAGAAACCCGATGTTATTTTAAGACTTACTCGACCTCAAAACAATCATGGTCTGAGAGATATTACCATAGAGTCTATGGCATAGATAGATAGACAGTAAGGATATTACCAAACGCACATTGAGGTCTTCCAGCAGTAGGCGCCGCTGTGGGGCCGCTCGTGCTTTTTGTGTTTCGCCGAAGGAGAGTGTCATTCTTTCCTTCACTCTTGTTTTTGTATGTGAGATACAGCGTCTCCGTCTCTGGATGTGTCCTGTCTTCACCCACACAACGGACCTGTCTGTCTCTCATTATCCGGACACGTCAGTCACACTGACACCGTTTCTGAGGCCGATTTTAATTTGCGTTTGCGGACCTGGACCCGCACACCGGGACTCAGTCCAGCCCGGTTCGGCTCGGTTCTGCGAACGGGACACGGCGGGGGTTTAAACGACAGAGCCCGAACAGAGATGGAGAGACGCAGACTGATGTGAACAGAACCAGCGCTATGGAGATACATCCACTGTAAGTGCTGTGTGTGTGTGTGAGAGAGAGAGAGGGAGAGAGAGAGGAAGAGCTCTGCATGTGTTCACACTACTGTAATCATGTCAATATAGAGTAAATCAGTTCAGCGTAAGATCACATGACATCTCTCTGTCTTTGTCCACACACCTAGAACACTTTTTCTCTCACATGTTTAGGAACTGACATGTCACATTTGAAAATTCCCATATTATGGAAGCTTGTCCATATATAAAGAAGTATAATAATAATAATAATAATAATAAAAGAAGGTTCTTTTTATCTCACAATTTTAGCTTTTTTCTCACAAGTCAGACTTTATTTTTTTCTGGGAAAAATTTCAATTAAGGGATATAAACCCGCAATTATGAGGAAAAAAGAAACAGAATTGTGAGATGAAGTCCCAATGACCTTTTTAATGTTTTTATTCTGTAGCTGAAGCAATCTACCATACCAAATGGCCACTCTAAAGATTGTGTAATGTTACTGTGGTTGGTGATGAACCACTCAGAGTGTGTGTGTCTCTTTCAGATGCACTAAGCTTTGCCATCATAAAGCTGTGGAGCTGAAGGATGATGTGTGTGAGAAACAGAGTGCAGTCACCATCAATCCACGTCACATGAAGAAAGCCTTCAGGATCATGAACGAGCTCCGCAGGTGTGTGTGTGTGTGTGTGTGTGTGTGATACTGTTAGAAATAATGCATTGCCTCTGCGTAACATTGATTAAACACAATGTTTATGTTTCTGCTATTAATAGATAATTTACCTAAAAATGAAAATTCTTTCATCACTTTCTTCTGTGGAACACAAAAGGAGATGTTGGCAGAATGACAGCCTCAGTCAAAGGTCACTGTCCTTTTTCTTTTTTCTTTTTAAAGATTCAATGAAAGCGAGTGGTGACTGAGGTTAACTATTCTGCCTAACACCTCATTTGGTGTTGAACGGAAAAAAAGAAAGTCTCACAAATTTGGAATGACATGAAGATGAGTAAACAAATACAGAATTTTGAATTAGTTTTTCAGGTATGTGTATAAAAATGTTATTGTTGTTAACATTAAAACAGTTAATCAGATCGCATCAGATAGTACCAAAATATCAAACCAAGTGGCATTTATTTACAATATACAGTACTGTACAAATGTTTGGGGTCAGTAAGATTTTTTTTTAAAGAAATTAATACTTGTATTTAGTGATGCGTTAAATTGAACAAAATATCAAATAAAAGCAAAAATGACTGTTCTTTTGAACAACAACAACAAAAAAACCCAGCACAACTGTTTCCAACATAGATTAATAAGAAATGTTTCTTGAGCAGCAAAATGATTTCTGAAGGATCACGTGGCACTGATGACTGGAGTAATCTCTGCTGAAAATTCAGGAATAAAAATATATACAAAATATATATAATATAAAAATCTGAAATATTAATTGTTAAAATAACAGTTTTTTATAGTATTTTGATCATATATGCAGCCTAGCACAAGCACACATTTTAAGCTAAATAAAAAATGAAATTCTTGAAATTCTTAAAAACCCACACAGTGGCCTCAGAATTTTGAATTTGAGGGAACTTAATTCAAATAACCATTAAAAATCACCTTGACACTGCTTAAAAGTCTAAGGAACTTCCTCTATTTGCAGATGCCACAAGGTTTGATGTTTGTAATCATTCAGTAATTTTGTCCAAAAGTATCCAATTACTTTTGCACACAGAGGCCACTGTGTGAAGAATTGTAAAAACTGGTCTGTGTGTATGTTTATCTTTCCTCTCTGCAGTCAGAGTGTGCTGTGTGATGTCACTATTATTGCGGAGGATGTGGAGATCGCTGCTCATCGAGTCGTCTTAGCTGCTGGGAGTCCTTACTTCCATGCTATGTTTACAGGTGAGAACATACACGTTTTTCAATTTTAATTTCAAGTACTTTATTGGCTTGATTGTGCTTAATATTGCCAAATCATCATACAAAAGTAATGACAAGAAAAATTAATTTACAATAAGAACTATAAAGTAGCATTAAAGGTGCTATGTAATAATAATAAAAATGATATATATATATATATTATAAAGGAGACATTTATCAAGACATTATGACACATTCACTCCAGTGGAACATTACATTAGGGCGAGTAGTCCATTAGACCACCAGCTGGTCATGCAGTCAGAGCTGCTGGAATATAGTCATCATAGTCTGGAAATAAAAAAATGCCTTACACACATGCATATCTTATGCTGGATACATAAAAAATAAAAAAAGTAAAATAGTACATTTTTGCTCTCATGATGGGGAATCAAAATGACTCACTTTTAGGTTTTGTACTAATAATGCACAAATAAGTGGTTCAATTTGCATGGTTTTGTTACAGTGTATATTTCACTGTTAATTCATGCAATATTTGCTCATCTAACAATAATTGCTGCCGCTAAGGATGCAAAGTGTCTAGAAAATAATGACCCAGAGATTAAAAAAAAAACCTAGTAATTTTATTAACCTATTTGATGTGCCTTAAAAATTTAACATACCAACCACTATGACAGTGACATATTCGAGGGCAGAGATTTAGTTAGATTTATGCATAAATTACAGGAGCCACTAACACAATGACACCAGTGCAAATAATGCAGTAAACAGTCATTTGGAGTTACAAGCCATGGTGCATATGCTGGGAACCGCATTCCTGCCTCCAGCACCCCAGCCATCACGTTTACCTTTTAAGTTTAGAAGTTACACAAGGTATTTAACTTGGTTGTTATTTTATATATATATGACATTTTTGAATATTTGTGTTTGTAGGAGAGATGACCGAGAGCCGGCAGAAGAAGGTTCGAATCAAAGAGATTGATGGCTGGACTTTGGGAATGCTGATAGACTATGTTTACACGGCTGAGATCCAAGTAACGGAGGAGAATGTGCAGGTAAGCGTGTGTGGGTGACTTTTTTTTGCATGCTATGGAAATATGACCTAAAAACACAGTTGACTGAATCTGTGTTCTTTTTATGTTGGTTTCTTTGGTATTACTCTGAGGATATAAAATCACATCCAGGAAGTGTGCTGTGTGGGTGGGTGTCAGTAGCTTATGTGTCTGTGTCTGCACTGCACATTTGACTAGACGGAGGGTGTTAAAATGAGGCCGAATTTTTAAGACTCGAATGCAAACTTTGCTGCAGGGCTTAACAATAAGAATATCACGTGCTGGATCTCCGGCATGCGGCCGTGAAAAAAAATAATTTTGGGAACTTGCATGCGGGTTAATATTTTCGAGTCAATTGATTTCACCTACCAATCATATGAGAGGAGCGCAGCTCTAACTAACCTTACAAGCCTATCAGAAGCAGAGCAGGGTGGGTCCTGGCAACACAGTGTGATTGAGATCCATACGTCACGTTACGTAACCAAAAGTTCAGGCTCAGGAATTTTTTCCACTTTAACCCCTGCTGGCATTTATCCTGTCAGCTCAGTTTGCACATGCATAAAGCTTCTTTTGAGCAAATATAGGTGAAAAGGAGTGAGGGGTATACATACAGGACACATTCTTGCATTAAAAACAGTCAGATGAATTGCAGCTTGGCCTACTTTTAATGCCGTGAGATGCTTAAAAACAGCGAGACACAATGCAAAGATGCCCATTTCACACACCCAACATAGGTGTGCAGGAGTTGTTTCTTGACATTTGCAACCTATTTTTCTTATGTAATGTGACGTATTTATTGATTTGATATTGATTGTTGATTATTAATTCTTTTGTAAATATATGTTTCATACAAAAATAAATCAATTAAAAAATAATAATAAATAAAAACTCTTTAAGTAAAAACACTTGTTGTACCTCAGTGCAAGTAAAGTTATTGCCAGGACAAATACAAATACAGCAGATCAAAGCATTTTTGAGGTCATGTGTGTGTTTTTTTCTGTGTGTGTGTGTATGTATGTGTTTTAGGTGCTCTTGCCTGCCGCTGGTCTGCTGCAGTTGCAGGAAGTTAAAAAGGCCTGCTGCGAGTTTCTCATAACTCAACTTCACCCAACCAACTGTCTCGGTATCCGCGCCTTTGCCGATTTGCACGCCTGCACGGAACTGCTCAATCTCGCCAACACGTATGCAGGTGTGTGTCCGTCCATCCATACAAGAGAAAAGTACACGATAGTCACAATAGTGTCAGTAACTCTGTTTAATAGTCTCAATCTCTCTCCCACTCACTGACACTCACAGAGCAGCACTTCTCAGAGGTCGTGCAGAGTGAGGAGTTTCTCAATCTGGGCATGGAGCAAGTCTGCAGCCTCATATCAAGCGACAAACTGACCATTACATCCGAAGAAAAGGTAATGTCACGTTTGATGAGAGACTTGTATTTGTATTCCTGCTAGTGATCTGTAACTATAGCAGCACACAGGTGATTTTATCATGCAGACTTTAGCAGCTCTGTTGCCATGGTAACGTGCTGCTGGTACAATAACACTATGGGAATAGCTGTAGCTGCTGGGGGTGAGAGCTTGTTTGTCGTCATGGAAACAAGAGTTGGAAGATGTAAGGCGTGGGCACCATGCTGTTTTTTTTTTTTCTTTTAACATGGCAGCACCAGCTTCTTAAGACAGTCCTTTTTATTAATTATAGCTTTTTTCCACCTGATATTTACATTCATCTCTGGTGATCCGATCACAAGTTGTCAACTATGACAGAATGCTGTTTACACCTGGCATTGACATCTCTAAAATCTCTCCTGTGATTAGATTTTGAGGAGAGCGTGTATAATTTAGTGGCTACAAACTTTCAAATTTGACCAAATACTTATTTCCGCAGAAAATAGACAGACATATAATAGGAAATAATATCATACAGAGAAGCCCTGCAGACTCAAATGGCAGTGTCAGGGTCAATACATCTCTTAAAGTTCCCCTTTAGTCAATAATTTTATCCCAAAACTCATCTTTGATCAAATAACATATTTAAAAAAAAAAAATCATAGGAAAAAAATTCTTAATCCCTTAAAATAGCTTGAATGTAACTCTAGCCTCTTGCCTCATTTAGTATACGCACTTCTATGATGCAAATTATCCCCGCCTCCACTCACTCAGAGATCCACGTTGATGATCAGACGTGATTGGTTACAAGGTAGTTTGTGACATCACAAACACCAGCAATTTCACTGTGTTTTGAGACTGTCTTTCGTTCACTGCAGTTTTAAAGGGTTAGATCACCCAAAAATGAAAATTCTGTCAGTAATTACTCACCCTCATGTTGTTCCAACCCCGTAAGACCTTCATTCATCTTCGGAACACGAATTAAGATATTTTTGATGAAATCTGAGAGCTGGAACACTTCTCCATACTAGTCCATAGGCTTTTTCAGGGATTGAACTTGCCGGCCTCGAAAAGTTATTAAAGACATCGTTAAAATAGTCCAAGTGACTACAGTGGCTCAATCTTAAGTTTATCAAGCGACGAGAATACTTTTTGTGCGCAAAAACAAACAAAAATAACGACTTTATTTCAACTATTCATTTCCTTCTCTTTGGGCCTCGAGTCAGTTAACGTAGTGTGATTCCGTAGAGCTACGTCACACGTAGGCTCACTATTGGCCGACGCTGGTCATGTGTGTGATGCGTGTGACGTACAACAACAGAAGCTTACGCTATTATAGTGAACTGACTCGAGGCCCACAGAGAAGGAAATGAATAGTTGAAATAAAGTAGTTATTATTGTTTTTTTTTGCGCACAAAAAGTATTCTCGTCGCTTGATAAACTTCAGATTGAGCCACTGTAGTTACTTGGACTATTTTAACGATGTCTTTCATAACTTTTCGAGGCCGGCAAGTTCAATCCCTGAAGAAGCCTATGGAGGAGTGATCCAGCTCTCAGATTTCATCAAAAATATCTTAATTCGTGTTCCGAAGATGAACGAAGGTAGGGGGAACAACATGAGGGTAAGTAATTACTGACAGAATTTTCATTTTTGGGTGAACTAACCCTTTAAGGAGACAAAACTCAGCAAGGGTGTTGACTTATGACTTTACACATGGTTTGTCTTAAAGCATATTAAACACCACATGAGCCCTATTCGGACGGGACTAGTTTAACATGGAGAGAGGTGGAGTAAAGTAATAATTACCAGAGCTTCTCTGTGATTTTAGTCCCGTCTGAATGTGCCATCTCAGTAATCATTACGGACAATGTCAGTAAAGATTACGTCGACTTTTACCTTCAGTAAAAAGGTCCGGAAAAATTACCTCAGGTAATACTAATCCCGTGCAAATAGACCTGCTGTAAATATGTACGTAAATATTTCGTCATTTCCTGTTTAAAAGTAGTTTTCTGCAAGTATGGAGACGTTTGAAAAAGCATTCACTTGCGTTCTAGACGCTGGGACAAGTCTGGCGCAAAGTATTTTCCACATACCATTCAGATCAGAAATCAGAAAGAAGAACGAAAGCACTTGTTAGAGGCACGGAACATCTTTTAGCGTTAGGTAAGTGCCTATTACCAACACAATCCAATCTGAAGTTAATGAATGCATCATTGGACCGGACATAACTGTTTTATATATATAAATAATATAGGTTATATGTGTGTGCACGTGATATCAGGAAGCAACGTAATACGCACATGACGACAGGAGGGTGACGGCGTTGCGCAAACCGAGTTACCCCTCCCACTTCTGCTAGTTTTACTGAGAAATCTTATCCCGTGTGAATTGGCCATTAATATTACAGACGTCCTGTGGTAAAATTACATTACTCCATCTACTCTTGTAAAGTTAATCCCATCTGAATAGGGCTAAAGACATATAAACAACATTTCACAAGTTCACACTTACATAATTGACCTTTCGCCGGCCCCTCCCCCAAAACGGCCATTGTCCAATCACACATCATAGCAACCGTTACTATGTGAGCAGGTCCGTCAAACATTGACTCCAAGCAAGATGGTGAAGCGGTGCGCCCATGGCCGGTAGATTGTCTAGAGTACCCCGAGAGATTGTCTGGAGGAGTTGTGTTCTTTCCGTTTCCAAAGCCGAAAACACAACGTGAGCGGTGCCTACAGTGTGGACGGCCCCACTCCCAGTTAAATGTGTCGAACATGGTTAACTCGCGTGCAGCGTGCGTGAGACTGATGGTGTATTCACACCTGCCTTGTTTGGTTCGATTGAATCGAACTCTAGTTCGTTTCCCCCCTTGGTGCGGACCTTTTGGGCAGGTGTGAATACAGCAATCGAACTCGGGTGCGGACCAAACAACCGAACCGAGACCCAGCTGAAGAGGTGGTCTCGGTACGGTTCCAAACGAACTCTGGTACGGTTCGTTTACGGTGTGAACATGAACCGACCCAATTGCAGGAAAGCACTGCGCCTTTGAGTTAACAGTTTGAGTTATGATTTATGGGGATTAAAAAAAAAGCACTGGGTGGATTTTTATCATTATAGGTTGGTTGAGTACACTCAATGCCAACACACATTAATGTTCAAACGCCATGTAAAAGTGAATTTTGCATAATAGGTGCCCTTTAAAATATTAGATTGTTTGATAAATAACCTTCTTGTCACAAAGCAAGATTAGATCAGGACAGGTTATAAAATATCATATGATGTGACTCCCCAACAGGGTTATTATTATTAACTAAGCCTAAAACTACAACAATGTTTTTTTATTTTTTATTTAAATAAATATGAAATAAAATAAAATACCTAATACAGTCTATCTAATACAAATATTAGATGGAACAACTAAGTGAATATTAGAAATGTTGCCAAGTTAAAACAATAAAATTACTAACTGACAATAAATAAAAACTAAAACTGAACTCAAACTGAAATTAAAAGTGAAATAAAAATAAATTTGACATAAATAGTAATATTAAAAATGACAAGCACCTGAAAAAAGCAAATGAAAAGGGAAAATTAACTCAAAATATAAAAAAAACTATAATAACATATAAATAATACTAAAATAACACTGCTCCCCAAAAACGTCATAAAATGTATGAATTTGTTATAATTAAGATGTGTGCACTCACATACGTTAAAGGTGTAAGGAAATGTGTTATTACTTTTTACTTCAGGGTTACACCATTTCACATTTTTAAAAGTCATTTTATTTCAACTTTATTGAAAATGTTAGTTTAAAAACACATTAAAACAAACAGGAATACAAAGAAAATGTTTCTAAGAACTTGGCACATGTTTTAAGCTAGATATTTAAAAAAAAACATTTGAACTTTAACATTTTGAACGATTAGTGTTCACTTTTCAAATGTGATGTGATCACAATGCATATCTGCATATGTGATTGCATTGATAGGATCTCAAAATGTTTCGGAATTTTTGCTGACCATTTGTGATTGAATCACTTGAGACGAATATAAACTGGTATCAACGTTCCTTGTGTGTTTATAGGTGTTTGAAGCGGTCATAGCGTGGGTCACGCATGATAAAGATGTGCGTCAGGAACACATGTCTCATCTGATGGAACATGTTCGCTTGCCCCTTCTTTCCAGAGAATACCTCGTACAGGTGTGTGTGTGTCTGTGTGTGCAAACGCATTAGTAAATGTGTGGTTTGATATTCTTTAGTGATGAATGTAATTTAATTTTGTTTATGTGTGTGTGTGTGTGTGTGTGTTTGTGTTTGTAGAGGGTGGAAGAGGAAACTCTAGTAAAGAACAGCAGCACATGTAAAGACTACCTTATTGAAGCTATGAAGTACCACCTTCTGCCTGCCGAGCAGCGCTCCATGATGAAGACCATCCGGACCAGAGTGAGAACACCCATCAGCTACCCAAAGGTTTGTTAGGACAGTCTTGATTATGGTCATTTTGTACATTTTCATTGATATTAGCTATAAAGAGCAGGAAGATATTGGATGAAGAGGGGGGAACATGATCTGCACATACTGCAAGCTGTATTTAAACTCTTGTCACACGTCGGTCTTAGCATCTTAGAACAGGGGTCTTCAACGTTTTTCATGGCAAGGGCCCTTTAGGCGATAGAGACATGAAGCAGGGACCGCCAATACAAAATGCGTCAAACAGAGCTACATATTAAGCATATGGCCTTCGATAATAATAGAGACCAACCACATTAAGATAGTTATATTATGTAACAGTAGATAAGAACTAAGCATGCTTTAATCACAATTATTTGAATGGATTTGCAGAGTCCTCATACATTCTAATTTTACTGTCATGTGGACAATTAAACATGTACCTGAAATTTAGATTCAAGTTTACAAAAAAATAAAAAATTTATTTTACTGTCAGATGTTTTCAGCGGTTGTTATCAGGGAATAACATACCGCTAAAAACAGATAACACTGGCTCATCCGGGTTTCTGAAGTCAGCAGCGATATACGCTTGCAAGTATAACGCTTACACTGTTACTAAAAGATAACAAACAGGTATGATTTTAAAACATCTCAGATCAATATCTCTTATCCCCATAATTATTTATGTGACGAAATGCTGTGTGATAAGTGGTATGATTGTAACGTATCCCTTAAAGGAGAACTCCGGCGGAAAATGAACCTTTGGTCTAATAAAACATTGGTACCTAGTCAACCGTTCTCTGAGATTTGTTTTCATGATAATCGAATGTAAAGAGTTTTATCTCTAAAAACTGTTTAGCGTATAACGCTAGTAATGGGAGCATTTAATAAGTAAAAAGAAATCGCTAGTTAATACCACTAACAAGACTCAAAATAGCCCCACACTAACACAGTAACATAATGAGGGTCCCTACATGCAAAACGAAGCATTGAGAACTTTGTAAGTGTACAGACCGTTTAATAAGAAGATATTTTATAAAGACAGTCCACTTCGTGTATACAGACAGGAGCCATCTTTGGAAAACAGTCTCGACTAGTCAAACCACGAACGACGTGCTAAGTGAGCTGAACTGTATGAATGGCGTTCGTGGTTTGACTAGTCGAGACTGTTTTCCAAAGATGGCTCCTGTCTGTATACACAAAGTGGACTGTCTTTATAAAATATCTTCTTATTAAACGGTCTGTACACTTACAAAGTTCTCAATGCTTCGTTTTGCATGTAGGGACCCTCATTATGTTACTGTGTTAGTGTGGGGCTATTTTGAGCCTTGTTAGTGGTATAAACTAGCGATTTCTTTTTACTTATTAAATGCCCCATTACTAGCGTTATACGCTAAACAGTTTTTAGAGATAAAACTCTTTACATTCGATTATCATGAAAACAAATCTCAGAGAACGGTTGACTAGGTACCAATGTTTTATTAGACCAAAGGTTCATTTTGCGCCGGAGTTCTCCTTTAAATGTCCATCTAGTTTGAACTTGCCGATTGGTAGCAACTGCTTTCTCCGCGGAACTTTGCGTTTAAAGAGCTAATAAAATTTTAATCTTAGATCAATATTTCATGTCTAATTATTTACTTATGTGGCAAGTAGCTGTGTAATAAGCGGGAAAATGTACATCCAGCCGGTTGTTATCGCAGAATAACCCCGACAGGATGATCAGGACCCTGAAGCGGAGGGGTCTTGCATCAGCCTGAAGGGGTTTATTCTGAGATAACAACCGGCTGGATGTACATTTTCCCGCTTATTACACAGCTACTTGCCACATAAGTAAATAATTAGACATGAAATATTGATTACTTATATTGATTACCCTTACTTACTTGATGGTTAACACTACATGATGTTTTTAAAGGCATTATATTTCAACTTTTATTGAAAATGTTATCATTTAAAAACCTTTAAACAATCGTGAATGCAAAGAATTTGTTTTGTAAGAATTTATTCTAAAATAACTTTTATACACAGATAGAAGATCATTTAAACTGGATAAACAAAAAAGTTGAGAACAGAAAGTTAAGTTAAGGGATCTGATTCTTTTCTCACATGTGTGTTAAAGGTGATGGTTGTAGTCGGCGGACAGGCCCCTAAAGCCATTCGCAGTGTGGAGTGCTATGATTTTGAGGAGGAGAGATGGTTTCAAGTGGCAGAATTACCCTCCAGACGATGTCGAGCAGGTGAGCGGCCACGCTCTTATCATTGACAATGACTGTGCAGGCACAAAAATGACTCAGGCCATCCTTAAAAATATTCTTGTTTGCCGTAACCCGACCGACCCTGTCGAATTAGGACCGACCCAATTATTTATTTTTTTCCCCTTTTAGTCCGACCGACTTGCCGGTTGTAAACTTGCATTAAGACCGACCGATTTTTTTTTTACTCTTCAAACAACTAATACAAATGCAATAAAATAATATAAATTATATTATAGTAGCTAAGTATTGTGAATATAAATTGCGTGGCGTCATCTATTATGATTATGTTTACACCATTGGTTTATGCATGTCACACTATGGTCTGTGCGTTCGCTTCGTTTCATTCACGGTCAATGGTTCGCGCTCGTTGATGGCTGCGGCGCGGCTGCTTGTGAAATACGTCTGTATGAGCCTACATTTAGTCGCTCATTATTCGAAATTCTTAATGGTCAAATAGGAGAATAGGGAATCGATGTTAACGGCCTTTTCTCGGAGCGCGTCCAGCTCGTCACGATATGCCCACCGCGAACGCGCGTCACACAGCAACTCCAGGCTCTGACAAACAAACACACATAAGTGTGGGAAGCCAAACACACCGAAAGTGGAACAAACGGCGCGGTGTGTTACAGAGTTCGCGCTGCGCTGACTTGTAATCTGCGTGGCTCAATGGACCGAGTCGCGCGAGCGCGACAGACTCGACAGCGCAGGAGAAGTGTTTGCTTGCGCCAGCCAATGGGCAGAGCGGCGGGAACTAATCTCACCAGCGCCGCGCTGACCAATAAAACAGCACATCCCATACCGAAATGTACTAAATAGCACAAAAGAAAACCGACCATTCCATAATATGTCAGGACTATACTTAAAAGGCCTATAGTTTCTACAATGCGCCTAGCCATTTGACCACACTGATTTCCGTTAATAATAGCAGATGTTTATGGGTCAAATCTCTCACTCTCTCCCTGCAACTTTTTGTTATCCTCCTTTCCTGCCCCTCGACCAGAAAGGGGGCTTGTAACAGTATGGGTCAAATGTAAACGAATGGTGCCAAACGCGCTGTTTTATTGGTCGGCGCGGCGCTGGTGAGATTAGTCATTTTAATTTATTTGTTTCCCTCTGAAAATCCACTTTCATTGAAATCTAGTGGCTTCTTTTTTTTTTTCTTTTTTTTTTTATTCTGCCTATTTTTTTTTTCAAAATGAATGCAGCTGGAATTAATGCAATAAATATGTTTTTTTGACAAAGATTTCAAATTGTTTGTGGTCTATAACCTGTATCAGAATGAGGTTCGCAATGGTGCGCCCGAAGGCATGGGTTGAAGACCCAGACAGTGACGTCACCATATGTAAATTTGTTTAAATTCATACCGACATAATCACCATGACCAAAATTATCCTTTTTTTTTTTACATTGAATCTTGAAAAAAAAAAAATAGACCTACCTACCGACCCTTTTTTTTTTTTTTTTGCTGTTACTGCAAACCAAAATATTTTTAAGGATGGCCTCACCCTGGTCTCACATTCAACAGCTGTCCTTTTTAAAACTTCATTGCATCCCCAGTACTGACTTGACCGTTGTGTTGCTTACTGTAATTGCTTCGGTTCTAAAGGTAATTAATTGTATGTACTGAAAATAAGGAGAGACACTCTTGGGTGAGTAAAATGCAATTTGCTGGGGAATCTGTCATGACATGGACATTGCTAAAAATGTGGTGCTGTTGAAATGACTCTGGTTATGAAAATGATGTTTAGTTACTGTATTTGTAAGTGATGGCAAGATCATTGACGTTTTGGACACTTAATGTGGGTGAAAAATGAAATTTCAAGTGTAGATTTACTGACTTGAGGCCCATTTTAGGTGGCATATATTCCACAAAAAGTTCCTTTTTATGCGGCATAAATTTATTTACACAGAAAACATGAACTGAGAGGGTAAAAAACTATTGGGCTCAAATGTATGTATAGGCACTAGAACATTAACATAATAAAACATTAGAACATTTCTACCATTATTTTCCCAGAAAAAAAATACACTAACATTCTGTGACAACACAAACTACCATTCAAAAGTTTGGTGTTAACATTTTTTTTTAATAGCTGCCTAATAATACAGCAAGGATGCATTAAATTGATCAAAAGTGACTGTAGAGACATTTATAATGTCACTAAAGTTTTTTCTATTTCAAATAAATGCTGTTCTTCAAATTTTCTGTTCATCAAAGAATCCTGGAAAAAAAATCAGTTTCCACAAAAATATTAAACAGCAACTGATTAAGAAATGTTTCTTAATCTCCAAATCAGCCTATTAGAATGATTTCTGAATTATAATGTGACAGTGAAGACTGGAGTAATCGCTGCTAAAAAACATCTTTGCCATCAAAAAAATAAATTTCATTTTTAGATATATTAACACAGAAATTCTACATTTTAAATTGTAATAATATTTCACAATATTACTGTTTTTACTCTATTTTTGGTCAAATAAATGCAGCCTTCAAAAGGATTAAAAAAAATATTTCCAACCAAAAACTTTTGAATTGTAGTGTAACCCAGTAGCGGTATATTGTGAGACTATATGGGATAAGTTGTCACAATGAAACCTGCCATTCAACAGCCTATTATGGCTTTTCAACAGAATGTAAAACAAATTATGGAATACAAAATAATTTAATGAACCAGTGTCTTGTATAACAATAAACATCTTCACTCACCAACTGTTATATATATTCACAAAAATGTATTTTTTTTATTTATTTATAGGTGTGGTGTACGTGGGCGGAGTTGTGTATGCTGTCGGGGGTTTCAACGGGTCATTGCGTGTGAGGACGGTGGACGCGTACGACCCAGTAAAAGATGAGTGGTGTTGTGTCAGCAGTATGCAGGACCGGAGGTCAACACTAGGGTCCGCTATCCTCAACGGACTGCTGTATGCTGTAGGGGGCTTTGATGGCAGCACAGGTAACACATGCAATATATTCATCTTGCATCAAAAATGCTTTTACTATGTTGCAGCTGCATTTGTGTATGGCGGAGAAGTGCATAACTGTTATTCTAGTTATGGTAGCAATGCTTATTATTACTATGAAGATACTAATAATAATTGGGATCATAAGAGCAGGGTTTTAGAAATACTGAGGTCTATTGTATATGTGCATTTTAAGATATCTGGAGGGCAAAAATTGGAAAACAACAGCTTTAACACCAAAACCATGTCTTTTCCAGTGGCGGCGCTAGGGCGGAGCTTGACGGGGCTATGGCCCCGCCAGAAATTTGTATAGCGCCGGCACATTAAAAACCTAAATTAATAAATGTTTAGGGTGCTTATATGTATAAACAATGGTCTTGATGGGGGTAGGAGTCAATTAAGCCACGCTCAGGTACGGCGCGCATTAGCGAATAGGGATCATATTAAGCTCTTCATCAACAGCGATCATAATGGAGCGCTATTAAATATGAAGCAAAAGACCGCGGACTTCAGACACGTCTCAGAATGGCTCAGAAGATAACAACAGACGTATTGTCCTCTTGTAATCTGCTATTGGTGAGTAGCTACCTTGGTGGCTTAAGCTCCTGATTATTGTCGAAAGCCCCTGATCTTTTTGAAGATTCACTCACGTTATAAATGTCAAATAATATAGATTTTAATATAAATTATTGCACTTTGTTTGCCCTAGCCTAGTGGTGATGAACAAGAGAAAATGTTGTTTTTGATGTAAATGCGTTAAACATTTCATCTTTGACCTTTGCGCGGCTCATCTGCTTTTTTTTGTTTGTTTCTCGCGCAAACGTCATGTCAAGATTTAGACTTTCCATTTTGCTCGCAAGCACAAACACGTCTATTCATTTTAATAGTATTCCGCTGCAGAACCACAGTGCCAGCAGTTTCAGACCGGCAGCTACAGAACAGAAGTGAGGGGTGGAGCTTATGCACATAATTTCCTTTTAATAGATATGAGCTATTTTCACATGGATTTTAATATTTCACAACAATTATTTTAAATAAAGTCACTTTGTACATTGAGAACTGTTTTAAACATTGCCTAATGCCTATTAATCATGTTTAAAGTTAATGGATTCGAACACAATATTTCATTGTTAGTTCAACGATATGCAACTATACAACTTTTTTATTTAAAAAAATATATTAATAAATGTATAATTTCCCATTTGACAAATTTTTATGATTTAATTAAGAAATTAATATGATTAATGATAAATGCAAAAAAAGAACAAAACTTATGAGTAGGGATGCACGATATATCGGTCACCGTATCTGTATCGGACGATACATGTTAATTTTTTATGTTATTGTTATCGGCAATAAGAAACGTTGGCCAATTTATTAAAGCCGATAAATTGTGGATTATTTCCTGAGACACTTCAGATGCGCACTGTTCGCCATGATGGTTTTGAATTGGTTAAATTATGATTGAAATCACTTCAAAAAGGAAAATATGGCACAATATGTAGGCACAATAAAGGCACAATATGTAGGTTTTTTTCGCCACAACAGGGCGCAGTTTCCAACAATAACAAAGGCGTAGGTTGATGACGCAGTGATGAGCTGAATGATGGGACTTGCTGTCAAGCTGATGGATCTAATAATGTTTATGGATGAGAGCAAACATTCATGTTTTTTAACATTACAGTGGTATGAAGCAGGTCACGATTGCTAAAGAGACAGATATCACAGGCGAGTCCCGCGGATATAAAGGAATAAGGACATTTAATTCTACTGAACTACCCGCAAGTGCTGGATTACTCACACAGGTCAGTTTATTAGACAAATTAAACTTGTGCGGTAACGCAGCGCTGCTTCACTTGGTCTAAGGTTTCACTATCACACTAAACGGCATTTAAATGTGTGTTGAAAGTTATAATGTTATACTACGGGTTAGTTCGTTTGCTATATGAAACTAGCAGTAAGCTAGATCAACATTAGAATAATATACTGACCATATTCTAACATTTCATCATGTTGAGCTAACGTTATATAACATTGATTTGTTTTATGTACATTTGCTCACCTGTCTAATAAAGCTGTCAAGTCGTGACTCGTGAAGCTCTGTCAAGTCCAAGTTGGTCGCGGACGTAGAGCTCTCGGCATCTCAAAAACGCCACGCCAAAGAACGTATATTGACTATAGTGTATAGTGTAATATATCGTATAGTGTGTAGTTCTTCTATACTCTTTGGCCACGCTGATGTTGATCCTCATTTTAGTTCTCCTTGTTTGTCCCAAAGTCTGCTTGCCATGGTCTATGTTTGAAAGAAACAAGAACTGCGTGCCGCTAAATGTTACGCACTACGCAGTTGTCCACGTCTGTCGCCATGGTTACGTCATGGCTATGGCAGTATGAACGGAAACCGAGGATAGCGTGGATATTGCGTCATTGACAGGCGACATTTTTTTCCGGGACGGCTACTTATTTGAAATTGGAATTTCTCTGAAATAAAAAATCTTTGGAGACTTTTGGGATATTGTAAGTACACAACTGGAGGAAATATATCACACTGTGCAAGTGATTTTGGGATATTTTATTACAAAATTCTTACATATTGTACCTTTAAGTGCAACATGTGCAGAACAATTAATCCGTGCAAGTGAATACACAGAAAAAAAATGTTTGTCGTGGTAATCTTTAATTAAAATCTGAAAATTTGCTTCCGCTCTGGAACGGCGTTCCTTCTCTGATGACTGGAGTTTTATGGCTTGGGTTGAATATCCTTAACCACTCCCCTCCAACCGCCAGTCTGCTATGAGCGAGGGATGGTAAGGAGGTGTGCTAAAGTAAAAACCCTTCCCTCTATTCAATATTCCGTTTCACTTGGAAATACGTCACAACACTGGAGAAAAGTCTATTAAAAAGTTAAAAGTATTTGTTCTCATTAGTTTATGCAGTGTGAACCAACAACAAAACATTGTGTTGTATTATCCATTATTATGATTTTTTTTAAAAAATATTGCTCATTATAGGCTACATCATATCATCTAATTATTTTGTTAAATATTGTAGATATTGATCCGATAAAAATCCATGTGAAAATAGCTCATATTTAATAATAGAAAATAACGTTTATCTTACAGGCAGCAGAACTCATTTCATAACTCTATTTCTGTCATGACAACTCTCTGACAGATTGGCATGGTAATGGATATTGGCAATGTTAATGTATTTGGTCTTGGCGGAATAGATCTGCTACACCAGTGTTTCCCAACCCTGCTCCTTGAGGCACACCAACAGTGCACATTTTGGATGTCTCCCTTTTCTGACCCATATATTTCTGGTCTTGGAGTCTCTACTAACGAGCTGATGAGTTGATTCAGTTGTGATCGATTAGGAAGAGTTGGAAAATGTGTAGTGACTTGGTGTGCCTCCAGGAACAGGGTTGGGAAACACTGTGCTACACTGCTGCAGCTGCAGAGCAAGTACAGAGACTTGCCTCAGCCAAAACATTCACAGACATGGTGTGGTGAGCATGTAAGACATGGTGCTGCAGCACATGCAACATACATGATATAATCCCTGTAGCAGATCTATACAGGTGGAGCTGGGCAAGATGGAGAGTTTCTTAAGCGCGCTGCATGTAGATGACCAAATGAGTTAAGGACCTATCAGCCGGCGCCATCTAGAGTTTCATGCCAGAACTAAGTAATAAGACACTTCTGTCCTGGGGCTCCTGGTCTAAAACGGCTGGATCTGCGGTTCTGCAGCTGGATATATCGCGTTCATTTACCTCACTGCAGTTTTAAAGCCCTCAATATCTTTTCCGGCCAGTAGTTGGGACTGTCAGCCGGAAGGTTTCAATAAACCATTATTGATTCAAAGAGCTGATAAGGTAATAATAAAGATGATAACATGTGCTTAATCAGAAGCACTGTTAAACTGTGCACACTTTACAATGTGACCTTGTAAATATAGTTTTACGGTAAAATGGAAAATAAAATAAATAAAATGCAATACATGCAGGATATTGAAGTTAGCACCCCCCTCAGTGAAAACTGTACACGCATGGTCATGAAAAAGTTCATGAAAAATAACATGGGTTTGGAATGAAAAGTTTGAATGGGTATATGATTACTGAATAATAACAGAATTGTCATTTTAGGTGAACTATCCCTTTAAATGTGGAGGTATCAATATACAAAGGTTGCAGACAATTGGGGATTTCTTGTCAAAAGAGAAAATTAAAGGAATTGTTAAAGAAATAGAATTTATTGAAAAATAATGCATCTATTTTCAAATATTATTAATCCTTTTTTTTTTTTTTTGCTAAATGACTGTCTAACCACAACCTATAAAGAAAAGATAAGTGAAGTTACTGAAAGGCTATCCAAGCCTTTTTATGGAAAGTCTAACAAAATACATAAAATTAATTCACAATATGCAAACATTCATTCATAATCTTATTGCCTATGCTGAAAGCAGCTCTGGTTGGGTTGCTTTCATTATATGTATATCACTGTCGGTCATTTAACATTTTTATCGTAACACAGTTAAATACACTGTAATAATCAGATATATTAGCTACTTACATCTCACTTTCTGACCGCTCGGCTTCTGTGAAAAAGTAAGAGTAAGGCCCACCTTTTTTTATTTGATTTGCCATCTCAGTCGTCTTTACATTGAGCACTGTTACACTGCTAATTTATCAACACAGATGTGAAAGTCAGTTTAAAGTCAGTTATCTAGGTGTTGGCCAATATCTTTGCAGCATCAAATTATTATTAGGTATAGTGCAGTTATTATTAGTAAATTAGTTCACAACTTTTGATACACCTCAGAAAAAGTACAGAGGTCTGGACCTCAAAGGTGGGTACGGCCATGATTGAGATGATGAACATGAACTGTATTCCTACATCTGTGACCATATCGATGATGAAAATGTTGGTTTGCAGGTTTAGCTACTGTAGAGGCATATAACGCTAAGGCCAATGAGTGGTTCCACGTCAATCCCATGAACACGCGGCGTAGCAGTGTTGGAGTCGGCGTTGTCGGAGGTTAGTGACGTTAGTTATCTGTATATTAGATGTACATTGCTGTTATGTATTGTTTGGCATTTGGAGGTTAAGAAAAGGGCCTATTCCAGGGGTCTTCAACCTTTTGAAACCAGGGACACATTACATATTGTACAAAATGTATACAAAATTGCCTGACATGGAATTACAAGTATATTACCATATTAATGTATTTTCACATTTTGTTTTGATGCTGCAGTGCTTGGTGCTTACATTGTAATGACAATAAAATAATAATGATATAATAAATGAATTAATAATAATAATAATCATTAATAATGTTCAGAATCATTTACACTACCAACAGCTTTGGGTCAGTAAGATTTTTTTAAAATACTCAATCCTTAATTTTATTCAGAAAGTTAGCATTACATTTATAAAAAGTGACAGTAAATCTTTTACTTAATTGGAAAAAAATATATTTCAAATAAATGCTGTTCTTTTAAACTTTATATTCATTGAAGTATCCTGAAAAAATAAATCACGGTTTCCACAAAAACATTAAGCAGCGCAACGGAAGGACCATGTGACACTGAAGACTGGACTAATGGCTGCTGAAAATTCAGCTTTGCTATCACAGGAATAAATTACATTTTAAAATATATTGAAATAAAAAAGTTATTTTAAATAAGATTTCACAATATTATCGTTTCACTGTATTTTTGATCAAATAAATGCTTTAGACACTTTCAAAAACATAATAGTGTATTATTACTAATGTTTTATTTAATACATATCATTTTACATAATACATTTTAATTTGGGATTGATAATGAAACATTTCGCTAAACTTTAGCTTTGTAAGTTTAGCTTGATATTGTGTTTTTGTGCAACACATATTTATGTCACACATATGTCTCAAAAAGTGTGTTTAATATCGAACAGTTGATTTGAACTGATGAAAATGATTTCAAACTGTCTCTTTTTAGGTTTGCTTTATGCAGTCGGAGGGTATGACGGAGCAACACGTCAGTGTTTGAGTACTGTTGAGGCCTATAACCCCAACACCAATGAATGGTCTTACAGAGCAGAGATGGGAACCCGTCGTAGTGGTGCAGGTAACACCCAAACACGCTCCCACGCATACCTTCACAAATGCTGGCAATCAACGTGTATCTGTGTAAACCAGGAATGTTTGTGTTGGACAGGTGTAGGTGTGTTAAAAGGTCTGCTGTATGCAGTAGGAGGGCACGACGGCCCCTTGGTCAGAAAGAGCTGTGAGATGTATGACCCCGCCACTAACACATGGAAACAGGTGGCTGATATGAACATGTGCCGCAGGAATGCAGGTGAGTTGGTCAAATACTACATACTTGCTGAACAGCACAACATGCATCACTGTGCCAGCTAAAACAAAAACATTTCTAGCTGTGATGTTTTTGGATTAACAGTATGTTTCAATCGTTTTGTGTGTTCTAGGTGTGTGTGCCGTGAATAACCTGCTGTATGTGATTGGTGGTGATGATGGTTCGTGCAACCTGGCTTCAGTGGAGTTCTACAATCCAAACACTGATAAATGGACACTACTGCCCACCTGCATGAGCACAGGACGCAGCTACGCAGGTCAGAAAAAGAGACTGTTCAAAATGCCATTCTTCTTAAACAGTTTTTCATTATTATACACAGCCCAGCCCCCCCAAAAAAGTCGCTGTTTGGATTACAATAGGCAAAAAAATGCTTAAAACCTGGGACACACAAAGCCGACTTAAAAGAACCAGCGGCCATGGAAACCGATGTTGTTGTCGCAAAAAGCTGCGCTTGAACACAGGGTTCGTTCTGCGTTCTGCGCCTGCGTGTAAGGAATTAACTGTCTATATCAGCAGGGACCAATAGTCTATATTCGTCATTCAAAAGGATATATATATATATATATATATATATATATATATATATATACACTACCGTTCAAAAGTTTGGGGTCGGTACGATTTTAAATACTTTTAAAAGAATTCTCTTCTGCTAACCATGGCTGCGCTTATTTGATTAAAAATACAACAAAAATCAGTTATAGTATTAAATATTATTCCAGTGTAAATCAGCTGTTTTCTGTGTGAATATATAGTAAAGTGTAATTTATTCCTGTGATCAAAGCTGAATTTTCAGCATCACCAGTGTCAGTGTCTTCAGTGTCAAATGATCTCTCACAAATCAGTATAATATGAGGAGTTGATGCTCAAGAAACATTTATTATTATTATCAATGTTGAAACAGTTGTTGGTCTGTCAGTTGTTTTTTTTGGGATTCTTTGATGAAAAGGAAGTTCAAAAGACTTTTGTAACATTATAAATGTCTTTACTGTCACTTTCGATCAAATTAATTATTCCTTGATAAATAAAAGTATTGATTTCTTTCCTCCAAAAAATTAAAATAAAATTCTCACTGACCCCAAACTTTTGAACGGTAGTGTATATATATATATATATATATATATATATATATATATATATATATATATAACCAAAGCAAGGATATACGAGATATACGAAATTAAACAGAGAAGCTCTTGCTTACCTTTTGGAATATTAGTTATGTTACCATACCATACCATTCCATACCATACCCCATACCATCTTCCTCCGCTTATCCGGGGCGGGTCGCGGGGGCAGCAGTCTAAGCAGAGACGCCCAAACTTCCCTCTCCCTAGACACTTCCTCCAGCTCTTCCGGGGGGACACCGAGGCGTTCCCAGGCCAGCCGGGAGACATAATCCCTCCAGCGTGTTAGTTCTGTTGATAACTTTATTCATTTTTAGTGGCTCATGTTGTTGTTATGAATATATTTGCGTTTTTTAAATGCATCAGTCTTCTGTCTGTACCATGTTGACTTCCTCTCTTTCATCACTTTCTCTTGAATGAATGCACTGACTCGTTCACTAAACTGAACATCCAATCAGAGTTCCCACTCTCACCAACATGCTGAATCGGGCAAACTGCCGCCGACGTGTGGAACACACCGCAAAAACTAGCCCGTCAGACAGCCGACCTTCGGCTTGGTGTGTCCCAGCCTTAAGAGTCTATGATTGGATCATTATTGCAGTTAAGTTATATGTTTTCAACAGTTCTAACAGTAAATTGATGGATTGTGTAGCTTTTCATTTCTTAAACGGCCATGGAGGAAGGCACATCATGGCCATATTCCAAGATGAGAAAGCCAAGATTTATCAGGCTCAAATTGTGAAAGAATGGTTGTGAGGAAGCATGAAGAAGAAGAATTTTTCATCAGAATCATCAGTCCAGACCTTAAATTATGGAAATAAATGTTGTGATGTTGTTTCCATTAAGAGGTGTGTATACATTTTTGGTCAAGATCTTGTATTGACAATGCAAGAGTCAAGCACTCTGTAAAGTCTCCTTCAGCATATTCCAAAGACTTTCAAAGAATTTAAGGTCTGGACTCTTCTTTCACCCATTCTTTCACAATCTGAGCCTGGTGAACATGGCTGTTTAAGAAACGAAAAGCTACACACTCCATCAATTAGGGTTAGAAGAACTGTTGCCAAAAACATGACTTTTTAATTTTTTTTGGCCAGGGAGTGTATGTACACATTTATTCAAACGTTAGTCAGTAATATTTTTCTAAATAAATGAGTATTACTATATAAAATAGTCAGCGAGGATGAATTAATTTAATCAAAAGTGACAGTATAGACATTTATAATTTTACTAAAGATTTATATATTTATATGCTGTTGTTTGGAACTTTCAATTAATTGGAGAATCCTGAAAAAAAAAGTATCACTGTTTCCACAACAATATTAAACAGCACAACTGTTTCAATGTTGATAATAAGAAATATTTCTTGAACAGCAAATCGTCATATTAGAATGATAGATGGTGAAAATTCAGCTTTGCCATCACAGGAATAAATTGCTTTTTAAAATATATTAAAATAGAAAGCAGTTATTTTAAGTTGTAATATTTCACAATATTTCTGTTTTTACTGTAGATTTAATCAAATCCGTGCAGCAGCCTGGTGAACCTAAGAGACTTCTTTCATAAACATGAAACAAACTACACTGACAAAACACCTGAATATGGTTTAATAGACTTTTTAGAATTGTCTAGCATACTCAGTCATGGGGAAGCCAGTGTTACAGTATAAGAACAGGATCATGCTCTGTTTAATTGAAATTATTATATGAAATCGGTCAAAAATGAACAGATACCTGAGGCACCCACTAGAGACCAGAAGAGAGCACAGATTGTGGTTCCCATCTAGTGGTTAATTCGAGTATTTGTATGACCTGGTGTTCAAAACAAAAGTCCCAAATGTTTCATCGTTCTGCGTGTAAATTAATAGTGATAGACCCATCATCAGCCAAGCTTATATTTGGCCATTTTGTAATTATCAGTATCAGCCGAATAAAACTATTATTACGGTAAATAATCTACAACCATGCATGACAAATATTTTGTTTATATTTTTTGTGAAATTTGATGTTAGATAATATATATATAAAAATACATTCATAAAAATTAATTGTATTAATATATTAAATAATTTGATATTAATGATTGCTGTATTTTTTTAGAATGACTGTACTGATCCGCTGTCTTTGTGTGTGTGTGTGTAGGTGTGACCGTCATTGATAAGCCTCTCTAAGCAGCTGTGGAGTTGTTGAACACTGTAGCTGACGCTGACGTACAGCAGAGGATTCGCTCACACTGAAGCTCTTACGATGGCTGAAGCTTCATCCTGGAACTGCTTCACCATGGACATGGCCTGGAGAATACTGCTCTCTCTCTCTCTCTCTCTCTCTCTCTCTCTCTCTCTCTCTCTCTCTCTCTCTCTCTCTGTCTCTCTCTCTCTCTCTCTCTCTCTCTCTCTCTCTCGCTCTCTCTCACACACACACACACACACACACACTCATTTAAATACTTAACTACAAGCATTCTCACACTACCTCTTTTTGTCTCTAGCTATACACTTACACACTCTTTATCTCTCTTTTCTTTCTGTTTCTCTTGTTTGAGAGTAGTCAGTGATGAAGTTTATTGCACTTTGAGGAGCCCTGAAGAAGCAGGGACGAAACAAAATGTTGCTAACCTCTGACAAAAGTCTGGTGCAAAAATTTGGCCAGCGCGTCTGTGGCATCATCAAAACGTTCCTGCGTTTGAGCCGAGGGAATGGCCAGAGATTTTTGCTGCTTGATCTCTCGATCTGAAGGAACCCATTGATGGTCTTTGCTTATTCAAATAAAGTTTGAGGGTAAATGTGTCTAGTTTAGGACCAGCACTTTGTTGCCTCTTGGAAGGTTGTTTATGAAGTCACTGGACTTTAAACATCTTCATTATGAAGGTTGGTTGATGATGATGTTGATGATGATGATGATGATGATGATAATTATTGTTTTATGGTTAGAGCTGAAACTTTTGCTTGCCTATATGCAAGAAGGGTCTCTACTGAAGATGAACAAACTTTTACATTTTGCAATTTGTTTGCCAAACAACATTTGAAGTCTTAAAGTTTGAACCGTCTGTTGTTGTTTTTTCTTTTAATACTTTTTTTCTTGTGGTCCGGTTGTTCGAGAATTGCGATCTTTGACATATTCGAAACGTTAACGAACACTTCGGCATGCACGATACTGTGGACTGATGCTGGTTGCTTGGGTATTAAACCGCTTTGCATGGTTCTAAATACTGATGTTTGTGTGCCATTCTTAAACTACTGCTGTACTCACTAACCAACGTGACGTGCTCTCTGTACTAGCGGTATTGAACGCTGAAGAAGTATAAAGATACAATTTCTTTCTTTCTTTTCTCTCTCTTTGTTCTTTTTTTTTTCCTTCTTTGTTTTCTGTAACTTTAATGGTTTTCTATGTTTTGCTCTTGCTGTTTAGTATTTAACTCTCTTTAACTACTGTCACCAAGCCTATTAATTAATATATACAATTGTGTATTATTAATTATCAGTCAAAAGGAATGTTGTGTTCTTGAAGTTTCATAACTTGTTTTATATCATTAATAATAAACATGCTTCTAGTAAAAACACCTAACATTATGATTTGTGAGTGTGTGTGTGTGTAAGTGTTAAGAGTGTCTGTGTTGTGTTCACATGAAGCATAAGACAATTTAATGTTAGCCTCCTGAATATTTCCAATGTGAAATTAACTTATACTTGTGAACTTTCTTTTACTGTAAATATATACTGTTAAATAATGCATGTATTTGGTACAAAAATATGCAGGGGGGAAATGACAGTGAGGAAATTACAGTTATCTTGTTTGAATATTAGATTATTTGAATACTCCAATATTAACACTCCATCAATAAAAGACATCACTTAATACAGGGGTTTTCAAACTGGGCAGGTGGCCGTAAAAGCAGTTCAGAGAAAGTAAAAACATAAAAAAATAACAATAAAAAATAAAATAAAAATACAATTAAATAAAATAAAATAAAGAATTGTACACAAATAAATAAATAAATGATTAAAATAAGTTTTAAAAAAGTAAATACAATAACTACAACTAACTAAATATTGCATATTTATAATATTAATTTTTCACTAGTTGATGGATAATAAAAATGTTTGATATTAAAATAAAAATATATATAAAAATAAGTAAATTAGTAAATAAATAAAAGCAAAATGTAGTAAATAAATACAGTAACAGTTCTATAACAGTGCAGTAGGTTACTATGGTAGGCTACTAGAAACAATTTTTAGGATGAGGTCCATCGTACGAGGGTGATCATATTCGGGGTCCGAGCTATCGGCTGAAAGTTGAAACCCCCGACTTAATAGCCTTTTTTTTATTATTATTATTTAACAAATAGAACAGCAATTACATAGTTACATCTCAAAACAGAATTAAACAACAATAATATAAAATAAACTTCCTCATTGCCAGGAGGTGCAGTTCAGCGCGTCAGCGCAGGTTATGAAAGACAATCGCGGGTTTTCATTGGCTGCAGCTGCGGAAACTCAAGGTCTCACTATCGTCAGTTCATTCCCTCAACCAATCAGGCCACCGCCCCTGCCCGTATACGTCAGTATCCCTCTTGTCACAGCCAATCAGCGGCCAGCCTCTGCCCGCACACACCGTCTCCTCTTTTCTCGGCCAATGGTCCTATGTAAAGTTCTATTACATTAAAAGCGACCCTTACTGCCAGCGCAGGTAGAAGGAGAGCTTCTCACAGGTGAGTCAACAACACGTCCGTGCTGAAATCTACACTCACATAATAGGATATTTGTTGTAATGTTCTTTAAGAAATGTTAGAAATATTTGCGCTCTTTCATCTGCCCTAGTTCGAGTTACAGCAGCAGAATGATGGAAACACGCGTTTAACATGTAAATAATGTAATGTAAACAAGCTAAATATTACCGTTGGACTACATAGGTGCATTTGTTGATTAGGAAATTGTTTCAAAAGATAGTTGCCTTTGAGAAAATTAAATGTTTAGGGGTTATGATTGTTATTGTGATTTAACAGACATGCACGTGCAGTAATATGACCAAAATACCTAATAGTGTCTCTTGTAATCTTTACATTTGTGTATTTATGATTATTTATTGTTATGCAACCAGACCAGCTTATTTTGTCTATTCTGGCTACCAAAATATGATCATGCATATTTGATAATTGAAATATAATATGAAATCTCACCGTTAAAAATGTGTTAATTTTAAAATTCTATTTTATTTGTCACCACAAATGTGTAAAATTTAGAGGTATATAAATTAGTTTAATTTGGAAAGCTTGCATAACTTCAATGAATAATGGGTTCATCATTACACCCAAGCAACATCTGGGTGTAACCAGTGATCAAACAAATTTGAATTCAGCTGTAACATACATTAATATTTTGGTGTAACCCTGTACTGACATGAAGCATATGATTTTTCCATATGAACTACCTGTATTTCAGGCAAGCCTCACTCTGAGATCGATAACTGAGTGTCAATAATCTTTATTCATGTCATGTGTTAATACAGTTACTCATTTGGAGAGTCCCACTGACTCGCTGCCATGGAGGTGAACGGCACAGCCAACATTCTGTCTTCTGCATATCTGGCGGTGGAATATGTGGATTCATTTCTTCCAGAAAATCCGCTGCAGGAACCTCTGGAGCACGCGTGGAACCACATGCTCCAGAACTACAGCAAATTCCAGATCGCCACCTGGGGCTCGCTCATCGTCCATGAACTCATCTATTTCCTGTTCTGTCTGCCTGGATTTATCTTTCAGTTCCTCCCTTTCATGCAGAAGTATAAAATCCAACAGGTACGTGCAATCAAAGGATTTATTATTTTAAATTTAACATTTCTATATTTTTTTCTTGTTAAAAATGTTGTTTTTATTAACTTTTCATATGTTTTTGTTGTTGTGCTTGCAGGATAAACCAGAGACATGGGAGAAACAGTGGAAGTGCTTTAAAATGCTGCTGTTTAATCACTTCTGTATCCAGCTACCGCTCATCTGTGGAACATTTTACTTTACTGAGTTCTTCAGCATCCCTTATGACTGGGACTCCATGCCTCGCTGGTGAGAACAGCTCTCTCACTTTATAAAGGGATTCAAATATGAAGAATTCTGTGATAATAGGTCTATAAAGTAACAGTCAAAGTCCTGAGGTTGTTTTGCAGCTTTACTGAAATCTTTTTTTGAAGAAAGTGGGCCTTGTTTTCATTTTTATAATCTCTCTCACCATCTCAGGCCTTCCATATTGGCCCAGTGTTTTGGTTGTGCAGTAATTGAGGACACGTGGCATTACTTCCTCCACCGAGCCCTACATCATCGCAGAATCTACAAGTACATTCATAAAGTCCATCATGACTTCACTGTAAGTTACTCGCATTCTCACAAACACACACACAATGTGCAGATGAAGGGAAACTATAAGACAGCCAAGATAGGCATGTAGAAGTTTTTGGTGAATTCATACTATTACATGTTCTTTTCTTTTAGTTTTACATTGTTTTATAATTGATATTTTCAATATATATATTATACAGTATATATATATTTGCTAAAGGCCCGTTTACACAATAACGATAACAATAATGCTAATAGTATACACCGCATATATAAAATTAACGGCACAGAGAAACAATATTGTTAGAATAACTTTCACAAGGATTTAGCTAACACTTTCAACATTCTGTTGACTATAAGTAACTATGCAACTACATGCCAACTAACGCTCATTCGACTATTAGTAGACTGTCTGCTTAATATTTGCTAACTCTTTATTGTGGTTCTCCCCAAAAGACATTCTAATGACTATAAGCAACTTTCCAAGTACATGTCAACTTATTCTAACCCTACCAGTCTACTAATACTCTACTAACAGAGTTAGTAGACATGTAGGTGTAGCGTTACTTATAGTCAACAGAATCTGTTTAAGGGACCATCAAAATAAAGTGAAACCAGGATGATTTTCCTCAGATGATTAACGATAGAAACATTGACAGTCAATCAGAATCTATCCTGCTTTAAAGAGCTCGAGCATGCATCACATGCCTATAAACACAACCTTTTTTTATCCATCAGCGTGGACGCTAATATAGTTACCGTTATTTTTATAGCTATAGTTCTTGTTGTGAACGTGCCTTAACTCTTAATTTTTATTTCCTTTTTGTCTTAATAATGATAGTTGATCTACCATCTTTTTTATTGTGTGTGTTAGGCTCCATTTGGCATGCAGGCAGAATATGCCCACCCTGCTGAGACTTTGATTCTGGGTGCTGGATTCTTCATTGGCATCATGGTCTTCTGCAATCACATGATTTTGCTCTGGGCCTGGGTCACTTTCCGGCTGCTTGAAACCATTGATGTTCACAGGTGAGCTCAGGACACACAATACAATTGAATGTGGACGTGCCATGGTCTGGATCAGTACATTTGGTAATGTCAACACTGTGATACTGATAATAACTTATTCCAACGCTATATTACAAATGTATTAATTTGATACACTACTACTATGTCTAGAAGTATGTGGACACTGCCTTCTAATTTACAAGTTTGGCTATAACAGTAATTCTAGGATTTTTATATGATTAAACTATATTATTGTGTGGAAATATGTCCTGGTAAAAAATATTTTATAATACTTTTTTGATCATGTCATTTATCTTTAGAGTATGTATGTGTTTTGTTCTTTGACGTTCCTTCTTTTGCCCTCTCTTTAGTGGTTACGACATTCCTCTGAACCCCCTGCATTTGATTCCATTCTATGCTGGAGCTCGTTTCCATGACTTCCACCACATGAATTTTGTTGGCAACTATGGATCTACATTCACCTGGTGGGACAGACTTTTCAACACCGATTCCCAGTTTAACAAACATTACACACATCATAAAGCTGTGAAGAGCGACTGATTGACAGAGATTTCTCTCACATACACTGATGCTTCATCATCATCTAGAATTATCTATCTCTCATGGACTCTTATGTGGGATTTGGTTGGTCTGATGCTTTTGCATTGCCTCCCCCTGCACACACTCACTGTAAAGTATTTAAAATTGGACTGAATGGATTCAAATCAATGTCAGCTTCTTACAGCAATGTGCCTTTGAAAAGGGAAAACACCCCCTCACAAACATCATTAAACCAACCGATCACAATACTCCCAACGGACTGGTTGTTAGGAATGAAAGGATGTCAGCCTGTGTTCTGTGCTCTCAATTATTATAAACATTCATCTGTCTTAAGTAATGAAAACATCATTCATCAAAAGCACTTTACTTTCACCTTAACAATGACACAATATTTTAAAATCTTATTTTTGTAATGTTGCCTTTTTGCTTTGTTGCCTTTCCTGATTTTTTTGCAAAATTCCTGTAAAGATTTTATAACTTTCAGCAGTGACCATCCATAGCATATAAATATGGCTTGGAATGGATTTGGGGGGGAAAGAGATAATTGAGGTGTTTGCTTGTTAATTTGAAGGCAACTTAATAAAAACAACGTAACAGAAACGCTGACTCTGTGGTTGCGCTCTAGTAGAAGAACAGTGAGAGCTCTCAAACACTATCCCTATGTGTGTTTTCATCACAATTTTACAATCCCCATCACTGATCATCGTACAAGTCAAATGTCATATTACAGTATGAAAAGTGCCATATGGGGTGGGTACACTAACCTAACCCTAACCCACAACAAAATATGCATATTATTACAATATAAATGTGTTGTGTCATGTGAGGAGCTAGACAGTCCGGGATATACATACTGTAATGTGTAGTGCCATATGTGGTGGGTAGACAGTTTCAAAACAGAATATACTACATATGTAAAGTATTATATGAGGTAGACAGACAGTCGCAGATACATATTACAGTATGTAAGGTGTCATATAGAGTTGGTAGATGATCTCTTTATCCTTAATGTACACAAGTCCACAGAGGTAGAGTAATGAAGTACAAATACTTCATAACTGTAATTGAGTAAATTTTTTGGAAATTTCTGCTTTACTTGTATATTATTTTTATTGAAAATTAATAGTTTTACTTTTAAAACGTTCTCCACATTTTAATGACATTTGCCACTGCACAGCAAAAATAAATAAATAAATAAATAACAGCACAAAGGGCTGTTCTAGAAAAGATTTTCTATTGAATTTTTCGATCAATTCGGTTCCTTTGAATCTCTCCTTTTTGTGAAGGGTTTCGAACAAAATCTGTTTCATTATGTAGTTGCAGCTTGTATGTATGTTAGTTAATATTTCTTTGTTCTGCGTTTGTGTAATGCCAAAGACAAATTAATCGATTCGGTTCTTCTGAATCAGCCAACCCGAGTCGCAAGGAGTTCTGAATGATTTATTTCGCAAATCACGAATCTGAATCTCGAGAAGCAGACCAAACTAGTAAATGGGTCATTCACACAGAATATGTTTTTGTGTTTAAAAACATGAGAGGCAGGGTAGTGAGACGCATTTTTTAAAGTAAAATTTAATTTAAAGTCGCCATGTCATGCTCGAGACTGCCAGTGGACCTCGTGAAGCTGGAAGTAAAGTAGGGCACTGCCACCGCTTGAAAGTTTGGTTGGTGGGCAGCAGGGGGCGCGCTATTGTAACCAAATGTTTTCATTACTGTTTCCAAAAATTTACCACACCTCCACTCTTCACACTTTACATTACACATGCAACAAAGTAACAAAAAGTACCATGGACTTACCACGAGTACCATGTAAATATCCAGTAGCCTATCATGTAGGCTATACTACTATGTTATTACCAACTGGTAGGTAGGTTACATGCACTATGGGACTACGACAGTAGCCTACCTTTTTTTGTAAGGGTATTACAAATGTATCTCCCTTCATTATGTAATTGCAGCTCATATTTGTATTAGCATATATATTTCTTTGTTTTTTGTGTGTGTTTATGTCATGTCAGAAGATCTAGTGATGCCTCTAGAGACATTATCATAAAGAAAATGATTATGAATATGGCCATGAACTGATTTGTGTCATCTATGACCCTAGTAGCTGCATATTTGACCAGTTTCTGCAGTAGCTAATGATATGATACTTCTACTTCCTCATGTAAACAACGCATTTTAAATTTCACAAGTATGACATTTCAACATACAAAATAATTACAGTATAAAGGCTATTGAATTAGGACTTTATGACTTTACCACAGACACATTAGTCGTCATTGTCGTATATTAATAAATATATTGTTATGGTAAGTTTCTTTTTAAATATTAGAAAATTAGTTTTTATTTATAAAACTATTATACCAAGATTAAAGCAGGACTAATTTATGTTCTGCAGAAAAATAAATTCATATTCAACAACATGAGAATGAGTAGGCTACAAATGATGACAGTTTTTCATATATATTTTTTTTTTCTTTAATTTTTTCTTTCTTTTCTTTTTTTTGGTGAACAATCAATCCATTTAATGTTTGTAAATGTTAATATTTAAAATGTATTAACACAGACTCCAGCAACTGTCCACTCAGCTACAAACAGCTGTGCCATTTTTATAGAATTTACCTGCACTTTTGATATATGTTACTTTAATACTTATATTTTTTTAATACTGATATACTATAGTCGATATCCATAAAGGTATACTTTTACTTAAAAATGACGTTTGGAAAAACCGTATGACCATTCGTCATTGCATAAGCCACGCCCCTGCAGGGGTAGCACCGTGCGCGTTCACCCATTTCGCGTGTGTAATCTTGAGCTTTCAGCGGCTGCGAGCTGCACGTCTGCTATCTCACGCGCGTCCCCGCGGCTAAACAGGTAGTCAGGACTCGCGCGTCGCGCCCACGCATCAGTTCTGCGGTTCCATACGGGGCACGACACAGCAAACGAAAAAGACAGGATAGAAAAGAAAGACAGACAGCAGTGCTAAGAGAGACCGAATAGAAATACGTGAAGAGAGAGACGTGTCGAGTGTTTCGGGAGTGATGACGGCGGCGGTGTTTTGCGGGGCTCTGCTGATGCTGGCCCTGGCCTCGGGCGGGGATGCTGCGGGGGAAGGAGGTATCTCGTTTGAGTACCACCGATATGAGGAGATGCGGAAAGCCCTGGTGTCCGTGTGGCTACAGTGCCCCTCCATCACCCGCATCTACACGGTCGGGGAGAGTTCCGAGGGCCGAGAGCTGCTCGTCCTGGAGATGAGCGACAACCCTGGCATCCATGAGCCTGGTGAGAGATGATCATTAATTATGTCAGATTATAATAAGAAGACGGTCATAGCATAACCAATGAAGCTCTTTGGAGAAGCATAAGCAAGCATTTTCCTTTGTGTGCCATGTTTATCCATTCTACATGAAATTAGATCAGGCCATGAATCAATAACAAATCGATAAAAAGGGGTTCTCAGATGACAGTCACCCCTTCCTATTAAATCCCCTTTAAAATGTATTTCACGTTTTAACCTCTTGCAGACGACAAATTAGGTTCTTAAAATGAGAGGTTCATAAATGAGGTGAAAACAATCTCTGCTCCAGTGATTAAGCATCCACTGAATGGCCATTGAAATTTATGATTTTTAAAATGTAAATGCTCAAATGTATTTAAGGTTGAAATTCAACAGTGACTGCATTAGAAGCATTAGAAACTATTTTGCATTTTCCCAATGGAGTGCTCTGTCACATTTAATAATTTTGCAAGTTTTCCATAAATCATCGCATTGATGTATCTCTCTCTGCTCGCCGTGACCCTATGGCCGTGACGCGCAGGAGCGCTTTGGCGTGTGCCTGTGCGCGCGCTCTCAGAGATGTGATGACAGGCTGAGCAGCTCACTGTGCGCGTGGACGCCATTTTGCAAATGTTGCTGGGTCTGTATTTTGCAGATCAATTACAGACTCATTTACACACGGCTTATTGCATGGCTTCTTACCAAATGAATATACACATATTGATTGTAGTCTATATATCGTTTATATTAGTTTATTAGCCTCTTTCTTGAATAGACTACAACAATGAAGGAGGTTGCCCAAATGAGGGGTTAGTGTTGGCTTGGACAACGGTAATTATTCAGAAATGTCTGATTGCTGATAGTAGTTATTGACCAATCAAATTTTAGAGGGCCTTGGAATAAAATCAGTATTTTTGCTGTGCACATGGAGAGCTTATATGGTAGGCCTACGCTGCCATTTTCTAAATTGTTGCACAGGTCATTAAGGTTTGAGCAATACAGGCTTAAACATAAAAGTAATATTAACACTAACATTTAGTTTGTGTTGTGTAGGCCCGTGTTGGCTACTATGGTTTTAAATCCTTTATCCGAAGCTGTGTATACTAATTAGTTCATTTAGTGTGCTCAATTTGGATTTTGGATCTTTTCCATTTAAAGTCTGGAATTAGGTTGGCGGATTAAGGTAATTACTGAACACCTCACACTGAAACCATAGAGATGTATTAATTATTTAAGAGTGTTGATTTTATGATAATGTATGTTCTGGTTCCAGAACTTGAGTACCGAGACTCAGTAAAGTTATTAAATGTATAGCTTATCTCTGTCCATGAAACACATTTGTTTATGTTTATACAGACCTATTAGAGTTTATAGTAAAATTTATGTGATGTTGACTGGTGTATCGGAAATGTATTTACCCTATAATTTACTTTATTCTGATTAGATTAAAGTTGTTTATTAACATTAGTTAATGTACTGGATAGAACATGAACGATGAACAATGGACGATATACTGTTAAAGCATTTATTAATGTTAATTTCTACATATACTAATGTATTATTAACATTTAAAGTTGAATAAATAAATGAAAAAATATAATCAAGGAAGATAAAAAAATATCTTTAATAAATAAAAAGATTATAAAATAAAAAAACACCCCTTTAACAAATAATAAAATAGTATTAATAGTAATACATAATCTATTATAATCTAATAACTAATTGTCAATTAATAATAATAACAAATTAATACATGCTGGAAATTGTTCATTGTCATCATGATACCCAAAGGATTCACTAATTGAACTTATTGTAAAGTGACCAACATTTCTGTGTATGCCAGTTTAGCTATTACAGCTCATTTTCAACTATAGTCTCTGGACATGTATTAAAAAAAGACACAGGATATTTCATTTATTTTTAAAATGCTGAAGTAACGCATTGGATTTCTATTATTGACAGATTAAAATTATATGTTGTTGACTAAGCATAGCTGATTCACAGTCTTGAGCAGTTTGTGCTGATGTGAAGTTCTATGTGTATATATATGTGTGAGAGAGTGAAGGAACACGTGTGTTCATTTGTGTTTTGGTGTGTGTGTCTGTATGAGTGAGAGCAGTAGGAGCAGTAAGAACCTTTATCCTTAAGGTAGGGCCCCGGTTCCTTAAATAGTATGGTTGGCTCTCTGTATGTGTGTTTGCGTAGATATGACTCATTGCATTAAGTCTTTTATTGCTACCAGATGAGTTTCCAGCCCCACCCTCACCTCAGCAGCAGCAGCAGCAGCAGCATACAGATGTGAGAGAATGGGATATCAAAGAGAGGCGGCTCTGCTAGTGTTGAACTTGAGTGTTACAGAAATAGCTGTTGCCCTGGAGACAGATCAGCTTAGCACCATGAGCCATGCGCTTCCCTGTGCTCGGTCAGATGAGGAAGAGGATGAGTGGAAGATTTAGCGCGGGATGCCGTCTGCCACGGGGGCCGGGAAGTGCTGAAAAACAGGCCATCTGGTGCTCTGCTGAGTTAGCATGTGACAACAACACCTACAGTATAGCAGATACACACATTCATCCATTAACTTGCCGAATACACGTTTGATAAGATCTGGCTTTTTCACTGTCTTCTTTCAAAGCTTTTCAAACTGATCAAGTGTGTCGTATATATTCATGTAAATATTGCATATGCATATTTTCGTTAGGCTCTTTCTAAATACACACTGGTATTCTATGACTTTTAAAAGCATTAGAGACTAGAGAGACACATCCCTTGGTTTTCCCATTGGTTTTCTCATGGTCAGTCCCATTGAAATGCATTCATTGTAGTAACATTTTAATTGCATGATTTCCCCCTATATATATATATATATATATATATATATATATATATAGCCTATATATGTATACAGCCTTTATATATATATAAAATATAACATTTGTGAAACGCAAGATGTGTCTTCACACAGGATTACAAATAATTATCATTCCATTCCCTAAATTTTTAAACCTATTGTAGTGTTATATATATATAGCCCATATACATATATACGGTATATATAGCCCATATATATATATATATATAAATTCTATCTACACCTTTTCCCCACTGTATTGTACATATTAATTGTCCAGAAAAATAAGAGCATAACTGAAGCAAGCAAAGCTCTCTTTTTTTTGTGTAGGTTTGTGATGAAAGTGGTATCATCCAGAGAGCGAAAGTTCATTAATAATACATCCTGGGATTCTGTTCTCTCTCCCTCTATTTTTATGGTTAACTGTAAATTAGACAGAATTACAGTTGTTTAGTCTTTGTACAATCATGTGGCATTCTGTTTCTAAATCAAACCTTTTTCTTTCAAATTTTTTATCTCCCCAGTCTCTGCAGTGATATTATTGTTATGTCATACGTGGCCCTGACCGTTTGGGAAATGTGTGTGTGTTTCCACTGCAGAAGTGTGCACTGTGCTGAATCAGTTATCTTGAATTAATGATCCCCTTTGGTCAACATAGCATGGAAACCAGCGTGTCTCTGACGTTTCTGGTTCTGTTTGTGTATGTCTTTAAGAGGTAATAGACTTGCGTCAAGAGCACACATTTCCTGACTGATTGAATTGATGGATTCACGGATGGATGGGTTTAGTAGAAAGGACAGGATTTAAGAAAGAATGGAGTCAAAACTAAATGTATAATGCAGAATATTTAAATAATCATTTTTATATTTGAGGTTTCAGTTGGGAGGATGTTTGAGGTTATAGAGAGGAAGAGAGTCTTGCATGTTATGTAAAGTGATAATGTGAGTTTTGTTATCATGTGGTCAGATGAGGATCAGAAAGATTAGAATAAAATCCCTTTCTCCCTTCCTCTTTATTTTCTTCCCATGAAGATGAGGCAGCAGTTTCTGCTCTCTAAGGCACTGCATTTCTCAAATCTTTGGTCTCTCTGTTCTCTCAATCTCTCAGGCCAACACAGAGCGAGAGAGGGAGAATGTGAAATGGCAGCAGGAGAGTTTCCAGTAGGGGTGTAACAATATATCGTGCCACAATATATCGCAATACAAAAATGCAACAGTACGTATCGTGGATAGTGACAATATGTATCGTGGATAGTCCCCGCAAAATAAAAATTACTGTGTGTCAAGTTTTCAGAGTTTTAGTGTAAGTACTACATTAAACGACTATAATGTTGATTATAATGTATAATAATGCACTGGGGGAATATTTGTGGGTCCTGATAATGCCAAATGTCTGATGTTACCAGTAAAAAGTGGCCGACATTATTTTAAATATATCTAGTCAGTGAAATAGTGCAAGCATATTCATCTAAAATAATTCTGTATTTTCAGCTTCAGAATCATGAATATTTTTATTCTGGTGTCACCATTGTCCTTGGGTTACAAGCACCAAGTCCAAGCCTATTCATTTAAACCCACAATGTAATATCAAAGTTAGCATTTTAATCAACAGTACATTTTTTGTTAACCTTTTATCATGTCTTGGAGTATCGCAATAATATCGTATCGTGAGTTCAGTATCGTGATATGTAACGAATCGTGACATGAGGGTATCGTTACACCCCTAGTTTCCAGTAAACATAATCCTGTGCTAGTGTGGAATAAAAGTTGTTCAAATCAAATCTGGATTCTAAGGATGAAAGAAATACACTTTAAGCACTTGATCATTTTGATACTGGAGCCAGAATTAATAGCAACCATCTTGCTGTTAAACATATCTTTATTGAATTTTTAAATTTTAATATTAGATATTAACAAATTTAATAGAAAGAGTGTCTTGATGCCTTCAAGTTATGTTTCAGAGATAATTTCTTTATTTACTTGAATATTTTTCCTCCCAAGTTTTAAAAGAAACCAAAGCTGTTGCTCCGAATTTCAAAAACCCACGCACTCCTCCTTCTGGACCGAGCACACACTGTATATTACTCTGTTATTGGAGCAGGCCAGTAAGATTAGAAGACTGGAACTACCTTTTAACTGTATAAATATGAAACATAACTTGAGCGAAACACAGGCGGATCTATTAATATTAAAGACAAGAGCAGATCACTGCTGCGGCATAAAACATCTTATTAAATCTAAATGCACTTCAGCAAGGATTAATTAAATTGATCAATGTTGGCATAAAATACATTTATAATGTTATAAAGATTTATCTATTTCATCTATTATAAACTTTTTATTTATCAAAAAATCCTGAAAAAAAAATGATCACAGATTGCACAAAAAATATTAAGCAGCACAACTGTTTTCAACATTGATAATAATAAGAAATATTTCTTGATCACCAAATTAGAAAATTAGAAGGATTTTTAAAGTAATGGCTGCTGAAAATTCAGCTTTGCCATCAAATGAATAAATTACATTTTAAAATATATAAAAAATAAAAAAGGTATTTTAAATTGTAATAATATTTCACAGTATTACTGTTTTACTGTTTTATTTTGATACAATAAATCCAGCCTGGAGGGTAGTATATAATACAAACTTTCAAAATGTTAGATTGCGTTGAGATTACTCCATACATTTATGAGAATAACCGTTATTTACTGTAATTTATCAACAGCCCTAATGGTGAGACCCAATTTACGTCTTACATTTGCTTCCGAAGGAATTATGATCTGTTTGTGCCATTGAATCTTTATTCAAGAAGTTTATTTTCTTTCTATTGACATATTTTCTTTGTGAGAAAGAGAAGAAAGAGAAAGAGGGATAAAGGGAGCTAGGAGACCGATACAAAGAGAGGAAAGAATATATGAGATAAGTATGTGGGGGGATGGTGTTGATGTTACAGAATATGTTTAGAGAGAGAGAGGTGATGTAGGCTGTATGGCACAGAAATGTGTTATTTTACCCTTTTTGTTTGGCTGTTTCATTGATAGATTAGCAGTTTTCGCTCCCCTGCTGCCCGCACCTCACCTCATCTGTACAGCAGATGATTTTCTCATCACTCCTATCTAGTGTTGTCACGATACCAAAATTATTGTTTCGATACCGATACCAAGTCAAGAATTGCGATTTCGATACTTTTTCGATACTTTTCCTGAAAAGGGAGAAACACTCTCAAATATCATTGCTGTGCTTTATTTTAAAACTGGGACAACATTCCAATCATAACACACTAATAAATGAACATTTGAACAGCAGATAGGCTATAATAACCATTTGAACAAAATATGAAATATGAAAAATATAAAAAATAAATTAGAGCAATGACATTCAAGGTAAAAAAAATAAATAAATTTAGCAGCATTATCTCAGTTATCATAAGAAACATAAGATTTTATCAATATCAATGCCACTGACGATTCTGCTTATCGATCCGATTCTTTAACGATTCTCTTATCGATTCATGATAGCATTGTGTGAAAAAAGTAGTCATATGCTTTTTCGGGGGGAAAAAACAAGTGTTTTTATTTGTTTTATGTAATTTATGTAATAAATGAAACCTTATTACAAAGTCTTAACCATTAGTTATACACCGATTCAGACAGATCAGTTGTTTTAACCATTCATTAAAACGAATTCAAATGAGTCATTAGTTCGCGAATTGGACGTGTCATTATCGGACGTGTGCGCGTTGTGTGATTATCCAGGCGGTTACATCCCACTGTCATCACAGAAAACATTTCATGACTGGATAGTTTTTTTCGTTTATTTAAAGTGTGGTTTATGTCAGCTGAATGTGCGGAACGATTCAGAGAAGATAAGGCAACGTATTTTACCACAATTTACACCCAGCGGTAATTAAAAAAAAAAAAATGCTCCACATGAAACTTTAGTCTCCCGACCTTACCATCGTGTCGAATTATTTTGATTAATATGTGCGAGGGAGAGAGAGAGAGCAAGACAGCGCTTAGTTTTGAGACGGTGAAGCTTTGTACTTTCGCCTGGCTCCGCAGAGAGAGAGAGAGTGCGCGCGCGCGACCGGGGCTCTCTCTCTCTCTCTCTCTATCTCTCTCTCTCTCTCTCTCTCTCTGCTCGTTCAGTTCACGCGCCCTGTCACACGCGCATGAGGAGAAAAACACAGACGTCCATAGGGAGGCACTGGAAGCGTGCGTTGCACACACCAACATGCAATACTCTCTTACAAATCTGGAACGCGGTCATTCTTAGAAGTATCGATACTAATAAATTTAGGTATCGTGAAGTTTTTAATTTCCGAGTATCGCGATACTTTTGAAGTATCGGTGCACCGTGCAACACTACTCCTATCAAGACAGCTTTGCTTTGTTCGGATAAGACACAAATATATAACTGTTTCATAAGAAAGGGAAAGTTTGTTCTTCACAATCTGTGTAGGATTTCACACTTTGTGTGGTTATCTTTGATGAAAACCTTTCGCCCACCTGATGGGAGTAGGGGTGTAAAAACTGTTTGGACAATGAAAATTCATGAAAAAATCAAATTTACAGTACCGGTTAAAAAGTTTAAAACAACAGCATTTATTCAAAATATAAATCTTATCTAACAATATAAATCTTTACTTTCACTTTTTATCATATGTATTATCAGATGCTCGTCCATGCCTTTGAATTTAATTTATATATATTTTATATCTAGGTTGTTTATTAATCGTTAACATGAATGACAAATGTCATGCAGTAGGTCATAGATTTAGTCTAGTAGATTTTATCTTAGGTGTGGGCAATTGGAAAACCATTTATTGTATTATTACATTACATCAGTTGATATAAAATATATTTAAAAAATACTTTTTGAAAGTTACACAGCACATCCTGTCATATATGTTGAAAAACCAAACAAAAACTGAAAACACCTTCACTTTCTCTCTCTCAGTCTCTCACACACTTTTTTCTCACCCACCTCACACACACACGGCACATTCAGACGCACATTTCCTGTGGACAGGCCTGGGAATACTTTGCTTTGACTTTAACATCTGTGAAAGAGTTTGGCAGTAATTTCATTTTGAAGTAGTTGGAGCTTCAAAGGCTGGTTGTAAATGTGACAGGGACATACATCCTTATTTAGGAGCCTGAACACACACACGCTGTGGATATTCCACACATGCTTCTCTTTAATTACGAGATGTAGAATATTTAGATGTTCAGGGGAGGCAATGAAATAGACGGCTATAAAAAGGCCAGAGCCTGCAAGGACCCCTGCTGAATAAAACAGCACTTCCATCTGCTTCCAATCTGTGTGCATGCATGGCAATCAAATGTGCATTCAATACTGTATGTCTTTGTTTTCTTGTTTAACTGGTGTGTTGGCTTTTTTAAACAGGTCAGTGCAATGTAAACATCTATTTCAGAGCCCATGCTCTATGTAAGATCCTTATATAATGTTTACCGCGCAATGGCAGGTAAACATTGTTTACATGCTGTGTATTTGTAAGCTCTTCATCGGAACAATAGTCAGTGCCGTGTGCTTATCAGGCAGAATAGTTCTCAGAAGCTCATGTTTCTGAGATTACCAAAGGAAAAAACGCCAAGTGTCCTTCCTGGCCTCTTGATGATTTGTGCTTTTGTTACCTGAGGGATGAAATGTGTTTGCCTATGTTAGTGCTCGAGTTTGAGAACAAAAATTTTAGGGAGGGTTTAAATGGGTCAGGCCATTGTGTAATAGAGAGAGTTCTGGAAAGCTCCAAGGACATTACCTGAGCTCATGTTTGCATTGGGTTTACTGTTTGAAATATAATATATGTGTTTTGTACTAGTGAGACATTTTGGTTAAATATCTATACATGTCTTTATACATATATGTTACTATATTGTACACTACTACTGTATATCAGGTATTTTAATGTTTTTGAAAGAAGTTTATTGCTCACCAGGGCTACATTTATTTGAAACAGTAATATTTTGAATTGTTAAATATTATGAACATTTTAAATAACTATTTTAAAATGTAATTTGTTCCTGTGATGGCAAAGCAGAATTTTTAGCAGCCATTACTCCAGTCTTCAGTTAAATTATTCTAATATGCTCAAGAAACATTTATTATTTTTGTTGAAAACTTAATTCTTTGAAGAATAGAAAGTTCAAAAGAATAGCATTTACTATAATGTCATTTCATTGTCACTTTTGATCATTAATTACTGACTGAACTTTTCTCTTACTGACTGAACTTTTGCAGTGTGTACGTGCAGCCTACTTATTCCTAATTTCATATTTTTAAATGCCTGGATACTGTCGCGTAGGTTTGATTTTGAAATTGGTGGGGACGGGGACATCAATAAATAAATATATTTTAAGTTTTGATCGAAATTATTGCTAGGGATATATCAGTGTCACTGGATATTGGTAGGGACACGTCCCCAGCGTCCCTACTAAATTCTACGCCCCTGCTGCTAGATAGTATTATACAAGGCGCTGTAACATAAATATACATGAAATATTGAAGTAATATTATTACATTTATAATTTGTATAAAAAGATAATGCATAAATATTTATATATATAGTATTTTATTATCAGCTAATATAACAATAAATATAGGTATCGGCACCACAGTATTAATCAGAGTTTTGGAATTTAGGGTTAAATCCAATAAAGTAAGTATGGGGAAGTTGTTTTATTACCACAGATATGCATTGAGTTCAGTATTTGTAAAAAAAAAAAATAATAATAATAATAAAAGAAATAAAAAACAATTATTTACAGACACGTGTATCTGAGAACATTTAAAAACTCATATGGTTTCTCTAATAACTACTCCATCTGTTCAGTCAATCCAGAATTATGAATGTTATGCAGATTAATGTCCTCTCTTTCTCTCTGTCTTTCTGTGTGTGTGTGTGTTGATCTTGACATCTGGTTAGGTGTACCTTTCTAGGAGTAATTCTCAGTAAATCCAAAACCTAGACAATAGTCACTCTATAAACAAGGGGAGACCAAGGTCATTCGTGTAAACGAATAAGACCATGTCTTGAGTCTGGACTAATTAAAGGGACTGCTTTTGAAGGAGTACAGAAGAGAACATTAAATAACCAAGAGGAAGTCCAACATCTCATATAAAATGAATAGAAAATAAAACAGCTCATAAAATATTTAGTTTGACGTCCTGGGGTAGAAATGGCTTAGTCTTTAAAGAATTTCAGGCTCTATTTTTGGAAATAGACAAGTATATTTAAATAATATCTGTACTTTGGGCAATTTTTTAAATGGTTGACTTTTTATTTTGTGATTTGCGTTTTTTTGTGCCTTTTTTTTATCTGATCAGACGAATCCTTGTATTAACCCTGCTAACTGGGAACATTCTCAGAACTTTGGCTAACATTTCATAGGTGGAACAAACAGTCTTCCAGTAACATTAGTGGAACATTTGTTCAAACTTATCTGGTCTTTAAAAAAAAATTCTAGCACAAAAACATTATTTATACATTGTTCATGGAACTTTTTTTCTGTTGTACGTTCGTTTAATGTTTTTGTTACTTCTTTCTTGTTTCAGAATGTTTTTCAGAACATTCAAAAGTAATGTTCCCATAATGTTTTAAGGATGGATTGTTCCCTTAATGTTTGCATTATGCAAGAAAAAAAAACACTTGAACATTCAGTTAAAAGTTAAAAGTTTTATAACTTAATGGGAACGTTAGCAAAACGTTCTTAAACCATATTTGTTTCAGTTTCAGTTTTTGAAATCACAGGTGTAATGCGATAAATTTGTTCTTAGAGAAGTCTTTTTATAATTTAAAAGCTTAAAATATAATTAGAACTGTCTTTTTTTTATTAATATAATATTTTATTGTTTTTTGAGTGTAATGCAATTGACCTTAGGTTAAAGTTTAAGGTCAGTGTTTATTTTTCTCTCTATGTGTGAATCTCTCTATTCGTTCTAACCCAGTACCAAGATTATAAAATGTATGTAATAACTGCTAAATTATGGACTGTGATCTGTGATTTGATCTATTGGTAATATACTGTTGGTGTTGTTTTTGACATGTACATATCGATGACGTAGCTGTCAATAACTATTTGAGCATACAGTTCCACTTTTTAAAAGGTAATGGTTAAAATAACTGGCAAAGCATCGTTTAGTTGTTATTTGTGTCAGTTAATGTGCATACAGACTCATGTCATTAACTGTGTATGTTTTTGTGTGACAGGTGAGCCGGAGTTTAAGTACATTGGGAACATGCATGGTAATGAGGCCGTGGGCAGAGAGCTGCTCATCTATCTGGCTCAGTATCTCTGTAACGAGTACCAGGAGGGCAACGACACCATTATCGACCTGATCCACTCCACACGTATTCACATCATGCCCTCCATGAATCCTGACGGCTTCGAGAAAGCAGCCTCACAGGTAAACACACACACACACATCTTACACAATAAAAGAAGAATCTAAAATCTAGAATGCAGTTGTAGCTCTTTATAAACTGTATGTGATTGACAGAACCATATTTAGAACTATGAAACAAGATGGACGAAGCTGCTACAGTAAGCCCTGGTTGTACAGTATTTTGAGTTTTCAGGTTTTACTGGTTGACTAGTCTGGTGTTCAACATCTTTTAGCAGATAGTTGTTTTGTCAGAATGCATGGGTGCTGATTTCATAACACTATACTGTGGTTTACCACATCCTTCTGCAGCCTGTACTCACACAAGTGTGGGCTTTGACATTTCAAAACACAATTGACATATTTTATACACGGGGCCCCTGGACTTTTAGTTTAACGTTTGTTGAGGGGAAACCGAGAGATTATTAAACACCTCGCTGGGATGTGGTTTACCACACTGCTTTACTGCTTCAGAAGTAATAAATATCTGTGCTGACCACAAAGCAAACATGCGTCGTCTCTGGGCTTTTGTGATCGTTTCAGAGGTGGATGGAAAGTCCTGTCCTGGCAACTAAAAGCACAAAGGTTGCATATTTTATATAGTACATATTTTATGCCAATTTCTTTAGAAAATGATTTCAGTAGGACAGAGAGGATGATAGAGGTCACAGATGAGATAAATTGATATGGGTTTTGTTTGTACCTTAAAACAGTTGTAACGGTTGTATTCAGACTTCCTCCTTCAGTCAAACTCACAAAACTCTGGCATTTCCTGAAGCATCTACAAAATGACAATAACCTAAGTGATTTCCTCCACACCACAGCCTGAAGCTTAGTCTCCATATCTCAGTCTGTTTAACTTTCACCTGTGTGTTATGTCAGAACTTCTGTTGGCTGGTTTTAGAGGGGTTGTGGGCACTATTTAGCTTGAATACTATCTTGGGGGAGATCAGCTAAACCAACTTAAACCAGCTAAAGTTTTTCAGCAGGGAGTAACACCAACTATAAATTTGAAAATATACTTATAAACTTATAAATACTTAAATTTTTTGTAATAAAAGTTATTTTCTAAAAATAGTTTTAATAAAATCGATCTTCTAAATTTCTTATAAATATAAATTATTATATAAATATATTTAAAAAAATCAACGTTGATAAAAAAAAGTTTCTTGAGTGGAAAATCAGCATATTAGTCATTATATTTATTAATTTATTTATATAATTTAATTATATTGCTTAATTTCATTCCAAACTCACAAAACTTTTTCTTTTCTTTGTGGGACACACTTTAAGAGACATTTTGCCATGTCTTTACACAGCTCTTTTCCATAAAATGATTGTGACTCCAAAAAACAAACACAAAACACAAAAAAAGTACCTTAAAGGTGCAGTGTGTATTTTTTAGCGACATCTACCGGTTCGGTTGCGAGTTGCACTAAGGGCTCAGCCCACTGCTCTCCCCTCCCTTTCGAAGAAGCTATGGTGGCTAAAACGGGACAAACATATCGTCGTCTGAGACAGCAGAGAATAGCCAGAGTAAGCCAAAAGTGTGTAACATTGTCACTGTTTCTGTACCACAGTCCATTATAAACCACATCATGGATAAAGTTTACAAAGCCATAGTCAGGTGAGGATCAAGGGTCTTAATATATAATATAATAAATAATAGTAATCAGCTGATTGTCTCACAAACGTAACCATCACATTTCTCCCCACATAGCAAACCCATAATACAGCGAGGGAGAAGAACCACATGAAACTCTGCAACTATATATTTTTTCTAACAGGGTAGTAAAGGTTTAGCTGGCTAAATATTAGCTGTTACTGTGGCTGAGCTGGTTAAAGCGTAAAGCCTTGTTTAAACTCGACGCGTCCGCATGAGCTCAAAGGTGCGTGTGGCAAAAATGACATGATTGTAACAGCGCGCGCGCCTCCGCATCCCCTAGACACCATTTACTACACACAATAGGCTTTTTTTCTCTGATTTTGAAAACTCTTCGCGATCGACTTAAAATGCTTCCAAGATCGACTTGTCAACCGCGATCGACGGGTTGTGATTCCTGTAACATACTGTAAGGTCAATGACGAGTACTAATCAGCTGTCTCACGAACGTAACCAGCACATTTATCCCCACATAGCAAAGCCATAACACAGCGAGGGAGAAGAACTAAGTTATATGAAACAATCCAACTACATATTTTACACCACTGACAAGGGAAAAGTCACTATTCACGGTGTTTATGGCTAGCTTCTAGCTTTCTGCTGCTTCTCTTTCAAGGTAGTGACGAAACGCGCTCTGTAGCGCTGTTTGTTCGCTGTTGGCTACGGTCAGTGTTGGGGAAGTTACTTTTAAAAAGTAGTGTAACTCGTTACTCGTTACTTCTTTAAAAAAGTAATCCGTTACTTTACTTAGTTACCCCATATAGAAAGTAACTATTTACGTTACTCGTTACTTTTACGTTACTTTTATGTTGCTTGACTTTGGGCAGAACCCAATATCTGTTCCTAAATGTATAGGCCTACATAAAGTTCTACTATGCATAATGCCATATATAATGCCATAAATGCATAATGCATTTATCAAAAAATTTAATATTTATGAAGAAATGCCGGTTAATGGATAGGCATATGCATGGGCGGCGCAAGGGAGGGGCTAGAAAGAAATCCCCCAAGAAAGACCAAAGCACCCCGTTAGCACCCCCAAAAATCATTTCTGGAAGTAATTATATTCAGGCTGTATTCTATAAAAAAAAAAAAAAACTTATCTTGTTATTTAGACATAATACGGGGACATTCTAATCTGCATTAAGCCAAATTAAGCGTTCTTATAATGGTTTTCTATGGGAGGAAAATGCTTGACGTGTAAGTAAACATGTTGCGTTCATTTTCTGGGCTCATCTGATTTTTTGTACATAGTATAGCCTACTTTATTATGATTTTAGTATTATAATGATTAATAAATGCACGCACAATTATCCGTGAATTTGATAAATGAGATATGTTTTCCTATGCACATAAACAAATGCCTTTCAACTTATGTGTCCAAAATTCAGAATTAAATGAATGTGCAGCAATATACAAATAGAGAGTCTATAGGCCTAATAGCCTACGTGTTGTAGCCATTATATAAGCACATTTAGTTTCATATTTGTTAAAATATTATAATTTTTTTTTTTTCCATCTATGCTGATTATGAAAAGTGAACAGCGCGAGTAAGATGGATGCGCAATATATCGGGAGACATTGAGTCAATCAGACATGATTTTGACCACTTCATTAAGTTTTGTTTTGAAGAAAGCCTTTCTTTAAAGCGAATTTCGTTTTGTATAAATTGTATCTTAATTTTAATAAATTTTTTATCAACCAAATGCCTGGATTTAATAAATAAGAAGCGAATATTAGGAGATAATATAATCATGGAAGTGCCGGCGTGGTCACTTGCATTGCACGTGAACTGGAGCATCTCATCATAAATTAACCGAAACTCAAGGTATAGAATTTAAGCTTGAAATGTCTTTAAACGAAACAGATAATCTGTCCCTGGGGAAAGCAACGTTGCGCCGAATTGAAAAAGGAACTACGTTTCGTTAGCAAATTTTCAGTAGTAGCGTGTTACACTACTTTTTACCCGAAAAAGTAGTTACGTTACTGTAACGCGTTACACACAACACTGGCTACGGTAGAAACATGAAGTCACAATATGTCGACCTTCATAGAAGGGGGTGCCCGCGGTTATGTAGATATAAATATCTCATTCTAAGGTAATAAAAACATTACGGTTTATTAAGTAAGTTCTTTATACACCACTGAAAACATAGTTATGGATGTCATATTGCATTTCTGTTAACAGATCATCAAAATTTTTACACATTGCACCTTTAAAAGTCACTATGTACTTTACTGGTATGGAAAAAGCTGCATAAAGATTCTTTTTAAAAAATAGCATAAGCGTAAGATTGCACGTTTGGGACAAATTTTACTTACTACTTAAAAATAGAGAGCTTATTATTTTTTAAATCATGTTTTTAGTGATTGTGATAATTTTGCTAATGGCGTTATTTATCATAATATATATGTGCAGTCTGGTGAGATGAAGGACTGGTTTGTGGGCCGCAGCAATGCTCAGGGGATTGATCTGAACCGCAACTTTCCAGATCTTGATCGCATCGTCTACATGAACGAAAGAGACGGAGGATCCAACAATCACCTCCTGAAAAACCTGAAGAAAGCTGTCGATGAAAACACCAAAGTGAGAAAGGGTTTGATCAACTATTTGTCAAAAATTGCAGCATGGTATTAGTAGTGTTACACATCAAGGAAGAGAATCAGTGGTTTTTGGACTGGTAAAATGAATGATTGGACCTGTGTATGTTACAGCTCGCACCAGAAACTAAGGCTGTCATTCACTGGATTATAGACATTCCATTTGTCCTGTCAGCCAATCTGCATGGAGGAGACGTGGTGGCCAACTACCCATATGATGAGACACGCAGTGGTGAGTAACCACACAAATACAGTATTATACACAAAAAACATACAAACTTATATAGAATATACAGTATATATTATTATTCTTTTAGTGAGCTTATAATATAATATAAAATAATATAATATAATAATAAAATTAATTTAATTTAATTCAAAAGTTTTGTCAGTAAGATTTCAAAAAAGAAATGAATACTTTTATTTAGCAAGAATGCAATAAATTGATCAAAAGGGACATTGTTGCTATTTCAAATAAATGCTGTTCTTTTGTACTTTCTATTAATCAAATAATGCTGAAAAAACTGTATCATGATTTCCACAAAAATATTAAGCAGCACAACTGTTTTCAACATTGATAATAAAAGGAATGTTTCTTGAGCAGCAAATAATCATATTATAATGATTTCTGAAGGATCATGTGACACTGAAATTCAGCATTGACATCACAGGAATACATTACATTTTAAAATATATTCAAATAGAAACAGTCATTATTAATAAAACAAATTGTAACATTTGAAGATATTAGTGTTTTTACGCATTTTTTGATCAAATAAATAACGTCTGTAATATAAATAAATCTAATATAATTACTACACAGTAATCTTTTCCATTACACACCTTTTTCCATCATTTAACATCATTCAACAATTATTTAACCTTTTTACTAATAGGTTTTAGAACATTTCCTTACACATGAATCATCATCGTTCAGATGATCATGTCACGGTTTGTGGTGGTTTCAGTTTCATTTTCAAGGACTTTTTAAGTTTGTCTCCATTGTTTCCTGTATTTCCTTTCTGTTGTCATTATATCTGGTTGTCATGGTTACTTATTGTTTGATTGATTTCACACACCTGTTCCTTGTTTTGATCCTTGGTTAGCTATGTATATATAATGCCCTCAGTTTCATTCACTCATTGTCTGGTGTTGCCTGTGCCGTAGCACACTGTCACATTGCATATTTGTTTGTGGATTATTTGCTTTTGCTTTTTGTAAATAAAGTTACGCTGCTATTAGATCTGCTTTGCCTCACCTCGTCTTCTTCCTCTGACTGGATGTTACACATAGAATTAAACCAGGAACATTTATCATGAAATTTATATGGTAATGACAGAACTGTGTCCTTTCTGTTTGTCCATCAGGTTCTACTCATGAATATAGTGCTAGTCCAGATGATCTGGTGTTTAAGACTTTGGCTAAGGCCTACTCCAGCTATAACCCAGTGATGTCTGACCCAAACCGGCCGCCATGTCGCAAGAATGATGATGACTCCAGTTTCACAGAGGGCATCACTAATGGAGGAGCCTGGTACAGCGTGCCTGGAGGTACAATACACAGCTTCAGAAAATGACTCATCTGGTGTCTGTACTTCTTGTGCTGTTCATCAGAACATCTGTATAAAGGAGTTCAGTGACCTAGAAAAAGTGCAGAGTTGTAAATCTTTATTGATTTCCAGATTAAGAAATAATTATAGAATTGTATACAACACAAATTATTAGTTATTATAAATGTGTTAAATGCCAGATTTTCAGTTTGGATCCCACTGTACTATATGGCAGAACCTGATTTTACCAGTTACAATATGTTCCTGGATCAGCATCTTTATTGATCCTAGAACAACATTCATATTAACCAATCAGATTTGAGGGACAACTTTAAAGTTTATGTCAAGTTGAGGCATACAACCAGGGTTAGGTGCTTCAGTGTTACCTATCATTGCCCTCTGATTTTAGGGATAACTTATGGGTAGGGTTAGGTTTAGGGGTAGGAATATGGTTAGCATTACATTTTCAGACAGGAAAGTTGTTCCAGGATCAACTAAACATGTTGACCCAGGAACACGTCTAACTCAGCAAAATCAGGACGTGTATATTATATGATGCCATGGGTTAATGTGCTTACTCAGGACATTTATTTCATAAATGCTAAAGGCAGAAGGTTTAATACCAGATTTGCAAAGGAAACTAACAAAAAGTTTTTAAATGGCTATACATTTTTTTAAGAGATCAAGATGGAGGTATTTTATAAGTTTACAGCTTTATTTAGTTGGAAGGAAACTTGTAAATTTATAGAAATGACATCAAAATTTCTCAAAAGCTGGCTTTCAAATTAGCAGTTTGGGGAAGGTCTGATAGCATGACGCAAGCATCACCTAACACCAGTTCCTGGCCATGCTGATGTTCTTTCAAATCCCCACAGCCATGCTTCAAAATTTAGTGGAACAATTTCCTGGAAGAGTGGAAGCTTTTATAGCAGCAAAGGGGGATTAATGCAGATGGTTTTGAAGTTAAATGTGCAACAAGCTTATATAAGTGGGTGTTTGGGTGTCCGCATACTTTTGGACATGTTGTGCATGTTAACTACAAATAAGAAATTACCAAGAAAAATGGCACTCGCTGTCAGTTGTCAACCCTTGATGTTTCTTTTTTCTCTCTCTGTCAGGTATGCAGGACTTCAACTATCTGAGCAGTAATTGTTTTGAGATCACTCTGGAGCTGAGCTGTGATAAGTTTCCTCCTGAGGACTCACTCAAGCAGTATTGGGACCAGAACCGCAACTCACTCGTCAGCTATATAGAGCAGGTACACCCCGATCCTTTGCTTTCACATGCCTGGTGCTGACAGGAGGAGAGTGTTATTTTGTTTTCTGTAAAGCTCAGACTTATGAGTCAGGATTAGAAGGATTTCATCCTTTTTGATCCCTCATGTCCTTCGCAGGTTCACAGAGGAGTAGCAGGATTTGTTCGTGATCTCCAAGGGAACCCCATTTCAAACGCTTCTATTTCTGTTGAAGGGATCGACCACGATATCACCACAGGTACACACACACACACACAGCAATTTAATATTCATTTAAAGGCTAGGCACCACTAGCATCATAAAAAACAGAATTTATAACTATATGCAGTATATATTTCATTATTGTTTCATAATTGATGAACTTTGCGGCATTGACACTATTGAACTGAATTGAATTCACATTGAAATGACATGAGCTGAATAACGACACTATTAGAGCTACTTTACAGCTGACATTGAAGTTTTTCGTAATTGATGAATTCTGCAACATTTATTTTTTAATTTCATTTTTTAAATATTAACATTTATTTTTTATATTAACACCTAAACATTTAATTAGAATATATATATATATATATATATATATATGCTTTAGATATATACATACATATATACATACTTACTGTATAGTACGTCAAAAGTTTGGAAACATTGCTATTTTTAATGTTTTGAAAGAAGTCTCTTATGCTTATCAAGCCTGCATTTATTTGATAAAAAAAAATAAAAAAAATAATACTGACCCCAAACTTCACAAAAGTAAAAAAAAAAAAAATTTGTACAAAAGATTTCTATTTTAAATAAATGCTGATTTTTTTGTTTACTTTTTATTCATCAAATAATCCTGAAAAAAAATTCACAGGTTAAAAAAAATATATTAAGCAGCACAACTGTTTTCAACATTGATAATAAATCAGCTTATTAGTATGATTTCTGAAGGATCATGTGACACTAAAGACTGGAGTAATGATGCTGAAAATTCAGCTTTGCATCACAGGAGTAAATTATATTTTAAAGTATATTAAAATAGAAAACCATTATTTTAAATCGTAATAATTTTTCACAATATTACTGTTTTTCTGTATTTTTGATCAAATAAATGCAGACTTGATGAGCATAAGAGACTTCTTTCAAAATCATTAAAAATATAAATGTTTCCAAACTTGTTAATAATATATACATATACAAATAATTTATACATTGGTTTTTAACCTGTCAGTGAATTCTGCCTACAATTTTTTTTTATATTTAATGTCTCTGCAAATGAAGGTCTTATATAAGAAAGGCTTTTTTAAAGAATAAACAATACACATTTCGCCTTTATGACATGAACTCTACAACCCAGCATGGTTACTGCTGAAAACAATTGTGTGTAGGTCTGCCCTCTTGTGGCCATTGTTTGCCACTTTATTTGCAAGTTAAATCACTCTCATTCTTTTTTTCTTTAGCTAAGGATGGCGATTACTGGCGCTTGTTGGCTCCTGGTAACTACAAAGTATCAGCATCTGCATCTGGGTACCTCACTGTGGTCAAGAAAGTAGCTGTTCCCCACAGCCCTGCTACACGGGTAAACCCTCTTTCTCTTCCTCTTCTCATAATATCTCATTTCCCCTTTCTCATGTCTCCAATTTCTCTCAATCTCAGCTGGATTTTGAGCTGGAGTCGCTGGAAGAGAGGAAGGAGGAAGAGAAGGAGGAGCTCATGGATTGGTGGAAGATGATGTCAGAGACACTCAACTTCTAACTGACCTGAAGCAGAGGCCATCACAAGCATTCTGGGTGTAAAATATTTATTTGTCATATGTGTTTGCTCATAAACCTAAAAGAACTTAATTCAGCTTCTTTTATTTTCTTTTTTTTTTGGATTGTTTTATGTTAGAGGCACTACATCTGAACGTATTTACAGTACAACAGCCATATGCACATTATACAATTCATACATGTTAACAAAGACAACCGGTGGTAGAGCTGGGCTAGGTTCCTATGGTTGTCCTTGTAAATATGGATGAATGCATATATTTCCACTAAATGAAATGCTGGAAATATCCCGTGTTTCCTGCAGGCATGCAAAGGTAATTACAAGTACACACAGAAAAGAAACACATAACATCGAGTCGATATTGTGGAGGCATTGGACCGATCTATTTCTCTTTTGTAACGTTGTGTTTTACATTGATATTGTGAGATTATTTTGTTGCTATAGTCACCAATCACGCCAACCAATCAGAGAGCACTGTGTTGTGATGAATGTTTATTCAGAAATGAATATTACTATTTATTCTGATTATGACTGAAGCTGATGTAGACAGCACTCATTTACACCTGATCTCAAGTCTGTTTCTGTTCAAACACTGTTTCAATAATATTATGCTTGATGTTTTGAATGGGAGTGCTTTTGATAAACCTGTTTCATTTACTAATGCTTTAATAATTACAACTTTGAATATCATATCCAGACAATTGTTCAGATGAATAGAAAATGGAAGAGGTTATCAATTGAACTCCTATCTTATGTTATAAGAACTATATAGGAAATAAAAAAATGATGAACATATGATAGATAATAGCTATACATCTGTGTTATCTATGTTTGTAAAGCAGAGTTTCATTTCAGATCATTTAACAGCAGATTTTAATGGCACAAGCTAAACAAATAGAAGTTTGTCTAGATCTGATGGTTTTGTAATCTATACCAAAATGCACAATTGTGCCCAATGAAGTACCATCTGCAGTCTTTATTGAACATTCTGTAATATATTGTCTTTTTTGTCTGTTTCGGTGTCTTTATAATTCGTGTTTTTCTGTCATATGAAATGGCACATGTTAATGCTAAATCAATGACCATTATGATCAAGTCTATAATCCTGCATTCAGAATTGGTCCTACTGATTTGATCAATTTCATGCTCATTGAAATTAAACAAATTAAAGCTTAAACTTTCTATATTAATGCCATGAAATGGCATTTTAAAGCCAGCTTATATATTTGTCCTTTGAGACTTCAGTGGTATGTCTTGTATATGAATGTAATGATGGTTTAATTGAATGACGCATTTCGCAACCAAAATAAACTTCTCTTTCTGTTGTCAGACTTCCTCCTGTTTTTCTTGTCTTTCTAAATCAATGTCTCTGTTTTCTCTTAATAGCTGCACATACTAACATTAGTGGTATTAAAATGAATAAGTGTGACAGCAGTAAGTAGGGTCTAGAAACATTTTAATGGTAATATATAACACGCAGAAAAAAGGCCTCGGGTCCATACCTTCTGACTATACAGTATCCAATAATTAAAATCATTCAACACTTTAGTTTAGGGTCCAATTCTCACCAGCTTGTCGGCATGCGTATTACTAGGATATTGGCTGTTTATTAGTACTTACCTGTATAAAGCACATATTAATGGCTTATTATGCAACAATATTCTACATCCTTTAATCACCCAATACTGAACAACTACCTAACTATTAATGAGCAGTAATTAGGAGTTTATTGAGGCAAAAGCCATAGTTAATAACAGTGAGAATTGTACCATTGTGACCATATACTGCATGTATGTATACATGCATGTATGTGCACACACGCACACACACACACACACACACACACACACACACACACACACACACGGGCCATTGTGACCATATACTGCATGTATGTATACATGTACACACACACACACACACACACACACACACACGAACACGAACACACACACACGGGCCATTGTGACCATATACTGCGTATGTATACATGCATGTACACACACACACACACACACACACACACACACACACACTGGATTATAGGCCTACCATAGTAGGAACTTTAATGTGTCACTGTTTTGTCAGTGAGATTAAACAAGTTGTGAACAAAGAATAATGTTTAGGTAGCCTACCTTTAGTAAAAGTAAAGTTTTAACTGCTTTTCACTGCTATCCGCGAAGTTCTCCAGTTGTGTAAACTTGTGCAGGCAAGTTACTCAGCTCTATTCTCTATAGTTGCTTGCATAGCAGATCCAAGCAGTCTCGCCCATTATTCATTCCTTACCTATTAGCATAAACCTGATCAATACTATTGATCAGAGAGGACACAGGAACTGTATGGCAGTTCTCCTGTTGGTCCAGAGGGATCCCAGAATGCCTAAAACAGCAATACTATCTCTCTGAGGGAAGCTCCTCTCATTATTTCCCTGAGAGAGGGTGAGAGTAGCATTGATATGTGTTTAATTAAAGCTAAAAATACACATGCGCTCCAGTCTCCCAAGAGAGCTGACACCGATATCTAATTGAATGCATTAAACAACAGCACAAAGTTTTCACAAACGGCCAATTACTTTTGCACTTGACTGTTTGGAGTCTTGGCTGACTTGGGCATGTTGACTTTCTTTTTAGATGGTTTCTCCCTCTGCCTTTTTCAAAACAGTTCCGATAGTTTCTTTCTTTCTTACTCTCTTTATTTCTTTATTTGATGGCCATGTGTAAATATTATAGTCTGGCAAATGAAAGTGTACATCAACAGAGGGCGCTGTTGAAACATTTTATGTTACATGTTGGCTAAATGGACAATCAATGTTACCTTGTGGAAGTTAGAGGAAAAGTTATTAGAACGTTATAAAGCAGCTCTTATGTATCATTTAAATGTATACCGGTACTCATGTTCCACACACACATTATCATCGTATCATCGAGACTCTAATTTTAAATGAGGCAGCATGTGAACTGACACAGGATGATGTTTTACCCCATTTCCCTAGTCAATGTGCGACGTCTAATGCTCATAGTGCCTATTATGAACATAAAGGTATTAATCCAAAATGTTAACAAAAGCAGGCCTGTGGATCTCAGCCGTGGTACTGAACTAGTGCCAATTGGATAACAGATACATAAACTCTCCCAAAAGAAGACAAAAATTGGAAGGACACAAAAGAGAAATCAGAGATCAGGACTGAAAAAGACATAGCCAGGAGATAAAAGTGGTCACATGCTACATCTACATTTCTTTGTGTGTGTGTGTGTGTGTGTGTGTGTGAGAGAGAGAGAGGTGAGAGAGAGAGAGGTGAGAGAGAGAGAGAGAGAGAGAGAGAGAGAGAGAGAGAGAGAGAGAGAGAGAGAGAGAGAGAGAGAGAGAGAGAGAGAGAGAGAGAGAGAGAGAGAGAGAAGGATACATGTGAATATGTGAGGCAGAATGTGTGTTATTGAGGCAGCTTTGCTTTGATTCGAGAGCTGTTTCAAATCCTCTGCTTCTTTCCGTTCTCTTCCCTCTTTCTCTTTTGTTCTTCTGGGTGGCCTAACCTTCTCTCCTTTCACCAAATAGCCTTCTATCACTGAGCTGTGAACACCATCCTAATCTGTGTGTGTGTGTTTGTGTACAGTATGTGTGCGTTTGCAACGAAAGAATAATGAGTGAGATTCATGTTCGTGAGCATCTGTCTGTTTGAACTAGTGTATGTTAATGGTTTGTGTATGCAGTGTGCCTGTGGGATGTGATTATATGTACGAGTGTGAGTGTGTGAGAGAGAAAGGGGGAGATGCTGGAAAGGTCATTGGGTCCAGAATATGTTTTGTGATGGTAATCATAGGATGTGATCGTCCCGTAGTCCTCTCTTTCGGTCTTTCTCCTTTGGCAATAAAAAAAAAAAATATATATATATATATATATAAAAATGTAAATAAAATTAAAAAATTAAAAAATTAAATTAAATTTGTAGCTGGACCTAAATAAAATTTAAAAAGTGTTTTTGTATAGCCTTTTTAGAACTCAGGGTATATTTATTTAAGAGTATCATAAACAACAAAAAGAACAATTAGGCCTAACTGGAGAAAACAAAATTAAGATGATTAAGATTAAAGATAATTATTAAATGACTTTTGTAATTTATTATTTTCCACATTGTGTTTGATGAAACGGGCAAAAAATCCCCATAGATTTGAAGGAGATCCCTGGTTCATGTTGGGTTCAGAACTCTATAGAGACTGATGGATTGGACTCTTTTGGCTTGGGACAGTAATCTCCCAGAACACCCAACCATGCAGCAGCTTGCTAAAAACCACTCTCAGAATCACCCACAACCTGGCAACCACCAACAACACCCGTATGGCGGTAAGTTTTGGACCTCTCGCATTTTATTAATACAATACAAAAATCTAGTTTAGTTGTACTTTGGCTTGGGGTATGAGTATGAGTGTGGCTATGCCTGACTCAAGCAAAGCATGCAGCAATTACCCAAGAAACACCTCTAAACTATATAATTGTGATACATGATGGGCTACTGTAAGGAAATCAAGCTGTCTTTCTGTGTGTGTGTGTGTGTTGTGGGCCTGCGTGTGTGTGTGTGTGTGTGTGTGTGTGTGTGTGTGTGTGTGTGTGTGTGTGTGTGATTGATTCTCTTTTTGATCTGATGGGTGATCCTGCATCTCTCTTTTAATTTAAAAAGCACAGTGTAACCTCTTGTTCTTTGTCTTTGTAACAAAAGTCACATCCTGAATACAATGTTAACTCTGTGAGTGTGTCCAGCACACCGAGGCTGCATTTGCCCAGTGGCTGCGATGGAGTCTGACAAACAGATGCCCTGGAGGCGTTTTCATGCGACTGTTGGACTTTGAGTTTTATATATTAGAACAGCTGCTGCTGGGGATCAGCCAATCACAGAGATGAGCAGTCACCTCCACAGACACCTCACAGAGACCCCGGCAGAACACTGCCACAGCCAATCAGAGACAGCATGTGATAGGTCACTACCCCAGGCACATACACACACACACACACACACACACACACACACACACACACACGCGTATACGTATATGTGTTTTTCACATTTTCACACTCTCTTTTTAATCTAACATTAAGTCCATAATCAGTTCTGAGCCTCATGACAAGAAATATAGCTACATAATAAGACACAATATGTATCTCAGTGTATCACAATATGTATATGCGCCAAAGAATGGATTATAGCAATTCTAAAAAAAAAACCTTTTTGTGATGCACTGTGATTTGAAGCGTACAGCGATGAACAGAAGTGCACAGCAAGGTTTCTTCCTTTTTATTGATCCAGCTTTTCACACCCACAGTTGAAGGACAAGCTACCACCTTTTCCACTCATCCCCTGTCAATCCGTCCATTTCATTCTGTGGTAAGATCGAAGAATAGCTCTCCTGAGATAAGAGAGAGAATTGAAGTACAGGAAAGAAGGGAGAGTGACAAAAGTAAAGATACAAAAGTAAATGTAAATATAGAGCATTATGAATTTGAGAGAATACAAATACTTGTAGGAGCTTATCAAAAAGTGCCACAAGTAATATATCTAATTATGTTATCTCAAATATTAAACATTTGTGATTTATATGTTGCTTGTCAATTGTAGATGGCTACTTTGGAATGGCCATCAGTGGAGAAACGTGTTTGTTATAGCATGTGTAGCAGGAGCTAACCAGAGGTTAGAGGCTAATGCCCTTGCTAACCAGCCAAACCTACTAGATTAGACAGTATATGCCAAACTGCTGTGGTTTTGTTCTGAGTTACTATAGCGCAAGACAAACATAAAGGAATGATTGGCTCATTGAAAGCATGGCTATTTTTATTCCTTATTATTAAGGATTGAAACAGCACTGGGCTGAAGGTCACTCAAAGTGGGCATTAAGGTTTTTCCCTTTCTACACTGACACAATTAGTTTTGTTTAGCCACACTTTTGACTAAAACAACATTAAGTCTGGTCTAGTTTGCTGCTTACATTAAAAAGAAAACGTCCATCTGACCAAAATTAAAACTGACCAGTAATTAATTGAAATAAAATGGTTGACCAGGTGTACAGAAAATATCAAAGAAATGTGTGCAGACTTTCTGAATGTAGAATTCTGTCTATCAAAAAGTAATAAATACAGAGTATTTCACAGGTATAACTCCAAAACAAAGCAGAATATAAAGTTCCATAAGGCATTAGATGGTCTGGGTAAAGGTAAAGACTGGGGGGTCTGGGGGTGTTTGCATATGCAACCCTATACATCTTGAATTTTAGATGTGAAACATAATATAAATGACTACATTTGCTGTACTTGCCAGGACATTTGCCGAAATCTGGCCTTTACAAGTGGTGAAACAAGTGCACACCCACGCACACTGTTTACTTAGCCATAAATGGGGACATTCCATAGAAGTAATGGTTTTTATACTGTATAAACTGTACATTCTATGCCCCTACACTAACCCTACCCCTAAACCTACCCCTCACACAAAACTTTCTGCATTTGTACATTTTTTAAAAGCCTTTAATTACTTTATTTTTATACCAGTTTTACAAATGAGGATGTCCCTATAAGGGGAGGTTTTGGTTTTGGTCACTTCTGGGTACAAATTTGTCCCCAAAATATAGTTAAGTAGGCACACACACACACACACTCACACAGAAGCTCCTTTAGTTGATGTAACAATCCTCTCAGTATCATTTGACAAACACTCTTCACGTCCTTTTCCTGTTTCAAAGGAAGCCCTTTCCTGTTGGCGCTGCCACCTCAGCTGTCCAATCTTCCCCTGTCCGCAAAGTGCGAGTGGTTTAGTCCGCATAGCTCTTATCTTATCTGGAGCAGTCCACACCTTCATAGTAAGGTGATGGGGGAGAGAGAATGCAAGGGGCTGCATGAACCTGAGTTACACACACCTTATGTGGAAATGGAAATCCAGCATAGGATGGTATAGTGTAATATCAGTATAATAAGCAACATTTATGTATTTAGTGTAATATTCTTAAAGGTACACTGTAACATTTTTGCTCAAAATTAACTAAATTTTAATAATGAGTCAATACATCATCAATCCTTCTTCCAATACTTTTTTTTTGTCTTAACCTGATTCACTATGGAAAGCCTATTATAAATTTTAGACCTGTCGTAATGTTTTTTTTTGTGGGAAATTTCATACATACATCACTCGCCCATGCGTGTCTCGTCATATCCGTAAATTGAGAAAAGTTGCTCTACTTACTCCAATTAGTTGTCACAAAGAGTGAGAAATGTTAACATGGGACACACTAAATCTCCAAACTCCAGGGAATCACCTGTTTATAAAAACGCTGATCAGAGGAGAGTCTGCTGGCAAAAAGAGAATGTGACAGAACTCGTAATAAAACGAGAATCAACACTGGCTCAGAACTGAGGGAATTAAAATGTTGTAAAAGCGATGCAGAGACTGTTTTTATTATTCAAAAGGTGAGTAAGATATAAATTGCTATATCTCTCTAACAGAGTTCATTGTAAAGCATTATCTATCGTGAAGGGTCATATTCATCCGCACAGTCACGCAGAACCGAAGCACAACCAAAAAAATGTTCTTCAGCAAAATGCATGCAGTTTTTATTTTTAGCCAAAAGTTACAGTGTACCTTTAATGAGGTCTCGCAAACAATGTAAATACGTTTTTTTTAATGTCTCAAAAAATATTTTAAATTACTTTCTTTCATGCTGTATGTTCGGTTAGGATTCCATTTAGTCACAAAATGTCCATACATTACACACACTCTCTAAAGCTGATCATAATGCACTTCCACTCTGGAGAGGAAACATATCTCACACCGCCAGAGACAGACTCAAAGAGACACCAGTTCCTGACACACACATACACTCTTTACTTAAGGAAAATCACAGCATGGTGATTTCCGTGTGTTAGTACGGGGCTGAAAGCTCAGCTCCTTTCAGAAATTACTGGACTGTGTGCCTCATATAATTGTAAATGTACATTTCTGTGCAAGCGCATTTTACAAATGTATATTTTCTATCTCTCCTTCTGCAGCTGTTCTGTTTCTTTGAAATCATCTAATTGCACTGGATTATATTCAAATTAAAATATAAACTATTGTTGAATTAAGTTATATTATTTTAATTGGAAACTTTATCTTAAGGACACACACAAACAGTTTGCATTGTGTTCATGGTAAACCCTTTTTTTGTTTTTATTTTCATTCACCGTTTCTCATTGTTTACTGGTCTGCCTAATTGCATATTCTCACCATCCTTTTATGCTGTATGAAATTTTAAGACAGATTATTTATTCAGCCTGTTAAGATTAAGAGGCATTTGATGCAAACAGAGTAACAGTGACAATTTTCAAATCTCAGTACATCCTTTTCACTGACCTCACTTCTGTCTCCTCTCTCCTGGAACACACACTCTCACACACAGTGTTTAAACAGAGGAAATCCTCTCTTCCCGTTGGCCAAGTGTGTGTTTACTCGCAGAAGGACTCCACTACACACCAGGACTGAGGTCACACACAGGGTCAAAGAACACGGTCCCTTACTCCCCACTTACACGTACAGCTGTGTAGTACCAGACTTCACCTTTTGCATTGGAGCAGTCGACGCCTTTCTCAAGCCCTATAGTCTAATTTAATAAAATATTACATGCACACTCATGCCAAAAACACCAGCAGGGTGTTAAATATAAAAATTGTATGAAACCAGGGCCACTATGTTTATGTAGCCTATAGACTTCAATATTTATATTTAAAATAAAATGAAGAACATTATATAAATTATGGCAATTGAATCAGATTCGCCAAACAGCGTTCCAGGGTTCTGATATAAAAGTCTGCTTGTCTGTGTTTGGACGTTGCAGACAGGCTGTCAGTCTGTCCAGCAGTAGTGGGCATTTCCCGGTGACATTTTCTACAGGTGGTAGCCTATCCCTTACGGATGCCTCTGGCCTATCCGATAGGCCTCGGAATCGAGGAATCGATTCCCAGCCCTAGCCTATCGCTACGCCAGTAGGTGGCGACATCATTCACTCAACTGATTCTCTAAATTAAATCAGGAACAAAACACCACCGTGTTGTTTGGAACCTTTTCTGTTGTAGCTTCGTTTGGAACCACTTACGTTGGCGACAAAACTGGAGAAACGCTGTCTAAAATGTAAGTAACTGAACACTAAACTTTTCTAACGATTATAAGCAATTGCTTATAATGTTGTTGCTAGATATGACGTGACATTTTCGAAAGGAGGCTCGGACACAGCGACGCTCCAGTTTTAACCGTTAAAGAGTGCGAGGTAAGATTAAATTGCTGAAATGTTAATATTTGACAATTATTTTACAATGAATGAACGACAGAAATATCCAAGGATACAAAATACTCAACGTTTTATCAGGGTTGCCAACTCTCACGCATCTGGCGTGACACTCACGCTTTCAGCATCAATCTCACGCTCTCACGCACATGCAAGAAATGTCACGCCAAAATCCATTTTTCTCCCCTCTCACTCCGTTAATTTTTTGTTGATGACTAGACCACAGCGTATTAATGACAGGAGAGCAATTTAAGGCCCGCAGCTGTAACATCTGCCTACAACGTCGTTCTCACAGTATTCTCTGATCGTTGATTCGCTGAAAACCTTACACCTGACGTCAGTTGCGTGTGAAAAGTTCAGAGAGAGTTCAGACATAAGCCGTTTCTCAATGTCAAGGAAGGATCCTCGGAAGCCGGAATTTCGAGGATGCTACGTCATCGACATCCGTCGAAGGACTGTTCCAATGTCGAGGATCCTCCGAATTTCAACCAAGGACTGAGTCCTTCGTTCGGAAAATATCCCATACACAGGAAAGGATGCATATGTGTAGACTTCGCGCTCTACGCGCTCTCAAAACGCCCACAATCCTATGCGCGTAGCTTTGCTATCTTGTTAAAAAAAATACACAACGGACGTTAGCGGAGTCGGAGCAATAACGGGGCAATATGCTTTCAGATGTAAATATTTACGTTACCATACATTTGTTATAACCGTCATAAAAGTAAAGTTTAACATTTAAATGTCAGTACAAATTACTACCGTATTGATATTACAAATTATACAAATATATACTAATTTTAATACGTTATTGATGGCTAACTGAACCGGACCTGTCATTTTAACAATTGTTAGCTTGTTTGCCGTCACCGGCATTTCTTTTATAAATAACTACTTAAGTTGTACAAAGTAATGTAACGTTAATATTATACCATTCAGAGCGTTATTCATAGCTTTCTCGTCTTTTTTAGCAGGGACCAACGGACCTTTTCACTGACGTAATGACGTGCACTTGCTAGCCTGTTCCATTTACGTGTTCTCCGAATGCTAAAGAGGAGCCTCGCCTAGCCTCTGAAGGAAATGACTTGGAAGGACGAGTCCTGGCAAGGAAGTATCCTTGACATTGAGAAACACCTATAGGTTCGGAGTCGGAGCCCACTGATGCACGTTTGAAAGTTTGGATGACAATCAAGGTAAGCAGATAATAAAATGGTGTGCCTTGTCACTAGTGTCGTAGCCTTGCCTTATCGGTCTGTGCCGAATGAGAGTGTTTGCGTGCTATGCAATGAACAATCCAGAGCTGATTCAATGTGCGTCTTTATTCTTCCATACTCCATTAACAACTGCCCGCGAACCGGGGCCAACCAACGTCACAACAGGATGCAAACCATATATGGCATTTTACCGTAACATCTTCCTTTCTTTACAACGTTACCACACTTCAATAAGAACCCCCTCCATTAATTAACAACCCGAACATGAGTGGTTACTAAACCAACTTCTGCTGTGCATTACTAGAACTGAACTGCATTACTTGTGCGTTAGTCTGTCTACACCACTAAAGGAAAATCACAAGTCCAGTCTCTGTGGTGGACGTGACTGACGGCCGCTGCGCGTAATGATCAGGGTTTCGCGCTGGGCAGGCATATTACTCACTGACAGCTTTTGTTCTTGAACTTGCTCTGGCACATTTTCCGTGCTGTCCGATGTGTCGCCCTCTCTGATTGCTGTTTCACCGTCGCTGGCTACCGAGCCCTGACTGATCCCTGCTCCTTGGTGATTAAACTGGGCGGAGCGCTCAGCCCTTCGCAAATCCACACGTTTGCGCCTGTATAATGTGCCATCCACATCCACCACATAAGACCACGGATTCACTTTTCCCAGACACTGGCCGGGACGGTGGCGGAGAGGCCAGTGTCTGGGAAAAGTGAATCCGCGGTCTTATGTGGCATCAGAGCGCTGAGATTTCTGTCGTGATCTAACTCGGCCTCTGCGTCCGAGTCACCGCAGCCAACAACCAGTATGTCATCCGCTATGGGCTCTATGCCTCGGAGTCCCATCAACAGCTCGTGTTGCTTACGCTGATAGATTTCTGGTGCTATGGAGACGCCGAAAGGCAGTTTACGCCATCTCATCCGCCCCCATGGTGTCCAGAAAGTTGTCATTAAGCTGCTTTCATTATCCAGCTTGCAGTGTAGAAAGGCATCGCGAACGTCTACCAGCGTGAACAGACGTGCTTTGGGTAATTTATACAGAACGTCTTCCAGCGTTGGCATGTGATAGTGCGATCTTTGCAGTGCTTGATTAAGGTGTTTTGGGTCTATACATATTCTTACTTTGTCTGGCTTGGCTATGACTACCATGTTGCTGATCCATGGTGTGGGTTCCGTGACACTTGTGATGTGTCCGTCTCTCATGTATTTATCCAGCTGTTCTTTTACTCTGGCTTTCAAGGCCACTGGCACGTTCCGTGGCGCGCATTGCACAGGCGACACGCTGCTGTCGAGCACAAAGCGGACCTCTCCTGGGACTGAATCGACTGGGTCATTAAACACGTCCTTTAAATTGTCAATTAACTGCTGCTTTGTGAAAGGCATGTCGGAGTAAGCAATCAGTCTGTGAAGCTCTTCTGGGATGGTAAATTTCATGAGCCCTAGCCGCTCACATGTGTCACCTGATAGTAATGGTTCTTGATCGGCTTCGACCACTTCAAAGACTAGCTTGTGTTTGGTGCTCTTTATTGTGCATTCTGTATGAAATCGGCCTAAAGACAGCATTGTGGCACCAGAATACAATTTCAGTCTTGTTGTGCTTGGCTGCAAAGGGCTCTCTGAATCCAGTTTTTCTTTGGTTATACGGCTCATAACGTTACAAGTTGCTCCCGTGTCTAGCTGACAGGCCTGCTTTCTTTTATTAAATGTCAGGTTAACGAACCATCTTGGACCGGGGCACTTTACTGTGTCAATGCATCCCTCAGCAGCAAAAAGTCGACCCTCGCTGTGGGGCCCTTGCACATCCTGCTCATCATCCATCATTACATTCACTCTGCCGGACCTGTCGGCAATCTGACGCGCTCTACACACTTTTGCGAAATGATTCAATACACCACATGATCGACAAGTCTTTCCATATGCGGGACACTGATCTCTGCCTTTCTTGTGACCACCCCCACAAAATTTGCACTTCACAGTTCTGGGCGTTTGCTCATTATTCATTTCCCCATCCCTGCGTTTCAGCCTTTGTGCTTGTGCAATATTCACAGCGTCACTGACTGTGTTGTCAATAACTTTAACTCGTTGTTCCGTCGCTTCTGCCAGTCGGCATATTTCGACAGACTGTGACAAAGTCAGCTGACATTCACGCAACATGCGCCGCCTCGTGTTCTCATTGGCAATGCCCAGGACAAGTCTATCGCGAATCATTTCATCTTTGAGCTCCCTGTATTCACAGGTCGATGCTCGTTCCCGCAGCCTCGTGAGAAAGTTGTCTATAGGCTCGTCCACCTCCTGCTTGCAACAACCGAACATATATCTTTCGTAGATCACATTTTTCGCATTTTTCACAATTCGCATAAATTTATTTTTGAAATCACAAACTGCAGTTCGCATATTTAGAAACATATTGATGAATTTTCCTGTGTTGACATAGGTTTATAAATAATTTACATTACAAATCTTTTGAAATGGCGCATGTTGCGTTTCCAGATGAACGTTATCATCCAACACACCTGTCTGTAATTATTAAGTGCTCCTGAAGATCTTAATTAGCTGCTTCAGTTGTCTTTGATCAGGGTTAAGGCTGAACTTTGCAGGAAGGTAAATCTCTAGTAGGAACAGGATTGGGAACCCACAGGGGCATAGCCAACATTTCAGAAGTGAGGGGGACAGAATGTCAAGTGTAATACCAGTTCCCTTTCAGTCGCTCACGTTCGACGTAACGTCGACGTGACAACGTAATCGGGATCACTTCAGGGAGCCCTATCAACTTCGAGTATCTACAGAACGAGTCAATGAACGCTGGCGTGTGTGAAACGCGTCACGCGGGCCGCCCTGCAGCGCGTGTATAAACAGGAAGCGGGCGCACGGACACATTGTCTTTCACTTCCGAGCCGAGCTTTCGTTTGACTGAGTTCTGCAGACTGCTGCTATATTGAAGACTCCAGAAAAGGAAGAAAAACTCTGTTCCAGTGCTGGTGTGACGGTCCATCAGCGGTGGCCGCGAGCATTTTACAGCTCACAACTGCTGTTTTCACAGCATTGCTTGTGTGTGTGTGTGTGTGTGTGTGTGTCGGTCTCGGTGGGCGATCCTCTTTGAGTGTGTACCCCGATTACACCGCGGCTATCTCTGGGTGCTTCAGCAATGAAGAGTTTTTTATTTTCTGTTTTTTGTTTTCATTAAAAGAGCAACACAAGCGTGACCCTGCATCCTTTTCAGGATGTCATTCTGCTTGTGCGTTTCTGGATGCGGTCGTTCCCTGGCGCCAGCAGACGGCCACAATGCTGAGGCAGCTTTTGTGAATAGCTCATGTTCCCATTGCGGGAATATGACTATGACAGCGCTGAGATCGAGACTCGCTTACCTCAAGGGAGGTGCAGTCCCCTCGCCTATGCCCCTATCTAGCATCTATTCTGGACCTCAGAATAGACCTATTTCAGTGCATGACCAGGGTGATCTGAGGATTACCGAGCTTCCCCGCCGAGGCAATCTCTGTGGGTCCCTCCCGCCTCACAAGCGCTGCCGCCGTTGGAGCTTCCAAAGGAATGCTCTGGCCCTTCTCATGGACGGCCAGCCGTGTCCTTTTGGGGCTCCACCTGGCGATCAGATGTCGATCGCAGCATCGAAGGGGGAGCTTCAGTCCTCTTGAGATGAGGATTGGGCTGCGTTGCCCCCTTCGGGGAGTGTAGCGTTGCCCGAGTCTGATCCAGAATGGGTGGCTATGCTTTCCCGGGCCGCCGAGAAGATCGGGCTTGCGTGGAACCCTCCACCATGTCCCGAACCTTCCCGGTTGGACGATTGGTTTCTCGGGGTGGGCCGTGCTGGTTCTCAGCGCGCCGTCCCGGTACCATTCTTTCCAGAAGTGCATGAGGAGCTCACTAGGGCGTGGACGGCACCGTATAGTGCCAGAAGCCGTCCTAGTGGCTCCTCCCTCCTCACCACCCTCGACGGTGGGGCATGTAAGGGGTATGTGGATATCCCGCCAGTGGAGCGTGCCGTTGCGATGCAGCTGTGTCCAGCGTCCGCTTCCTCTTGGCGGGGTAATCCACGTCTCCTGTCCAAGGCCAGTAAGTTTTTGTCCGGTCTTTCGGCGAAGGCTTATAAGGCCTGTGGACAGGCTGCTTCCGCCCTCCATGCCATGGCGCCGATAAGTATCGGTTCTTGAATGCCCCTCTGTCCCAGGTTGGGTTATTCGGCGACGCGGTCGAGAGCTTTGCCCAGCAGTTCTCGACCGCTCAGAAGCAGACAGAGGCCATCCGACACATCCTGCCCCGGCGGACCGCTGCTGCTCCCACCTGTCCGCCGCCCTCAGCCCCTCCGTCCGCTCGTCACCGAGGTCGACCTCCTGCGGCGTCCTCTGCTCCCGCGAAGCCCCAGCAGCAGCCACCATCCAGGCCTCAGCGTGGAGCAAGCGCTGCACTGCCCCACCCCGGGTACATCTGTGGTGCCTCTGGTCCCGCTTGCATGGTGTCTGGGAGCCTGGCTAGAGCTTCCCAGCCCTTCTCGCTGGCTCATCTGTGCTGTCAGACTCGGCTACGCGATTCAGTTTGCCCGGCGTCCCCCAGCTTACAGGGGCATTCAGTTCACCCGTGTTCTGGCGGACAGTACACCTGTGCTCAGGGCGGAGATCGCTGTCCTACCGGCGAAGGACGAGATCGAGCGGGTCCCTCCAGCCGATATGAAGACCGGCTTTTACAGCCCGTACTTCATTGTACCCAAGAAAGGCGGTGGGTTACGACCAATCTTGGACCTGCGTGTCCTGAACCGGTCCCTTCACAGGCTGCCGTTCAAGATGCTTATGCAGAAACGCATTTTCAAATGCATCCGTCCCCAAGATTGGTTTGCAGCGATCGACCTGAAGGACGCGTATTTCATGTCTCGATTCTCCCTCGACACAGACCGTTTCTTTGCTTTGTGTTCGAGGGACGGGCATATCAGTACAAAGTCTTACCCTTCGGGCTGGCCCTGTCGCCCTGTGTATTACGAAAGTCGCGGAGGCGGCCATTGCTCCCATGTGCGAGCGTGGTGTTCGCATTCTCAACTACCTCGACGACTGGCTTATTCTTGCCCAGTCAAGACAGCAGTTGTGCGAACACAGGGACATGGTGGTCAGTCACCTCAGCCACTTAGGGCTTCGGTCAACCGGGAAAAGAGCAAACTCACCCCCGGGCAGAGGATCTCTTTTCTCGGTATGGAGCTGGACTTGATCAACATGACAGCGCGCCTCACCGAGGACCGCGTCCAGTCAGTGTTGAACTGCGTGAGCACGCTCAGATGCAGAACAGTGGCACCCCTGAAACTTTTCCAGAGGCTCCTGGGGCATATGGCATCTGCAGCCGCGGTTACGCCGCTTGGATTGCTTCATATGAGGCCGCTCCAACACTGGCTCCACGATCGAGTCCCGAGATGGGCGTGGCAGAGCGGCTCGTGCCGGGTCCAAGTAACCCCGCACTGTCGCCAAACTCTCAGCTTGTGGTCGGACCCTTCGTTTCTGCGGGCAGGTGTTCCCCAAGAACAAGTGTCCAGGCATTCTGTGGTCTCCACGGATGCCTCTGCCACCGGCTGGGGGGCCACGTACCACGGGCATGCAGCTTCAGCTCTGTGGACGGGGCCTCAACTGGATTGGCACATCAACTACTTCGAGTTGTTAGCAGTACATCTTGCGCTGGGCCGCTTCAAAACGCTGCTACTTGGCAAGCATGTACTGGTCCGTTCGGACAGCACTGCGACCGTTGCGTACATCAACCGCCAGGGTCGTCTACGCTCCCGTCGCATGTCACAACTCGCCCGCCATCTCCTCCTCTAGAGTAAGAAGCATCTGAGGTTGCTTCGTGCCGTTTATATTCCGGGCCTGCTCAACCGTGCAGCCGACGTGCTCTCACGGCAGCAGGTGCTACCGGGAGAATGGCGACTCCATCCCCAGGTGGTCCAGCTGATTTTCAAGCGATTCGGGACCGCACAGGTAGATCTGTTTGCCGCCCCAGACACGTCTCACTACCAGGTGTTCTATTCCCTGACCAAGGGGAACCTCGGCACGGATGCTCTGGCACACAGCTGGCCCCCGGGGATACGCAAGTATGCGTTTCCCCCAGTGAGCCTTCTTGCACAGACCTTGTGCAAGGTCAGGGAGGATGAGGAGCAGGTCTTGTTAGTTGTGCCGTATTGGCCCAACCGGACCTGGTTCCCGGAACTGGTGCTCCTCGCGACAGCCCCTCCCTGGCCCATTCCTCTGAGAGAGGACCTGCTCTCTAAGAGACGTTACGTTGAACGTGAGCGACTGAAAGGGAACGTTCAGTCGCCATGGTTGCTGACCATCGCTGCACGGCCATCTCAATCTCGGCTCCTCAGCGAAAAACAATGTGTGCGTGTGCCCGCTTCCTGTTTATAACTGCGCTGCGGGGCGGATGACGCGTTTCACGCACGCCAACGTTCATTGGCTCGTTCTGTAGATACTCGAAGTTGATAGGGCTCCCTGAAGTGATCCCGATTACGTCGTCACGTCGACGTTACGTCTCCCATTCCCTCCTTCAGGGAACGAGGGTTGCAATAGTAACCGAGACGTTTTTTTGACCTTTGTCTAATTGACAGGTTTTATTTTTTCTTATCCCTTACTTTTATCTGGGTAATAAATCAAATAGCCCTACACTGCTTCTAGATGGAACAATAAGCAAAAATAATTATTCTATTCTTTTTTTCTTATTGTCCTAATGACAATTTTATGATTGGTTTATGCACTACAAGTGCATTAAGTCCTCATGGATTTTTATGTAAAAAATAATAATTCTTATCACAGAAAAAAATATATTTTTTATAATTTCTGCACTGTACTAAATGCTGTCAATTAGCACTGCATTGTTCATATACTTTATTTTTATGAAAATACCCTGAGATGGCTTGAAAAAAACATAAATCATTGTTGACATCACGCTTTGAGGCAGCATACTCTGCATGCAACCTATAATATGCATGCTGATTGTGTGGATGCAGTCAGTTTTGACCGCAAAAGATTTGATTGGATGTCTTGTATTTGATTTTACGGCTCTACGATTTACCTGCTTTTACATTAGAGGCAGCTTTTTGTCATTTTGTTCACATACCCCCTCTTTCACCTCATGTACCTCCAGGGGTACACGTACCCCAGTTTGGGAACCACTGCATTACTGGAAAGTTCTGGCCTCATGTTAACTTGTGCCTCACGCTCACATGCATGTATTCCCATTGCATTGTACAACTCTTGAATGTGTCTCATTTTCTCATCAAAATGCATATGGCTCCCCCATATATTACACGGCATAATAGCCTACAGTACTTCATAAATTACCCAGTCTTTCAATGAAGATGTTTGCTATACTTAGTTTTAACTAGCAAAGTTTGTCTAAATGAAAAGAAACAAGTTCATAAAACTCAAAACAATGAAACAATTCAGATTACTTAAGATGTGTCAGTTTGGTGAACTCAAAAGAAAAAGAAAGTTCTAAGTTAATTTGATTAACCTAATTTGTTGAATTTTTTCAAATCAAGCACTCGACTTTAATCAAGGAATTGTGACAGACCTAATTTTGAATATGAATCATGTTGATCATTTGGTTTTCACTTTCTTCATTCTAGACGGCCATTATGTCATGAAAATAGCCTATTCATGTATTGGAATGCTCAGGTAGGATGAAGATGTATAGAAAAGCCTTCTGTGTGCGCCCTCTTGACTTGAGCATTTGCTTGCTTTCTTCACTTTGTTTTTCTTCTTGTGCACTGGTTCGCTAAGCTGAACTGGCAATCAGAGTGGTCTCTCTCACCAACGGCTCCGACATCGATTCAACAAGCTCAATCGGCCTAAAAGCCACACACAATGCTCCGACTAGTTCCAATTATGTGGAACACACAGCAAAGACTGAGTTGACAGATGCTCAATGGCCCGACATTGGCCAACGGCTGACCAATGGCTTGGTATGTTATGGCCTTTACAGCTCTGTGTTCTATGAGGGCTTGAAAACGTGAACATTTGTTCCAAAGGTTAAAATTTGGGCCTTTATTACATTAAGTACCAAAAAGGACCATTACATTTGTGACTCCAGACCCAAAATTGTTTGATCCCCCAAATTTTCAAGATATAGTTGTTGTATAAAAACAATATCATTGGCAAGTGTGTGTAATGACCATATATCAGCATGGCTGATTCTTGTTAATGTGATTTTGCTTTAATATAAAGAGTTTACAAAGCGTTTCACAGATTAGAAAATAAGAAAATAATTTTTAGTTTAGTTAACATGCATTCATCTCTTTACCTTATATCTTTTTTGTAACTTCATTTTCGATTGCTCCTAAAACTGTTGCTCTGTTTATTTAAATGTACTACTACTTACTTAGAGGGTTTTGATTGGAGTAACTTGCGAGTATGAAAGTTTTCTAATTTGTTAGGTAAACTCACATTTTTAGTCTATTTCAGTTCACAGTTCACATGAGTTCACACTTACATACAATTAGAGGGAGTAAAGATTAATGCGTATTTGGCGTGCTGTCCGGGGGAGGGCTCCGAGCTCTGAGTTCGGCCCTGAGTTCGACCCCCCCCCCGGTATGTAAATGGTTAGGAGTGGAGAAGGGGTGGTGGAGGGAGGCTGCTAAACTGTCAACGAATTGAGGTGTGACTGCTGAATATATATACAACTCTTATCGTTGATTGCTGAGTGCTCTCCACTCATGTTAATTATCTGAACATGCTCCTCCTGAACTTTGTTAATAAAACATAATTTTTCTGTTAGTCAATCTGATAGCTCCATGCTAATAACCTCTATTTAATTATTTTTCTCACTTATGTCTCCATCCCAATGAACAGTAGAATTCTGCTGAGGTTACTGTGGATCAGATGTCATCCATTAAAGTCCTGGAATAGACCTCTGATTAGTGCTGAAATACTGTGTAAAAACTGCGTTGAGATTCTAGTTGAGCAATTCAAACATTTTAGGTTTAAGAGCTCAAAGCCTAATTTTCTCCTATGTGACACATTTACCTTGTTTCCTGTATGTGTGGATTCTATGGAGTGGAATCTCCAAATCAATTAATATATAAATTTTTTTTACACCTGACCTGGTCACATATGATTATTCTAAGTGGTGTATTTAGTCAGATGTGGTGATTTCCAGAAGGACTCATAATAGTACCACATTTTTTAAAAGCCTGAGTTGATTGGCCACCTTTAATTAGGTTATTAATTTTAATGGAAAATGTCTTATCAAATGCAATATTTAGCAGCTGACATGCACTGGGCAGAAATGATTCATCATGGATCATCATGGATCAGATCATGGTTTCGAGTATCAATATATCTGCTTTTTCCAATGAACAGAAGAACGGGCAGTAATCTCAGACAACTTAATCCATATATTTTAATAAAATCAGCAAATTTATTTGAAGAACCAAATTAGCCAGAGATCAGTTATCACGATTAGAAGATCTGGCATCTGTCAAATCATATCAGATGTATTAAGCGGGGTACAAAGAATGGACCCCTGTTGATTTAAGGGGCTATTTACACGACAAGTAAAAACAAAAAACTTTTTATGCGATTTGGCCGTTCATTTACACAACAACAGTGTTATGGGGACCTGAAAATGTAAACTTTTGAAAACGGGGTTTCAAAGTGCCTAACCCGATATCGTTATAGTCTCTGTGTAAACTACAAAAAAAGTGAATTTGCGAAAACAGTGACATCATGCGCATGCGTATTAGATGTTCAGTTTCCAGGCACTGTATTTGTTTCTTTGCAAAGTGGCATCGCCAACTACTGGCTTGGAATGCAAAATACAGCGGTTTTTTTTTTGTCGTTTTCGCATATCATTTTGACAACATTGTCATCTGGATGCAAAACTTTTCAAAAACGCAAAGGAAAGACTTTTTAGTTTTTAGTGCATCACTGTCGTGTAAACATACGTTTTTCTTGGCTGATTTAATGAGCATTTCAAATAATGAAGACCACCTCAGATGTCCTCACAAGATAGTTTTCAACATGCTTCACTATATTTGTGAGGATTTTCAAAAATTCAGTATAGCCAAACCCATACACAAACGTTTGGTTGCCTAATTACGGACAAAACTTCACGAGTTCACAATTACAAATAAACGGACAGGGTAAAAGAGTATGCGTATTTGGAGTGCTGGCAAGGGGAGGGCTCCGAGCTCGGAATTTGGCCCAAACCCAGAGTAGGCCTACTCCCCCCGTATCCCTGGCTGAAACAGCCGAGAGTGAGGAGTCGGGGTGGCGGAGGGATGCAGAAAACTGTCAAGGAACATAGGTGAGTCGACTGTGTATATTGGCCTTCTCTTGTGCTGATCGGATAGATCATTTTGAACGTGTTCCTCCCGAACTTTGTTAATAAAACATAATATAAATGTAATTTATCCTTATCTTTCATACTGTAATATATTTGAGTCCTCCAGAAACACTGTAATGATTGCAAACCGATCATATCATATATCTCCCTTATTATTTTAGAAACAGATTCTTACTTTTTATGACATTAATATTTTTTAATAATGTGTTTTCATTTATACAATCTGATTTTGATATTTGTATTCAATTCTGTATGTTATTTTTTTCTTCTATTAATTTCAAATTAAATGTTGTTTAGGTGGATCTAATGATATTTTTTATCCCCTAACTCCAATCTCACAAACCTTTCTGCATTTTACTATTTTGTAACTCTGGTCCCCACAATATAGGCAAAACCTTACACACACAAACACTCGCATGAACTCAAACATACAGAGAAAGCTTCAGAGTATGTTCCCTGTTCCATTTATCAGGAGATTCTCTCTGACTTTTTATCAGGATGCACAAATGGCTTGTTAGCAGCCAATCATGCATGCTGTAGTCATTTTAACCACAGTAAAGCTCGTTTACAAACACTCTTGTCTTGCAGTGCATGAGTTTTTTTTTCCAAGTGAGGCATGGCTTGATGGATTGATGGCGTGACGTCAACACACAGTTACCTTGCCATGAGGGAGGGGGGGGGGACTAATCTGTGTGTAACTGTGTATGTGTGTGTCAGGAGAGAGAGAAGGAGAGAGACGCGTTAATCTCCAGGGAAATGGGCACGTTTGGAATAAGCGGTACCAGTCAGCAAGCTCGCTCTAATATTCCAATGGCTGTGGGAGAAGTGTTTCCAGAGAGAGAGAGGGAGGGAGAGAGTGAAAGAGAGAGAGGGGGAATATGAGGGCAGTACTCAGGATGAGCCTGCGCTTTGAGGCTGTAAAACACTAGACCCTGAGGGCATTCTCTGAGGTAAGCTCCGTCTCTCTCATATTTTAACAAGATTTGACGCCACAGTGTTAAACTACGGCGCGTCTATTCTTTATGTTTGTAAAGTAGCGCGCAGTAATGGTGAGTCTCTTCGCGCTCCTCCATATAGGCTACTTGCGCTCTGGTCTGTCAGATGACGATTGCGCTTAAACCGGACCGGCTTCACCGTGAACTCTCCTGAGGTAAATAGGCGTTAGAGAAGAGTAGCCTACCTGAAGGTAGGGTTTAACCAGGGTTATCGCCGGCAAATTGTATTAGTCAAGACCTTAGAAAACGAGTTCAAAGCCGTCTTCATGAGTCCTTTCCGCGTTTTGACAGAAGTTTATACATTCTGCTAAAGATGTGTTGAATAAAAGAAATATATGCTATAACCTTCTCACTTATTTCCTCTAGTAGACTAGTATTTCTTGGCTTCCTTGTTTTAGCTGGCTGCAACTATTTTGAGATCCACAGTACACTGACCAAATTAAAGCAGCTTCACGCAGCAAATTACACACTGAGAAACTGATTGTATTTCAGAGACGTGTGTGTGTGTGTGTGTGTGAGAGAGAGAGAGAGAGAGAGAGAGAGAGAGACCTACTTTATGAGGGGAGTTAAATAGGTTTGTTAAATGTCACACCACAGCCGCTTTTACTGTCACCTCCTAATAAAGCAACTATTGTATTTATAACAGTTTTTAAATACGATCTCACCTACATGGAACTTGCGTTACATCCTGAAGTTTTGTATAGGCGACGGAAAAAACAGTTCATTTGCCGGATTATTGCGCAAATTTTAGTGACCGTGTGACTTTTACAGCTACCGGCTCGTTTTGGGTGAAATCGGTTACCATTGTTATATAGCCTAAACTAGTTTCCTGTGTTTATAATGCACGAAAAATATGTCTGTTCTTTAGGTTTCTGACAGTGTGTAAAATATCTATCTATCTATCTATCTATCTATCTATCGAGGTTTTTTGCTGTATGGGGATGGTGTGTAAACTCTGCTCAGGTTAATTTAAATATGTTAGGCTAAACATCTTCATTTAGCTAAATAATAATTTAAATGTATCATGTCTCACCATCCGTCTCCAGTGACTTTACTTCATTTCATTTAAAGACTGACCTTCATTGCAGCTCTCCCTCTTCAGGAAACCTGACTGCAAGAGAAAAGAAAAGTGAGGTGGTATCTGCCGTCCAGCTGAGATGCCGGGACACTGACGGCCCTGCCCTGCCCCGTCTGTCGAACCGGACCAATGATGATAATGAACACGATGATGTCCACACGGCGCGTGTAGGGCTAAATTCACAACTACCGGACTCTTACGAGACACTCCACTTTGATCCGCGCTCATTCAAACTTCAGATGGACTACATTCACCCTGCACTGACCAGTAAAATGAATTGGATCACACTACTGCTGGCCGGCTTGACTTTTTGGGGCAAAGTGTCCGTGCACAGCTGTTTAGATTATGATGACAGTTATGATTATTATGAAGAGGAGAAAACAGAGACGATAGACTACAAGGATCCCTGCAAAGCCGGTAAGATGCGTTTTTATGCAATTTGTCCTAGCTTTTGATGTGTTAACACTTTTTAAAAGGATGGTGATAAAGGTGATAAAAGGATACAGCACACCTTATTTGCGCTTCACGCGATGCTGCATGGTGATGAGTTGCTGTGCATGTTATTCCCAAACTTTATTTGTTTGTTTTTTTCTTTACGCGGAGACGCGCGTCTCGCAGAGTCCTCTGGTACCAGAGCATCAGCGACGCCTCTTTATTTCTTTTTTCTTTTCTTTACTTTTGACGTAGAAATATCTCTCACCGACCCTCCTCCTCCGCTGATATTATCTAGCCCGCTTTAATTCGGTTTCTCCCGCGGCTCGCGAGGCCACGTGCGCTTCTCTGTCATAAACCCGTGCTATCCGCGCGCACGTTTGTCCGTGCAAGTATGAGCGCGGCTGCACGATTTACAATATCTTTTATTTAATTGTATCAATCTAGTGATTGTGAAACTGAGTTCACGCAGTCCATCTGAACCTTTATTTATCATGCTGACAGCTGGCTGGCAAAGCTTATTGACTGACCTTGTTATTTCAATAAATATCTTTATTTATTATTATGTAAGAAAAAAGAACGAATAAATAAAAGTAATCCGTGGCTTGTATGCGTTTAATACATATTATTATTGCGTTTTACATTTGTGTAGTGTAATGATTATAGATGTAGTGGGATTGACATCTATAGATATTTTAATGAAGGATTAAACTGTAAAGATTACAGACGCATAAGATTACAGGGAAAGTGTGTGTATGTAGGCCTATATAGAGTCATAGGCATGTTTATGTATTTGTATATTTATGTTGACACATATTCATACAGATTATCATAAGGCCATTAATATGATTTGTTTTTCACCCTGTTCTCTTTTGGATGTGTAAGTAAACTCCACCTAAGACAGAGCAGATGTTTAAATGCACTGTCTGCAGTTATATTTTGTAAAATTGCTCTTCTTCTCTCTCTTCAATGCAAACACACAGATTCACTCACAAATCTCCCTCTCCACATTCTCTCTCGTTTTCCTTTGTGTATATATCATGTTTACTCAGGAACTATAAATCTGAACATTTGTTTCTCTGCTGCAATGTGTTGGCATTGTTTCCAGGCATTCATGAGACAGATGCATGTACACGCAGAGGGCATATATACTGTACTATACACACAAGTATGGATTACTTATTAGAATGAAAAAAAGCTTGGTATTGCAAGAGTGTTTGTATGCGTGCAGTGTGTATGTATGTTTGGATTAAAGTGTCTATGTTTGGGTGTATGCATGTATGAGTATGACTTTGGCAGTTACAGGGAGGACCTCGGTTTTTCCAAACTGTGAAATATTCAGCCCAGAAATTTGATAGGCTCGTTGATAGTAGTACTACAGGGAAAGGGTGGAATACATCATCACACAACCTTTACGCACATGCATAAATAAATAGACTTAGAAAAACACTTTTAATCTCTATTGCACAGAGATTCTGTCAGATTTATGTCACATATTCAGGCGATCTTAATTCATATTGTTAGTACTAGTAAACGACAGCTTGCACAATATGTATTCATGAACATGTACCCAGCTGGCTCCCTTATACATACCAGTGTACAGTCAAGATGGCTGAATGTCCTACTCAGGATAATATTTCATATATGGTTAATGTGCTATCACAAGCTACCATTAATATTCAGTCTACTTTTGACAATGGCCCCAAGATAAAACAGTGCTCTATATGTTAATATTAAAATGAAAGTTTTAACAGTTGTAGTTCAAAATACGCAACTTTATATGTAGTTGCTACAGTCGTGATATGCATTAGCTAGTGGAAAAGTTTGTTACAGTTACAGTGCTTAAAGATCTTTGCATCATACCAGGTGAAATGCTGACCGTCCAAAAACTGTCCAGGTCATTGAGCGTGTTCGATCCAGCTCTCGCCACTCTCTTAGCTGATGGAGCATTTTACCTACGTGTTCGCAGTGTAGACTTGCATTAGCATATCTGCAATGTGTTGGTGTGTTAGCAGAAATAGCCATGCTAATTAAATATAAGGTGTCAATGGGGGAGGGGGGGGGGGGGGGGGGGGAGCCTCTGTGCCTTTCAGATGAATGGACCCAAATTTAGCTTAATTGTGTACAGGCTTAGGGTATTAATCATTGGTCAGAAGTATTTGACATAACACACACACACACACTTTTGCTTAAATATCTTTTTCTCGTTTGTGTAGACTAGGCCTAACCATACCAATAAAATTCATGTTTTGGCACTTGTAGATATAAATTAAGACATTATTCACTTCCTTAATTACTATATGGAAGGGTTTGGTGATAGGGCTGCACGATATATCCTTTTAGCATCGATATCGTGATGTGCACATCAGTGATAGACACATTGCAGGAAGTGCGATGTCAAGTAAAGGGATCGTCGTTGATATGTGATCCATACGGACCAGGCCCCACAGTTTCAAATGCATGAATGCAAATGTTTAACCGTCATAGAGCGAAAGTTTATAATTTTTTATCACGTGTTTTAGGTACTGTCAGTTTAAACATTCAAGCGATTTTAAATCATTTGAGTGCAAGAAGACGCAATTTCGAAACCCGCTCGCTGTTTTCTATGTGCACATACTGAGCCGAGCACAAAGCATGCGAACACTAAATTCTGTTCTTTTTTGCATCTGTTTGTGCTTGAGTGGACGCATGCATGGAAAATTATGTCAAGATGCCTGTCTCGGATAGTTATAAACATAGTCGTTATGGCTCACGTGAACGTAAACAATTGAGAAAGAAAACGGATGCGTATCATTATATTGGATCCGTGCTTTATCTCTTAAAGTGACAGCCGCATAAAATTCCTGCTGCTGTCTGTCATTAATTTTAATCATACAACAAAATACAAAAAGAAAATGACTTTTAAATTGCTTTAACAATGATTAAATTTATTTTACTTAGGGCTGCCCCTTAATAGACGACTAATCGTTAGTTGACTAGAAGAGGCTTAGTCGACCAGTCTGCGTGGGACAGATTGTTAACAGCGGTTCCTTGTGGTAATTACAGTATGTGCAGGAAAACACAGATCCCAAATATGGTTTATCATTTGAAACATGTAAGTATAAGCAACTTTACATGACTTCTGGCTTTAATGTTAACCTATATAAATGTGCGCTATTATAAGGCGCATATTCAAGTGTTTGTGCGGAGTGTTGAAGCTATTATCGTGCTTACTGCATGACGGCACCGACTCGATCAATTTTCATTTAACTTAAAATACTCTATCATATTTTTGGTCTTACATCAAGAGTAGCCTAATACGTCATTCGAAACTGACAACTTTTATTTGTGTGCACTCACAATAACTAAACGTTGTGCTTTTGTAAAATATAGAAAACGATCAGGATGCGCTTTCTGTAGCCTCGGTCTCTGTGAACTTGAGCGCGTCAAGAAATAAACCGGAACTCAGCGTGAACTTTCCTCACAGACATGAGAAATACATCTATCGAAAGCTTGAAATTTCTATTTTTAAATGAACCGATTCAAATGGAAAACAAATATTCTCAGATTATGTTATGAAATGTCCAAATAGGTGCGTGCACTACTGCAGAGATGACGAGTCAGCATCTTCAACTTCATCACTGCAGCTGAAAACGCAGAAACTGGTTTATCTATAAATTATTAAAATGTTCAATCTCCTTGCTGTTTTTTCACGACACATTCATAATCATTATACCTTTGTCGGTGCGCTGTGGAATGCTTTATGCGTGAGCGTGAGCTTGAGCTTGAGCGCTGATTAGGCTTTGTATGATTAGGCAATTAATGGCTAATTATTATGATTTGGCTTATTGATACACTTGAGATTAGTCTTTAGTCTTTTAGAAAAATCTTTAGTCGAGGGCAGCCCTAATTTTACTTATATGGTGAAGACTAAGCAATGTTATTTTTACATTTGATTATTCAATTTCTGTACCTGAATACTGTTAGACTTACCTGAAAATTCTTTATTTCATTTGTATCTTTGTTCTATTGTATTTATCAATGCTTGTAATGTGTTTATTATTTTTTATTCACTTTCTACAAAATCACCCCATTTTCCATTAATTCTTTCCAAAATAGAGCTATTTAGGTCATCTGTTGAAATTTTTCCAATGTAATGCAGCCCTATTCGGTAAGGCAAGTTTTTTTGGTTCAGTATTGCAGTTGTACATATTTAGAAATTTCAGCCAAAAGGTTGCAAAACCTGAAACACATCAACATTTACTTCTGTATGTTCAAGGTGTATCACCTTCATGAGTTTCTAGTAATGGTTTGTTTTGGTTGACATAACAGAAGACTATTAGCTCCATTAATGAGGTAAGTGCATTGTTTAGGACTTTGGTTCGTGTTTACAGAAACCAGGAGCTCTATTGGTTTCAATAGGTCACTAAAGGGCTAGTTACATTATATAGTCATTAGGTGATGTTATCTGTTTCTGTTATCTTAAGACATTGTAAACCTAACGATACTGTTGCCACAGAATAACCAATCTTTTCTGATTATGCAAATTTAGCCCACGCCTCCTTGTTTAGGCAAGAGAAACATAAACAAACCTGAGGGAGTATACCTGGAGTGTATGCGGACAGGCTTAGCTTAAGGGGTAAACATGCAAAAAAAAAGCAAGAAAAAAAAAAGCTGATGTGCGTTTTTATATCGAGCCAACAAAGCTTTATTGGCATTATTTTCAGCATTTAGGATGTTGCCAAAGTGTTTACACAATACTAGTAGTGAAATACACAATACAGAAAATAAATAAAGTCAGGTAAATAAAGTAATATAATAAAAGAGTAAAGAGTAAAGTGCAAAATAGAATACGATAGAGGTACATACAAAAAGCTGTAATGGATCGCCCATCACAACACCCACTAAAACTCTATACTATAATATTACCCTTTTTTTCTCCTTTATATTGTTCACTTGTAATGTTTGCAGCTCCTCTCAGATAACTTTCTGCACTTCATTCCTCACTATATCTTCATTGGCTACACATTCATTTTTTACATTAGTTTCATAGAGGGCAGTGCTTGATTTTGTGGAGTTGTAGTTTATAGTCCTCAAGTTGTAGTAGTGAACAACAGAATCATGCTGTCTAATGGCTGAGAACTACTTCCAGCGATGATGTCTTCACTAAAAAAACTTTTACTATAACTGACAATGGCAAGTAGTTTGAGAAAATGTAATGAATATAGCAAATGATGCTGTTTAGCTGGTTTTATCTGTCACAAAAACATGAATAAATGACATCTGATTCTAGATTTTTTAACTGAGGTAAAAGTTGTTAATAGATCAACATCATGGCAGATGTTTTCTTTAGGAGACAGTTGCTTGTCTTTAACTCTTTCCCTGCCAGCGTTTTAAAAAGTTGCAAGCCACCGCCAGCGTTTTTGATCATTTTCACAAAAATGTCATGATCCCTATATTATTTTTTGTATAAATATCTAAACATGTAATATATCAAAAGAAAGAACAGATCCTCTGCTTTTAAAAAACCCAAGTTTTTTACTAGCTTCATGCATTCTTTTTTATCAAAAAAGACTTGAATTCGTTAAGTATAAGTTTCATTAAAAAAAGCAATATTTTTAGCAAAAAGCTGAGAAAATCAAGTTTTTGTCAAGATGGGATTCAGAAAGATGATCTACACATAGATAGAGTAAATTAAGTCCATCAACACCCCTAATGCTTGCACAGTCCTGTAACTCATCGTGGGTCGACATTTCATTCAGTAACATTAGGCAGATCTGATTTATATGCTGTTTAATGTTTATGATTGCGTTATTTTACATATGATTACATATGAGATTGCTTGTTTCTGTGTCTTCTTCGCATGTTTTTGATCAGCGTCATAGCGTATAACGATGAAAACACGGAAACCCGGAAAATTCCGGGTTTAGCGGGGAAGCGTTTTCTCACAAATAACGGAAATTTCCGTGTTTGGCTGGGAAAGAGTTCATTTGATCTCTGACATGTATGTTCAACTTTATCCGCATACATACTCACATATAGGGTGACATATATAGGCCTACACATGACAATATATAATACATACAGCATATCTCAACTGCTTGATTTCTTGTATTGTTGCAAAATGTAAACTATAATATCGCCCAGTTCTAATCTGCTACATGTGACTTTAAAGGGATAGTTCACCCAAAAATGGAAATTCTGTCATCATTTACTCACCCTCAAGTTGTTCCAAACTTGTATGAATTTATTTCTTCTGCTGCACAAAAGAATATATTTTGAAGAATGTCAGTAACCAAACAGTTGATGGACCCCATTGACTTCCATGAAAGTTTTAATTAGCCATATTTTTCAAAATACCTTCTTTTGTGTTCAGCAGAGGAAATAAATTCATACAAGTTTGGATGGAACAACTTGAGGGTGAGTAAATGATGACAGAATTTTGTGCGAACTATCCATTTAAGGCATGAAGATATTAAGATATTATAAAAATGATTTTTTGTAAGGCTGATTTGAAACTTTTTGTGTTATGAAAAGCGCTATACAAATATATTTGACTTGATTTGACATGAGCACGTACCACCATTTTTACAAATCAGCTTTTTACAGTGTAATCCCTTATAAAGCCACCTTGAGTAACACTGTTTAATTTACTAACCAAAGCCAATTTTTATCCACATTTGGTATTAATTTTGGACTACAGACACTGTAGTACTTGAACAGCTGGTCAGATGAATGTGCGGGAGGGACTCATGTCAGTCTGACAGTAGTCTGCTCTCTCATTTAATCTTTTAGTCTGTGTAACTGTGATTATTTTATACAGTAGGCTACATGGTGCAGCTGGGTGAAATTCCACCTCTACATACGTGTCAGATGCATCGCCATCTGTTTACATATTGCTTAATGACCTTGTATGTGTATGTACAGTGGAAATGACTTTGTGTGGTTGATCATCTTGCTGCTGTTGTTCTTGGGAAAACAGAATGTGAATATTTGGCCGTGTGCTTATCTCATGCCATTAGAGTGCACTAAACACATTTCCATCTCTTTGTATGCTGATTTCCCTCACTGTGTGTGTATGTGCGCGTGTGTGTGGCGAATGTGGGAGCCCACTTCATTCAGGCACTTATCTCTTCCTGGTAGCCTGCATCCTGCCACTTAGCTTGAGAAGAATCTCTCTCTCTCTCTGTCTCTCTCTCTCTCTCTCACACACACACACACGCACTTCATTCATGCCCCTTACAAACGTTTTTTTCATAAAACTGTGCACACAGCAAAGCAGCAATAGTGAGTGACAAGGAAAAAAAAACTTTAACTTGCTGTTGTATTGTAATTGTATGCTATGCAAAAGTTTATGTATAGAGTTGTGTGGACAAAATATACTGAATTTGATTATACACTGACAAATTGACTTAGTAGACTTAGTATTGACAAATAGTATTACTTAAATATAAAGCACATCACACATGAGACAGCCTGCCTTCACATGTCTCGACACACTCACATTAAAATTCAAAGCATTCTAGACCTCATCAGACTGCTCTTGGCTCTTTGACTGCATTTACTTTTACTTTTCTCTGAAATCAGCTTGTCATAATCAGATTTGTTATATATGTGTGAAATGGAGATGGTCAGTGGAGTCGAGTTTAATAAAAGAGGAATTTCCAGGAGCACTCTGACCGGACAGCCAGCTTCCGAAAATTCCCAAATATTCCAGCGTCAGCACTCTGTTTCGCCATGGACTGTTTGTTTTGGAGCAGGGAATAATGAGTCAGCAATCCGCACACTTCCTCCTAGAATGTGTTTCGCTAATTAAACAATAACGGCTTTACACATCCTGACGTGTGAAAAGGTTCTTTGAAGCTCCGACAGTGGCACTGACTGAAGTTTGTCTGTCTGACAGTGGTGCATTGTCTGAGAGTGTGAGGACAGTGATTGCTGTTATTTAAGTGGTCTCGAGTCTCGACCAGTATTAACATCAGGTTTGGACAATCACAAGTAGTCATTGATAAATACAGATATACATTGGCTCCAGAATATGCAAATTTTCAATCAAATTGTTGCACTTATAAGCCTTGTTGTTATTCGCCATTTCGACCATAAAACTTTCTGAACTGACAATGACGTACAGTAGCCTACAAATCTTATTTTTTTTGGCAAATTTCCAACATTATGGTTAAAAGGTGTTGTTATGGTACGTTCTGTTCCAGTAATCTCGGAAAAATGCAAGCGCTGGATAAAACTCTATGGTAGACCATGAACATCTAAACTTGCCAATTTTTAACTTAATTATAGCTCAAAAGCAAAAATCTCTACGTTAGCAGAAAGAAAAATAATAGTAGAATACAGTATGGATGTTTTTAGAAAAGTGAATAATTGATTAAAATAGTGTTTGTGGTTCTGATTTTTGTTTTCTACAAAGACATGATACATGGTAACTTTATAAAAAAAACATATACAAAAATACATTATTTACCTCTGTTTGCATTTGCAGAAAGTTACACATTACACAAGGATTTTTTGGATTTTTTGGATTTTTTGTTTGTTTGTTTGTTTTAAAGGTTTGTTTGTTTGTTTTATGTTGGCTGAATCTGAAAACTTAGGCAGCTGACTTTGCTACCCTATTAGGCAATGACTTTGCACGAAACTGATTTCGGACAGACTTAAGAGGCAGCGTAATGATTTAATGATCTATAGCAAAATAGAGAAAGCTGAAGTGAAAACTAAACAAATTTTTAATAACTACAATAGTAATATCTCGCTTGAAATGACATCAACGGTGGAAAACGTTGGCCAAAAACGTACATTTATACACAAACTGACCACTAACCACACATTTTTAGACACCATCTCTATTTTTTAGCTCAACTGGCACAGATTAGAAAGCACAGGATTGTGGGATATCTAAGACAGTGAAGGATACATCTATGTAAAATCGCTTTCAAAAATCGCTTTAGAGATTGACAGCTTCAGTGATTGTAAAAGGAGCGCTCTGCTCTTGCTTGATTGGTTTATTACCCAATCACAATCTGAATACAAGTTTAGTTTTTCCTGCTGCTAAGCACTGCAAAGTTTCTGAATTGACAACAGTATTATAATGCACGATTGAATTGGAAACGGCAAAGTATGACGTGATAGTTAGAGGACGAGACAAAAATGGGACAAAATTTTAAAGTACTATTCAACAGTTTTTGCTCTGGTACTGAAATTGGTACAGAGAACCATGATATTTTTACTGGTATTGGTACTGACTACTGACATTTTGGTACCGTGACAACCCTACTTTATTATACATTAGACTTTAAGATTTTTAAATTTATACCCTTTAAAGCATCACTGCCATACACATGCAGGCATCTTTGGCCACCATTGCATCACACACTGTTTTTGCATAAATATATATTTGGACACAAATGTGTGGACGTTTTGTGCTTTTATTTCTTTTTTGCACCTTATAAACATGCAGTAACACATTGACATAGTGAGTGATTAATGTAGTCTCAAAATCTGTGACCCTTCCCTCCAAGCACAGGAGACACATTTGAGATGCATGTTACTGCCAGGTGTTAACTGCAATGTGCCTCAGCTGACCACTTGTGATCTCATCACAGATTCACAGAGAGCGATTTTAATACCAGGTGTAAACGAGCCCTTGATGCTTATAACTCATCCAGACTCTCTTGAGCGGTGGGTTCCAACGCATTTGAGTTTACGTGGTTGAGTTTAGTCTCAGGACCAGTGAAATTCTTTTAAAATATTACTTTTTCAGTTAGCCAAGTGTCATGTATATCCACTGAAATGTCATTGTTCTGACAAAAACAAGACGTCTGTTTTTAACATTGTGAGGATGCAAGGTGACATCAAGCAGTTATTGGAATTGTGTTTTTGTTTGAGTGTGTCTGTCTGTCCCTGAGATCCTTCCTGTGATCAAACTTGCAGGAATGCTTTTTGGGCTGTCACCCAAAATGCTTTGCGTCATGTCTCTCTGACATGTGGCGCAGATTACGCGTGTCACTGACAAACAGAAACACCCCACTCATCCTTCAGCTCCCATGATACTCATTCATCAGTCTCAGCTGTATTTCTGTGGGTTTAATGAGGAAGGGATTCTTGGTATTAAACTGACATCACAGTAATGAAGCGTCAACATATGGTCAGACTTTCTGAGCCCGTAGTGCGTGTTCATCAGAGCCTCCCTCCAGGATTCTCCACAACATCTGCTGTCACTGTGTACATAAAAACAGTCTGTCAAAACTGAAGGGATTGACGACAAGAGAAGGTGATCAGTGGCCATTATTCATTCAAGTATACAGTCGTCAGCTCTGTTCTAAAGCCTAATGAGCTGTCTTGATATCATAGACAGTTGCCTTCTAAGGAGCCATTCACACACAGCATGTTTTTTGCATTTAAAAACTTACAACTGATCCTAACAATGCTTGAAGTTATAAGATATTATACATAAAAAATACTGTGAAATAATTTTTGGAAATTCTTAATAAAGATTATTGTATATTTTACAAGAAATATTTGAATTATAAGAAGTATATTTGGCAAGAAAATACTATTTTAGCTTTTCAATTTTTTTTTTACATTTAATTAAATGTGTTACTTCTTGTTTCCTTGTAATTATGTGTGCAGTTTACTAGCAATTTCTGAGTGAAAACTGTTTCAAAGTAAATCCTACACTAGTTTTAGTGTAGCACATAAATATTATATAAAATAAGGAAGTGTATTTATATTCTTGCTTTAACCACAATGTTGGATAGTTATGCTGCATTGTGTGAAGATCACCGCTTATAAAGCATTACAATGCTGTTTAAGTTTTGAAACAGAGCTTTTATCTGAGAAACTAAGTGGTTAACTGAATGTATCACTTTTGCAATGCAAAAAAATATTTCTCAGTGTCTATGTTCTTGCTGAGACAAGTTCACTCAAAGTGGATGCAACTTGGATGTTTCCAGGATAACCTGGTGTATCTCATTTGGAACTGTAGTGTGACCTCCAGGATAATCTTCCATTTTTAATTCACAATTCTATCTGCGGATATCACTGCACCCAGATTAAAACACGCCTCCCACCGCGCTACAATATCCTTGGAATTGAGATTAGCATTTCATATTCGCCAAAATGTATCCCCCAACCCCCACCCACCCCGGATGACACTTTGTTCCCATTTGAGCAGATGTAAAGCTGTTAATCTATGAGTTTGATTCGACTTTTAACATTTAACTTTCAATGAAAGAGACACTATACAATTAACACCATGTGACTGTGATGGTTACATAGTCACAAACCATTTGATTTAGAGTTTGAACACAAACCTAGAGTTTGATTGTTAAGTAGACAGCCTCTGCTCTGTGTCTATCGATCATCACGGCTGAAGTTATTGACTGGTGCTAAGTTAAGATGTGCTGTCAAAGACTCATTGATGTTAAACGAATACATGATCGCTGAGGCATTACTCGGCTTCACTCCCAGACTTGCCAAATCAATGTACAAATTCAACACAAAGCCTTTTCGTCTGCAGTCAAGTCGAAGGCACTTTGCCTTAACATGGAGACATATTTCACGCTGTCTTGTCTCACTGTCAAGGCTGTTATGAAAACTCCAGAGAGACCTCATGCCAGCTTTTAAATATAAAATTATTCAGCAGAAACTGAAATATGCTTATGCTTAAGCTGTCTAGGGGCTAGATTTGTATACTTGTGCTGATGGACAAATACCGTACCTGTGTGTGATGTGGAAAAAACAATTCAAGACCACACAGTGATTTACTGTAAAAAGTCAACTTTGCAATTGCATCTTTAAATATATATATAAAAAAAACTCCTTTCTTGGAATTTTCTGTATAATTTTAACAACTATATAATTTCCTGCAAATGTTCTCTGTAAGTAAAACTTGGCATTTGATTAAAATAAATTACATTAATATGTGTGAAAAATGTACAATGTAATAATATTTTTTAAACATTGTACAAAATAATTCTAAAAGAAATATTATGTAATCTAAAATATAAATGTAAATATAAAACTACATTTTTATTAAATTTACATTCATAATTTTATTTTTTAATTTATATTTGAATTTATTTTAAGGTGCAGTGAACTGTAGCAGAGAGTCCCACAGATAAGTGGAGTGGGGTTAGATCAGTGCTAATATTAGTTCTCTATGAAGGGTGGGATCCACAGGAGACTCCAGCTTTATATGAATGTGATACGGAGCACAATCACCGATTCAGGCTGAACAATGTCCAAGGAATTGATGGGGGAGGGATGGATGCTTGTACACGTGCGCATACACTCACAAACAATAGTGCAGTGCACCGTTAAGTGTACATAATTACGCATATGCTCACACACATGCATGCACAAAGGCAATGTTTATTCCAATATGGAACAATCAAGATAGCTTAAAGCATGGTCCTCATTGTTTATTGTTTTATATCAAGGTTGAGGAGTGAATGACCTGCCAAAACTACTCGCACACAAATGGCGTATTATCTCCCTTTTCATGGCCATCTCTATGACTTCCTTGGCGACAGGCTAATTTAAGGATGTATGATATGATGTCATTAATCATTAATGTAGTTGAACGTTAGGAATGTTGAGACAAGCGTGATGCAGACATTATATGAACAGGGTTGGTAAGATCCCAACAGGAAGTATGTATGTGTTCCCTGTTAATTTTTAATCAGCATCATTCTGAGGGTGCGAGAGTGAAGGGAAAATTGACAACCCAAGATATTTCCTCTCATGTTAACTTGTCGATCGATTGCATATGCAGCAAACCTTAAATTAGCATCAGTCAATAGCTCGGGCCACACTGATCTGAGTCGTAATCGTGTCTGCCAGCACTTAGACCATCAATCTATGATGCTGCTAAAGTGTGTGTTTGTGTCCTCTAATAATATCCTTCTCTGTTTCTTTTTTCCAGCTGTATTTTGGGGAGATATTGCCTTGGATGAAGAGGACTTGAAAATGTTTCAGATCGATGGGACGATAGAGCTTTCGCAGCAGTCACATGGGAGACAGGGACACACATCTGGTAAGACACATTAGATATCACAGGGCTCCAGACTCCTGTCAACAAAAGTTTCAAATTGGCCAAATTGCAAAGAAATTACTCTTATGAGCCAGTTCTTTTTAAGATTTGTGAAACACTTGCGATTTAGCAGTTTGAATCTGACTCTGTGGGCCAGATGTACTAACGCTTTTGCGCCCACTTCAGGCGTATTTGTTTCGCAAAGTGCGCATAAAACCATGGCGAGGTATGTACGAATGGGACGCACCGAGATGAAAGCGCAGACTGCATGTCGCGGGAACTGAAAATGGCAAAATGCATTTTTCCATATGCATATGCATTCATGGTATGGTCATGGGGAAAGTGGGAGTGTCACATAAAGAGATGGGAGGGGAAGCGTAAACTGCGCTTATGTATTCCACGTTATGTACAGAAAAGTCCGGTGAAAGCGCGCCTCTTTTTTGCGCTGAAAATTCTCCGCCTCTTAAAAGCAGGTGTAACTTAGGAAGCGGGTTTCCTGGCATATGCCTCCTGGTGAAATGGCAGCAGTAATCCGGGCAAGGTTAAGGACATAGGCTAAGGATGTCAGGTGTGGTGGAGGTGAAAGGAGCGAGGACTCAGGTGCAGAGATAATGGGTTCTTTAATGATAATAACAAAACAAAAATACAAACAAAACTACCCCGTAGGGGAAAACAAATGACTTGACTGACTTGACTGACTTGAAACAAGGAGTAACACACCAGGTACATGCAACAACGAAACAGCACAGGACTGCAAACACAGGGAGAATAAATAGGGAGACCAAACAAAGGAGGTAACGAGGGAGGACAGGTGGGGCAAATGAATCAATAATCAGGTAACAAGATGGGAGGGGCTAGACAATCAACAGGAGAGCACATGGCACAAGGAAACATACATGACAAGCCATGTGCTCACACCAAACGTGACTTGAACACAAGCACATGGCCAGTAAAACCAATCACCAGCCATGTACTCACACAAAACGAGACATGAACACGCAGCTAATGAAAACACTCATAAGCCACGTGTTCACACAAAACATGACAACATGAAAGCACACAGCTAGTGTAAAACACAAGCTGTGTGCTACACAGCACAAGACACGAAAGCACATGAAACTAAGGCACAGACAAGATAAGACAGGTGTGTCAGGGCTCTGTCACAAAACCAAGAAATAGACTAGACAGAAGTGACAGAACCCTGACAAAGGAGACGAGCTGAAAAGATTTTTGCCACAAGAATCACACTTTTTCAGTTGAGTGAAAATGAAATCATTAAGCGTTACAGATTAAGCAGCTACGCAATATTACAGTTACTGGAAGAAATCAAAGATGACATCGAATCTCCGACTCAGCGTTCACATTTCATTCCGGCAGTAGTTAAACTCCTCGCTACATTACAATTATTGGCATCAGGATAATTTCAAACAGTCATAGCATCAGGCGCTGATTACCTGATGAACTGCAGGTTTGCTACATAACACGCACACTGCGGTTTCACATCAAGCGCTTTCTGTGCCTTGGCCATGGCGCTATTAACGCAAATGTTCGCAAATGTACATATATCTGGCCCTGTCTGTAAATCGTTCTGAGCCTTACTGCGTTCACAACTGACTGAGACGTCCTCAGTTTTGTTTAAGATTCTGATGCACATGTTTTTTCAGTAGCAGATGTACAGTAGACAAGGTTAAAGCTGCAGTCAGCAGCTGCTAAGGGTTGTGAATGGTTTATGGTGCAGAACAATAACAATGACTCGTTCAAGTTCAAGGTTTGCGCTTCTGTCTGACTCAGTCCTTGAAGCCTCTCATGTGCTTTTTTCATCCTGATGTCAGACCTTCCTCCAGGCGTTAAATTCTCTGATGTAGCGCTGGCCTCTGTGCAGTTTCAACTGCAGGGTGGCACATAGAAACAGGCATTAGTCAGTAGCCTCTGTGGATTGTGTATTTAGGATAATGTCTTGATAAGTCTGAGATGCTGAGCTGTCATAAGGATGGAATAGATGTCCATGATTGTGTTGTGGGCTGTGGGTGATTTAAAGTCATTAAAGTCATATTGAAGTTGAAGAATGTGTGGGGATATTGAGGAGTTATTGGGGAGTTTATAGCTTCAAGTGATTAGACTTGATAAATGCTCCTGTCTCAACTCCACTGCACCATCAGCAAACAACTGTGTGTGTTTGCATAGCAAGGTCTTTGTCTTTTACTCCTTATGTAATGAGAAAAGTGCAGAAGTGTGTGTGTGTGTGTGTGTGTTTCTTTGTAAGTTAGAATAAACATTGTTAACAAAATCCTTCCTTGCTGTTATCTAAACTGACCAGTCATGTGTGTGTGTGTGTGTGTGTGTGCACTTCTTTCCCAATGACATGTTAAGGTAAAACTGTCAGTGTGTCTAAAACATGATACAATCATTGGTATGAGTAATGACTACTCACAGACTAAGAGAACTTTACCTTGCTGGTAGCGGCATTGTCAGCAACATTACCTTTATCATCGTCTGAGTCTTTGGCAGCACAAAGACGGAAGTGAGACCAAAAAGACGATAAGGATTCAGCTTTGCGTTTCCGTTCTGAGTGGGGTTGTTACAGGATGTGCCACCAGGGCAAAAGGGCAAACTGCATCAGGACCATGATTAGCAGGAGAACTGATGAATGTTCAAACCAGTCAGGACAGGTCCTCCTTGGATATTTCCAGATTTATCAGGATGCTGTCATGTGACAGCAGCACACACTTGTATACCTGCCAGTACAATGTGTGTGAGATTGTGCACACATTAATCCCAAAGCTCAGACTTTTCCTGTGTCTTGGATTTAGAGTTTTGTTTGTTCCTCACTTTCCTGTCCGCATCAGAGAAATTCCAGAGAGAGAGAGAGAGAGAGAGGGAACAAATGCAAAAGGAAAATAGCAGAGGAACAGAAATGTGTTCAGTGAGAACCCTGGGAGTGAAAGAACAGAGTAGGTGAGATGTTGAATGAAGGAGAAGAGGGTGGCGAATGGGGCCTGAGAAGAGGTGAGAATAAATGGATAAAATAGGTTTAATAATGGCAGACAGACAGTGATGGAAGTTTCTCGGCTAACTGACTGCGTTCATGTAACATTATGCTGCCTTCACATGCTATCAAACATTTCCTACTTCCCACTTGTGATTATGAGCTTGTCGCATTCAGGTACTACTTTGTTGTTGGAAAGAACAGGAATCATGGGGGACGCCAGATTTATTTTTGCCTATTTATTTGGAAAATCTTATTAAATCCAAAATGATAATCAGCATCCCATTCATTGACAACAATATAAACATTTACCGCGCTATCTAGATAGTCAGATTGCTGACAATTAAGAAATTCGCTGTGTATAAAACATACAAAACACTTATTTAACATACAATACACTTATCACACATTTTTCATATATGTAAATATGCACTACTTTAACGACAAGACAGGGCGATGTGGCTAGTGGAAAAAAAAACTAACAAAGAATACCAGTCACAGCAGTCACAGCAGCCGCCCAACTCGGCAACTTGAATATCAAAATTATCCCAGAGATCCCCAGTGGTAAAAATGACTTGAGAGGGCTAATTATCGTATTTTTGATAATTCCGATAGCATGTGAAGGCAGCATAAGCAGTAGTGTTTACTCAATGCTAAACAACAACACCCACACAATGTTCTCATAACATTATGAAATCCCTCTTACAGCATTCTTCAAATAACTTCCTTGTATCAATTGTAATCAATGCAACTATAAGTATGACTTGATTCTGTCTGTTTGTTACCAAAACCCTGATGAAGGCCAGTGGGCCGATACACGTTGAGGTTTAAATGTTTTAGCCCTTAAAATAATAAAGGCTTTTTAACTTCAGCATCCCACTGAGTGCCTGGACTTGGATTTTTTCCAATTCTTTTTTACAACTCCCTCGTATGTTTCTTTCTCTCAGGTGGTCTAGGAGAGCATAATCCCAGTAAGAAGAAAGGTTCGTTATATCTGTTGCTTGACAGAATACGACGGTTAGGTTTTGGTAAGTTCACCCTTTAAACATAGACAAAAATGAAACACTGGAAATGTTTTTGTCCTATTTACCCCACAGCACCATCAACGAGACCTTTAGAAATTACTAATTAGCATTAAAATGTATTTACAATATTTTATAAATGCAAATTATTGATTTTATTGTGAACAATTGATTTTATCCATGCATGTGATTCTTTTTTTCTTTAAAAAAAAAATTTGTATAACTTATATTATTGATAACTCAATCTTCCGGTGAAACGACAGACTTCTTTCTGGTGACGTTTGCCAGACTTCTCCAATCATTTGTCCGCTTTAATCCTGTCCCTTTCTTAAATTCATCCGTTAATCTGTTCCATTTGGACGTACGTCACAGTATGGATGAAAATATTAGTTGTTACTCCATTACCTAACAGCATATTTATTTAAATTTGAACACACAGCCTTTGTATTGCCAATTTTAATTCTCATGAAATTATTCACCCGTAAGAAACACTGAATTCATTCACAGAATTCACAGATGTTGTGTCTTTTAATTAATACAGATTTTTATTGTTTAGTATTTGCATAGTCCATGCGTTTTGATTCAGTCTGAGAATTATAGAACCTATGTTTGTAATTTGAAACACTTTCAGACGTGCCTGTCAGTCCTGTGCCTGACAGTCACACCGTCTCGAAACGAGCCAGATATTCAAGAGTATATGATCATATGATGCCGTTTTTTTCCAACTCATTCAGCACTCCAGTTAGTCCAACTGTACACTGATCTGAGGACTGTCTGCCAAGTGTTTCATAAAGGGGGCAAAATTTATATTTCTAATGTCTTTTGCTGAAAAACATAAAGTATAACAAATAAAATGTATTGGAAATATAACAGTGATCCGATGGCAGTAGTTTTCGAGTCAACAGCAGTACACTGATAGCAGTTCTCTCTCGAGTCAAGAGTCGGTTATTGGTTACAACAGTTCTCGAGTCACCAGTACACGGAACGTCTCGGTTACGTATGTAACCCTCGTTCCCTTAAGGAGGGAACAGAGACGTTACGTCAGTTACTGACTTAATGGGGAACAAACTCCGCCCCACCACGTGGGTATAAAAGGAGCCGCCAGTGCAATCTCGCATTATGTTACCTGTTGAGGATCCGAGACTGTGCGCCCCGGCCGATTCAGCGGTACAGCGGTAGTGGCAGGCAGACGTAACTTCTCCCTTCCCTCCTTGTTTTGAGATTGTAGAATCTCGCGAAAGTGTTAGGTGTCGCCCAGCCTGCAGCTCTATAAGATGTCTGTTAGCGAGGCGCCATGTGCTAGAGTCCAGGAGGAAGCCACACTCCTGGTGGAGTGTGCCTTCACCCCTAGGGGGCATGGCAGGCCCTGCGCCTGGTTAGCCAAGACAATGGCGTCCACTCTCCAGTGAGACAACCTCTGCTTGAAGAGAGCCTTTCCCTTCAGCTTCCCACCGTAACAGACAAATAGATGGTCTGAGGTCCTGAAACACTGTGTTCTGTCTACGTAAGCACGAAGGGCGCGTACTGGACAGAGCAGTGCCAAGGCTGGGTCTGCCTCCTCCGAGGGCAGCGCTTGCAGGTTCACCACCTGATCCCTGAAGGAGTGGTGGGAACCTTGGGCACATATCCAGGCCGGGGTCTCAAGATGACGTGAGAGTTAGCTGGCCCGAATTCCAGGCACGCTTCGTCAACCAAAAATGCCTGCAAGTCCCTTACCCTCTTGATGGAGGCCAAAGCAACCAGGAGCGCCGTCTTCATGGAGAGGTACTTTAGCTTGACTGAGTGCAATGGCTCGAAGGGAGCTCTCTGCAGTGCAGATAAAACAACTGCGAGGCCCCAAATGATGGCATATGTGGGGGGCGAGGAGGATTTAACCTCCTCGCCCCTCTAAGGAACCTGATGACCAGGTCGTGCTGTCCTACTGTCTTAGACTCCACAAGGTCGTGGTGCGCAGAGATCACAGCCACACAAACCTTCAGGGTGGAAGAAGACAGCCTTCGTTCCAACCCTTCTTGGAGGAAGGAGAGCACAGACCTGATTGGGCATTTTCTGGGATCTTCTCGGCGAGAAGAACACCAGGTGACGAAGAGGTTCCACTTCAGAGCATGGACAAGGCTCTCGTGGACAAGGCTTTAGCTGAAGTGATGGTAGCCACCACCTGAGGTGTGCGCTAGTTAGGGATGCTCATACTGACCATTTAACCGTTAACCGAAAGTAAAAATTTTGATCGATTAATACAATCAGTTAAAAGGTTTAACAGTAAAAAAAAAAAAAATTGTAGGTTTTTTTTTTTTGTTTGCTGCATGGTTAAAAAAAATACTACAAAAAATACTATAAAAAAATCCTATATAGCCTATATTTGTTAACTCAAGGGTGCCTACAGACATATTTTGCTGAGCAAGCAAAATGAAGCGAGCGAGCAAAAAGAAGTACTGTGTGGGACCATTTCGACAGAAAGGGCGACGAAGTTACTTGCAAAATATGCTACACGGTATTAAAATACAGCAGTAGTTACAAGAACAATACAATATCACTTTCAATCTTTCATAAAGAATTTTGTCTTTATGAAAATTATATACTGGGTATGGGTATAATTTTTTCATTGTGACATGTCAGGGTATGATTTTCAATTTGAAAAGCCACATAACCCGCATAACCTGACTTCTATACCTAAACAATTTTCCGATATACAAAACACCTAACAGCCAGATAAAAATACAGTCACAAAAATGTAGATGTCGTTTTGGCCTTTATTCATATAAAACACAGTAAAAAAGTAAAGGGACAGGATCGGAAAGGACCACAGGTGGGAACTCTAAGCATAATGTGTTGGAGTGCTACACGAAAGGCAATTTTTATATGGTTTAAATATGGTCAGGTTTAGGGTAAGAATATAAATGTAAAAACAATTATTTATGAATTCAATTTCTATTAATCGATGTCATCTTATTTAGGCATGCCAATTTATAAAGATATTTTAAGAAACTATATTTATGATCATAGAATTATTTATGCGAGTCAATCTATTGACACCGAAGTCTTCTATTTGAAAGCAGTGGGTTCTCAAATAAAATTCTCGAGAAAAGGAAAAAGGAAATAATTTTCAGGAAAATGGGCGCAAAAGTACACAAACCTACTGTTAGGTGTTTTCTATCATTCTATCTACTCTCTCTATGGTGCAGAGTCGTGGCCAGTGAACAGCAGTAAAGATGTGTCGAGCTCCAAGGCTGGAGGGAGGAGTGTAAACGGCGGCAGAGGTGTGAAGTCTCGAGTGCCCCGTGCTGCCACATCCCGAGCTGAGAAGATCTGGCCTGGAGGAGTCATCCCTTACGTCATAGGAGGCAACTTCACTGGTAAATGTGTGTGTGTGTTTAACATCAGCATATGAATATGTATGATTTACAAATGATTTCTGTGTGTGTTTCTCAGGAAGTCAGAGGGCCATGTTAAAACAAGCAATGAGACACTGGGAGAAACAAACGTGTGTCACTTTCATTGAGAAAACTGACGAGGAGAGCTACATCGTCTTCACCTACAGACCCTGCGGGTTTGTGTTTCTGTTTTCACTATAATCAGAATACATTTTATAATAGTAGTGCACACATTTATACCGTGTCCTTGTGCTTTTGGCACCAATATACTCATTAACATTGCTGAATGTTCCGTCAGTGGTCGGCTAGTGGAATTTCTCTCCAGCCTGTTTCCACTACCTTTAAGAGCCGAATGATAATGTAACTGATAATGTTACTACATAACCCTTGCACAATCAAACATCCAGAGTAATTTACATCCAAAATAATTCTAAATTTAATTCAGCATTTTTTGACATAACAAGCTAGATGCTACGTTTGAATTATTGATCACAAGTCATAATCAATCAATTCGTACATTTGATAGAAATTAAATCAATACATTTTATGCAGTGAGACTTGAATGTCTTAACATAATGTCTGTCTACTGAACGCACATTACCGCATTTGGTGATTCTAGTGTTTACAGCTTTGTTGATTATTTTTAAGTGAATAGATTTGTGTAAACTAGTTTTAAATGTCATCAGCTAGACTAATTTGTTGTTTTGAAAACCTTCACTTTAAAGTTGTGATGTAATGGAAGTAGTGACCGATCTTTTCTTCCGTGTTGTGTCGCACGTCTAAGACGGATTATCGAAAAAGAAAAAAAATGTAGGGCTGGGACTTGGTTCTATTCATCGGTTGTTGATTGGATGGAGAAAGATCTGAATGTGAGCTTGCAGACGACTGTAAAAACGGGGAGAGGTAAAATTATAACAAAAGTTCGATAAGTGTTTGATATAATGTTTATGCACTAGGCAAATAATGCTGCGCATCCGTGTTGTTGCGACATTCACACTGGTGCCATTTGCTTTTCAATCCTCAAGTCGCTAACATTTACCATGATTTACTGTAGTAACTGAAACCGTGATATTGTGGCAGAAATGTGGGATATTCATATAGATTTTTTTATATTATTAAAGGTCCCATGACATGCTTCTTTTTGTAGGCTTTGATATAGGCCTTAGTGGTCCCTAGTACTGTATCTGAAATCCTTTTCCCAAAATTCAGCCTTGGTACAGAATTATAGCCACTACAAGCCAGTCCCACAATGAGATTTCCTTCAGACGTGCCATTTCTGAGTCTGTAGCTTTAAATGCTAATGAGGAGGAGAAAGGGGCAAGGTGTAGGGCGGGTGTTGCCTTGACCATCTTGCGGCAACGGTACCATGCATGTTTACATTGGATATATTGCAATGGCACGCAGACACACAGTCGTTCAAGCATTTAAGTTTGACCCAGAATCTGATCCGGATGGAGAAGCAACGGATGAAGAAGTTGCAACTCAGCGGCTACAGCAGGACATCTCCGAATGGTTATTTTAAAATATTATGTCTGGATACGGTACTTTATTCGGATGGTTTACGTATGCTGTTAGTTATTATCATGTAGCTAACCCTAGTCTACTGCTGCCTTTTCATGTTGCTCTGATTTGCTATCGTTTTAAAGCTGTATTAGCTCTGCGATCTTGAAATGCGGATATCGCGCGCGCCATATCACCGACAGGAGAACAGTTATCCAAATAACAAAGAAGTGAACAACACTCGCGTTACAGTGTGTGCATTCACACACATACTTGATGCTATCTACCTTTACATTAGTGACAGTAACCCGACTGTTAGCTGCATAGCTAATGTTACAGACACATTCTACGTGTAACAAGCTAGATAACCATAAACAGTAAAGCAACACGAATTATATATCATTCGTTGACTTTCTTGTCCGAGGTTTGTAGCTGAGTCAAAGACAGTTGGTACTGATCCAGACTTTATTTTCAGACGTTCAGCAAGCCCAGCTCTGTATTGACCCAAGTTGAGGAAACAGTCGTAGGTGAAATGTTTGGCGCAGACATACAAAACTTTGGGAAGTTGTGTCGGCGCATTTCCAGAGAAAATGAAATTAATCCACTGGTTCCTCTGGGGCTTGGATGAAGGAACTAAAAAATAACTCCTGTGTTAATTTGTACATTCTATTATTGAGCAACGGCCGTGCTTTGCTCGTTCACACGCCATGATGTCTCTCGAGGAAAAACTCAAATCGCGCTCGCGCGTTCGTACTTCCTAGCTAATTTTCTCATGGGCGGGTCAAATTCTCTGGGCGCGAAAAGCAGAGAAAGGTGAGGTAACCTTTCCCTGTATTACGTCATACGAGGACGATTCAAGGTCAGCCCGTCTGAGCTTTCATTTTCTCAAAGGCGGAGAAAGATAGTCAAAGCTCGGTTTACACCGATTTAAATTTCTAGACACTGGGGGACCATACACAGGCTAGGGGGACTCATATTAATGTTAAAAAACCTCAGAAAGTGAAAATTTCGTGTCATGGGACCTTTAACATAGACATTAAATGTATCAAAGAAGTTATGGAACATAATAACAGTTTTTTTGTTATTATTGTAAGCTATAGCATTTTTGTGTATTTGTATTATACTAAATGCCTTTAGGCTACTGTTTTTCATAACAAATACCATAGAAATAATATAGCTACTTTTTACCATGGTAGTAAGATGCAATGCATAGATTTCGCTGTGGCTGACATCATCCAAATACTATGGAAGACCACATTTTACCCTATAAAAATGTTAAAATTTGTTCAGATGTTTAGTGTCACTAAACTCAAGCTACTGTCAAATGTGCATTTCTAAGAGACAAACACATGTTATATTCATTTGTGAAATGGTCACCTGCTTGGCAAGTGTTTGTCATGTTCTGATGATAAAACCACAATTAATTGTCTGGTTTTTCTACAACTTTCAATTTGACTTTAAACTTGAAAAAATATAATTGACTGATATGAAAAAAATTTTCATGATAATTTTTTGGCCATATTGCCCAGCCCTAGTTTAAGTGGACTAAATGACTGGAGAAATCCGGCATACGCCTGAGGTTTTACTGGAAGGTCGAGATGTATTTAAATAAAAAAAATTACAAGATTAAATGTTTGTTCAAAAAATGAAATCTGCATGGATGAGTTGTTTATAATAATATCAAAAGCATGCATTAGATAGGGTGTATTTTTATTTCATGCTGACTTGAAAGTTTCTGGTTTAAAACCAGAAGAGACCAGTGTAGAGCTCTAAACCATATTTTCTTCAATGTATGAAACACTACAAGGTTGGCTACCATCTCTAGCACAGGTCCTTTGGTAGTATATGAAATCTAGTTTAGAGTTTTGATTCTTGACTTCTGCAGGCGTTTATAGTTGACAAGTATTGAAAGTAAAAAGGTTAAATGAAACCCAGTGTTCATTAAGGAACACTCAGATACTCAGCTCTCATTGTTATGAGTGTATCCTGTAATGTGTGTTTGAAACAAAGGTATGTGTGTGTTTGCGTGAACGAGGGAGTGAGAGTCGGCTGAGACGACTACAGTCGGCCTGGCTTTCCTTCCTTTCCCGTTACCATGGTGAGCAAACCATCCATTGTTCTTAGGAATGGAATCCTAACAGTGTGTTAACAAGGAAGAGAGAGAGAGAAGGGATGTCGGAAATCACATAAGTCTAGATAAATATATTGTTGGCGATTGTTCGTATCTGAAAACTTTGCTTTTAATTGATTATTTGATCACATGGAACATTGTTTAATGACAACAACTGATAAGAAGTTTTTTAACCACTGATAGAAGTGTTATCAGTCTATGAATGTCATATCAGTTATTATGAATAGAAACTGAGGATGCGAAATGTCTGTGAAATGATGTTGATGGAAGGTGAGGTGAAATAATGAGGCAGATCCAGACAGATTACAGAGAAATAGACTGAATGACCATTGACAGAAGGACAAGACTAGATTAGCGGAGGGGAGAGAGGTAGAGAGAGCATTACATAATATTATCCATCTCAGTGCAGTCATATCTCTTATAATCAGCAGACGTCATTCAACTATAAACCTGCTGACAGACCAACACAAGCACTGAGCGTTCTACCGTTCTATGTGTCTGTATGTGCTTTTTAAGCATTTGGTATGTAGCTTGTGCCCATGTGTTTATGTTTAGAAGGTGTTTACAGGCTTAATGACTGTCTCCTTTGCACAAATATGGATTAAATATTAAGACAAGATTTTACAAGGTTGGATATTTGTAGGTTGCATACCTGTGTGTAGATTGTAAGCAAGTCACTAGTTAATTTTTTTTATTTAGTTCAGGTCATTTGAATTTATTATTTGTATAGCACTTTCTTTTATATAATACAAATGGTTCCAAAGCAGCATTACAGAAAATTACAGACACATTTTCATTGTTTTGGTTCAATATTCCATTCTGTGTGTTTTATTTTGAGTCTGTTTCCTTTTATTAGTTTGAACATAGTGTGTGTCTACTCCACACTATCATTGGCTATGAAATGAGGGATTAAGGTGTTCTAATCCAAGTTATAAATAGTGAGTGACTGGAATCGAGATTACTGCTTTGTTTGTGTGTCTGAGACATTCTTAATGGTAGACTATTGAGATTCAATCTGGATTCCTCCACATATTTCTTTACCGTTTCCACCTGGTATTTAGACTGTTAGGATTTCATTGAGACCCTTCCCTCCCACTTTAGTGCTGATCACTTTATATACGTATCACAAATAACACATCTTAAAGGTAGGGTAGGCAATTTCAGAGAGGCAATAGCAAGCTAGCTTTGAAGGTATTAGATCCCACACATTTTTTTCCAATCGACACACCTCTTCCAATGTCGCAACACGTGTATCACGTGTAGAATTCTGCGTTGCCTATTTTTAAATACGACTTCGCTTGGCCATTCATGTGCCTGGAACTCGTAATTACAATATCTCTGACTCCACTTGAAGGACATATCAAAATACAACATTGTAGCACCCTCAGTCTTCACTTTCATACAGCATAAATACATCTCCCTTCCCAACATACTATTGTTATTCAGAAACAACTGAAACAACTGAAAAAAATAATAAAAAAGAACAGCATACAGAACTGGTCAGCATATACAAACATAGCTGACCCCAACACACACCACAGTCAGCAGGGTTGTGAGGCCGCTGGCAATATTGCTGTTAATAATAATCGAATTTGCAGGCTTGTACAAACATCACCAAGTGAAACAATTTACCTTAATGTGCCAAATATTCTCAACTGCTTAATGCTGCACACATAATACAGTGCAAGTTGAATAGCGCTGTGCAGACAAAATCATATATATCGTAATTCTTTTTCTCATAATATTGCATCAAAAAATAAACATCATGGGGACAGTTTTGGTACTGTAGTGGCCAAAATTCCTTACTTGATGTCCAACTTAAAATCTGGCTTCTGGAGCAAAACCACTGCTTTAGACTGTCTTATGGGACTTACTTTGGGACCCACCTATCTCTCTTTAGCTCCTCTTTGTCTCTCCTGCGATTAATGGCAGTAGCACTCAGTCAGGGGTGAACAATGTGTGCTTATTTGTCGTTAAGGAAACAACACAGCAAGAATCTGAAAGCTAACCTCAACTCACCCCAATCACCGTTAATCAGCTCTCATCATTTCACAATATCCCCTGCTCACCCCACAGTAAACTACATTACCCCAAACAACTAAGCATTATCCCAGCTCACCTCCCATCACCCCCTCATTACAATCATTGTAGCACTATACTGTATGACACTCCTGTGACATAACCAGAATCTGAGTTATTCAAGAGTGGGGTGAGCCAATAAGATGCTGACATTTAATAGAGATCTTCAGACTTTTACCTTTTTATATTTTGGTTCTCAAGGTGTTGCTCTTACGTCGGTCGCCGTGGCAATGGTCCCCAGGCAATTTCCATTGGGAAGAACTGCGACAAGTTTGGCATTGTCGTTCACGAACTTGGGCACGTAATTGGCTTTTGGCACGAGCACACACGACCTGACCGTGATGATCATGTGACCATCATCCGTGACAACATCCAGCCAGGTACTGCATGACCCATGACTCAAGTCTTTGCATCCTACCAGGTAACTGCTAGATCAATATGGCTGCATTTCACAGTGGCAGGGAATTTCACAAAAACAATTAGAAATTAGAAATTAGAAAATCAAAGATGTTTTTAATATGCTCTCATAATTTTGTGTCCATCCATTACCAAAATCGTCATGCTTCAAACCGTTGATAAAGACATTGTAAAAGTAATTTATGAATCCATGTCTTCTGAAGAGACAAGATCGCTTTATATGATTTAATTAAGCAAATTTAATTAAGTCTTTAATTCACACATAAACATTGATCAATGCAAATACATTAAACTCATCAACTATAGTAAACACGGAAGCTCAACTGTGGTTGACGCTTGAGAACAAACATCAGTGGTTCTCACACGTCAAGCAAGCACAAACTATCCATTTAAATTAAGATTTGATGAATGAATTTGCATGTTGGACTTGCATTTAAATAACATTGTGTCAGTTACTGTATGTTAAGAATTTAAATACCATCTTTGGTATTTATTTTAGTCACTCTCGGTGGTCACAGGCATTATTCACGGCTATCACAAGAATAGAAATGGGGTTGGCTTCAATTATTTGTTCATACAGACAGTATTTGAGCTGTTGTTGTATGAACAGAACAATTCAAGAGTTCAACTGTTAGGATATCGAGCCTAAACACACTGTTTGAGCCTGTGAGCCTAAACATCTGTTTTAATGAGTCTATCTGTGTGCACTCAGGTCAGGAGTATAACTTCATTAAGATGGAACCCGGGGATGTCAACTCTCTTGGTGAGCCATATGATTTTGACAGCATCATGCATTATGCCAGAAACACTTTCTCCAGGTGAGATTTCTGTCACACACAAGAAATTTCACACTCAGTAATTTAATAAACAGCTTTCCAAGCATTCATCTTTTGTCTTTCTCTTCCGTAGAGGAATGTTTTTGGACACAATTCTTCCCTCTCGTGATGAGAACGGCGTCAGGCCTGCTATCGGTCAAAGAACTAGACTCAGCAAAGGAGATATATCGCAAGCTAAGAAGTTATACAGATGCCCAGGTAGGCCTACAGTGTGTGAGTGTATATGTGAGAGAGAAAGTCCTTTAAAAAATGTAAATGAAGGAATATCAAGGGTGTTAACTGCAGAAAGATGACCTCACTTTATGAGCAGAGCGGTTTCTCCAGCTAAATATGTATGTGTTAGCTTGCATGTGATCATTTATTTTGTCAGTTTTATGATGCACATGTGTCTCATTGGCAGTGTTGGGAGTAATGAGCTACAAAGTAACGTGTTACTGTAATTCCACTACTTTAGCGGTAACGAGCATCATGTAACTAAATATTTTTTTAATCAAGTAACGCAATTACAATTACTGAAATTTAAATGAGTTAATTACTCGCGTTACTCTCTTTTGTGAAAAATGAACGCTTGCAGACAAGAAGACAGATAGGCCTACTTAAGATGCTTCTGATCTAACGTCGCAGGACCTTATGGTGGCGCAATGATACACCAATCGAACAGTGAGCATTAAACCACAGCATGGCCGATAGTGTGGATAGAATGAGCTTTCTCTCATGGAAGTATGGACATTACTTTTAACGAGTAATCAAACTAATTACTGTTTCCTCCGTTACAACGCCGTTACCGTTACTGACAATAAAATGTGGCATTACTATAATTGAGCTCACTGAAGCGGTTTTCATCCGAGTAGCCTCTCTCTCAGCCATAGGACCTGCAAAGTTTTTTTCTCTGGTGTGTGTGTGTTTATGAGGCGCCGGACTGGACAAAAGCGAGGCGAACGCCGCGAGCACGCTCGACAGTGAACGAGAGAGACCGAATGTGTCCGAGCATAATATAGTTTGTTTATAAATAAATTACACATTTCAGCATTAGAATAATCTCTGTAGCATATTGGTATCATCTGCAACGTTTTAATTAGTTTACATGGTTATAAAATAAAACTCCAAAATAACCTGCAGGGAACGTTCCCAGAAAACATCTTTGTTTGACCGGTTGTGAACACGTGCGGCAAACACGACTAGAATTTGGCTTAAATAACCTCTGATGATGACCTCACCTGTAGGTTATAAAAATAAAACCCAATTCGTTCATCTTCGGAACACAAATTAAGATATTTTTGATTAAATCTGAGAGCTGGATCACTCCAACGCAAAGCTTCTAGGTTGCACGTCACACGTAGGCTCACTATTGGCCGACGCTGGTCATGTGTGTGATGCGTGACGTACAACCTAGAAGCTTTGCGTAGTTTCACTACGTGAAATATCACGGCCATACAGAGAAGGAAATGATTAGTTGAATAAAGTCGTTATTTTTGTTTGTTTTTTCCGCACAAAAAGTATTCTCGTCGCTTGATAAACTTAAGATTGAGCCACTGTAGTCACTTGGACTATTTTAACAATGTCTTTCAAAACTTTTGGGCCAGCCAGTTTCGATCCCTTAAGAAGCCTATGGAGGAGTGATCCAGCTCTCAGATTTAATCAAAAATATCTTAATTTGTGTTCCGAAGATGAACGAAAGTCTTACGGGGTAGGAACAACATGAGGGTGAGTAATTACTGACAGAATTTTCATTTTGGGGTGAACTAACCCTTTAATATTGGGGGTATCCAAGTTAGTTCACATATTTGATTTTTTAAAGTAACGCAATAGTTACTTTCCCTGGTAATTAGTTACTTTTGTAATGATGTAACTCAGTTACTAACTCAGTTACTTTTTGTGAGAAGTAACTAGTAACTAGAACTAATTGCTTTTTTAAAGTAACTTACCCAACACTGCTCATTGGGTAGAACAAACGCCTCACAGCAAGAAGCTGAACTAGGTGGCCTTTCTATGTGGAGTTTGCATGTTCTCCCCATGTTGGCATGGGTTTCCCCGGGTGCTCCGATGTAAAGACATGCATCATAGGTGAACTGGAGACATAAAATGGCAACTCTACATGGGACAAGTGGTTTGTTGAATGGATTGGTGAGCTTTTTTGCTCAGAAAAGAGGAGAGGGCCACCCTGACATTTCAGGGACAACGGGCATAGGATCCTCTCGCTCTACTGCCTGTGTGTGTGTGTGTGTATCTATGTGAGTGGCTTATGAGTGTGTTACTTTACTGCTGTATTGTTTTGAGTTCATGCACTAGTGAGGGTGTGTGTAAATGCGTGATTCATGGCCTACTTACATACAAAGACAAAGCTCTCTCCCTTCCACTATGTTAACTGTCTGTGACAAAATTTGTGAACTGAATGCCCACTTTCATTTTACAATTTGCCTGAATGAGCAGTTTTCTTTTAAACACAAAATGAGAAGTTAAGTAGAATGTCTGAACTGTTCTTTTCTGTTCAAGGTATGTGAAGGGGAAATTATCCAAAAAGGACAAAAAGCATAATAAATGTACCCAAATAATTCATGCAAGCCTTTAATTAAATTTTTGTAATGCTTTTTTTGTCATTTTTGGTTCTTGACTGTATAAATCACCATTTACTTTCTTTGTATGTAAAAGAGCAGCTTGGATATTCTGCCTAACATCTACTTTTGTGTTTTATGGAAGAAAGAAAAAAATTCATTTAAAATCCTTAACGCGTTAAAATAATTGAATGCAAATAAATTACCGAAGCACATGAAATTGTATCCTTAACGTAATTTACATCATGCAGTTAGATGATCTTAGAAGTCGGGAGATTATCACACTGAGCATCTACAAGGGCGGCAAGCACCTGTAACCCTGGTATGCGAAAATTTCTACTGTAACCCTTTAACCCGAATGTACTTCTCTGTTTGCGATCAGATCATTTTAAGACGCTACACTCATAGAAAGTTTTCAGTCAAATGATCCAGTAAACCAACTCATTCAAACAATCAATCCAAAACAGAACTAATGTAAAGAAACAACAAAAACAACAACTAAATACCAGAGACTGCAACAACAACAGACACCCACATTGACAAGCGCTTGTGTGAAGGGATTATGAGATAGCCGCAACTTCAGTTTAAAAGAATACAAAGACATTTTATCGGTCATAACTTCTGGAGAAAAATAGCGCAGATACTGGACAAAGATTAAACTTTTTAGAACGCATGTGTGGACCGCCTGCGTTGGTGCATGCAATCCAATGGATAATATTTTAAAAGGTTATGCGTTTAAATGTACGCATACGCTAGCGTACACATAAAAAAGAAGTATACTTAACCAAGGGCTTAAGCACGCATGAGTCCGTTATATTGATGGACAAACAAACCATGTATGTGCGCTCTCAACGCACTGATCGCACATTGTATTTATGCACAGACACATTTCAGTACATTCACGTTGTTTCCACACACATTCAGGATAATGTTTTGATTTGTCATGTGAATGTTGCTGTGTTTAGTAATTCTGTATACCGTAGTAGGTATATGCAGTCACGTCAAGGCAGTTGGTTTAGTTTTTTTTTTTTTTTTGGCATCTCCATGTGGTCCGGTTCGGTATCGCAAGTTGACTTAAATGTAAACAAATTGACCAAAATGTAAACAAGCTCTTTGCTGTTGCACTGAACGCATACTATACACTGTGAATTCTGAAAAGTTTTTTCTGTAATGTTTTTTTTTTTTCATGGGCGCTTTAATTTATGAATTATATAGACTCCTTATATCATTTGGTTATTTAGTGTCTCCAAGTGTCCTTTTTTAGACACCTAAATTTACCTTGAAAAAAGCCTGCAGAAAATATTTGTTTTTTGAGAATCACCCTTAAATCTGATGGTTTACTTTGCTGGATATAGCAAATGATGACAAAATGAACATGTTAAACAAGATAAATTGTGTATGCTTAATCGCGATTAAAGTTTTGAAAGTTTTGAAAACTATTGTTTTAAGTCCAACGTTCATATCTCTGCTGTTACAGGTTATCAGTCAAAGTTTAGTCTGAAATAGGGGTGACTGTCTCCACCCAAGCCAAAGATTACAGCTTATCTAATGCGTGACTGTGCACCGGATTGTTCTGTGACTTATGACTACATCTTTATATTTCCTTGAAATTGACACCCAAAAGCACCTACATATGCAGTCACTTTCCAATGAGCTGTGATGAAAAACAGAGGCCTTTCAGACTAATGTTTGGCCAACCGCTACATCGCTAATTGGGAGGAACATTTGGCAAATATTAGCAGAAGATTTGGCTTCTCTTGAACAGGGAATCTGCATCCCTATCCTGCACTGTTTGGCTCCTGAGATCTCATTAGAACAGTCAATAGGTCTTTGTTACTTCATTGTGTGTGTGTGTATCTGTTTCCTGCACTGCTATTTAGTGGTGGCGCTCGGCCACTACTGAATATACAGTGCTACGGCACAATAATTTTTAGCCGAGTTGTGAACATCTTTCTATTGTGTTGTCTTCCCGGCTGCATGAAAAAAAAAACATACAAACAAACATCCAGGGTAGTCTGATTAATGAGTGAATTATTTGAGTCGGTTCTTTTAATTAATTGGTCAAAAAGACTCGATAATCAGTTTGAATCCGTCTAATGAATCATTCACTGAATCTTTCAGAGCGACTACTGAATTAACGTCTAATTAAAGTTATGCATTCAAGTTTTTTATAATAAGTGGAAATGTTCAAATACTGAAATGTTATGCAAAACATTTTTCCTGTATGTACACTCATTAATCATGTTATTGTGTTGGTCTCTTTCCAGCATGTGGTGAAACACTACAGGACTCAGTGGGGAATTTATCATCTCCAGGATATCCTAATGGGTACCCGTCATATACACACTGTGTATGGAGGATCTCCGTCACACCTGGGGAGAAGGTAACACCTCTGTGTGTTAAGTGTGTGACTTTACAAAGGTTCATTACACTGAACTGTTCCACAGTCATCTGTATCTGTGATTTTCAATCCTTTTTTCCCCCCTGTAATTGTCTTCACTATGAGGTTGTAAATATAGAACTTTGATCCAGTGTGTGAAGTTTGACGTATTTGACAGCTGCATGTGTGCTGCCCATTTCAGATAGTGTTAAACTTCACCACTATGGACCTCTACAAGAGCAGCCTGTGCTGGTACGACTACATAGAGGTTCGTGATGGATACTGGAGGAAAGCGCCATTGCTGGGTACATACATACTAGTGGACTCACCAGGAATAATCTGGAATTTATTAAGCAATCATATGAATCACCAATGGATGCTTATAAGGGAACTATTACTTGTGTGTATCTGTGCAGGTCGTTTCTGTGGTGATAAAATTCCAGAAGTTTTGGTCTCCACAGACAGTCGGATGTGGATTGAGTTCCGCAGTAGCAGCAATTGGGTTGGAAAGGGATTTGCAGCCGTCTATGAAGGTGTGTGTGTGTGTGTGTTAGGGCTGTCATAGTATCAGATTTTCACTACACGGTTCTTTTGTCCTAAAGAATTTGTGATAAAAAATATTATAGCCATGTCCATAGAAAAAAATGCTTTTGTGTACTTTTCTTTTTTTGGCTAATGAATCACACTCAAAATACAAGTGTAGGCAGGCAGAGAGACATTTTGTAAGCACAACTGTACAAAAGTGTACAAAAGAACTTACTGTTGATTGGCTGCAGACTTATCTTGTCTAATACATGTTCTTTTTTACGGAATCGATAAAAATCTTCTTTCTTTGTTTTCTGTTGTATAATGGGTGGAAACCAGCATTAAGGTGCAATACTGTCAACTATTAGGATGGACAGTGTCAACCAAATGGTGCTGGATTTCTTATGATATTATCATATGTGTAGTATTAATATTATATCAGTATATCATTTTTATTTATTTATCAAGGTTATCGTCAACACGGTATATTGCGTCACCCCTAGTGTGTGTGAATTATTATGAAGCAGTTTCTTGTTCATTGCAATTTAATGTTTTAACAGTGATGTGTGCAGCATTAGAGACACAAAAAACAGGATTGCAAAACGAATGATTGCTTTCAAACGTATTTTCAAAATACTTCCATCGGTATCTGCCATCTTCCATTGGTCAAATCAACCTACAAATAGATTGCTTGTAGCTGATTTATTAAATTAATAAATATAAAAATATTTTAATAATTCAAATGACATCAGCTTCAACTTTGTATCTTTTTAAAACTAGTATTACAAAACAATAACATAGAAAAAATAGTATAACATTAACAAATATTATTTTAAGAAATAGCATCGCAAATTGTTTAAATAAATAATTTTAAAATATCATTTGAATAAATAATATTGTTTAGACAGTGAAAATGGCATAAATATTTCTGATGACAAATTTAAAATATTATTTTCCCAATCTGTTTTTGTGTCCGGTAGCAATATGCGGAGGGGAGATCAGTAAGGACTCTGGACAGATTCAGTCTCCAAACTATCCAGATGACTACCGTCCATCTAAGGAATGTGTGTGGAGGATCACAGTGTCCGAGGGCTACAGCGTGGGCTTGAGCTTTCAAGTCTTTGAGGTGAGGTTGTTGTCTCCTCTTTTTTGGCTGTTTTCTGTTCATGTATTTCCAGTCAAGTACTATTTTCACTTTAGCATTCCTCTTTCATTCTCCTCCTTTTCCTTTTCCTTTGTCTTTTCATTCTGAGAAGGAGATGAAAAGAGGAGAGACATGTGGGCTGTTTAGTTTATGCTTATGATATACACACAAATAGACATTGTCAAGGTGATTTTCCTGTAAGACTGCAGATGTGTGAGGCCAAAAGACACAGGCATGTTTGATTATTTACATTAAAATGTCAGAATGTTGTTACAAGTCATAAGTATGTATGCGCACCATTGTGTGTGTCAGTAGGTCAAAGGTGTTGAATTGTTCAGAGGAAACGAAAACACACTCTCTCCCTTTGCATACAGACATTCACACTTTCTTTTGCACGTATACAGTCTATGTATAAAGAACAGGACGTGTACAAGACCTGAGAGCCTGGCATATTATATACACAGAGACGCCTGAGATCCTGTTTTTATTGGATTGGTTTCCTAGGCACTGACACCTACTGTAAGGTGCCATATAAACTCTAATGCCATTAAAGGTGACATATTATGCCCCTTTTCACAAGATGTAATATAAATCTATGGTGTCCCCAGAATGTGTTTGTGAAATTTCAGCTCAAAATAACCCCCAGATCATTCATTATAGCTTGTCAAAGTTGAGTTGCGGCTCCCCGCCCCCATTCAGAAGACGACCGATCCTTTACACGAGCTTCGGATACAAACAATAACAAAACATGCAAATTTCACTCATCCAAAATCTCAGAAATAACCAGTAGCGGAGTGCAGCCTTACAGAGAGACTCAGAAGAGGTTGCAACTTTTAGACGCACCTGGACGTTTCTGAATGGTTAGTGTTGAAATTAAATGATTCCACTGCTCTCTTGTCTCATCTGAGGCTGGGACTCTAAATAGTATTATGTGCTCGTCTGTGCAGCCAACGACAGAACAGTTTGCATGCTTTGCTCGAACTTTTGCCATTGCGTTTGAACTGGTTACACTGTTGTCGCTTGCGAAAACAAATGGCAGTGGCGTGGGTGGAAACGTGGAGATTAAGGGCCGGTAATATTATGATAAGATCCCCTTCCTACGTCAGAAGGAGAGCGAAAACTGATCGGCTTATTTTTTGACATGCTTCCAGAGAAAGGCTTACCAAAACAAAGTTACTGGGTTGTCACTTTTCACGTTTTCTGGGTTGGTAGATGCACAGGGGACCCAATTATAGCACTTAAAAACGAAAAAAAATCTGATTTTCATGATATGTCACCTTTAACACATACTGTATTGTCCCTGTGTTTGTGCAGATCGAGCGACATGACAGCTGTGCATATGACTATCTTGAGGTTAGAGACGGTTTGTCTGAGAACAGCCCTCTGATTGGTCGATTCTGCGGCTACGATAAACCTGAAGATATCCGTTCCACCTCCAACACCCTCTGGATGAAATTTGTCTCTGATGGGACTGTAAATAAAGCAGGCTTCGCTGCAAACTTCTTCAAAGGTACACACACATGTACAAAACAGTTCTATCAGAAGCTGATTTGTTGGCCCTTGTCCATTCAACTGATGTCACTCTGTGTGTGTCATTAAAACAGAGGAAGACGAGTGTCTGAAGCCAGATAATGGCGGCTGTGAACAGAGATGTGTTAACACATTAGGAAGCTTCAAATGTGCCTGTGATCCTGGATACGAACTGGCCCCTGACAAGAAGAGCTGTGAAGGTAAGAAAGTGTGTGTTTGTGTGTCCACGCACTGCACACAGGTGCTTCCGTCTGCTTGACTCAAACACGCTCAGCGGATGTTCATGCCAAACTAAACAGTTCAGGAAAACATCCGCAGTCAACAGGAAAACAACAAGAACAAACAGCAATTTGGCTACACTCAGAAACCACATGATTTCTGTCATTAAAAAAGTAGTTGCGGCAACAACACTAAAATAACACAAAAACCATCAAAGAGCTGTACTATAGTTTATATTTAATTAAATGCTTATTAGTCAGTTTACTGCGAGAGAACTGAAAACAGAATATTTCACTTTTGTGTTTTTAAAACTTTGTTCTCACTCTTTTTCTCTTTCAGCTGCATGTGGTGGCTTGCTGACTAAGTTGAACGGCACAATCACCACCCCAGGTTGGCCTAAGGAATATCCTCCCAATAAGAACTGTGTGTGGCAAGTGGTTGCCCCCACTCAGTACCGCATATCCATGCAGTTTGAAGCCTTTGAACTTGAGGGAAATGAGGTGAGAGACTATGGGCCCTATTTTAACGATCTGAAACGCAAGTGTCAAAGCGCAAAGCGCAAGTAACTTTGTGGGCGGATCCCGGCGCTGTTGCTATTTTCCCGGCGAGATAAATGCCTCTTGCGCCTGGCGCAAATCTAAAAGGGGTTGGTCTGAAGTAGCTTCATTATTCATAGGTGTGGTTTGGGCGTAACGTGAAATAAACCAATCAGAGCGTCATCTCACATTCCCTTTAAGAGCAGGTGCGCATGTTGCATGGCGGATTGCTATTATAACGGCGGATTTACCAGGCGCGCGCCAGGAGCGGTTCACAGCCAAGGAGAGCAACGTTCTCGTCAGGGCTGTAAAACACAGAGAAGTGACATTGGGGATGGAGAAACCCACACAAATTAACTTCTTAAACAGGCGTATGATAATTTGGGTAAATGTGTAAGCTACATGTATGCTTTTATAATAAATTGTCTATCTATCTATCTATCTATCTATCTATCTATCTATCTATCTATCTATCTATCTATCTATCTATCTATCTATCTATCTATCTATCTATCTATCTATCGTAATAATGTATGATTTGCAAAAATGAAAACTGCTGCTTAGATGAGAGAATCAAAGTGTATGCGCGTTGTGCACATGCTACATTGATTATGGCCAAGCATGCGCCCTTAAAATAGCATAATGAACAACGCGCAACGCGCCACTGACTTTAGACTAGACTAGTTTTTTTCTGGTCAGTGGCGCATTTGTTTTATAGAACAGCAAAATAGCATGAGGGAAGGTTTGCGCTGGAACACGCCTCCTCTTTGCGCTGAACCGCCCCGGGGAGCGCAAGTGTATTTCTTAGTTAACCGACGTGTGTCTGTGGAGGGAAAAGCCCGCTTTGCGCGGGTGCAAAATAGGAATGATACATGCGTCAGTGCACAAAGTCATTTGCGCCGACTGCAAGATAGGGCCCAGTGTGTGTGTGTGTGCGCCAGTGTGGCAGAGTGCATATTGTTTTATGTAGGTAGAAAGAAGGATGGATGTTTATCTGTGTATTATTTCTCTATTTTATATGTGCAGGTGTGTAAGTATGACTATGTTGAGGTGCGGAGCGGCTTGTCATCTGACTCAAAGCTTCATGGGAAATACTGCGGAACAGAGGTTCCAGAGGTCATCACCTCCCAGTACAACAACATGCGAATCGAGTTCAAATCAGACAACACAGTGTCCAAGAAAGGCTTCAAAGCTCATTTCTTCTCCGGTAAGACCACCATGCCAGCGCTTTTCATTTGAAATTGAGATTTGAAAGTCTTTAGCTATGTTTTGACACCTCCATCCAAGCTCGCTTGTATATATGAATTTCATAGTGTAGATTTTGAAAGCCTTTGAAAGGCCCTCTCTCTCATGCGACTGTATCGTGAGAAGTTCTGTCGGTTTGGTTAGAAACTTTCATTGTTGGAACAGACTGTACAAAAGTATTAATCCAAACACTGAAGCCTTGGCTTTAGCATAATTGTGTTTCTGACCTGTTTGGATGTCTGATTGCCACTTGAAATGTAGATGTTTTGGAGTAAGTAACTTCTGGAAATATCTGTAATCTTAGACATTTTAATGTGCGCTGACAATGTAATTTGTAAAATGAAAACTTCAAATGTGTGTGAATCAGGGCATTCTTTTCCACAGACAGGCCTGCTCACTGCAAAGAGAGACTCTTTATATTTTTGTCCTGCCAGGACGTTGATAATGATGTGCCAGATATGATTGGCCAGCAGGTCATGTCAAGGCGTGTTTCAGGTACAGCCTTCTCTCCCCTGATTGGGAATGGATTTGCCCTCATGTCTGAGGTGCCTTTAAGAATCCATTCTTGTTATTGGACACTGGGCTCTGTCTCTATGGCAACAAATGTCCCAGCCTTTTGGGTCAGCAGCATTTGTTGAACACGCATGTTCATGCAATACGCATAAGAAGGTGGTGCAACTTTTTACAAATGGTTAAATATTATTTGCAACCATTTGTACTATTAACATGATTCCGTTTGTCTGACTAGAGCTCACAAACTAATTATAAATGACAGTATTATAATCTCATAATGCTTATATGCATTATAGACTGTACAGGAGAAAATAAGATGTGAGTTTGTGTACAAATATACTTTTAATATCTGCTGATAATAGATGAATAGTCCAGTCAGCTTCATGAAACAAGAATATCATTCTGTGTTCATTTCCTCCCCCATGCAGTGAATCAGTGAAAGTTTTTATTATTATTTCATAATCTCACACCCATGAGAACTAGAAGATATGAAAGGACTCGAATTTGTTGGCAAAGTTACAAAGAGAAAGAGAGATTTTCTGATTCAAGAAGATGAACCAGATAAACAAACTAGATCCGTCTTTGTTGGGCATAGCAACATTAAAATTTAAAAAGTGTAGTTTCTTATTGTTTTCAAAGACCCCCAGTTTAATGTGTGTCCCTCCTTTTTCAAATCAACCCACTTTTTTGACATTTTAATAATTTGTTTATTATTTACATTTTATTAGGATTAATATTATATTCTATGTATAGTTAAAGGTGCTGTAAGGGATTTTATTCGTTTTGCCCTCATGCCTACTTTCAACCATACAACCTTTTCTGAAACCCAGTCAATCTAATAAACCCGAATGCATAAGAAATATACATTTTTCTGACTGGCTAGTTTTCATGTTTAAATAAAAAAACACAGCGTATTACTTTAAGCTGAAGTATAAGCAGGGTCTGCCACTTTTTGAGTCATCTGTTTGTATTTGACTCTTCTTGGTGGATTTGTACTGTATAAATGGAATGCACAAATGAATGTTTAGGGCAAACACATGGTAAATGAGTCCCACTGTGTATGTAATGTGTGTGAGTGGGAGAGAGAATAATCTCAATTCTCAATGAGTTATAATAGCATCATTCTCATTGTCTGGAAGTCCCTGAGGTTGGATTTTTGCTGGCCCAGTGCCGGCAGACTTAGGGAGGTCCCCAGAGCTCTCCCTCACGCTCCTGATCTGTGTGAGTGTGTACTGAGCCGAAAGAGAGCGCCGAACTGGAAACAGTGAAAGAGGGGATTCATTTCTTGTATATGCAAGAAAGAAAGGAAAGAAAGCAAGATTCTGATACGCTTGACCTGTAAAATTATTTTTTAGAGTAGGGTTGATTTTTGTGAGACACGTACAGCACACTCTTATCTCTTCCGCTGTGGCATTTTATGATTTAAGTATTCATTTCATAGGAAAAATAAGAATCTTTTTTTCCAGAAAGGGAACTATACTCACTTTGCACAATAAAACAACAGGACATTGTTCAAGACAAAATACATGCTTGAAAACAGCATTAATTAAGAAAAATGTGTGGTGACCCACAAATGCTTGGGTCTCTTTAGCTCTCTCTCCATCTGTTATGCATTGGGTTTGATGATTATGCTGGTGGTTTTGAGCAGTGGTTGAAGTGTGATAATTAGCTAAACTGAGACTTCCATGGAAATAACAGCTTTTGACTCATGGGACGCTGCGGCTTATAGATGCACAATGGGCGGAAAAAAACATAAGGAATCATTGACCCAAAAATGAAAAAAAATGCACAAATTACTCATCCTCATCTCATTCCAAACCCATAAGACTTTATTAATCTTTGATACACAAATGAAGATATTTTAAATGAAATCTGAGAGATTTCTGTCCTTCCATTGACAGCTATGCAACTACCACTTTGTCACTTTAAAATGTTCGTAAAGAGATCGTAAAAGGAATCCATCTTAATCAACCATGTCTCTTCAGAAAATTTGGACTACACCGCTCAATTCATATGGATTCATTTTACGATCTTTTAATGGGTTTTTTGAAGGGTCAAATTGGTCAGAAATCTCTCAGATTTCATTAAAAAGATCTTCATTTGTGTTCCAAAGATTAACGAAAGTCTTACGAGTTTGGAATGACATGAGGGTGAGTAATTAATGACAGAATTTTCATTTTTGGGTGAACTAACCCTTTAAGTGACACATTTATTTTACACCTATCAGATACACAGACTAAATATGCCATCAGTTTTTCTTAATCGCTTAGCACTTCCTCAACAACATACAGTATGATTCTCTCCTGTCTTCTCTGTTTTAAAGGGGGCATTTGTGCACAATTATACATCAGTTTATTTGCAAGAGAGTTGTTTTTTGTGGCCACTTAACTAAAGGAGTGTTTGTGTTTGTGCTAGAAAAATGCCAGTGGCTTAATTTAAATATGGTGCTGCCTTGTTTCAGTGCATTTAGCATGTGGTTAAATTGATTTTGGGTGGTTAGCGAATAAGATGCCGATTTCTGTATTGAAATATCACAGATAAAAGTGACATTACTTTGAATTTACCCATTATTTGGTTTTCTCCCTGTTATTTTTAAGATTTTCTTCCATCTCTTTTGGTTATTTAACTAATATAGACACTTATTTATTATTCATCACTCAATGCAATTACTCTTTACAGAAAAATCTAAATCCTGATGTTAAACTTTATTACACTGAAGAGTTATATTTCTCTCAACAATCGCAGGCCATCATCTCTCATGCAGATTTCAAAATGTCTCAAAGGATATAAAAATAAGATGAGAAATCAAAAGCATCTGGTTGGATCTCACTGTTCGTCACTCTTCTTTTTCTGTTACAGATAAAGATGAATGTTCAAAGGATAACGGTGGATGCCAGCATGAGTGTATCAACACTATTGGCAGCTATGTGTGCCAGTGCCGCAACGGCTTTATTCTGCATGAGAACAAACACGACTGCAAGGAAGGTATGTACAGGCACTCGCAAAAGAATAATAGTGACTAGAAGAGGATAAGTGAGGGTAGTCATCTGGCAGTGGCAGATCTAGCATGTGTAAGCATGTTGGTTTATACTACATTCTGCTGAAGACGAGCAAAAACCCACAAACAAGAAAAAAAAAACTCTGCATTTAAGATGCAGAGTAAGAGACCGTTCGGTATTCATGGAATGGACCACCGGAGGAAAATAGGGGAGGGTCATGTCTTTTTATTCTTTGTTGGGGGGAGGGTCATCCAACTTTTTTTAGTCTAGGGGTAGGGTCACCCAACTTTTGTATTCATGAAAACAGCAACATTTCAAAGTGGCTTGTTTGGTGCATATTTTTCCATGTAGCTCTCTCAGTCTCGGCCCCCCATCGCTAGCAGATGGGTCTGACCCAACAAAAATCAGACGCAAAAGATAAAGTCCAGTTTGGCGCTATTTGACAGTGCGCGCGCGCTTCGGGCGTACCGTACGCACTCAGAAAAGTGCATCATGTCAGAACAGAATGCCAATGAAATGTTTACCCGGCAAAGCTTTAAAGCATGAGCAAATAATTAACTTTTGTGATTGCGAATAAGTGCAGTGTCCTGTGAGTGTAACTCTACCGCTGAATTAACATGTGATGTGAATGTACGTCGAGTTTTACAGTATTGGGACTTAAGCCTTGTTTATACTTTCGCCTGGCTCCGCAGCGCGAGCCTCCGCTGCCTGTACGCGCACCTCCCCAAGCGGACGAGGCGTTTATACTTGACGCGCTCGCCGTTGTACTATTCTTTGAAACGACAGGCGGCGACTGAGTAATTGCCCTCTAAACCACCAGGAATCAGCGGTGAGAAGAAGAAAGGTACACAGGGGAATGTTTATTTTAGTACACTTCACAAAAACCACACTACAAATCGTGTAAAGCAGTAAACCTTGAGATTATTACTTGTTACATTAGAAAAAAAAGAAAAGAATTTGAGAACATAGCCTATACAACTAAAGTAACAATAACTTGCATATTTTCTAATTTCACTAAACATTTTCATTTAGTTTCGAGAATTTTTTTTATAAAACATGGACCATAATTAAAAAGGGCTTTTGTCTGCTATTGTAGGCTCATTTTGTAAATTTAAGCAACTACTCTGGGTGCCGGTGTGATGAGACGTATATGCTCGGCCAGATTCGGCTCGAAGTCGTGCATCTTCGGAAGCGGAGCCATGCGCGCAGTTACAAAATCTGCAGTGCACACCGCCAAGCGAAATGGGCCCTTGCGCACCTTCACGCTCGTGCGGACGCGGCGAGTATAAACCAAGCTTGAGGCGCCAGAACTGCAGCTGATAGAATGTGTGCTGTAGCGCGATACTAGCATATTTCTTCAAAAGCAGATCGTGGAGACATTAAATCATCCACTATCAAAAATCGTGATATCGCATAAGCAGAAGTCTATAAAACGACTGTTATCATGTCTAAAAACAAACACAAGTAACGGAGTTTACAAAACTGTATCACACGTGTGCTACAGTGGTACATTTATTCATCGCACAGACCAATCTTTTCGTAGATATATGTCGCACTGTCCAGCCCTGTACAGGACCCTTTTTAATGAACGACCTTCAATCTGACCTTTGTCACGGGTGGTTGCAGGAAGACAGAAGAAGATGAAGATATCTTTTCCAACACTAAGGTTTAATGAGTGTAATATACAGGACAGCAGAACAGGCAGCAACACACACTAAATACAACGGAGATCAGACAAAGACTGACTGAACAGACAGAACTTAAATGCAAACACAGATGACACTGATTAACGGAACACAGGTGATACAGATGACGATGATTGACTAAACACAGGTGATACAGCTGAACTGATAATGACAGTGAAGATGACACGTGACGTGAATACAAGCAGACAAGTCCAAATGAAAACAAACTAACCCAAACACCACTGTGACAAACTTAAAGCTGCATTCCGTTACTTTTTTGGGTTAAAAATTATCCAAAATAAATTGAGCAAACTATCTGCTTGCCTTACCTCGATTCAAAACGGTAAGCTTGTAATAATGTTTTTAAATCCAGTGGTACTGGTGGATTTCCGGGGGAAATTCGAGCATGTGTTTGCGTCATTACGTCACATCTGTACACATAAAGAAGGAGTCTCGGCTAGTAGGCTATATTGTGTATGAGGATGTTGGAGGTGGAGATGTATAGCCTTTTCTCACAGCACTTGATATCATTAAACTTATCAATTTGATGGCGGATCCAGAAAGGTTCAAACAACAATCACCAGTGACAACTGGAGATTCACCCATTGTAAAAATGCAAAAGACTTCAGACTTCGGAGTGGCTACAGAAAAAAAGAGACTGCAACCGGGCCCATGCGAAAACAAGGATACATATCGGAAGGGCATTAAATGGAGTCACGCAATACTGATGTTGTTAACAACATTAATAATTTGGGAACAAAGTATAATTTTGCACGGTTTGACGTGATATGATAAGCGATCGTTAGATTTAATCAGCGCGATTTACTGCAATGCTTTTTTTCCCTTAGTTGGTCAGAACAAAAGTGGATGTTACTTGGTTGTTCAGATTAGATTTTTCGGTGAAAATTCTTATGTTGGTCATACTTCCAAAAAGTAGAATCTGTGATTCCGAATGCCAGTATCCACACCGGTGCGGTGACTGACAGCCACACATTCTCCTCAAAACATTGGATTCATCCGCGCAGTGCCGTGCCGAGGCACAACCCGCATAAAGTTGATAATTCCGCAAATAACTGCAATTGCAGATTTCGAACAGAGATGGCAACAAAGAGGAAAGACTACGGACTGCAGCTTTAACAGTTGTAGCACATTTCAACATTGATTCTTTGCAGGCTTTTAAGTAACTTTGTTATGAAGGATGGGGCAGTTATTGTATAAATAAAAACTACACTGAAGCCGATACACTGGAGTACACAACAAAGCATGGATGATCATTTCACATGCGAAGAGGCCAGGTCTTAAAGGCATAGAAGCAAAACTACCCTGTTTATACAGTGAGAGTAAGGTCAGGTAAAATGATGACAGACAAAACTTTTGTAATAAAAATAAAATAACAAATGTGCTATCAATAGTTAGAGCTGCATTATAAATACAATAAATGAGGTGACTGAACTTAAAGTATTAAAGTAAACTTTGAAACAGTTGTCCTCCAGATCTTCAACACATGTTGAAGCATTTAGATGGTCTGTTATAGTCAAACAGTGTCTCCCACTAAACCTCGCCTTTCATACAAGCACTGTCAACCTCCAGTGCAGCTCTGCCCTGCAGGCCTTTTAACATTTTTGTGGGCTTTGGAAAGTTTAAAGCAGTGTGTGTGTTTCTCTTTGAAAAGAAAAACAGTTCGACCTGAGGAGAGGAGGATAGAGATATTACCCTTTAAGCTCCAGAGTCAGGGTCAAGAAGTTAAACCAGCGGCATCCTGGAATACACACACAGACACACACACACACACACACACACACACACACACACACACACACACACACACACACACACACACACACACACACACACACACACACACACACACACACACACTCTCTCTCAGTCTTTATAGTCTCTTCAAGGCTAGATCACTGACTCTAATTTTAAACATCTGGAGTTTCACAAAGCTTCAAAGCCATAATCCTGCTTCTGTTTTCATTTTCCTTTGTGCATGTGCATGTATGTGTGTAAGATGTGTATCTATTTAAAAGTCTATCAGTATTCAGTAGCAACACTAGACCAGCTTTACTAGTTGCTTTACAAGTATTACTTGTGTATTACTATTTACACAAGAATATCATCATAACAAAGTCAAGAGGGCTGTCTGGTATATTGTGCCTTTAATTATGGTACTGTAAAATTAATTATTTTGTCATGTGTAGAGAGAGAGCAAAACGTAGATAGCCTATGGAATAATATAACACACTTATAAAGTTTGACCTAGAAACACACTCAAACTCCTTTCAAGTCACCTTATGTATACACATTCAAACAGATGCACAAACCAACAGTGTGTGTGTGTGTGTGTGTGTGTGTGTGTGTGTGTGTGTGTGTGTGTGACCACCAGAGGCAAAATACTGAAAATACCTTTGTTAACTAATGCACACTGACCTGATTATCAGAGGGAATAATAGAGGCTTATCCAGACTTAGTGCTCGTGTGTGTGTGTGTGTGTGTGTGTGTGTGTGTGTGTGTGTGTGTGTGTGTGTCTTTGTGTGTGTGTGTAGTGTGATAGTGGTAATACTGTAGATGATACAGTGGTCTAAAAGTCTAATGCCACATTAGATTAGAAAAATAAAAAATAACAGTTATGATATAAAGTGAAGAAGAATCAATTAGAGTTCAGAACATCTTCAAATAAGCATATTTGTGTGACTGACCATGTGAACGCCTTTGTACAAAAGGTTAAATTGTCCGCTAGAACATTCTCAAATCATGCCTGATAAGATGATCATCAGATTTTACACAAATTTGTAAAGTTCATGCAGCTCAAGTGATTCTGTCACTGAAGCAGAGGGGAGACATAAGGCAAGGCAAGTTCATTTATATAGTAATATTTCATACACAAAGTGCTTTACATAAAAATATTAATGAAAAATGGTGATAAAAAAGGTTAAATAAACAAAACACAGAAAAGAATAAATAAATTAAAAGAACAGTATACATTAAACTAAATATGAGTCAAAAAAGACAAAAGGCTTAAAATAAATAGTAAAATGCGATCAGCATAGAGCTGAAACTGCTCAATCATATATACTCATGCACATTCATCAATTCAACTTTTCACAATCTACATAATGTGTCATGTAAAATAAAATAATTTTCACTCAAACTTTCGGCCCCTACTCTTATTTGAATACAGAGAAAGCCACAGCAGGTCGGATTGTTCTCATTCATTCATACAGTATTGGATAACACCCATTCCAAAACACATATACACACTCTGCAGGGTTTTGGTGAAAATGTTTTTCTGCCCTGGTTTCTCAGGGTCACAGCAGGTTAACTGAAGGCGTGGATCTAGCCGTAATCAATTGACCTTGTCCTTGTGCACACACATAAGCACACTCACAGACACGTATTGCCAAAAATTCCAAAGGAATATTTTGAATATTTTCTAGTGAGGATGATCGAGGATAGTTTAAAGAAGACTAGTCTCCTGTAAGAGAGATTTACTCATGCTCATTAGAAAGGTGAGTCTCATGTGAACCTATGAGCCCAGGTAAACATACTAAAGGTTAAGCATTCTGGAATAGTCTTTCTGGGATGTGCACACCTCACAACCAGGGCAAAGTTCAAAGTTTGAGTTGCTACTCTTCATTTGGAGAAAAGTGATGTCAAAGATCTCTCAAAAAGCAAGTGAAGTCACATAAATGAGAATTGTATTGCTTTTTGTTAACTGTTATGTGACATAACAGTGTTTTGTCAACCCTTGTTAACTATTATAACATCATAAATGTAGCAGTTTTTTATATTTAAAAATACTATGTACATTTATAACTATACTTTGTGTTATATTTGCATTAAATAAATAAATAAAAATGGTTAATGCTGCTTTGTGGGTGTTTGGGAGTGACAGAAAATTTGACATCTTTCTTTCTTCTGACCATTATATTTTTTTCCTCTTTTGGAAAGTCATAGAAATACTATCATGGATATTTGATGTGCTGTTGGAGCCAAAGAGAATGCTAAATATATTTCTTGTAGTTTCCATTCACCAATATAGAAGTTTACCCAGGTATGAGAACCCCGGAAATGTGAAAAGGGTATGGCTGCTGCTAAAAGATTATGGGTTTTGACACTAAAATGATGTAGCAAAATGCTTCAAAGATAGGTTTATTTAAATCCATTCCACAGAATTCCAAAGATTTTCCCTCAAAATTCTGCCTGGGAGTACTCATGGATCATTGTTATCTAAACTTTATTACTCACATGTTATTATTGTGCTGCATCACTGTTTCTAATGATCTTTACCCTCTTCACCCCTTACCTGTTTATCAGCTGAGTGTGAGCACAAGATCCACAGCACGAGTGGAACCATCAGCAGTCCCAACTGGCCTGACAAGTACCCCAGCAGAAAAGAGTGCACGTGGGACATCACCTCCACACCCGGCCACCGGGTCAAAATTGTGAGTTTTTATAATACATCTGTAATATAATACTATATGTTTGCTTCTGTTAAACACACCTTTACATTATAAACAAACATCTCCTCAACCTTTACACTCAGAAAACAAGCACACAGATATCATTGACCTGAGCAGAGACACAAACATATATGTAATCCCATTGTGGTCCTCTCACGTTTAAAGACAATCTCACATCACACACATTCCCACTCACACATGCTCATTAAAATGCACACATGTATAATCTCCTCTTAAACAAACACGTGGCCATGCAAATACCTCTCTGCCCCAACACGTAGACATAAACACGCTCTCACAAACAAGCACAAGATAAAAGTAACCCAAGATATCTAATAACTCAAGATATCTTATAATTAGATATCTAATAATTCATAATTCATTCATAGGCTTGAGCAGTTGTGTCCTCTTGCTCATATTTCAATTCAGTTAGGATTTTAACATACTAGTGTGTGAAAGCAAATAGCAGACCGCTATGGCAGGGGTTTAAAGGATGACCTCAGTGTCTCCCACTGCTGTCTGGATCGGACTTCTAAGTCTTTCGTTTAGACCTAAACTGATTCTAAATGGCCCTAATCTCTCAGAACACAAGTGAAGTCACAAAAAGGATGAGGTACAAGTGTTTTTGGGGATTGATCGTTTTAGGGTCCATTAGAATTAATATATCATTTCGACATTAACGTTTGAAGTTCTCAAAATAAATTTGTAGAGTAACTTTATCGCCACGGCTTTGCTTTCATTGCTGTCTCTGTGTGTAGCGGCAACAGCTGGCTTTTTACGTAATGCTAATGTGAGCACAAAAGGTACAATGATTTTAAAACATGTAATTCAATCTCATGCAATGGTTCAGGGATTTGCGGATGGTTCAACATACATAACCCAGTTTTAAGTTTTTTTAAGGCAGGCCACTCAGTGGCCATCTAGGCAACACCCTCAAGCAGCAATTTTCCATGTAGCCCGACAAAGAACCTACACTTACAGAAAGCTCTGCAGATGTAGAATTGAAACACCCATCATTCATATATCCACCCCTTGTATATTTGTTTATTAAATATTTTGCTGAAAGAAGTATCTTATGGTCACTAAGGCTGCATTTATTTGATTACAATTACAGTAAAACATTAATAGTTTGAAACATTTTAAAACAAAATTTATTCATGTGATGTCAAAGCCGAATTTCCAGTGTCACACGATCCTTCAGAAATCATTCTAATAATCTCAAAAAACATTTATCAATGTAAAAAGTTGTGCTGCTTAGTGAAGAATTTTTCAGGATTCTTTAATGACTTGAAAAATGAAAAGCATTTATTTGAAATATAAATATTTGTAACAATGTAAATGTCATCTTTACTGTCAATTTTGACCAATTTATTGCATCTTTGCTGAATTGAAGTATTCATTTTACAATACTTTTGTACAGTATTGTATCATATCAGTAAAGTTTTTGTTTCAGTTACAGTCTGACTACAATTAAAGTATTGTTTAACATTTATTCTGTTTATTCAAATTTAGCATCTTTAGCTCAAATCACACTAAAAATATATTTTTTAGGATGGTCCTGCTAATGTGCATGACCAATTTAGAAAAGGAAAAAAAGCCAATTGTGTCTTTTAACTGAAAGTTGAGATTTCCATTGCTATAGCCACCACATAGAGTAGTGCAGGGATGACGTCAGAGGACTAATTCGCCGCTGGTTCCCTCAAGATTTTTCTATTGGGTTTTATAATGGGGGTTTTCAATTAATGAGTAAAATGATGTCAAACAAAATTGACGTTTTGTTCTACAGCGTAAACTGCACACACTCACACCCCAAACTGTCTTCTCTAGTTACTTATTTTAAATGTACGTTTTCAAAAATGAACATAACTGCTTAGAAATTCATGTTTTTGGTATGGGTGTGTGTAATTTACGTTGTAGAACAAAACGAAGTATCGTCAAGTTATGTTTACCCTAGGCTTTTTTTTACTCATAAATTGAAAAACCTTTCAACAGCGGGTCCCATAGGAAAATCTCAAGGGAACAAGGGGGTGAGGTTTAGATGTCATCCCCGCACCCCTCTATAAACAATTGGGTTGTCACAGCCAAAAAATTGTATCTGCTTCTTTAATATGCCAAATGTGTTCAACTTTTAGCTGAGGAGGTTAAAGAAAAGAAACCTTTTATTACTGTTGTTCGGCTAGAATTATTATGTCTGACTTCATTTTTCCTGTGTTGTCTCCTTCTGTTTCTAGTCTTTTAATGAGTTTGAGATTGAGCAGCACCAGGAATGCGCGTATGATCACCTGGAGGCCTTTGACGGTGACTCGGACAAGACGCCCATCCTGAGCCGTCTGTGCGGCAGTAAGATTCCAGAACCGCTCATCTCCACAGGCAACAAGATGTACCTGCGATTCATCTCTGACGCCTCAGTGCAGAGGAAAGGCTTTCAGGCCACTCACTCCTCTGGTAACTATTGGTTATTTGCATGTATAGCACTTGGATCAGATGTGATTCAAGTGTTCATAGAAGCAATTCTCATTTCATGCTTACAGTTTAACAGAGCCCTCTAGTGTATCAATCCTGCATTACATGTTGATTAGAATCCCTGAAGTGTTGCCTTTTATCATTTGACTTGCCTGTTGCTTATTACAGTCAACAGAAAAGAGAAAAGACACTTGTTAGCTATTACAGCCTATACCATTAGTATAATAACATTAGTGGAAGTGAACAGAACCATTTCTGATGGGGTGAAGAATTTTAAGTAAATCAATGATGATCATTATTAACAGTATATATGTGTGTGTTTGTGTGTAGAGTGTGGTGGGAGGCTGAAAGCAGAGGTGCGTCAGAAGAACCTGTATTCTCATGCTCAGTTTGGGGATAATAACTACCCCGGCCACACCGACTGCGAGTGGCTCATAACGGCAGAGTCGGGTTATGGCATCGAGCTTACTTTCACCACCTTTGAGGTAGAGGAGGAGGCCGATTGTGGGTATGACTACATCGAACTTTACGATGGCTACGACACCGGAGCGCACAAACTGGGACGCTTTTGTGGATCTGGGGTACGAGCTGTGTGTGCTATGAGCTTAATATATTCTTATGTTATACAGCTTGTTGTATTTCTTCTACTGACCCCTCTCTCCTGTGTTTAGCCTCGTGAGGAGCTTTACTCTGCTGGCGATGCCATGATGATCCATTTCCACTCTGATGACACGATCAGTAAGAAAGGCTTCCACATCCACTACACTAGTACAAAGTTCCAGGAGGCGCTACACACACGCAAGTAACGTCTCCCCTAGAGGTGAGAGAGACTCCAGAGAGACTGAGCACAGGGATGAAATGCTACAACAAGGAGAAACGGACTCCAGAAAACTATTGAGATTGATTTATGTCAATCAAAGACCCTGCCGAGATGGGTTTCCTGCATTGGATTTGCCTCTTTATGTTCAGCCACTGTGGAAGTGCTGTCATATTGACCTTTGACACTGATCAGCTGCTCTTATGTGTGGGATAGCTCTGCCCACTGGAGTGCTGTCCTGCGCTCTTTGACTGGACCCCTGGACAAACACACACTCACACACAAAAACTTGTTGTTGGCTCTCTGTTGTTCAGATAAGACAGTGATAGTCATGTAAAATAACTGAAACGAAGAGACAATGACAATAAGACATTTAAGTAACTGCTATTGAACTTGAGTGTGTGTGTGTGTGTGTGTGTGTGTGTGCATGTCGCTCTGGACAGCATGGACAGTTTGGCTGCTAATGCCACACCACACTGTACCTCAGCTAAAATGTGTGTGTGTTTGTGTGTGTGTGTGTGTGTGTGTGTGTGTGCGCGCGCGCGTGTGTGTGGATGTGGATGTATGTGTTTGAGAGAGAGTGAGGCCTTCAAATACCAGCCTGAACTCATTTAAATGTTTTTACAATTATGTGGTTGTAATTTTACAATTATTCTGTTAGCTTTATGGCAAAGCCCATTTTCTTTTCATCAAAAGTGCAAAAGTAAATATGTAGCCCTATTCATCAATAAGCTTACTTAAATACAGTATATGTAGCCCATTGCTTATGTCTGCTGTGACGGACATAGCAATTCAACGCAAGCGTTTATGACTACAAAGACGTTTTAAGACAGTGGGTCTCATTCACTAAGCTTGCGCACACACGATTTTGTGTATGAAATCTGCGAGCAAAAACTTTATTTATACTACAATTTCTTCTAAATTTTTGGGGGGAGAAATTAGGAACAACTTAAACCACACATACACAAAAATCACATGCTCTGGATGGCCTTATACTGTAATTGTGTTAAGATTACATTTTATTCATAGACATCTCATCTATTTCATCATACAGTGAAAAGCTGCATTATATATAGTTTGGGCTGCAAGGTTTCCCTGTATTACAACACAGATAAGCGTGTCTTAAAGGTGTTTATTGTGTTTGAACTGGTTTTGATCGGAACGCCTTTATATGGAGTTTTGGCGTGTTTTATGCAAACGACTAACCTTGGCCTGCCGCTCATTTAGAATATTCCAAATTCATTAACATTACAATGAGGTTGTGTACGCATGAGTGTGCACGTTGTGAATTAGGCATTCATTTTTTCATGAGAAGTTCTCTTGTGCGTACAAATTCAAAATAATCCACACAATTTGTTAGTGAATGAGACCCAGTTGTGCTTCATTCGTGATCAGGCCCACAAGGAATCTGCATGCAATTGACATTTACAAAGATCCCCCACACCTTGTGTGTTCATTTATTAAATACCATTTCTATTCTGAAGAATTTTATAGATTTTTTTTCTTAAAATGTTAAAAAATAAATTGCAGATTTCATTTGGGCCTTCTCATGAATTGCAGAAACCATGTGGAGTTGTTTGAGTTTGAATTGTTTTTGTGTGTGAGAGAGAAAACTGGTAGGATATATAATTCTATTATTTGCCTGTTGAAGAAACCAGTGGTTTTCTCACTCTTCTAGTAACGCCTCCTGAAGAAGTGAACAGTGAACATAATGTGAACAGGAAACAATGTTATAAAGCCTTGCATAATTTGTCTGTTACAACTGTGACAACTGGCTACAACCACCTTCACCCTGTGCGCTTTATATGCACTTAACGCAAGAGACTGTATGGAACTGTGTCCTCTCCAATCGTGGAAATGAACCCATGAGCAGGACCAATGAAGCTGAAAAACTCAAGTAATCTCAATGAAAACTAGACTCGTCATCGCAAGGGAACGTTCTCAGTTGCTATACCCCCAATGATGAGTTTTCCCTGCTTGGAAAAAAAGAAAAATCGCTGTTGAAGGGAATTCTTAAGGTGCTATTCAGTGTCTCAAAAAACGACAGGTCCCATGAGGCAATGCTCCTGCCATTCAGTGAATGTGTTGGTGCAACGGAGAGGCAACGTTAAAACAATGTTGCTTATCAACACAGAACATTAACTCACAGCATTGACAGCACTAGTGTTGTGGAGGAACGATTATTGCCTTAGAACCAAAATGTACATTCTTGCACATGATGATGTTTCTGTAGATAATTGTTTTTTTCCCCTCAAATTATTATAATATTTTATTTGATATTAAGATTAAAGAACTTGAACCTTTATGTTAAAAAAAGAAACTTAAATGGACTGACCTGAAAACGTCCCATTCTGTCCAGTTACACAAACACGTGCACACATATGTGCATATATGCTTATATATGATCATGTGCAAACACACACACACACAATAATGTTACATTAATCTTAATGCTTTTAAGTCAGCAGTAAGACTGTGTGAACTGTGACATATGTATGTGTGCATCTATTGGTCACAGGTCATGTGACTGTTCTGACTGTGTGAGTATTTCTGTATGTGCCAAGCTCCTGTTGATTCCACTCTTGATGAACTATGACGTATGATAATGTGAAAAAAATGTTTCATCATCAGCCTAATGATGGAGGACTCTTCACTCTCAACAGTGATTAAACTCATGTCAGATCAATGAAATGTGCTGTCTCATTTGTTCTTAATCTCTCCTCCTCTCTACTTGTACATTAGACACAGTGTGTTCTTTGCTCTGTTCTTATGTGGGTGCTTACATGGATAACAAATATGTTTTTGTTTTTTTCAAAGGCTGATGGATAATATAGTATAATGTTTGTATGTAGACAGAAAAGTCAAAACTCTCTTATATTTGAGCTTCCTCACAGTAGTTCTGAACATTATCTCAACTTACAATAAGTAGAAGGAAAGAGTCCTAAAGCTTGAAAAGAATTTAGCATTTTTAGCACTTCCAGTTCCATCATCTTAAGTCCAGAGATGGGTATTATGAAAATGAATTTAAAATAAAAAATGAAATACCTCAATTTAAATGTATCAAAATAAAAGGGCAAATACTGCGTGGAAATGTTTTTTTTTTTATTTGTTTTTTTATACAAATACAGTATTTTGTATTTTTAAAATAGACATGTGAAACTGGCCATTCAGTGAAGTATCTCTTTCGGGCTGAAATCTATCTGGCATATTGAATTTTTAATAACTCTTTTTATTACTAATAATTTGCACATGTATTTTTATTACTCTAACGTGTCAATAATTTAAAAGCCCACTAAAAGCTGCACGGTCGGATATATTTGCATTCCGCAATATAGAAATGATATAGAAAAAGTTAAATCGATTCACTTTATATCATCACCCAACTGTTTAGCGCTAATGTTGAGTGTAAGTGCTCATGATATTCTTTACCCTTGCCAGTGTTCTTTTATTCCTTCATGTTAACTGAAGGAAAAACTGAATGTTGTCCTATTTTAATCTTAATTCAAAAGGATAATTGACCATGACATCATATTCCTTATTTCCTTGCAGGAATGCAGAAAATTCACTGCAAGGAAAACGTGCAAGAAAGTTGGGGTTGTGGGGAATGCCTGAACTAGTTGATACAGGATATCAGCAGTTCAACTGGTTGTGAAGCATATATGGCAAACACGAAAAGAATTTGGCTAAAATAATGACGATGACGTCATCAGAATGTGAGCATGAGTTAGAATTGTAAGGAAGGAATCCATTACGAGATGCATGCCTCAGGCATGCGTCTGCACCTATGGTCTGCACGTCCCACATCTGCAGTGCGAAGATGGATTTTGTTGCAACTGATTTTATTTGCCTGGTAACAGCCCTATAGTAGTGCCTTATTAACTAAATTGACCAGTTAAACTTAAGAACTTATAGGCTACATTATGACGCATATAGCCTACTATTTAATAAGGTTTTTAAATTTCACGTGACACCTGTAAAGTCACGTCCACAAACCTCTTGCATAGTGTTTGGTCACACCACAAGGTGTCACTGTGGCCTCAAAGCTTCAGCACTGCCACTCTGAGCTCGATTGCTATGTCTGAGGTAAAACATGCCCCCGCATTAGCATACAGAGCAATAAATGTATAAATAAATAAATGTATAAATAAATAAATGAATAAATAAATACATTTATAAATAAATAAATGTAGACGTAAATGCATATATACATAAATAAAAGTGGAAATAAATAAATGCATAAATAAATAAATGTGGGAAAATATATAATTATACATAAATAGGGAAATAAAAGTATAAATAGTCATTTATTTTTGTTTTGTTTTTACATTTCTTCGTGTATTTATTTATTTATTCATTTTTAATTTTTATAAGTTTGGTCCTCCATAGGAAAGTTCCCACCATGAAAGAACAACAAGTGCATATGTCGAGGAGCTAAAGTGGATTACTCTGTGGAGCCTCACATGAAGCATATGGTGAGAGTAATGTTATGTAGACAAACAAACACCTTTCCGTCTGCTTCAAATGGCCTGTAACGGACACACACACATACAAGCACAGATGTAGGCTACATAAGAATTACAAAAATCCAATGGTGAACAATTAGTAATAGGCTTGATAAATCATTGTTAAACTATTGTCATTTTATTTTAGAATTTTCAAAATAAGATACATTTTATTATAATTTTATTGTATTAAATGCTTTATCAGTGACAGTATTGCCCTGCAAATTATAACAATCGATGAAGCCTGCATTCACAGTCAAATAAATGTCTACTGGTAGTAATATCAGCAAACTACCATTAGATGGCAGCACGCTCTTTACCATTAACACGTGGCTAAAATGGACTCTGAGATGGATGGAGTTACTCGAACGTTGTCTTATTGTGTATTTGTGCTTTTAAGAATCAGGTGAGTGTAATCTGGGTTTGAATTTGAATTTTGAGCATCACACAATGGACCTCGGGTCAAATGTAAATCATCAAGAGGAAATTCATCAAGCTTTCTCTGTGTGTCTTTTTATAGCTGTTTTTTTTTTTCAGCTGCATTGATTGGATTGTGTTTGTTCTGTTGTCCTAGGTTTGAGGATTCTTCCTTTCTTTCTCACCCTCATTCTTTCTAGGTATTTACTCAGAGATAACATTGTGATTTTAATTGGATTTTCCCTCTAGCCTAATAGGTCCCTTTGACAGCTAGATATGAACCAACAGACCATTTTAGAAAAGAGTCAGATTTCTTCTTAATTTTTAGTATCCCCTGATTACAATAATGCAGGGTCATAATAACCACCGTAGACAATATTCAGAATAATGTTTTTTTTTCAATGACCAGTTCCTTAAAATTTAGGTCTACATTATTCCATTAATTGGGGTTACTTTTACAGCAAATTGACAATAAAATATTGATGCCAATTGGAACTCTGTTAATGTCTTACTCATTATATAGATTAAAGGGATAGTTCACCCAAAAATGAAAATTACCCCATGATGTACTCACCCTCAAGCCATCCTAGGTGTAGGCCTATATGACATTCTTCTTTCAGACGAATACAATCGGAGTTATATTAAAAAAAATCTCCTGGCTCTTCCAAGGTTTATAATGGCAGTGAATGGCCATTTGTTTTGTTCGTCAAAGTGCATCCATCCATGATAAAATTGCTCTGCGCAGCTCTGGGGGGTAAATAAAGGCCTTCTGAAGTGAAGCGATGCGTAAGTTTGTGTAAAAGTTTTTAAAACTTTATTGACTAAAATAACTAGCTTCCGGCAGACGGCCTATGCAAGTCGACTTACGCCAAAGGAGTAACACTTGATGATGTATGATGACGTAGGATTAGCGTAAGCTTTGACGCCTCTCGCGGTTCAAACAAACAAAGCTGGGCAACAAACTCAAGCTCCTTCGACATTTCTCTTTAAAAATTCTCATTTTAGACTTCTAATTCGTGACTGGTGTTTTGTTTTGCTCTATCCTCTACGCTTCCGCGTTCGTCAATGCGTCATGCATCAGGTCAAGTGTCAGCAGCTACTCCTTCGCCGTAAATCGAAGCGTACGGCCGTCTGCCGGAAGCTAGTTATTTTAGTCGATAAAGTTTTAAATATGAATATTTTTCTTATACGAACGCATCGCTTCAGAAGGCCTTTATTAACCCCCCAGAGCTAACAAGAAAACATTTGAAATTGTTTCGTAAAAGGTGTGTTTTGTGCATGTTTGGATTTTTTTTGTTGCATTTACACCATTTTGACCAGCAGGTGCTGCCAGTGTGTGTGTGCATTCTAGACAGACTGTGAATGGTGGGGATTTTCCAGTGACTCTTTGTACAGGTTATCTCATTTCAGGAGTAGGCATATGGTGTTGAGTACCATTTGAATCACTGACTCACTCAACCATTTGTTTAATAACACTGAGTCATTCAGGAACGAATCACCACTGCTGTGTATTGCTGGAGACGTAGCAGTTGAATATGCTTTGGCTTTGTTTGTAACTATTTTGTTGTGGGAGCAAAAATAGACAAAGTAACTGGCTTAAAATGTAAGTGACTCAATATTGACTTTGTTTTTTGAAGAGTTGTATAAATATCACACTTACAACCGTGCTCTTGGTCTGAATATCAAGGACTGTGTATACACCCGGATTACAACAACACTCGTGATATTGCTTTATAATAATAATTACATTCGTGTTTATAACCTTCAATGCAGTGGCATGGGATTTGTATTGATAATTGTTCTAATGCTATGTTGTATGTATCATTGTAACAATAGATCCTTTTTTCATTCTGTCTTTCTTGCTCCCCATCTCTCTATTTGTGTCTGTCTGTGTCTGGTTGTTTCATTAGTTTGTATTGATGAATGGATCAGGAGATTTAAGTGGATGAGTTGCATTGATCTGTGCAACACACACACACACACACCCTCCATAAACAACAGTTTCAGAGGAAAACAACCTCTCTGCTTTCCCATCTCTCCTCTCTTCTCCTCCCCCCTCCCATCCCGTTCTGAACACTTTCCTCTTTTAATCATGATGATGATTACACTCTTTTTGTCTGCCAGTAAAAGCCTTTTATCACCCACCTCTCAGATAACTGGAAAGTCCCATTATTCCCACACAATCACACATGCAGTAATTCCAGGAAACACACACTGATTCTCACACACCTGTCATAGGTTTTGTTCTTCTTTTGCTAAGCTGCATACCTAATTCTTTTTTGCACTCTCAATTAATGGATAAACCTAACTGACCCTAAAAAAAAACATGGGAAACCAGTCGTTTTATTTCAGAGGTTAAACAAATTAGAACAAATTTCCTGTGCCTTTTGTCAAAAGTGATATTTCAGATGATTACAGATAATGATTGTGGCTGCACATTTGTTGGGCACAATTTTAAATTTAACAATTAACTTTCATTGCATGTCTTTGAATTTACTACAACACATGATGTTGGATTGGAATTTGAATCAAAATGACAGGAAAAGAAAATTTACTGAAATGCAATTTAAAAGAAATTCACGCAACAGATGATTTGCATTAGAGAAATGGGGGGAAATGATTGTTAATAAATTATTCGTTTAGACTAAAACCTGAAAAATATTTTAACCTGTTTATAAAATATATATTGACATATAATATAAAAATTTGGTGTAAAACATATATGTTTGAAAATAGGTGTGTTCTTACATTGTTGCCAATAAGAAGTTAAATATCATGAAATATATACAAATACAAATATGTGTAAATTTGTAACATTGTAAAGGTAATTATATAATTAGTTAAGGCCAGATATATGGAATACTTTTTTAATAAACTGATGCATTTATAATAATAAATATTAATATCATAAACCAGAGGATGTTTTGAAAATTATGTGTTATTCCATAATTTTAATATTATCTAGTTTCTAGAGATACCTCATGTTGTGTTTAAAATGTTTATGGGTAATTCATTCTGAAAAATTAAATGCATGCCTAATTGCTAAAACTACCACTTATCCTTGAATTTGATTTGATTTTTATTCTACTTCTTTAAATTCAATTTAAATGGAATTTGAAAGACATTCTCAATTCAATTATGAATGGTGCACAGCTGTGATGGACTGGCAAATGTGTATAATGAATCCCAATGAACATAAACCAATTGTATATGCAAATATTAGTTCCTTTCATCCACATGGTGATGGCTCACATGGTGATGTGTGCGTTTTGCAATAAGTTTTTGTTAAAAAAAAAAAGGTTATTGTCCATTTAATTTTTGAAGTTCAGGAAGTATCAGTGAGGTGTGTGTCTGACTCAGAATTGGCCTTAATGACATTGCTTGAAGTGTGCCATCAAATATAGTTACAAACTATAACTCTCCCCAGTCTTCTGTTTGCTCTGGTTGCTACGCGATGCTGGAAATAGTTTATCACACAATGCAATTCCACTTCCATCAGTTTTCTACTGGGAACTGTAGACACAGATACACACACATTGATCAATATGACCCCTAGGGGAGGTTAGAGATAGTATTTTGCATTTACAGTAAAATCTTTTAAACCCATTTAAAAACCATTCTGATAAAAAAAGTGCACAGGGCACTAAAAACAGAAACTATGAATCGATGAGCAGCAGCGAAGAGTTGTGTTTGCCATGTGACTTCTTCATTTTTAATGGGCGTCTTAAACGCTGATATGGGCAGAAAAAATGCGCTAGCTTGCTCCTCACAAGATAGGGGAGGTGGAACAGTCATTGATCGAAGCTAATGATTTTCACATTAAATTGGAGGAAAGGACAGAGACAAAGAGTCAGAGAGAGCGAGGATGGGGGAAATGTTTCTTCCTCTTCTAATCCTGCAGTGGAAATGACACGGGAAGATAAAACCAGCAGCAGTGTGTTAGCTAACAACGCAGGCCTAGTAAAACCAAATACTTTACATTGGTATTGATGTGAATGTACAGTAAAAAGTGTGAATGTGCCATTGTTAGCGTAAGAAGCTATTTCAACTTGTCATGAAAATGACTTGATATTTTAACGACAAATTTGAAAAGAAACAGTAAAAAAAAAAAAAACAGTCTTTAAAAGAATATACAAAGCTCACTTCTATCCTTGTCCGTATTCAAAAATGGCACATTGGACTGGGTGTGTAACTAGTAACTGAACACATTTCCTTTTTTAGTTTATGGACACAAATGTGAACAAGCAAGCTAATATTATAATATAAATAATATATATATATATTAAATAATATAAATATACCAAGGCTTATAACCCACAAGTCATATGCACAACTTTTAGGATGCTTTTTTGTACTTTCTGTAGATTGATGACCCCTTATAAAAGCTCAAACAAATTGCCTTTTTTTTTTTTTTTTTTTACAGAAAATGACTAAAAATGTTACAGTAAAATTAAAGCTGTTAATAGTTTAACTGTAAAATATATACAGAGAAAAATGTAAAATGATTTAACATAGGTCTAATGTGGCTTAATGTATTTCATGTCATTTTACTTTAAATTTACTGTCCAATTCGTGGAAGTAGAAACAAGTAAAAACTATGAAATACAGTACCATGTCTTTGTTGTGTGACATCAGACATGAGTGAGGTGCAGAGGCGTTGTGTGCTGTGTAAACATGACGGTTATTGTTATTCTAAATGTGAACATTTACCCATCTCACTTGCACAAAAACAGATTCCTCAAAATGAATAAAAATATGCTAAATAATGCAAATACACTTTATGTATTTAATCTCACTTTATTAACCAATGTCTTTGCTGCTGACCTCTTTGATGATCCAATTCAACCAAAGTAAAAGTTGGTTTATCTAATGCAAAAATTACTTTAGATAAACAGCACATTTGTGTTTAATATTTTTGTTGTTTTTTATTGCTGAAGTAAGAGTTTTGAACTTTCTTCTTCGTCCTCTTCTTCTGCTATCGAAAATGGCAGCACAGCTGAAATGTTTAGTGCCCTCTACTGTACAGGAGTGAATTTGCATTTCCATTTGCAATTTCCACTTTTGGTGTGAAAGGAACTTTACATTTGCCAAAAATAGAACTTTTTTATTATTAAAAAACAAACAAGCAAGCCCAGACCAGGTAAGAAAAAGTAACTCAAAAGTAACGTTACGCATAAAAAAAAAGTGTACATATATATATATACACTCACCGGCCACTTTATTAGGTACCCCATGCTAGTAACGGGTTGGACCCCTTTTGCCTTCAGAACTGCCTCAATTCTTCGTGGCATAGATTCAACAAGGTGCTGGAAGCATTCCTCAGGGAGTTTGGTCCATATTGGCATGATGGCATCACACAGTTGCCGCAGATTTGTCGGCTGCACATCCATGATGCGAATCTCCCGTTCCACCACATCCCAAAGATGCTCTATTGGGTTGAGATCTGGTGACTGTGGAGGCCATTTTAGTACAGTGAACTCATTGTCATGTTCAAGAAACCAATTTGAAATGATTAGAGCTTTGTGACATGGTGGAAGTAGCCATCAGAGGATGGGTACATGGTGGCCATAAAGGGATGGACATGGTCAGAAACAATGCTCAGGTAGGCCGTGGCATTTAAACGATGCCCAATTGGCACTAAGGGGCCTAAAGTGTGCCAGGAAAACATCCCCCACACCATTACACCACCACCACCAGCCTGCACAGTGGTAACAAGGCATGATGGTTCCATGTTCTCATTCTGTTTACGCCAAATTCTGACTCTAACATCTGAATGTCTCAACAGAAATCGAGACTCATCAGACCAGGCAACATTTTTCCAGTCTTCAACTGTTCAATTTTGGTGAGCTCTTGCAAATTGTAGCCTCTTTTTCCTATTTGTAGTGGAGATGAGTGGTACCCGGTGGAGTCTTCTGCTGTTGTAGCCCATCCGCCTCAAGGTTGTGCGTGTTGTGGCTTCACAAATGCTTTGCTGCATACCTCGGTTGTAACGAGTGGTTATTTCAGTCACTGTTGCCCTTCTATCAGCTCGAACCAGTCTGGCCATTCTCCTCTGACCTCTGGCATCAACAAGGCATTTCCGCCCACAGAACTGCCACTCACTGGATGTTTTTTCTTTTTCGGACCATTCTCTGTAAACCCTAGAGATGGTTGTGCGTGAAAATCCCAGTAGATTAGCAGTTTCTGAAATACTCAGACCAGCCCTTCTGGCACCAACAATCATGCCACGTTCAAAGTCACTCAAATCAACTTTCTTCCCCATACTGATGCTCGGTTTGAACTGCAGGAGATTGTCTTGACCATGTCTACATGCCTAAATGCACTGAGTTGCCGCCATGTGATTGGCTGCTTAGAAATTAAGTGTTAACGAGCAGTTGGACAGGTGTACCTAATAAAGTGGCCGGTGAGTGTATAGCATGCAGGTTTGAAATGACATGGGGGTGACTATGCAGACAGATATGTCATTTTTAGGTTAACTATTCCCTAAACTACATAATATCCCATCCAAATCTCTTTAATTTGTTCTGCAATAGCTTGATACAGCATATTTGGGCATTATTGTTGTCTGAATTTAGGTTGCTCCTCATCTAACTGAACAGTCTGAACTGCAATGAAAAATTAATTTAGATCACTGCCTTGTGTGTTTCCAGGGAAATTAAATGGGTGTTCATTCACCTAAAGCTTAAAAACTTTTCTATTCATTTTTAAAGAGGCTAAGGGTCAGTGCTGTATGTGTTTATGTGCATCTGGATGTTGTTTTGTATTTCAAGTTGTTGCAGGCTTGAAATGGTCCTCATTTGGCTGATTTGTAAGAGAATTTCGAAAATGAAAATGTATCTGGTAATCTTGGAAACATGATAAAACCAATGAGCAGTATCACCTGTAATAATAGTTTGTGTATTGTTTTTTACTGCTTGCAAATCTCATGTCTATTTAACCTAACCACATTTGCATTGTGGATGCTTTGTGTTTGTGTGTACACTGTACATGTATATATACTGCATTGTGAGGACCAAATGTCCTTTTTTGTGTGTTTTTGAGTTTTCTGTGATGGGTAGGTGTAGTGTAAGGGGATAGAATATACAGTTTGTGCAGTATAAACATCATTACACCTATTGAGAGTCCCCACAAAGATAGCGAAACCAAGTGTGTGTGTGTGGATGGGGGGTATGTGTGTGACTTCAGTCCAAAGCCAGCAGTAGTGTGATTTTCTATGACAGGAAGGGGAACGTTGAATGAAAACACTTTCTGTTTATCCAGTTGCTTCCTAGTACAGCGCTGCTAACAGACACACACTAGCACTCTCACACATTCTTACATTACATACATATTATTATTACATTATACACACAAGCATATTTAGCATGTGTTCTGGTGAGAGCTGCAACTGTTTTCCAAGATATTGGTTTGTTTTTGCATCATGTTTTAATTGAATTTTAGATGTGTATTATTTTAATTCAGTGAGAAATGATCCAACAGAACTAGTGTAAATTTGATCCAGACGCACGCACACACACACACACACACACACACACACACACACACACGTTGACAGGCACATGATTGTGTTTAAAAGATTAAACAAGTGTTCAACCCCACAGATGCCCCAGTTTAAGTGTGGCGTGTGTTTGAGTCTGTGTGTGTGTATAGATGAGAAATTGTGTAATATAAAATATTAAAATTGCATTTATACATAATGCAGCACTAACCAGACCAGACACACCAGAATTCTCTCTCTCTCTCTCTCTCTCTCTCTCTCTCTCTCTCTCTCTCTCTCTCTCTCTCTCTCTCTCTCTCTCTCTCTCTCTCTCTCTCTCTCTCTCTCTCTCTCTCTCTCTCTCTCTCTCTCTCTCTCTCTCTCTCTCACACACACACACACACACACAAAGAATTACTGTACGGAAAACTGTTTTGGTCTGTGTAACTTTATTTGAGCAAATTATATGTATACTGTAAAAAACAAACAAACAAACCAAAAAGTGTTATCTCTATGACAACAGCTGGACAATACTGATAAAGGTAGTTCCTTTTACCTCTGTAAATGATTATCATAAACTCATTCAACCAAATAAGTTTTTCTCAGGAAACACCACAATGTCCATAGAAGGAAATTAATATTTTCATATGCACATTATGAAAACAAATCTGACAGAAAATGCAAAAGCACTAAGAGGGACGAGGAGAATAAGTGACAGCAGCAGCATCTATCATATGATTTGTTGTCTACAGTAACATATGCAAACTAACTAATCATGTTCACTTTCTCCTATAGACAAAAACAACAGAACGTGACGCAAAAACCTCTCATTTTTTTATTCATATGGCAGTCAAGTTCTACATTCTAACTCTAAATATCTCCTTCTCTCTTTTCTCCAGACCTCTTTTCCACCCGTTCCTCTGTGTTGCGTCAAAGGCACCTCATGCCCAAGGACTGCCAAACTATTCACAAGATAAGTGTGTGTGTGTGTGTGTGTATAAGCCTCTGTAAATAGCATGACTCTGTCCTCTCGTAACATCAACTGCAGTCACATCTATTTTATTGTGCGTCGGAAGTGTGGTCAATCCAGGCTGCGTCAAACAATTTGTTCTAGAATGTCGACCTTTAAATATCAAATTTTAATACGTTTTGATAATTCATCAGTAGTTTTAAGTATTCATTCTTCTAAGGAAAAACATTATGATAAATAAGTGTAGGCATGTGATTATGGCGAACCGTTATGAGACAAAATGTGTGAAAATCAACATTAAGACCTCATGGACTGTAAAATCACATCCTAGCAGGTGTAAAGAGTTACGGAGCGAGTTGCTCATGGAATCATGCCTTCAGGTGTGTGTACGCATGTATTTTGTATGTGTATTTGTGTGCATGTTTATAAGTGCAAACATTTAACCCTCATTAATTTCTCATATACAACCTCATTAATTTCTTAAATTAACCCTCATTAATTTCTCATCAAACCCGCTTATGAATTCCTGAACTTCTAGGTCTGTCAATACACTTATTCGCTTTGGATGAATATAAGAAATATAACAAAAATGAAACGTGGTTATTGAGTATTATTAATTTTGTACAAATGTTATACAGCACAAGGGGTAGATGGACCCTTTAGTAATGTTAGTACTGCACTCTGCCGAGGTCACCTAGAAACGTGCTTTAAGACCAAATGAAAGTTTGTTTTTTATTTGGTTCCTTTTTATTTATTTATATTTTTATATAATAAAAAAAACACAAAAAAAAACCCTGATTATGACAGGTACCCATACTCATCATCAACTTGTTCATATTCATCATCATCATCTCCCATCTCCTCTTCATCATTTACAACATCACCATCCTCATCGTCTGAGAGCAGTGAGTCGCCACTGCCAAAATCTCCGGAAGACTCCGCGGCTGAAAGGAAAAACAGTAGCTATTTTGATTTCTTAGAACTTTAGCTCTTACAATGAACACATTTCATTGCTGTTATTTATAATGTTATAAAAGATTTCTATTTCAAATAAATGCTGTTCTTTTGACTTTTCTTTTATTCAAAGAATCCTGAAGAAAAATGAATATCACGGTTTCCACAAAAGCAGCACAACTGTTTTCAACATTGATAATAATAAGAAATGTTTCTTGAGCAGCAAATCAGCATATTAGAATGATTTCTGAAGAATCATGTGGCACTGAAAATCCAGCTTTGCCATCAAAGGAATAAATTATGTTATTTTAAATAGTATTATTTCACGATATTACTGTTTGTAATGTATTTTTCATCAAATAAATGCAGCCATGGTGAGCATCAGAGATTTCTTTCAAACAATTAAAAAGTCTTACCAACCCGAAACTTTTAAACAGTAGTGTAGTAATAATGTCAAATGTTTTAATATTAATTTAACATTTCAAATGTTTTTTAATATTAATTTAACCAATCAAAATAATCTAACAACATTCAGTTTCATGAGGTAATATGCAAAACTGCAAACAGCTACATCTGTAGTCATTCACACAGTTCACATTTTTTTGTTTTGTCTGCATAATTGATGTCGGATAACTTTTTTTCTTCTTCAGCATCTCACGCCATGAACAACGTAAGGAATAATTGACGACGGGCCGTTGAATTATCCGAAAAATAATGCACACCCGAGGAGGTAATGCGGTCACGACGTGAAGCGGAGTTTATAGTTTGCTAATTTAATTGTTTGCTAATTCCAAAACGTAATTTTAGATCTAGTAACGGAGTTTTGAGCCACTGATAGCAGACTAATGCAGTTATTAATGCAGTTATTAAAGAGAGGGGGAGAGATTGCAATAATGAGACAGAAAAGCATGTGCGTCAATATTATTTATTTATTAATTCATTCATTTGTTTTAATTAATTCGCTAATTCTTTTTTTTCTATTATTGACAGTAGGCTAGCCTAATAAATTAAACACAAAGCCTTTTTAACAAGTAGGCCTATCATTATTTATTTATTTGTTATATTATCTGCAATAATAACGAAAATCCTGCTGCACGGGTTATCAATTTATTTATAAATAACTGCACGTTTCCATTGATTGTGAAGTTAGACATCAAAAATGGCAGATCAAGCGCATGGGGCTGCATGTTTTTTCTTGTTATGAATTGTATCCTATTTTCTGTTATTATAGTTAACTATGCAAAGTGATATGGAACTGTAATGCGGTCAAGACCTGCCTGGAACTAGGGCTGCAACTAACGATTATTTTGATAATCGATTAATCGGACGATTATTTTTTTCGATTAATCGATTAATCGGATATAAATTAAATTAGATTTTTTTTTATTATAACTAAATAAAACCGTAAATCAGGGTATTTATGTGTAAAAGTGTACTTTAAAAAGTGCAAAAGCCACACACTGAGTTTTACTAATATCAATATTTGCATTGTTTTTAATGATAATTGCTGATGGCAAGTTGACAAACATGATTATTGTTAAAAAAATGATATCCAACATATTATGTTTTAACACAATTTTTGTTAAAACAAATTTACACAGACATGTTGTTCAGATGTGAATATCTGAACTAAAAACAAACTAAAAACATCTTAAATATATAATTCATTTAATTTTTATTTAAAATTAATTATATATAAGGAATATAAGGATAAAGAATATAATATATATTATATATAATATATAAAAGAATATAATATAAGGATAAATTGATTAAATAAATATAGAAAGACTGAAAACAATTGTGTGAAGAAAACAATTAAAACTTAGTAGACAAATGCTATAAAAAGAGAACGGAATGGAGGTAACGTTACCCAGCAAGCTAACAGGCTTGAGTAAAGGACAGGAGAAATTATGCATTAGTGCACAAGCATTCGCTGAAAACCACTGAGTACAGTGACTAAAAAACAATATTTTACTGCTGCTGTTATTAACTGCCTTTGTATTTAGTGCTTCACTTTGTAAACACCGTTTTAATATAACCTATTTCTGCGGTAGCGCTATTTTAATCCATCACTTACGCTGCGAGCGAACTGATTGCGCAACCTGATGCTCGAGACAAAATACAGACATCCCAAGATCCCGGAAGTCCCGGGAGTCTCCCGCATATTGATTGCGGCTCCCTGATGCCCGCGAATTAGTTCAAACTCCCGAAATCTAGAGCGCGCAAGCAAGAGCGTGCATGCGAGACAGAAGAGACTGCTCCAAACTGTGTAGCGCGCGCTCGGCAGAGCGCTGAGGGAGAGAGACCTTGCGTGTGTGTGCGTACCAGTAAACGCTCCCCGTGACGTAAGCAGACCAACTAATCGATAATGACATTCGTTGACAACGATTTTCATAATCGATTATAATCGATTTTATCGATTAGTTGTTGCAGCCCTACCTGGAACTACTTTAGCCGTGCGTTTCTCTGAAAATAATTGCACACCTTAGAACGTTCATCAGCCAATCAGATTCAAGCATTCAATACCCCGTAGCATACACGTTTTTAAAGGTCCCCTGACATGAAATTTTCACTTTCTGAGGTTTTTTAACATTAATATTAGTTCCCCTAGCCTGTATTTGGTCCCCTCGTGTCTAGAATTTTCAATCGGTGTAAACCGAGCTTTGGCTATTTTTCTCTTCTCTGCAGCTCAGACGCGCTGATCTTGAATCTCCTCCTTATGACGTCATAATGAGGAAAGGTTACCTCCCCTTTCTCTGCTTTGCCCGCCCGGAGAATTTGGCTCACCCATGAGAAAATGAGCTAGGAACAGGAAGTACGAACGCGCCGGCGCGATTTTAGTTTTTCCTAGAGAAATAGCTTTGAGTTTTTCCTCGAGAGATATCATGGCTTGCAAACGAGCGAAGCATGGCAGTTGATCAGTGTTCGGATGTACAAATGAACACAAAAGTATTTTTTAGTTCCTTCATCCGAGCCTCTGAAGAAACAATGGGTTAATTTTATTTTCTCTGGAAATACGCCGACACAACTTCCCAAAGTTTTGTATGGTCCAAACATTTCACCGACGATTGTTTCCTCAACTCGATGAACGTCTGAAAATAAATCATCGAGCTACCAAGCAACAATTTCTGATGTGTAGCCTAATTGTTCAAGTTCAGACAGGTAAGTTAATCTTTCTCTCAAAGTCGTTCAATACTGTTTATGCATCAGTAAGTCAAGCCAGTGACTAAAATATCAACTTCACATCATTTCTTTTAGTAGGATGAAAATAATCTTATTTAAATTCTGAACAAATTATACAAAAAGCGATCAAAGAACAATCTTTCCACACAGCGCGAGTTTATCTGGACAACTCGTTATGAAATCAATGACGCACTTACTGTATGTACATCATCGTGTTTGCATTGGTGAAAGCATTAGAGCAGTGGTCTCAAACTCGCGGCCCGGGTGATATTTTGTGGCCCCCTACTTGACATTAAAGTTTAATGTTAGTGCGGCCCGTCATTGCGTGTGCCGCGTTTAAAAAAAAAAAAAAAATGTTATCCCTTTTGGGCTACCATAAATAGTCTCATACTCTCATGACAGCTTACGGTGGGTTTGTTGTCAATAGTTGTCATAGACAACTGCGAAGTACAAACTTACTGCGCCTGGAAAAAATGAGCGCGTCGCTTATGAGCGCGCTTGCCGCGCGCCTACATTTGAAATAACGAACTTGAGCAAGCAAAATATGTGAGCGCGATATGTGAACATGCCACGAGCTACTGGTAGCTCGCGAGCGACGTGTTGGAGACCCCTGCTCTAAAACAATGTGAGAATAATCATTTTGAGCTTGTAATATGTGTCCAGCAGGTTGATAAGAAGGTTTGCTTTGATTTGTGCAAAGTCAGTAATTTGCCTGAGACACTATACATGTGTAGAAATAATTAAATAAGGCTGAATTCACATTTAGCGCCCAAAAACGCGTAGAAAACGCTAGGCGCGCCGCGTTCTCCTTTTTCCAAAGCGCTAGGGCGGTTGCGCTCCGTAGGCGTCTGTTGTTGCTAAGCTACGGTGCGCTTGCGGCATTCTGAAAAGTTGAGATGATTTTATTTCGATGCGGCGCGCACGCGCTTGGAAAAAACGAGCGCGTCGCACCACGAACACGTCGCTTCCATTATGAGCGCGCATTCCGCGCACCTACATTTGAAATAACGAACTTGAGCGCGCAAAAGACGCGATATGTGAACAGGCCCTAAGACAGGCAGACATGACTGCAAATATTTGTATTTCAAAAGCAATAATCGTTTTTCTAAGTATAATAAAAGGAAATGTGCCTTCCAAAAAAAACATTCAATATCATTAATGTGTTGTATAAAGAAAATAAAAAGGACATAAGCAAATATAAGTATCACAAATATGTGTTATAAGGAAAAGAAAAAGAATGTTTGTAAAATGAAGTAACACAAAGATTTTGTGTATAAGGAAAATTAACTTCAACTGTCAGAAGGACAGCTCATGAAGATTGGATCAGTTGTGCTCCTTTTTTGGAATACTTGAATACTATTTTTTGTGGAATACTTGATGCGGCCCAGCCTGACCCCGACTCTACCTCCAGCGGCCCCCAGTTAAGCTGAGTTTGAGACCCCTGCATTAGAGAGAGTGCAGAAACTGCGTTGCAATGATAAGATCTTCATGCTCGCGATCAACAGACTGTCAATGCTCATCACGGCAACATTTTATGTGATGGGAATAGATCTAAAAACTTAAAAAACTTCTCACGATTCGTTAATCTCGATAGCTGTAATAGTAAAAACGTATAATAGCTGTAGTAAAAATATTCAAGAAAGTTTCGCATGTAATACATAGCTATTTCATATGCAAGCATGTCAGCCAATCACAGCAGTGGGCGGTTCCACTGAATCCCACAGCAGACACGCCCCTTCAAACAGAGCGTTCAAATCAGAGGCTAAAATCAGGCTAGGAAAAATGCCTTTTATTTCTAAATTATGACTATTTTGGATCTAAAAAACATACTAACATTATAAGGGCAACCCAGGAAACATTATAAAACAATAAAATAAACCCATGTCAGGGGACCTTTAAGACACCGTGTCAAGTTAAAGTCTTGAAACCAAGGACTCGCGTTTCTCTAGTGTAATTGTTATTGAACACAATAATTAATACTCTGATTATTTTCACAAATACTTGCTATAGTTTGATCGTCAGAATACTTATTTGCATTGTAAATTGGAAGTTTTTTTTTTTTTTTAAATGATCGATTTTGTCAACTGATTGTTTTCCAAATTTATTAGCTAATTAACTAGCCCCTCCAGTTGGAAGGACTAAAATGCGAAATGAAAATGATTGGTTTTCGTATCAGCCAAGAATTCTGTGAAGTTCATTGCATCCCTATATTTTACATATTAAACAGATTACTTATTTGACTTTTTTCTCATTACTAGATAATGAATATAAAGGTTACGTATGATGAGCCCCTCTTACCACAGTCAGCAGGCCCGTGGGTATGAGACCCCGCAACCTCGTTTCCATAGCGGTCGACACACCAGCACTGACCACTGCTACCATGACACTGGTGAGGCTTATAGAAGCCATTCTCATCACAGGAGGGGATGTATGGACCTACACAAACAACACACACACACACACACACACACATTAGCATCAGTCCTAATGTCAGGAAACATTACATCACTGACAAGATTATACACAGCCACGGAGAGTGTCTCACAGCCACACTCACACAGATAGGGAGATGATATATTCAATGTCAGAGAACATAACTGTCACCTCCCTCCGAGAGCTTGCTCTCTCTCTTAGTCTCTCGCTCACATTCATTTCTTTTCAACTTCACAGCTTCTTGCTACAGAATCACCACAGTCAAGCTTTTTTTTTATCTTTCTCTCTTTTTTTTGTCTTTTTATAATTCAGTGCCAGAAGCCATAGAGCCGTCACTGTGCGTTCCACTCAGGGGAGAAACAGCAGTTAAAAATATCCTTTTTTTCATGTCCAATTTCCCCTCATCTCATTCCCCTGCTCAAATTAAACACGCGACCTTCAGAGTGAGGGAAAAAAACTCTGAGTGATTTCTAGCTTTAATAGAATTAATGTTGGCTTGCCTCTCGCTGTTTGGCACCCTGGTTTTACTGTAACTGTGTTCAGGTTGTGATGACATTGAGATGATTGTTAAATGCTAGTGCTTTATATATGAACATGGTGTAAAATACTGAGGAAAAAAGTTTAAAAGATTTGAAACTATGGAACACAAGTCTGGTGTTTACAGCTGTGATTCTAGAATAGATTTTAGTGTGTAATGTTAATGCACTTTGTGTTTCAATAAGGTATGTCAGACAAAAATGTTAAATGACAATGATGCAATTTTTTTACTAAGTATCATGTAATGCATCATGGAATCATTTAGCCACTATTCAGTTTGAATCGGTTCAAAACGTATGATGAAAAATTACTTTTAAAAAGTATGCTTTAGACAACTGTAACTAAATTTATTAGGTCAATCTTTTTTTTTTTTTATAATAAAAAAAATATTTACAACATAAGATTGATTCATTAATCTAGCTAATATAGATGATACATATAGATGATAAAATTACCCATGAAATTAATACTCCAACTTCCATTTATTCAGCCAATTGAAAATGGTTATCAGTCAAGGCTTGTAATCTCAAAATGGCCAAATACATGAAGCCAAAATACTGGTCTGTCACTTAACATGATTCTGGATTACAAACATGGACCCCTTTTTTCTGTGTTTGCGAAAATTACATGTATAAACGAAACACACTAGATGACAGATTGGACTCACCCAGTAATTTCTTCCCAGCTTGTTGTTTGTGGATGACGGTGATCTCTGATTGGCAGGGAGTTTCTGAAATGCATTGATTTCAGATCAGAAGTGAGAAAGAAATGTTCAATCTTAATACACTTTACAGTAAGGTTGTATATGGTAGTATTAGTATTTGTAACAATTTATTTAATGTAAATCAAAATAAAATAAATAACCATTAAAACATTTAGCTAATGGATTATACTAGGGATGCCACAATTCTCAATATAATATTGAACCGTTTGGTACGGAACCGTTCGGTTTTATGGTTAAATAATTGATGTGCGTTTTATTTCTCTCCGAATTGACTGTTTGTGTGTGCCCGTAAGTCTACAAGCTGAGGTGAGGAAACTCCTCCCCGCGAGTAAATATTCAATCACTATGCTCTAAAGTTAGGATAACCATCATTCCACACTTTAACATGGCGAGCGGCGGTGAAGTGAGGCTACAGTACGAGGAAGCGCCGGCGTCTTTCAAATCCGTGGAGTGGGGACATTTAGGTTTTGCCGTTGAGTATAATGCCGAGGAAGAAAAAACGGTAAACAAAAAAATGCATTGTTTTACACGTGTAGCCTACTCAAACGGAAACACTTCCAACATGACTGCACATCTGCAGGGTTAGGAATGCGGGGTCAAAATACAGGAATAGATAGCGGACCTAAGTGAAATTGCACTTTATATTCTGAATGAAGGATACTGTACTGGAGTACTGTTAAGTTTAATTAAGATGGTTTATTTATGTTTACCGAAGTGCAAGTATGTTTATTTGAAATGGTCAATTTTACCAACTTCACATGTATGTTTATTTTCAAAATTTAGGAATTTATGTGTTCCCCAGTTTGTACATGGGCTACCAGCAGCTGTGAAATGTCAGTGTTCATTTTATATTATACAATACACTAGGAACTAGTGGACTTTTCTTAGCTTTTAAGTAAAATAAAGGAGTATTTCAATAAATCGTTTTTATTTTTTCTCCTTAACCTCTTACTGTTCCTATTGTCTAAGCATAGAATAACAAAAAAAAAACACTTCTATGTGTCAAGCCATCAGAACCGAACCGAAAACCGTGGTTAAAAAACTGAGGTATGTATTGAACCGTGGGCTAACTGTATTGTTGCATCCCTAGATTATACATAAATATAAGCAATAGTATATATATTAACATTTACAAGATAATTTAAAATATTTAAATTTCATAAAAAATTGTGTTATTTCAGAACAAATTATCTAATTTCAACATGTACACCCTTAATATAACAGTACCTATGCTCTGGAATACTTAATTCCCATTCGTAAATTATGACAGGTGAAATATTTTTGTATAGTGACCTCTAAACTGTGACACCAGTCACATGGGTCAATCTTTTTGAAATTGAGATTTATACATTATCCGAAAGCTGAATAAATAAGCTTTCAATTGATGTATGGTTTGTTAGGATAGGATAATATCCTATCCTAACAAATTGGCCGAGATACATCTATTTGAAAATCTGGAATCTGAAGATGCAAAAAAATCGAAACATTGAGAAAATCACCTTTAAAGTTGTCCATTTATGTTCGCGATTGTGCTGCATTCACTCACAAAAATAAATGTTTTATATACTTATAGTAGGAACTTAATACAAAATATCTTCATGGAACATGATCTTTACTTAATATCCTAATGATTTTGGCATAAAAGAAAAATCTATAATTTTGACACATTCAATGTATTGTTGACTAATGCCACAAATATACCCGTGCGACATGTGACTGGTTTTGTGATCCAGGGTAACATATTTGAGAATTGTCCATGGAAACATACAGGGTTTACTTTCATGTCTTCTTTGCGTCAAGGTCCTGATCTCCCTGTCAGGGTTTATTATGCCTTACGTAACTGTTCTGTAACTTTCTATCAGGCGGTGTGCTTGTGCAAATTCTTAATGGTACAGTATGTGAAGAGTCTTTTGGTTTTGGCTGAGAGACAGTCCTCCTCTATCTTGAAATTCTTGAAAGCATATGGGAAAAGTTTGTTTACAATAAGTTTTACTGTACCTTGATATCTCTGAAAGCAAGAACACCACTCCTGGCTGGAAACGAGCCTGTCTCTGTTTGGGTCACATGACCTGAGGAAGGCTTTAGTGCACACATCACTCTTCTCTGAGCTCAAGCTGGACAGCTCTGATTGGTCGAGCTGAAGGTCAAAGTTTGTGTCCAGTCTGGAGAACATCCAGCCCAGAGAGTCCTTACAGAGGGGCACCTTACTCATGTCCACCTCTAAACAGACAGATAGAGAGGTTGTAGAAAGGTGTTTAGTGTCATTTTTTTATTGATTTATTATTTTTATTATTCATATCATTATTATTAGGTTAGCAGTCATATTAGAAGTTTTGATGTGTGTGTGTGTGTGTGTGTGTGTGTACTCACTCCTCTCTGGCTTCTGGAACTTATATTTCTTGCTGGGATTGCCACTCTCATGAAGAACTGTGATCCACTCTCGTAATCTGCTAACCACTTCAGTCATCTCTGCATTACCACACTCTACAAAACAAATAAAAACAGAACATTCATAAATGAAACAGCTTCAGTCGAGCACAACAGTAGTATTTAAGAAGTAAAAATCTCAATAATTTTATTCAAAGAAATTTGAGGTTAAACGAAGATATGCTTTTGTAGCAGTGACACTTCAGAGTGATTTTATTTTTAAATGACTGTTCAGTTGCCTAATTTCCTGTGAAAGACTACACTAACCATAATCGTGAAGAAAACTCCACCAATCAGAGTACTTGCTGTTAGACCAGGTGAAATTGACCTTCCAAAAAGCTTTCGAGACGGATTTAAATCCGATTACTCAAATTACTTCAGGAGGTGGTTTGAGATAGCCTGGTCCCACCAGATTCTCATACATTTCATTTGTACAGAGAGTCTGGCTCCGCCCCATTGACAAGAGTTAACTTCCGTGTAGGCGTCTATTCTGTTGAAGTTTAAAACTATTGGATTTGCCCAGAGTCACTCTGGATCTGCCATAACCAATCGCTAACGTTTGGTCGTGACGTATGACGACTCAAACTAGCGCACAACATCAACGTCATTGTTCTCAGCCACACCCTCTGTTCGCTGATTGCTGATTGGACCGGTAAAAAATTGACCGGAGAAAACCAAAGAATACACCACAATCCCAGACGTAGTACTGAAGGAAAATGAAAATTGAGCAGAAGTACGTAGGAGGACGGAGCCAGGCTAGGTTTGAGATGCATTTCACACGAAAACTGGACAAGTATAAATGCATCTGGTTGTTGAAGCCACATATGTTAATTTTACTCCTCCTTAGCGCGTTACACCGTGTCTACATCAGACATGTTCGGGACGATGCGATACAGCAAAAGCAAATAGAATCCAATATAATTTCTACATTCGCCATCTACACTGGATCGACACGACAAATCACTGAAAGCAAATTAATGGCAAATTTTATTTCAGAAGTACTGCTACATTCGCGCTACTTCTGACATGAAGAATAAATAGATTTGCAATGATGACTTTGTTGCATCCAATGTAGACAGCGTGACAACTGCTCCCCCCCCCCCCCCATCCATCCATTTCACGCTTATAGAGCCTGTCATCTTCGAGTACTATTAAAACGAGCCAATGGAATTGCCGTGCGTGACTTTCTTCACACACTCCGTGTGTAAGGGAGAGGGAGAGGTAGGAACCTTGGGCACATATCCAGGCCGGGGTCTCAGCTCGTGAGAGTAGCCGGTCCGAATTCCAGGCACGACTCGTTGACTGAAAGCGAGCAAGTCCCTACCCTCTAGTAGAGACCATGCGAGCAGTAGAACTGTCCAACACAGAATTTTTTTAACTCACTGCCTGCAGTGGCTTAGGGGCGGTCTCTGCAGTGCAGTAGCACCAGAGATAAGGTCCAAGAGGATAAAGATTTCCCTTGCTCCCTCAGGAACCTGACGATCAGGAGGTGCTACCCATGCTTCTGCATCATGATGTGCATCAAGAAAACAGAGGCGACCTCATTTTGAGGGTGGAGGAACAGCCTACTCCAACCCATCTTGCAGGAAAGAGAGCACTGAAATGACCAAACGCTCTCAGGATCTCCTCATGGAGAGAAGACTCACTCAACGAATAGGTTCCACTTCTAATTAGCGAAGCACAACTTCCTCTTTTTTAGGGGGAGCTGGCAGAAGTGACGGTACCTATCACATATTCTTGTGGTAGCCACCTGAACCTCCGTGTCCAGTTTTTTTAACGTGGGTGCCATCAGACCCCGTCCCTGAAATGTATTCAGGGGAAGTCAGGAAGGCTATCAAGGGAAACTAGGTCTGGTTGGGCCAATAAGGAGCAACTATGAAGACCTGCTCCATTCCTGACCACAGTAGGTGCAAGCGACATGTGCGCACAAGACAGGAGCACTGCTCAACACTAGATGCGAAGATCACTGAGCTTCAGGAGCATCTCTGCTATACACCTCAGTGTAATAAAATTCACTGAGCTTCAGGAGCATCTCTGCTTAACCCTCTGGGGATGGCAAATGCGCCGGCGCGTTTTGGCAGATTTTTTTCACGCCCATGGAGAGCGCGCGCTATTCAAACGCTAATGATCTGAAGCAACACATTGAGACGTGTAAACGCCCACATAAACTCGGTAAACACACTATATTTAGTCAGATTAATGTACTGTTGTCTTGCGCGGCTGTGAGGAATAATCCTGGGACTTTTACCTACCTCAGAACAAGTGCTGGTTTATTTTCACTTCCAGGAGCGAGCTGAGCTGTAAGTGTTTTATTCTTGTGCTTTGTTCTAATCGCGATATATAATAACGTTAGTGTCTGTAAACGCAAAAATAGCCTACTGTTTAAATTTGAATCATGTTTCTGTGTGTGTGTGTGTGTGTGTGTGTGTGACTAGTATTGGATAGATTATAAAGTTTTAACTCTAAAATAGACATCAAATAAGCTTTTCTTAGCAGTTTCTGCTCATATGTTAAATATATAGTATGTTTTGTCAATAAACTAATCAACTAAGATGTTATAGTGTTTGTTCCAATGCAAGCTATATCAAAATAATGAATCCTTAACTGTGAAATATGTATGATAAAATGTATTGGCCTACTGGCTAAGACATTTATGGAAAAAGACTATTTTCTTTTCAAGATGTTTCCAACTCTAACTTTGAACCAATTCTGTAGAATGGCCCATATAACCTATTTGAACAGGATTTGTTTCCAGGTATGACTAAAAATGTGCTTTTGACTTTCATTTATATTTATATTTTATATATATATATATATATGTGTGTGTGTGTGTGTGTGTGTGTGTGTGTGTATGTGTATATATATATATATATATATATATATATATATATATATATTGTCCTTGCATTCTTTCTTGTGTGACACCTGAATGAAAGGCTCATTATTATGCGGGTCTTTGTCTTCTCAGGTGAGAACCACCTAATTATTCACAATGGGGTTGGGCCGTTCACGCCCATTCGCATATTGCCTTGGCTAACAAAAAATGTTTTTCACAATTTAAAAGAATCTATTGTGTTATGTCAATGATTAGGCAGGATGATTTTCAGATCATTTTGAAGCAAAAACTCTAGGCCACAACTTCCATTAGTCAAAAGTCTTGTGGACACATATTTAGTATGTGTTTTGTGGCTTTATTTCAGAAACTTTCATTTTTAGTTTTTTCAATAACCATGCATAAACATTATTCTCTTAAAAATACAAATATGTACATACATGTTGCTCACATATTATGGTAGCCCCGTTTGTGCTATATAGAGTGAATTTACACCTTTGCCATTAACATGTTTATAAATAACTGAAAAAAGCACAAATGTCAGTGGATGTCAAAACATCCCAAGGGCCCCAAAAACACCTTGGTCCCCAGAGGGTTAACACCTAAGTGTGATAAAAATTCACTGAGCTTCAGGAGCATTTCTGCTCAACACCTGAGTGTGATGAATTTCACAGAGCTTCAGAAGCATTTCTGTTCAACACCTGAGTGTGATGAAAATCACTGAACTTGTGCAGGCACCAAGCGACATGAATCGCATAGCCGCTTTCTTAGAAGGCTCACTGGGGAATGCATTTCTGCGGAACCCCGGGGTCAGCTGAGAGCCAGTGTCTGTCCAAGGGTTGTCCGCTCAGACAGAAACACAACTGGCAGAGGGACGAGTCATGAGAGGCAAACAGATGTAACTGTGCGACCCGAAGTGGTCCCTGCCCAGCTCAAATAATGGAATGAAGCGACCTCAGAAGCTTCTGACTCCAAGGAGGAGGTGACGGGCGAGTTGTGACATAAGAGGGAAGCTTAGCGCAATGGTCAAATTGTGGTCTTTTCAGACCAGTACCAGTTCGCTGAGCAGCGGTGGATCAAAGCGAGGTGAACTGCCAACTCGAGGTAACGAATACCAATGCAGTCGGAGGTCGCCCAGGGCTCCGTTAAAGAATGCCCTTTGTGCATGGCCTCTCAGTCGGTGCTAGTGGACCTCGTTCTAGGAACGGTTTGGCCCGGAGAAACAAAAGGTCTGAACACGGGCTGAGGGTTTGACGGCAGGCCGGGGTGATCTTTGTGTCACACAGGGTGTGCCGCTCTGCCACGGTCACCTCGGGACTCGATCACAAAGCTAGTGCTGAAGCGGTCTTCACATGGAGGAAGCCATAGCGGCTGCGGCTGCGTCTGCCATATGCCCCAGGAGCCTCTGAAATTTCTTTCAGTGGGACCCTTTCTCACTTCAAGCACCAGCCGAACACACTCTTCTTGAAGAGACGTGGTGGACCGAGTCCTTCTCCTGAACTGAAAAAGAGATACTCAGCCCGTGGGCGAGATTACTCTCTCCCAGTTGACCTGAAGACCCAACTGGCTATAAAGCGGAAGGATAGAGATCTGAAGTACTGTCCTTCAGGTCGAACGCTGCAGGCCAACCTTGGGGATGGAGCATTTGAAAATGCATATCTGTGTTAGTAATTAAACGGAGGCTTTCGAAAAAGGGTCCATTTCAATTGACACAGGTCCAAGACGGCCATAACCCACCACATATCTAGGGTACAATGAAGTACGGGTTTAAAGAAACCGGTCTTCATATCGGCTGGAGGAAGAGGCTACACCGCGTCCTTCGCCAGTAGGACGGTGACGTGCACGCGCAGGACAGGAGCAGCGCTCAACACGTAGGTGTGATAAATATCACTAATTTTTGGAGCATCTAGCTCAACACCTAGGTCTGAATAATATCACTGAGTCAGGGCGGAAGCCAAGCAAAATGAATCGCAAGCCGGTTAAACTCAGGGCCAACTGGAGCGGTAGGAAGCACTTTCAGGTTTACACACACCGTACCAGGGGCCATAGAGACCACAGACGTACCCGATGTGGGGCAACGAGGTGGAGAACAGGGACCCAACTCAAGAGGCCCGGAGGCGGCCCGAAGCAGGGTCTGAGTGTGCAGTGCAACACTTACCTGGCTCCACTGAGCGGCAGGGGATGCGTGAGAAGGCGGATAACCGGGTCCTCGAACCGCACCCAGGTGCCGGCTGGCTAACAAGAGGGAGCTAAAGGGTGCAAGGCTTTGCAGGGTCACACACCGCCAACTAGTTCTCTTGGGGCCCAGGAAAGGAGAAATTGCTCTTTCTTTGAAAATGTGGGTGCCGCTAGCTCCGTTTTTTTGGGAACCAACAGCGGAACAACACACACACAAAACAAAAACTTCACTCTATCCTCTTACGAGTGAAGGGAGTGACCGGTGACCATCTCCAAGAGCATTCCTCCATCCCTTGGTGGCCCGCCTCAGGTTTAGCGCTTTCGCTGTCGCTTTCCATCTGGCTTGGCAGCGCTGAGACCTGGGTGGAGGCTGCTGCGATGGTCCAGCGGGAGCAGAGACGGCTGCAGGCGGGCGCCCTCGGCGACGAGCAGGCGGAGAATCTGCCACCAACGGACTGGTGGAGGCAGCAGCAGGTCGTCGGGGCAGGATGTGCCTGATGGCCTCCGTCTGCTTCTGGGCGGCCGAGAACTGCTGGGCAAAGTTCTCAACCGCGTCGCCGAACAGCCCGAACTGGGAAATGGGAGAGTCCAGGAACCGAACCTTGTCTGCTTCCCTCATATCCGCCAGGTTGAGCCAGAGATGGTGCTCCTGGACCACCAGAGTGGACATCGCCAGACTGACTGCGCGAGCTGCAACCTCCATGCCCCGGAGGGTGAGGTCAGTTGCAGTGCAGAGCTCATCCATGAGCTCACGGTCTGGGCTACCCTCGTGCATGTTAATGAGTGCCTGGGCCTGGTGGACCTGAAGCAATGCCATGGTATGCAGAGAGGAAGCGGCTTGCCCACAGGCTTTGTAAGCCTTGCCCGTGAGAATGGAAGAAAACTTACAGACCTTAGAGGGGAGACGACAGAGAGGCGGAGTCAGCAAAGCTCATGATCATTTAAAGTCATATACACTGAAACGGCGTGCTGAAAACAGCTGTTTTTTTACCAGGTAAAGGATCCCCTTCCATGAGGTCGGACACAGCTGCATCGCAACAGACCGCTCCACTGGAGGGATAGCCTCATAACCCTTCACCACTCCCCCGTCAAGGGTAGTGAGGGGGGAGGAGCTACTCAGGCGATTTCCGGCAGAGAAAGGTGCCATCCATGCCCTCGTCAACTCCTCATGCACTTCAGGAAAGAAAGGTACCGGAGCGGCGGGCTGAGAACCAGACCGACCCGCTCCAATAAACCAATCATCCAACCGAGAAAGTTTCGGGACACGGTGGAGTGTTCCACTCAAGCCCTACCATCTGACTTGGAATTTGATGCTCAAGAGAAAGAAACTTCTCTTTTTAAAAGACATTTAACCAGATATATTCAATGTGTGTTATATGTGTTTGTTGTCCGTGTTACATTGGAATAACTGTGACTTTATCATTATGCATTTTACATATAACTGTCGATCCCCAGAATTGTTGTGTCTCACTCTCTCTGGATTTAACTAAGAAGGAGAAATTAATTCTGCATTCATGGATATATTCTATTATATATCCCCTTGAGAATTGTACGAACAATGTATCCAATCTCATCTTACGATTTGTCTTATGTGTTTGATCTATGTTGTTGGGAAACTCTAATGGGATAAGGTTTCAAACTTTGCAAACTGTGAGTAACCAACTCCATGTGAGGCAAGTTTGGATTCTCTGAGCTCCAATCTTCGTTTCCCATTTAGCCATTTATATCACATCTTGCTAAAACTTTGTGACACATAGGACTATAATAATTGTGAAGATTCTGCTCTTAAACACCCGACGAAATTAGGGTTTCAAATGTCTCTCTCTGAGACAAAGAGCAATAAAAACCAAAGTCCCGCCTGTGAATTCCAACCCTCTAATTGGCCAAGCCGACAGGAAGAGGCTGGATTTCTCCAAAGGTGATAAATGACGCTTCCCCTCCCTCCGCTCTCTCTCTTGCTCCGCTGGTCTCCTCGTCTGCCTGAACAATGTAGTCGTTGACTCGATTTCCCCTCGGGAAATCCCTTTTTGCTCTTTTGTTTCGTTTAAAAGTTTCGTCTTTTTCTTAAGTGTCCTACCAAGTTCACCTCCTAGGAAAGGAAGCGAACTTAGCCGAACCATTTCCTTTGGTAATGTTACCTCAAAGACTTTAAACCTCTGTTCAACACGCGCGCCAAGCAGCACCACGTGACGCTTCCACACGAAGGACTCCGTTCACGCATGCGGCCAGACAGGGCCGTACAGGAATGCCTCGACACAGAGAGACCATAACATAACTTTTGCAAGTATAATCTTTTTATAGAGCTTCTAAGAAGCTTTAAGATGATGTTTCGTGTTGTAATCGGAGAGGTGAATGTCTTAGGAGGAATTCTGCTAATGTCCTCTCTCTCTCTCTCTCTCTCTCTCTCTCTCTCTCTCTCTCTCTCTCTCTCTCTCTCTCTCTCTCTCTCCCTCTCTCCCTCTTACTTGCTCACGCCTGTAAGTTATCCATTGTCCAAACTTTACGCATTTCTCGTTCATTGATGTCTCCTTATCGTGTTTTGTTTGTTTATTATGTTTGTAAATACATATATCCCCTGTAACCGTAGTAAATACATAAGTAGTCATGCCTCTATTAAATTAATTATATATTCATTTGATTGACGTACTGTCTCTTTGCTCAGTTTCAAGTCCCTTAAGTGCCAAAGATCTTATGCTACAAGCTTACTAAAATTAAATATACCTTAAAGAGTATGTGTTTATAGGGCGGGAAACCCAATTCTTCTGGCCAGAGAATTGCGTTTCCTGAAATCCTATAAAGTAAGATGATATGGTGGATCCCCACAAATATTATCCTGACAATTGAGCTAATTAACTTTGCCCGTTTTGTGGGACGTGGTCCGTGTAACTAATTGCAATCAACTTGTGGTTCATTGCAGGGATACACGTGCAGGTATGCAGGTAAAATGACATATCATCCCTTATCGGGAGATTTATTAACATGTAAGACTGATCTAATCCAAACATGTATGAATAATTATTAATTACCAATTAGTAATTATGATATGCAAATTCCCCACGGATTAGATCCCCCCATGAGTCCTTACATCAGTGAACTGAAAACAGCGAAGCACTCTCTTTTCTGCCCTCAACCAGCCGTCAACACACACACAAACACAGAAATTTGCTTGCTGTTAAAACAGCAGTTGAGAGCTCAAAGTTTGCGGCCAGCACTGCATTGTAAAAACCACCAGAGAGTCTTTCCAAAAAAACACAGACACACTCGCTCGTTGAAACAACAGTACTCTTCAGAGACATCAAAGATGATCGGCTCCGAAGCGAAAGACAACTAGTGCGTGCATCCACTTCCGTATTTATACCCGCGCCGCGGGGGCGGAGTGTGTGATGCAAGTCACGCACGCCAATTCCATTGGCTCGTTTTAATAGTACTCGAAGATGACAGGCTCTCTAAGAGTGATCCCAATCAGTCGACACGTTTAGCTTTACAGATCACAGGTAAACTTGATTAGTGTTTTCATTAAGAATAGATAACATTTTCAGGTTCATTGCTGGTTATTAAGGCTCATAAATGAACTGGAGAAAGACCCAACAGCTCTCTCATCTTTGCGCCCTTAACCCCCTGGGGTCGGCGGTCTCGCCGGCGATACCAGCTCACTTTTTTCCTTATCAGTGCAAAAGAGACTCAGATTACTCTGTTGATTTTGATCTTACATATAAGTGTTGTACATCATTCGATCCTGTTAAGTTTGTATTTTTTTTGTTGAACCTCACAATAAAAACAAAGTGTTGTGCTTTTCGCCTAATAAAGAAAAATAAACATGATGCGCGTTCTGCGTTCTCTGTGTCAGTGAAGTTCATTCTGAAACGCGTCCGAAAAATGAACTGTAACTCTGCATATACTCAGTCAAACAGGTATACAGGCACACAGGCATGAAGCCTGAATTATCTTCTTTTAAATGAAGTAATTTATATAAAAAACAAATTTGCTCATTTTATGTAATCTGTACATAAAAGAGATGATACTCGTTCTCGTCTCAGGTCATTAAAGTTAATTTGACCACGCCCATGGAGCGCGCGCTCTATTCAAACACAAATGCTCTGAGGCGATCCACGCCCACACATCAGCTGGATAACCCACCGAAAGAGACTCATATTTACGACGCTGTGAGGAATAATACTATCTTAATAATAATCCTGGAAAAAATTACCTCAGAAGTGCAGGTAGTTTCATTTGGAGGAGCAACGGATCCAGCTAAGGAATAGGTAAATTCTTTATTTTCAAGTGCTTTGTTCTAATCGCGATATGAAATAGTGTCTGTAAACAAAAAGACTGTTTGAATATGAATCGCATTTTTGTGTGTGAATGAATGAACAGCTTTTATTTAACTATATTCCAATACTGAGATGAGTAAAAATCGACTGAAATATGTTGAAATAAAATATTTTTGTATAAGCAACGTATTAAACTGCAAATTAACATTTATATGTCCTAATCATAAAAACGATATGTTACATATGAAAGACAAGATGTCGTTTTTACTGTAAAATACTGCCACATCAAATAAGCTTGTTTGCTAAGATGTTATTATAGTGTTTGTTCGATTGTTGGCTATATTCAAACTATTTAATCCGCAACTATGAAATATGTATGATAAAATGTATACAAGAAAGATTACATTTGAAATATAGTTAAAATTTTAATTGTTGTTGTAATTGTAACCTTTTTATTAAAATAGCAAAAATATATGAAGAGTTTGGTTCCAAAACGCGATAAACGCCATTTAAAAAAAAAATTAGAAACTGCAAAAATCAGTATTGTATCTGGTTGGTATTGAAAAGTCAATGTTTAATTTTGAGTAAAATGCGATATCCGCCGTGTTATTCTGTCATGTTTTCTCCCTTTCTTTCCAAACCGCGACAAACGCCAGTCTCCCTTCCCTGCAGAATGCGATATATCCTCTCTCGACCAATCACAACGCACCATTCCACGCAATGTAAACACTAACGGCAGCGCCTTAAATACACCCGGCTTCCTAGTTTTTCTTATCTATTTTGTACATTTTTCGATCAACAAACAAACAAAAAAAGTAATAATTTTGACGACATTGATGAACCTGTGGTTGTTTCTGCGGTGGGTAAGAAACGTAAGGCATCGAAATCGAATAATTTACGTGAGGAGATTAAGAAGATGAGGCACTCGGGAGGAGGAAAAATGTTTTCAATCTTCTTTACAGTTCTTAATAAAAATATTATACTAATAAAATTACGTTGTTGTGTATTTTCAACAGTTTCAATATGAAAAAAAAAACTTTTATATTGATTCAATGGATAAATTGCATTTAGTTTTTTTTTTTAATGGATTTATTGCATTTTGGGGAAAAAAATAATCCGTTTTTATAATAAATCTTTGAAAATCAAAACCTGGATTTTTTTGTTGTTGTTGTTATTATGACCTACAAATGCTATGTGAAAGTTTGAAACAGAAAATAGTGGTTTTCATCTTTCCACTTTCTTGGTAAAGAAAACACATTTTTACTCAAATTAATCTAAATGGATTTATTGCATTTTCGAACCAAACTCTTCATATGTAGGCTACATATAAATAAATCTTAGGTAAATCTTAAAAGCTCAATATAAGCCTCCTCTTTAAATTATTTGTATTGTGTTTTATTAGTGACACATTTGGGATATATTCCCAAACTTTCTGTAAAAACAGTATGAGAATTAACTGCACAATTACTAGAAATGTTTACATTTGATATTATACAATTTGCAAGCACAATTTGAAAAATAAATAAATAATTGGAACTGTGAACCAATTTTGTATTATATATATGTGACCAGTTACGGAAACTAGGGACACAAGTCGGTTCTGGGGCATTTTGAGTTATTCATAGATTCTGAAAGTGTAGTCTCCAAGCTTTCCAACGATGTGTAATATTTAGAGAAGTTGTGGCCATTTGAAGGTAGCCACTTAAAATAACTAAAAGTTAAGATAACAGCCTCTAAAGGTGTGCAGTTCTCACCTCTCTCTGCTGGGGGGAGTGACAATAGGGCTCATTTACATTTCATTTAGATAAGCCATACCCCCTGTAAAGCTTCCCCCTGTGCTTTACAGCTTTTTTTCTTTCCTGAGCTAGCTAATAACAATAGGTAGGTATTGGGAAGGTCTAAACAGACTAAACATGCGATAACGTGTAGCCTACGTGTTCTTAGAATGAACACAAAACGACAAACTTTAATGTTTATGGAAACTCACCCCCAGGACCGGCGAATGCACTTCTGCCGCTCTAGGCAAAAAACAATTGTGCTGCCCCTCTATTTGCAACGTATACCAGCAACAACACACAAAGACCAATATGCCATACATATAACGCAAAACCAGCACCAACACACAAATACCAATATGCCATATACATATAACGCAAAACCAGCAACAACACACAAATACCAATATGTCATATACATATAACGCAAAACCAGCAACAACACACAAAGACCAATAAGCCATAGGCCTACATATAACGCAAATAGTGTGCAGCGCGCGTGTGCCCAAAATGTCAACAATATTGAAGATTATGCAGGAGGCAAATGTCTGCTGGCATTTTTCTTTAAGCAGTCATGACAGCAATTTTCCAAATAATCACATTTCACTTCCTCAAATTATTGTTGCAAATCTCTTTACATCTCTTTCTTATGTGCATATACACACACAAATGAAATGTCCGCAAGCTCATTATATCATCAGCAGGTTCAGCATCTTAAATAACGACTAGAGAGCAAATGAAGCTTAACTTACGTTTCAGAAACGCGCACAGCAGGCCTTCATCGCAGCAAAGGTCTTAACTGCATCCTCTATTTCGATTCTCTGTGCCAGTTCATGTTGTTGCCAGTCCATTAAGTCTGTTCCCTGTTCACAAAACGTTCCCCATTCAAAGCAATCGGGATGTCATATATGAAACAGCCAGCCACCGTTGTCAGCGAGCCGAGCCGCCGTATTCAAGCACCGAGAGCGCGCGCGCCGCGCCCAATACCTCTGGTTCAGTTTCCCGAGCCCACAAAGTGCGGCGAAAACATTTTCGATGTAACTGCCACGGTTCAGCTCGTCTGCGACAATCTTTGTGGCGTCCATCTTCATTGAATTTTGATATCAGATAGAGCAGGAGCAGAGCGCTGCATATTAAGTAGCCACGCTGTTGGGGGGCGGGGGGCAAAGGCGCGGGCGGCTATTCAGTATGGAAATACACACAGACAATGACACGCCCCTACTGCATGCTAGAATCCCCGAAAAACAAGCCGATTTCAACCTCAAAATGTACGCTTTTAAATATACCAATACTGTTATCTCAAACATGGAGAGGCTTCTTCATCATCTCAACTAACAGATTCTGCAAAAAAGCGGAAATCACAAATTTTGGAAAAAAAAACGCTTCTTTCTCATTTTACTCGCAAGTTGTGCTGCCGACTTGTGTCCCTGGTTTCTGTAACGGGTCACATATATATATATTGTCATTGCATTCTTGTGGCTCAGTGACACACCTGAATGAAAGGGTCATTAGTATGCAGCCCGATTATGCGCTCATTATGTGGGCACATTGTCTTCTCAGGTGTGAATCACAGCAGGTCACACCCCTGCGCATATTGCCTTTCCAAACAAAAAGTGTCATTTTTTAAATTTAAACCAATCTATTGTTTTATGTGAATGAAAAGGCAGGATGATTTTCAGATCATTTTGAAGAAAAAACTCTAGGCGACAACATCCATTAGTCAAAAGTCTTGTGGACACATATTTAGTATGTGTTTTGTGGCCTTATTTCAGAAACTTTCAGTTTTAGTTTTTTCAATAACCACGCATAAATAATATTCTCTCAAAAATACAAACATGTACATACATGTTGATAACATATTATGGTAGCCCTGTTTGTGCTAAATAGAGTGTAATTACACCTTTGCCAGTAATTTGTTTATAAGCAACTGAAAAAAGCACAAATGTCAGAGTATGTCAAAACATATCAAGGACCCCAAAAACACCTTAGACCCCAGAGGGTTAAGGAAGGTACTTAAGTCCAGTTAACCCTCAAGGTGAGGAGAACAAGCCCTGCTATTATTGTCCTGTAGCCAGTGCATACTGTCTGGTGACACTGCAGGCTATAAGACACAATATATTGGATAACATCAGCAATATTGTGCCTGCTGGTGAGATTTGTACCTATCCAATGTATAAATAATTTCCAATTTACTTGATTGTATTTTCTGCATCCAATGTATTTTGCTTTGATGTGTTCATTAGGTTTAATAGTCTGTGTATATTGTTTGGGGATGGTTTGGGGCATTTGATAAATCTAGTTTTGTTTTAAGTAATTAATGAGCGTAACTGATTGAATTATTGTAGCTAATGCATCAGAAATAGAAATCTGTGTTGATTGTTCTTAAGATGCAGTACTGGAAGGAAGAAATTGCAGGATCTTTGTATTCAGAAGCAGTTGCCAGGGGTTTTATTCACGTTCTCTAATTTTGGATGAAATGTTTCTAGAAATCCGCAGAGAAGCACATCGGGCTGTGTTATGTTTCCTCTGACATTTTGCATAGTTGTGCATTCAAGATGTGTAGCTTTTTTTTGCTTGTTTAATTCGCTGTGGATAATTATGTCTGGGACAAATAGTAAGGATGTAATGGTATACAAAAAATGACGAGTCAGTATGTCCTTTTTCAAAGTCACAGTTCAGTATGCTTTCGGTACAACGGGGGAAAAACTAAAATTTGCATGCAAATAAAAAAATATATATATTTTAGACAGAATTATTATTCTCGCATTCTATTGGGCTCCATCTGTCCGAAGTTTAACAGAGACTCGCTTGCTGTCAGGACGAGCCTTTATGCAAAAAGGGAATACTTGTCAGGGTTCTGTCACTTCTGTCTAGTCTATCTCTTGGTTTTGTGACAGAGCCCTGACACACCTGTTTTATCTTGTCTGTGCCTTAGTTTCATGTGCTTTCGTGTCTTGTGCTGTGTAGCACACAGCTTGTGTTTTACACTAGCTGTGTGCTTTTATGTTGTCATGTTTTGTGTGAACACGTGGCTTATGAGTGTTTTCATTAGCTGCGTGTTCATGTCTCGTTTTGTCTCAGCACATGGCTGGTGATTGGTTTTACTGGCCATGTGCTTGTGTTCAAGTCACGTTTGGTGTGAGCACATGGCTTGTCATGTATGTTTTCTTGTGCCATGTGCTCTCCTGTTGATTGTCTAGCCCCTCCCATCTTGTTACCTGATTATTGATTTGTTTGCCCCACCTGTCCTCCCTCATTACCTGATTGATTCATTTGCCCCACCTGTCCTCCCTCGTTACCTCCTTTGTTTGGTCTCCCTATTTATTCTCCCTGTGTTTGCAGTCCTGTGCTGTTTCGTTGTCGTATGTACCTGGTGTGTTACCCCTTGTGTCAAGTCAAGTCAGTCAAGTCATTTGTTTTCCCCTACGGGGTAGTTTTGTTTATATTTTTGTTTTGTTATTATCATTAAAGAACCCATCATCTCTGCACCTGAGTCCTCGCTCCTTTCACCTCCACCACACCTGACAATACTTTCATGACTTTCTAGTATTTATCGATAGGGACGTAACCGTAAGTTGGCACTTAATATAGTGCTTTATGGCGCTTAATATAATGCACGTCTCAAGTTTAGTATTACTTGGATCATGTACTTTTCCTACAGCACTCTGTGTCCTCTATTTTTCAGAAGCATTTACAACAACAAAGTATACCTATATTAACGGAATCGTTCCATTCTACTGTATATCAGTTACGTTCCACACACAGAGAAGTTCCAAACGTGTAGTGGTTAAAACAACACATGCATGCCAAACCACAATACCCATACCAAAAGTGTGCAGTATGAGTTTGAGTATGTGTGAAAAACAATCAATGCTTATTTTTAAAATACATCACGATTGCTAAAAAACAAGATTACAATTAAAATCTCAACCCTTGTGGACACACAATTAACATGAGAAAAGATTAAAGCAAGGACACTTTAACTACAGGCCCCCTGGCCCTCCCTTTAGTGCCATGCCTACAGCAATATGATAAAAGAGACAAATGTTCAATATATGGCTAACTTTAATACTAATAAAAGGAATAAACAATTCTTCTCACCAGTAACAGTTCATTGCCTAATTGCTAGGCAGCTGTAAACAGCCTACAGTATGTTCGATCCCTGCTAAGGGCGATCACACAGAGGGTCATCTAATGAGATTTTTAAAGACTAACCTGCTAATAAAAGTCATATTTCAGCAAATATGGTCAATATTTCTTTTCAATAGGCCAAACAAAGACTAGTATGAAGGATACCATGGTAATCATAGTAATATATATATACAGATAATGGCTTCCGTGACCAGTTTTTCTGTGAAGTAATTGAGAAAGAATGGAGTATATATAAATAAATAAATAAATATGAAAAAAAAAAGTTTTATTATAGAATATATAGCGCTATTCTCAGCACTCAAAGTGCTTTACATGGAAGATGGGAATCTCCTCAACCACCACCAATGTGCAGCATCCACCTGGAAGCCATAGTGCCAGAACACCCACCACATACAAGCTTATTGGTGGAGAGGACTGATGATAAAAAAACACAAATCAGTAAATTTGACTTATCAGTACTGATTTATCAATAATTACAGCTACTGCTGAAGCCAGACATGGAAGCAATTCCATTTTGATAAACAAAAAGCATTGATCTCTAAAACCCCACATACAAATCTTTATTGTTGAAATTAGGTGGCGTGTTAATTGGGATCCAATCAGTATGGTACGTCCGACTACGTCGAACGTGACCAAACTGAAAGGGAAGGTCTCGGTTACATATGTAACCCTCGTTCCCTGAAGGAGAGAACGGAGACATAGTCCCGTCACCACTATTGCTGGACCACCGCTGACTCCGGGCTCCGCTCGGCTCCTCAGCAGAAAAACAAATATGCGACGCACCTTCTGCTCATTATATGCTCACGTTGCGAGGCAGAACAGCTTATGCAATTATCGCATGCCAATGTGCATTGGCCCGTTTTATTACACTCGAAGTAGATTGGTCTCTCAAAGTGATCCCAATCAGTACTGTACGTCCGACTACGTCTCCGTTCCCTCCTTCAGGGAAGAGGGTTACATCCGTAACCGAGACTTTCCCTGAGAAGGGAAATGTTGATTCAGAATGTTGATTCAGAATGTTGATTCTATGGGAACGCTTCTGCATGATTGCGTATTAAAGGGGTCATATAATGGTACATGCACTTTTACAAGTTGATTGTACTGAAATGTGTGTTGGCAGTGCCTGTACACAGCCATCATATAATGACAAAAATCCATCCAGTGGTTTTGTTTTAATCTCCTTATATGTTTTCCCCTGCCTCAAATCGAGCCGTTCGAGCCTGTGACGTCACAAGTTCGCACGCCCCTCCCACGATTGTTGAATGACAGCCGCGTTTCAACACAGACCCGCCCTCGCTCGTGAGAGCTGTCAATCATAGTCTGCGCGGTCCGGCGCGGTCATTGTTGATATGCTGGAGCACTGTCTATGAGCAGAATGGCGTCTAAGCGATTGTGGTGTTCTGTTCTTGGGTGTAATAACGAACACAGCAGTCATTTTAATGTTCCTAAATCCGAACCGCTGAAGACGCAGTGGCTGAGTTTGTTTTCGAAGGGAATATTCCCCACGAGCAACGTCAATGCTCTCATGTTTGTGCGAATCATTTCACACAGCAGACTGCTTTATTAACGAGGAGGTATAAAGCTGGTTTTGCTAAGAAGCTGCTCCTGAAAGGATCGGTACCATCTATTCGTGTTCCTGCAGATGCCCCAGAAGAACTGAAGTGAGTGTAACGTTTTATTAAACTTTATATTAATATTTATATTAATCCTTGTAAATCGCTTGCACGCTTCACGATGAATGCGTCTAAGGTTTACACTCAGGGTACATTACATTATGTTTTCTATGTATGACGTTCTCAATATAATGCATAATCCCACGTTTATACTGAACAACGTGTTATGGTTATTGTGTTACAAACGGTGTACGCCAGAGCCGGCTCTGGTGTACGCATAGAACAGAGAGGCGGAGTCAGCAAAGCTCATGATCATTTAAAGTCATATACACTGAAACGGCGTGCTGAAAACAGAGCTGTTTTTTTACCAGGTAAAATAAGTGTTTTCTTACAATACTAATGAGAATTTTTAATTAAAGTATATTACAAACTTTTAATTTAGACCCTAAATAATCATATTAGCTTGTACAAAAATGGCATTATATGACCGCTTTAAGCAATGTGAAATCACTCATTGGCGAAACGTTGGTGAAACGTCTCATTGACGAAACGTCATCAAGCTTAGAACAAAAACACTTGATGTTGGCATGTACTTTAAATCCAGGCTGTACAACCTAATAAATGTGTACCGAGAAGGCCCAGCCTGCCGCATCACAAACCTCTTTAAGGGAAACCCCTGACAACAAAGCCTACTTGTAGAATGGGCTGTTATGACTAGAAGTGAAAAAAGGCCATGCGCTTAAAAAGCCATAGAAATAGCCTTAACAATCCATTTGCTTATCATTTGCTTAGACATTGAGGAACCACATCTGGGTGAGACAAAGCATACCATCAACTGGTCAGTTTTATTCCAATGGGCAGAGCGTTGGACGTAACAATTAAGTGCCCTAACTGGGCAAAGCATGTTAAGCTTCTCTTAAGCTTAAGTTTATCTTGGTATGCTGTTTGGAAAGGAGGGGGGCAAAAGGCCTGCAGACAATAGAGTATGTTACATTGGTAATGGTGCACATAAATCGGTCTAGGGTGAAGAAAAGCTTTCATCATGCCGGGAGCAAACTCTGGGCAGGAGGTGACAGACAGGGCCTTGAGAGTCAGGAATTTCTCTAAAACTGACCGAATAGGCTCAAAGAGTGCCATGGATACTCAACAATGGCCAAATACCAGGCCGAAACTCTTGCAGGACTTGCAGGCCTCGGCCGGATAGCACCACATAGGAAACAAGATACCAATGATTCACTGCCCAAAAGTGTGTGGTAAGCAGCAATGGCCACCATGTAAACCTTTAGAGTGGAGAGGGTTAAACCAACGATCACCAACAGAAGGAAGTCCAGCACTGAACCAACTGGGCAGTTAATTGGGTCCAACTGGTGTTCTCTGCACCATAAAGCGAATGGTCTCCACTTACCGTTTCCTCATTGAGGGAGCTCTAGAGTTCAGAATGCTCTCAACATACTCGGGTGAGAGACCAGGGTTCAAGAGTTGGTCCTCCTCAGGGACCAAACTCACAGTTTCCATATTTCCGGCCGGAGGTGATAGATTGTGCCCCCTGCCTGGGACAGAAGATCCGTCCTGATGGGAATCTCCCACAGAGAGACATTCAGGAGAGACATCAGGTCCAAGAACCATACTTGGATCAGCCAGAAAGAGGCCAGCCGGGGAAAGCATCCCTCTTAGTTGCCATGGAACGGCAGAGAGCACGGGTTTCCTTGGTAGCACAGAGACAAATCTGTGGCCCAGTGTAACTCTTTCACAGCGTCCAGGCCCACTCCCTCACCTTCATCCAGGTCCCTTAGCAGGTTGGACTGGTATGCCTGCAGTATTGCCATTGTGTGCAGACGATGTAGACTCAGGGGAGAGATCCCATACCCTTGTTTATTCAACATCATGATAGATGAATAGTTAGACACTAAAAGGCAAAAGACACAGGCAGAAAACAGTTTACTCCTGGATTTCTCACATCAGTGTGGAGATTCGGAATGAACGGCAGGCACCGACGTGGCCCCAGGCCGTCCAGTCAATATTTAACTTGGCCACGGCTCGAGTCATAAGCAGAAGAGAGAGTTGGCAAATCCTCAAACTTCCCTGCCTCGGAGCAGGATAAAGTCAACATTGGGCCCTCACTCGGATCGGAAGAAACTGCAGAGCGTGCTTCTGGATCTGGAATGAAAGCGCTGGAACCAGCTGATGATAGCTGAGAAAGGGACGGGCCCGTCTCAAGCTTCTCCACTAATTCCATTTGCAACCCCTATGACCTGAACCATGACAGGAACTTGCCTGGACAGTCTCCTCGAAGAGGCCCAGGTGGGAGACCTTTACGGCAGACGTTTGCAGGGAACAGTCAGCTCCCTCAAGAGCTAACTGTGCATGCTCCGCTCCTAAGTACTCATGCGTGTCCCCACCTGTAATATGTAACGCGAGCAGGGAGACACAGTCTAAACTGCTGCTTATTCACCATACTAATTTCCTAAAGGACAAACAACATAATATAGACAGACAGATTCACACAGAGTGCTTGCTGAAGGCACAGAAGGTGACATGGTTTGGTCCAGGTATCCTTTACAGTTCCTGTGGTACACTGTCATGTGTCAGGGGATGACGTTTTCGCCAATGAGTTTGGAGTAATTTCACACATGATTCAGACACTATTACACAGAAGCGTTCACATAGCGCCAACATTCTGACGCAGCGTTGAGTTTCCTCAAAAGGGAAATAGTAATATTGTGTAATATTATGCTCCTGTTCACAAGATGTAATATAAATCTATGGTGTCCCCAGAATGTGTCTGCGAAATGTCAGCTCAAAATACCCCCCAGATCACTTTTTTATAGCTTGTCAAATATGCCCCTTTGTGGGTGTTGGCAAAAACACACCGTTTTTGTGTGTGTCCCTTTAAATGCAAATGAGCTGCTGCTTCCCAGCCCCGTTCAGAAGAGGGCCGATCCTTCACACAAGCTTCGGATACTCCGGCAATAACAAAACACGTGAATCTCAGTCAAATTTCAGAAATAATGGAGAGACTCAGGAAGAGGTTGCAACTTTTATATTGCACCTCTGGTTACACTGTTGTCGCTTGCGAAAGCTAAATGGCGGTGCCGTGGGTGGAAACGTGGAGATTAAGGGGCGGTAATAATATGATAAGATCCCCTTCCTACATCAGAAGGGGAGCGAAATTTGATCTGCTTATTTTTTTTACATGCTTTCAGAGAAAGGCTTACCAAAACAAAGTTACTAGGTTGTCACTTTTCATGTTTTCTGGGTTGGTAGATGCACTGGTGCCCCGATTATACCACTTAAACACAGAAAAAGTCAGATTTTCATGGTATGTCCCTTTTAAAATAACAAATAATATATTTTTATATATTTTAAAATGTAATTTATTGCTGTGATGGTAAAGCTGAATTTTCATTTGCTGATGTTTTGCTTAAGAAACATTTTTTATTATCAATGTTGAAAACAGTTGTGCCGCTTGATATTTTTGTAAAAATTGTGATATATTTTTTTTCAGGATAGATACTTTTATGAACAGAAATTTCAAAAGAACAGCATTTGTTTGAAATAGAAATCTTGACACTTTTGGTCAGTTAATTGTGTCTTTGCTAAATAAAAGTATTAATTTCTTGCTGACCCCAAAATTTTGAATGATGAGGAAGATATTTGGTCTTGCTGATATTTGGCAACTGGACAAAACAACAACATTCATCCTTCTCACCCCTTCAAAAAAAAACTATTGTGACTTCAGTTTCATGATCTTAAGTTTAGTTTGCATTGATTTGAGCTGTGAGGTATCATTGACAATCTTTTGATGGCGAAGGTAAATTTTCTCTATAGCCTGAAGCAGAGCAGCTGAAGACAGGACTTATGTTCATTGGGATAATGATGAAAGCAAACATTACCGTGCTGTCTTTCTCACACGTACACGCATAAACACACTGACAGAAACAATCTGGAACAGCAAACATTTAATAAGTTCCTAAGGGATTCAGCTTTGAGAATCTTCACAAAATAAGACTAGTTTAGTGTATTGAAATCTCTTTTTGCTGCTCTCCTTGCAGCTGAAAACAAGCCAAGTACCCACCCTAGAGGGTACACATTCCTTTCCACAGCTGCAGAGATGAAATATTGGTTTTATATATAGAATAATTTGGTTCATCTAGTAATGACATGAGATATTTATTATTACCATTTATGAGGGCTTAAGGGAGATAAACACATACATAATCGCATACTGCCATACTATTCTTACTATGTAGTATGCACTGTATATTGTGTGCACTGTACAAATTGTAAGTATAGAATACATGGATGACCTACTAAATTAGCTAAAATATGCAGTATACAACAAATATGGAATACTGTACATTTTCTAGTGTGACAAATGCACCAGAAGTAATATCAGCTGTGATTTTGTAATCTTTTTTTTTTTACTCATCATTGGATTTCCAAGCTGATAACTTGACACCACTCGCTGAAATAAGCAATCAAGGTAATGAGATCATGTGACCATAATGTAGCAAATAGGTCAATGACAATGTCCGGATCTATTAAATTATTCAAAAATGTAATTCATGCATACAAAGACTTGAATACACCTTGTCTATGATGAGCATGTTTTTAATTTCTACATTAAAATTAAGTTTGATATGTTTTGGTGGGCATAAAATGTAACAGTGACACAACTGGCCTGATAACATAATAAAAAATAATAATTAAAAGAAACCCTAAGTATTTTAGATCTTTTATACCAGTCCATATTTATAATCTTTCATTATTAATTCATCAGTAAAGCTGGAAATTACATCAAAGTCTGTCAAGTTCAAAAATTCTCTTAAAATATATTTTAAAAGTGTACCTTTTAATGACAAGGCAATTCGTTCAGGTTGTAAAATGTCATGTGGTGTAACTCCCTAAAAACATAGGAAACTGATAAATGTTCAAAAGAACAGCATTTATTTTAAATAGAAATATTTTGTAACGTTTAAAATGTCTTTACTGTCACTTTTGATCAATTAAAATGCATTCTTGCTGAATAAAAGTATTAATTTCTTTTTTAAAAAGTCTCACTAAACTTATTAATCTTTTGAAGGGAAGTGTATATTTAAACATTTATAAGGTGTGTAAACTCTAATGTATTTAAGGTTTGAGGGTAAAATGTTATTGCTGTTTACACCACGTGACTTTTTAAGTTTCATTAAATTAAACATTTTCTTTAAAATGTTTTTCAAAATTAACATGAATATAAAATATAATTCTAAGAACTTTGCATGTTTTTAACTAGAATCTTATTAGTCATTGACCTGTAGGTTTATCATATCCATAATTCATATTAAAATCCAATACTGTACAGCAGGAAAGGGCAACTTAGGTCCTGAAGGGCCACTGTCCGGCAACCCTGATAAAAACTCACCTGCCTGTAGCTTTATGTCAATCTGTGTATGCAATAATCAGTGCACATATTCCATTCCACACAAAGGCAGTGTTTGTGTGCAAGTATTTATAGGCCTTTTTAGAAATGAACTGCATCGATAAAGTGCATGTACCTCTCTTCTCTGCTGTATTTCCTGAAAGGCAGGGACACTGTCCTGGACACTTCACAGAAATCTGCTTCCCAGAGATGCAAGCTTGATATTCTAGTTTACACTACAACACACACAAACACAGACACGCACATAAAGCTTAGATTAGATAAGTACATTGTTGATCGAGGATTAATCTCTTGGTTGAATACCTCCGTGACACAGCATTATTAAAAGCAATTCAGACAGTATACACATACAGAAACACACACACACACACCGTGGCAGTTCTCACAAACAGGCAGCGTGTGTGTTACCTTGGTGGAGTAAATGTGCCCATCTGTTCCACAAACAGGTGCAGGGTGCACAACTGGACATCTTTTGCATTTCAGCAGTGGTGAGTTCAAATTCATGTCCTTTAAACTGCAGACAGAAAGAGAGATTGCTCTTCTAATACAAACAATGAAGAAGCCAAACAATATTGCAGAAATGCAGCCTTTTTTCATCTGTCTTATTCCTACTATCATCTACTGCACTGGTTTGCTTACCTAGTTTAACATGGCAAATCCAGTAGCGATCCAATACAGTACAAAAAAGTAAACAAAAAATTACCTAAAATCAGTTGAAATGTATTTGCATAGAACCAATCCAACATTATATGACAGAGTGAATTGGAAAACTGACAATTTTGCTTCTAACAAATTCTCTTTGATGGTTTCAAATAAACACACTATGGTCATTCTGGTCAACACAAATCATATTTATTCTCACTTTAAGTGAATATTTTCATAATTTATTGTCCCTAGTATAGTTTTGTTCATGGGTTTTGAGGATGAGGTGTTAAGAACCTCTACATGTTGGAATCTGCCTAAATGAATAAGAAGGAATCGTTGGGTTGACAGCAAACTGATTTTTAAATTTGAAATTCGATTCCAGAGCCATATATGCCAAATCAGAATGATTCAATCTTTACATAATTTGATTTAATCAACAACAATTTTTAAATCAGTACTTTATTAAAATGCATTTATAGGATTCTTTAATTTGTCTAACTTCTACCAAGTAACAAATTAATTTGCGTCTAATAGTTTTGTTGGCCGGGTACACACTGCACGATTTTAGGCCCGATTTTCACTCGCTGACAGTTTTGTAGAAATCGCAGTCAAATGCCGGAAATGAGAGGCAAATTGGTGCTCATTCATGTTAGTGACAATCACGTTGTGTGCATTATCAAAGACGCGATCTGACAGAAGTGCCGATGCATCATTGATACCCATGAGATATTTAGCATGCTAAATATTTGGACCATGTTGTGGACCACTGCTCTAACGTTGCCTTTGACAAGATATATGAATGATTCTCTTTTTACAAGTTTGATCATTTTTTTTTAAATTGTTTAGCTCTACACAATTAAATGATAAGATGCATTTTATTATGTGAGATTTGTTTTTCCCACCTGCCCATAACCCTATATAACATACCTGTGAACCCTTTTTGGGTTGCGACCCACCAGTTGAGAATCCAATGTTGTTTTTTCCCATACCTCTGTAATGTATTTTTTTTTCTCTTTCTGTTGATTGATACTTCTTTTCAATATTCCTCTTTGTCTATGTTTCATTGGGCCATTTAAAAAAACAACATTTGTTTTATGCTATCACCCCCAAATCACTAAATGATTAGTTTCATAACAACAATCACTGTTTGTAAAAATCCAGGTCAGTCTGTGCCATATTTTCACCTCGGTCACACACACACACACACACAGACACACACACACACACACACACACACTCTCACTTACTCACTTACTCTCGCTCTCTCTCAGAACAACTAATTCCCAGACTTTGGCAGGCAAGTTTGCCCAGTTAGTTCCAGGATAGGTTGACTGGGTAAGAACATAGGACAGCCCTTGTTTCCTCTCAAAAGCTTTTTTGACATACTTAACATCAAATGTGCAGGAAAATGTACCATGTAAAATCATTATAAAAATATATATATATATTCCAAAATGCTACCGCAATGTTAACTTACTGACATATTCCATAACAAAATCAGTTGCAGTTGTGACCTAAAATATTAGCACATTTCTTTTTCTAAATAAAACATCCTTTGTTATCCACATATGTATTTGTTTAGTTTGCAGTGGACCTGGCTTGGAAAAAATATGGAATTGATACAAACTGAAAGCTGGACCATATTATTGGCACCATTGATTTAATATTTGGTGGAACAGCTATTAAACAGTTCCAAAGCCTCTAATGACATTCAGTGCGTTTCTTAAAAACTGCTGTTTTCAGATTTCTCCAATGGTATTCAGTAGAAATTAATTCTGCTTTCCAATTTAGGACCCTATTTTAACACGTTAACACATGGTCTAAAGCACAGGGCGCAAGTGCAGTTAGGGCGTGTACGAATCCACTTTTGCTAGTTTAACAACAGGAGAAAAATGTTCGGCGCGCCAGTCACATGGTCTAAAAGGCTTATCCCTATTCTCTTAATGAGTAATGGGTGTGTTTTGGGCTGTACGTGCAATAAACCAGTCAGAGTCTCATCTCCCATTCCCTTTGAATGCCAGCTGTGCTCGTGCCATGGCGGATTCAATATTTACATGACGCAATTTGATAGTGGAAAGACCGAACACGTCTCCAGAGCGCAAACGGATCTGCTCGTGCGCGAGGTAAAAGTGCGCAAGCAGATCATCTACGAGACAAGCCGGATTCCACCATATCTTTATGTACACAATAATAATCTTTTACATTGTAATCCTTTTATTTTAAATATGTGGAATGTTTGAGTGCTTCTGTGCGTCCCTGTGTGTTTAATAAGCAGAGTGTACGCATGTTGTGGACCCGCCTATAGGGGCGCATTACTAACATGCTCTTTAAATAACAAAAAAAAATACTTTAGACCAGGTTTCAGTTGGTCAATGGCGCAGTCTATTTCAATTGCCTCAAAATAGCAACGCGCATATCAGACCAGCACGCCCATGGGCGCGCAAATGGGCGCAAATGCATTTGCTATTTAAACAACGTGGCGCAGGACGTGAAAATGATGACTGCTCTGCTTGCAAAAAAACACTTTCGTCGCGCTTGGCGCTGCATTGCGCCGGGTGTAAGATAGGGCCCTCAGTGTTTTGTTTTCAACCCTTCCTGGGTGTTTGGTGAACTGTTGATCTTTGACTGAGACGCAGCTTTCTAATGCTCCAAAATGTGTATGTAATTAAAGATGTCATACACAGATCCAAGCATGGCAGCAAGTGTGCCAATCTTTTTGTCCACGCCTGTACACTGTTTTTACTACTGTTTCGGTAATGAGCTATAACTGTGAGTCAGACGTTTACCTCATCCTGCGTTGACTAACACAGGTGGGTGTTTGGTAATCTTCTGCCACACACACTTTATGGCGGCCACATTTTATCTTGAGGCACGGATCTTTGGCAGGGTCCAGAGCTGAAACACATGCAAAAATAAACATATATATATATGTATATGTATACAAACAGATAAACATATTTGTCATATTTAGCTATATGCTTTGCTAAGAATGAATTAACTAAGAATAAATTGTGCACACTGATGCACACGCTGTTTGCGTTATTTCAGCACCTGAAATACTATAAATGAATTGTGTTTTGTGAACATGGCAAAATCTATAATAAGCCTAATCTACATATAAAGGATGTACTAAAAACAATTACATGACTTAAAGGGATAGTTCACCCAAAAATTTTATTTATGTCATAATTTACTCACCCTCAAGTTGTTCTAAACCAGTATGAATTTTTTTTCTTTCTGCTGAACATAAAATAAGTATTTTGAATAATGTCGGTAACCAAACAGTTGATGGGCCCCATTGACTTCTATAGTATGAAAGAAATACTATAGAAGTCAATGGGGTCCATCAACTGGTTACTGGCATTCTTCAAAATATCTTCTTTTGTGTTCAGCAGAAGTAAGAAATTGAAAAGTCTGTCATCATTTATTCACCCTCATGGTGTTCCAATCCAAACCTATAAAAACTTAAGTTCATCTTTGAAACACAACGGAAGATATTTTTACTGAAATTTGAGATTTCTGTCCCATCATTAAAAGTCCTTAGCATCTAAACTTTGACGCTTCAAAATGTTGATAAATACATCGCAAAAGTAATGCATATGAATCACAGTTTAATCCAAGTCTTCTGAAAATGAATAATCGCTTTTGATAAAGCAGATTTCATTTATATTCACAAATTAAACACTGATCAACACACATACATAGAACACATCAAATATGGTAAATGAAAGCTCAAACATGCTTGCTTGAGGTACAAGAAACAATGAGGTTTGTGCTTGCGTGAGATTTCAGCTTCCACCAAAACAAATGAGGTATAAACCCATGACAACAAATCCACTGTGTCATCGCATTCATGATCAGACATACCACTGTATAATGCACATATATTTCATTTTAAGAAGACGTGATTGAATATGTGCGCATAAATGGTGCATGTTCACGTTTGGACATACTCGGTCTGGTCTGGATATAAACTGTAATCCATGCTGAGTTCACTCATCTGTGCTGTAAACAGTGTGTTAATTCATCGCGGTGTTCAGCGCAGAACACTCTCTCGTACTCGTTCTCTGTGTACATCTAAAATGCTTTTAACAGACATATTTTCCCTATGTGTTGGTACAGTAGGTAGCCAAATGCACATGAGGGAATGCAAAGAACAAACTCTTAAGACCATGTCTCTGAAAGACGACAGCGCTGAGTTGAACAGACGACAGAGATGAATGAACAGACCTGAAACAGCCTTTTGTGACATTTGAATTCTAACAAGTTTCTTCTTGTTAATAATGCACACCAAGCCGCTTAATAAAGATACGAGCCGCTCTGAGACGCAGAAAAGTAGTCGCATGTACGCTATACTATAAAACATTAGGAAATTGCGATTTCTATTTGATGGTGGTATATCATGCAGCCCTAGACTAACTGTTTTTGTGTGTGTGTGTGTGTCATACACTGAAACGCAAATTTAGCTGCAGCCAAGTGACCACTATTTTCCCACTCTGCGACCCACAGTTTGAAAACCCTCAACAGTAGGGGTCAATTCTCAACTCTACAGTATGTCAATGCCTTTACAATTTATTTTTGATGCTTGAAAATTTTTTCAACAGATGGACCAAAATCTCTCTGGTTTAATTAAAAATGTCTTAATTTGTTTTTCGAAGATTAACTTTAGAATGACACGAGGATGAGCAATTTTCTTTTTTGAGTGAGCTAGACTTTAAGGGTGAACTAGACTTTAAGCGCTACATTAGCACCTGGTTAAGCTGGATTGGTGGTGGTTAGTAAACAATGCGCAGGTTTTTGCACTGAATTAAAGCATGCAAAAGTGACGTAACTCTTTAGTGGATTTGCCCACTGAACAGCAGATGCCCTTAACAACTTAACTAAAACCACTTAACTCCAAAAATCATTAAAATCAGATGTTCCTAACAAAAATGTATCTCAGGTGCAGCATTAAAACAAAAATACATGAAAGAAACACACAGTTATAGAGGCTAAGTATGATCTGTCTGATTTCAATGTGTGTGTAAATAAGGATTCTATTTCTATTATAGCCTTAAAATGGGGCTGAAGCTAATGCTCTGAGATGAAAAGAAAGAAAGAGAGAGAGAGAGGGCGAGAAGGAAGGAAGAGTAGAAAAGGAGAGAGAGAAAGAAAAAAAGACTACTAATTCCATTAAGTGCCTTTATAGTCCTTAGAGGCTTGTGCACATGCACAGAGGAAGAAAGACAATATCTCACAAACATTCTCATCCTTTACCTGCCCCTTGTCAAAGCACAAACACACACACACACACACACACACACACACACAACCACACTTCGAACGCTCTCTGACCTCACATGGTAAGAGCCTTAGTCAAATCCTGCACAGGCTTTAGGGCTTATCCAATCCCAATCTCCTCAGCACACTCGGAGTCCATTGTCAGTGGGTGTGTGTGTGTGAGGTTGTGTGCATGTGACAAAATTTGTGATTGATTTGAGCATCATCATGTCTGAGTATGATCAGAATCCATTTTAAATTGCTCTACTTGCTCTTTTTGACTCACTCAATGCTCTATCAATAGTCATTTGCATAAATATCAAACTCGTGATGAATATTCAAGGGGCTTCTAATGACTTTCGAATATGCTTAATCTCGTAAGATTTACTGCACACTGAGAGCTTGATGTGATAGAGAGTCTTAAAAAGCAGTTTTCTCATTTTCTCAGACGGATGTAGCGTGATGATATGGGTATTAGGCCACAGCATGTGACTGTGAATTCACACAACATATATGCCTGATTAACATCCACTCAACATATGGCTCAAAGGAGAAGAGATACAGATCTTTCCATTTCCAATGACCTCAATAAAATGACGAGCTTACAACATAAAAAAATGTTAATCATTAAGGCAATTCTTTTTGCCATTTCTACTAATAATAAAACAGTAAAAAAAAAAAGCTGTGATGTTGAGATTTCATGGCTTATTATGTTCCCTTTCGAGGGAACTCGCGATGCGTCGATGACGCTTTGGGAACGCCCCCAGTGTGAATGCGTCTGAAGCATCTATGTCAACTTGTCCAATTGAAAGAAGGAACGTCATGGGCGGGTGACGTCATGACCAGGAAAAGATAAAAGCGCATCCGGTGCAACCGGCATTAGCTTCTGTTGCCTCAGCAAGCGATCTGTGTCAAACTGTCTGTTATATTTACTGTTGTCTGTCACGTGTATATATATCTAAACACTATAGCGAAACAAGTTTACAAACTCTGTGCTTCTCCCTGCCTGCGTTATTTAACGGGTGGGTATACACTACACAAGCTTTGTGTTATGTGTTTGGGAGTGGAGCACGCGGTATCAGCCTTCGAGGGGGCTGATTGCCAACATTGTGAGAAGCTTCCGCTTCACATGCTCCACTCCCGCCTGTCACTTTTTGAGGAAAGTGAGCAGGCTCGCGTTCCTCAGGGTACAGGACCCACTGGTGCCGAGGCAGCACGGAGAATGCATTCCTGGGGATCGCAAAAGGAGGGGTTGGAGACGGGTCCGAGGGCCTTATCTCCTTTCTTTCCAGGGGGATCCAGTGCTCTCTCTCCGGTGTCGGAAGCCCGCGCTGGGGCTTCTTCCGCCCGGGCAGAGAGCCCAATGCTTCAGTGCTCTAGCTCCGAGGAGGTAGATGTGCTAAGCATTGGAAGTGACACAATCACGGGGGAAGAGGATTTGCCACCTCTTTCACCAGCGTAAGAGCAGTTGGTGGAGGTGATTACTCGGGCTGTGGATAAATTACATATTAAATGGCCAGCCGAGAAAAGGGTCGTCGTGAGGTTCCAGGAGGCCAAAAAACAGTCAGAGGCGTTTAAAAAAATTCTCCCTCGCCGTGTCCAAAAATTTCTCCCTTGCCGTGATACGTCCCTAAGGTGCCGACCAATATTCCAAAGCCTATTGTGCAGCAGGCTTTCTGTCCTCCTCCGTTTACTAGTTTGGACCAGGAAAAGCTGAACCTCTTGTGTGTAGTTCGAGCACTGATCAATTATTTGTCTCCTTTGGATCACCCAAGAAAGGTCTTCCTGCCTCTAAGCAGACAGTTAGCAAGTGGATAGTTGAAGCTATTTCTCTTGCTTATGAGTCCTCTGACCAGCCGTGCCCTTTGATGGTCAGAGCTCATTCCACTAGGAGTATGGCGGCCTCTAAAGCCTTATTATCTGGGGTTTCTCTCCAAGACCTTTGCGATACGGCGGGTTGGTCCTCACCGCTCACATTCGTGAGGTTTTATAGCCTGGACCTGGACGTTGCCCCAGGGTCTCAGGTGCTTAGTGCTTAGTGTAGTTCTGACAACAGGCTGACACTCAGGCATTTGTAAGTTTGGCGATTTGGGTATTCTCGTTCCCAAAGCGTCATCGACACATCGCGAGTTCCCTCGAAAGGGAACGTCTCAGGTTACGACTGTAATCCTAGTTCCCTGAGAAAGGGAACGAGACAATGCGTCGCTCTGCCATGCTTCCTGCATCCCTGTGATCGACTTGCTTCGGCAATTTTCGTAGCTAATGCCGGTTGCACCGGATGTGCTTTTATCGCTTCCTGCTCATGACGTCACCCGCCCGTGACGTTCATTCTTTCCATTGGACTAGTTGACATAGATGCTTCAGACGCATACACGCTGGGGGCGTTCCCAAAGCGTCATCTACGCATCGTCTCGTTCCCTTTCTCAGAGAACTAGGGTTACAGTCGTAACCTGAGACGTTCTTACTGCCTATAAGCACAAATCCCATACATAAAGTATCCCTATACCACAGGACAGTTGAATCTTTTATATAGATTATTTGACAGACGTTTATGTTATTTCTGAAACGAAAGTTTAATTATTAAAATGATTTAATTACAGAGCCGTCTACCTTAGCAAAAAAATGTTTTACTTTTTTTTGGAAAAGAATATACCTATGGAAAGCATGTTAATTTCAGAATTCACATATGCCACTGTTAAAAAATTCTGGGTCTGTAAGATTTTTAAAAAATAATTTGGAAAGAAGTCTCTCATGCTTACAAGGGCAGGGCTGCGTGTATTTGATCAAAAATTCGGTCAAAATGGTAATATTGTGAATTAATATTACAATTTTAAATAACTTGACTATTTTAATATATTTGAATGTACAATGTTGTAATTTATTCCAGTAATGGAAAAGCCGAATTTTCAGCAGCCATTATGATTTTAATACTGTACAATCTTTTCATTCTATCTCCTAACCATAGACTGTAAAAAAATATGGACAAAGCGTCTGTGACGTCACCCATAGACTTTCTGAAGAACGGTTTTGAGGCTGTTTATGGGGGGTATGGGCGGTGCCAACTTGGAAAATCTTACGATATTTCAAATACAAATGTTCAGAAAGGATACAGAGGTGGTATGATGTGTTGTGTCAGATCATGGCCGAGACGTCAAATTTCAGGAATTCCACTCGGCGCAGCCCGTTATCAGCTGTCAATCACGCGCTTATTTGTCATACATTTTATATCTAAATACGATCTAAACTACCGAGTTAGAAAAAAATTCACCCCCCTCACAGTTGTCAGGCACTCGGGACCTATCCAAAAATACAATAAAAGTCCATGGGACCAACATGTAAACATATAAATTTATGCTGTGAAAACGGACATTTTAACATGCGGTCTATGGATATTTCCTCCCTTTTGGGACCTCCCTCTAGCGGATTTTCGATGTATTTCAGTTTTTCGCACTTCCGGGTAGGCTTCATTTTTCAGATTAGAATGTTGCCGCTTGCTCCTAACCCTAAAACTTACAGAAAGGATTTACCGTTTTAATATTTTCAAAAAAGCATTTGGTACACATAGTTATGAGCTGTTTTCCTCATGTGGGGACCGAAATTCCCCCACAATGTCAATTGTTTTTTAGGTTTTACTATCGAAGGGAATACCACACTCACACACACACACAAAGAAACTTGTTACTCCAATAACTGCTTAGAAATAGCGTGGGTTTGGTTGACTTAATCAGTGATGTTAGAAAGAAGTTGTGCACACAAGACCAAAAACTTTTGCGATAAACAAAGTGCAATAACTGACTTTGCATTTTTTTAATTTATTAACAATGAACACTCACTAATCCTTCACTGTTTTCAACCAAAAACTCACGCCATTGGTTAAGCAGTTGTTGCCGAGTCTGGCTGGTCAGGAGAAAGAATTTTACTAAAACAATAAAAAATGACACACTTTAGCTTTAGTTTTAGTTTTAGTTTAGTTTTCTTTGATTTTAACTCTGAACGTATGAAAAACACAATGATGTTGCTCTTTTTGGTTGACAGTCCTACCTTGATCGAATGGTTTTCCTGGGCTCCATGTTCCTGGTTCCTAAAACAGAAGTTGATCAACAGAATTAATCAACAGTCTGCATTTGTTTTCTTTTCTGAAATTCTATATGTCATTGTACATAAAGTAATCTTTTCTCTTTGAACTATGCAAGTACATATTTTTACATTGCCTTGCTTGTAGTTACACATTCAGCTCAACATGTATTTACAAGCAGTTACATTCAATGTACGTTGCACATATTATCATGCAACTACAGCACATAACGTAAACTTGGAAGGATTTCCTTGCAGACAAACAGGCAGATTAGCAAGACTCTGTTTCAATGGAAAAACAAAGGCACAATCATACAAACCTCCACCTCCTGATTGTAGAGGAAGCATTGTGGAGAAAACAAATAAACATTAGACAGAACATTAAACAAAGATCACTTCAACAAAACAACACAAAATGGATGCCATAAACAACAGAATAAGCCATAAACACAGAAATAATAATGAAATGCATATGTATGACTTGGCATTGTGTCTGTTTATACTGGACTGTTTGTTGCCTGTCACATTCAGTAATTGGTCTGCACTTGTTTATGCTTAATTAAGTTAATATGTCAGTTTCCATCAAAGGTACACTGAAGACTGATAGCACCAAATGGTTACACACACACACACACACACACACACACACACACACACACACACACAAAGAAATGGATATGACATGGCAACTGTCTGGTCCTTTTGCAATTAAACATTTTTGATGACTGCCATATCTCTCTCTCCTTCCTCTAAGTGTGTGTTTGCGTGTGTGGCATGCAAATGCATCTTGGGATAAACAACACCACATGAAATCCATTACAGCGTCTCCGTTGGTCATTCATAATATCCTTTCCCTTCTTTCCCGCTCACAAAGAACTTTGTATCTCTCAGCCTCACTGTGTGTAAACACTTTCATTGTTCTTTTTCCTCTTGTTTGTGCCTCTATTTCAGAAGCTAAATACAGTTGCCACCCAAGCTACACCTAGATCTCTCTTGATTTTGTGCTGTTGTTTTTCTGTCTGTCTTTCGTTTCGTACAGATATTTATATATTCTTCTAAGACCTACTGTACATAGAGAATGTGAGGGAAACAGGATAGAAATAGAATAGCCTCCATTATGCTGCAAGCATCCTTTATATGAAAGTCATGTGATAGCATGACTGTGTGAAAGAACGGGTCAGCTGCAGTCCTCTTTTCTTGCTTATACTGCTGATGCTTTAAACACGAACATTCACATACTTTCACCAGAAAGGAAAGTGACGTAAAATTAAAAAATTTAAGAATGCACTCAAAAGTAACAATATATAGTTTCTTTTTCTTTTTCTTTTTTTTTTTTGCTTGTTCAATGTAGACATTGGAAATTATTCAAAATGTATTTAAAAAAATTGGCAAAATGGCATCTGTCCATGTTGTTTAGCTATATAATTTAGTACTAAATAAAAAGTATTATTTAATTTTGTATGGCAGCAAAAAAAGCATCAGAAAATCCCCAAAAATATATGTAGTAATATAGCAAGTAATATATTACTAAAATATTAGGTCATATTTCTGATACTGTGTTGAAGTAGAGTTTGATTCCTGCTCAGTTCTAATTAATACTTGCCTATATGAAATAAATTCAACTAAATGAGGCAATTACATGAATTCAACTCACCAAGAATTTAATTTACATTTTCTATATTTATTTAAAGGTATACTTAACGCTCAGTAGGAAACCGTATACTGACCTTCAAGTAAATATTTATTGGATATAATCCTGAATTGAACAGCATTTCAACTGTTTACATGTTAATGTTTACATTTTTCCTGGCCTGGGTAAGTGTTTCATTCCCTTTGGTGAATGTGTGTGTGTGCGTGTGCATGATGCATGCTCCATTAAGCCATCAAGCCTTTCTACAGCTCCAATATTGAGAGTAATCTGTGCTCCTCCATTGTCTGCTGCTTCACATCTCTCACGATCAAGAACAGGAACAGCCTCCAACCCATAGTAAACATCTGCTCTAAAATCACTGTAGTGGGTTTATGAAGTCTAGACGAAGTGCAGACCAGGAGAAGAGGCCCATTAAAGATGATAGCTCTGAGCTGTTACTAGAGATGCCCTTATTACACCACCAGACTACTTAGCTGCTAACAATTTGACTATTTAGGCAAGATTCAGATTGCAGATATTATTACTGTCTGCTGTTTATAGCGTGATAGTTATAACAGTTTATTAACTTTATTTAGATGATTGTGTATACTATGTTGTATATAATATATTTTGTTGAATATTTATGTTATTATTCCACTTACATTATTGTATACTTCCCATATCGCATTTCATTGTGCATAACAACAGTATATTTTGTAAGATATTTTATTTCTATAATTTATTCTCAGAATACTGAGGGTGCTATTTAATCCCAATACAACAAGGTTAACTGCATTCCATTACAGTTAAAAAAAATATATAAAAGTGGGCATTATTAATACTCTGATTTTAAAATAATAACTTTATGAAAAATTATAAGCTTAATTGTACTGAATGTACAATTTCGTACATCCACTTAGTACAACACTTGTATCATTGTTTTAATATTTTTTTGTAGTGCTTTAAAGTACAATACTTATTTTGATGTGTTGACAAACATATTACATATTAACATACTTGTACTTGATCATCAGTTTAACTGTGTGTTATTCAACATTCAAACATTAATATATTTTAAATGTCCTAAACTGCAACTTCATTATAATTACAAATGTGTAATTACACATATATTTAACTGCATGACATACAAGTCCATAGAAATGACATTAAAAGATAGTTTACCATATAAAGGCTTGTTAGTATATTCAGCAGTACACATTAACCCTATTTCAAATAAATATTAAATTAAATATAGCCTAAAGATGTGCTTAAATCCTAGTTAAGAGCATAAAAAGCATTCTAAAGTTCAGCTAATTCCATTTAATATAATTGCAATTAAGTGTCTGAAAACATTACATTCAGTTCCCAATTAAGTTTTTTTTAAAGTACATTATTTACTAAATAAATTCTCTTTTTAAAAGTGTAGTTCATCTCACAAGGAAAGAAATGTAATACTATCATGACTGAAATATATAAGCAGCACATTTTAAATAACAATTAGCAGTTGGTACTGGAAGATTTTAAAGTAACACTCCAATCTAATCTTATAATTCCCATTCAATCTTCTGTATTCACCTGTAACCTGTCTGTTTGCCTGATCTTCCCTGTGCCAAAACTAAATTGCTTTTCAGGGATTTATAAAGTCCCGTTATATTTTATTGTAAATGCATCTAAATCTAGTGAATAATTATAGTGTGCAATAATACATTTCATTTAAATATACTCGCTGTCACCACAGTTCCAATGCTTCAAACACACATACACAAACAGATTACCATAGTCTGAGCACAATAAATCATGTTTAGTTCCACTATAATCACTTTAAAGGCCTTTCTCCACACAGAGGGATTTCCTTGGGTATTATCAGAAGGCTTTCAAGCATATGTTAAATGAATAACTAATAAAGAAACAGCACAACAATATTAATCTGTTAATACTAAGAGACGTACAACGCATATTGAGGAGCAGGGCTGTGTGTGTGTGTGTGTCTGTGTGTGTGTGTGTCTGTGTGTGTGTGTGTGTGTGTGTGTGTGTGTGTGTGTGTGTGTGTGTGTGTGTGTGTGTGTGTGTGTGTGTGTGTGTGTGAGGGCGGCCAGCATGACAGCAAGGCGGCTGTTCTCTCATGCAGAAAGTGCCGGAAGCGTCTCACCCTTCTGACATCATTCATTCTTTATGACTCTCTGCCCCCCCTCCCCTCCCCCCCCCCCCCCACTCTCTGTCCAGTCTTTAACCACATACGCATTCACAAGGGAACCACAAACAGGCACATGCAACCATACAGAGTACAGACTGAGGCAGCAGAAGCTACATACAATCAGAACAGAATAAGTCCATGCCACTCTAACACCAGATGCTATTCGTGATATGAGCGATACAAGCGAACTCTTCAGGGGCTTTCAAGCTGACAGCAATTTACAGTGACAAAGCGGCCTGAAGTCATTAATGTTTAAAGAGAGTTGACGATTTCCGGCAAGATGAGTGACAGCGACTGTTGCCAATGCTTTATGCAAATGAGAACCGATTTGAGCGACTCCCATGGTGGCTGAAGACTGTGGTCACTGCTCAGTTGAAGCTAATTTGAAATTGTAGCTTCTATGTTTAGTCAGCTATTAATTAGAGTACTATTTTAGACTATAGTTAAGCTACTCATTTGAAAAAAGTTGTTAGCTAACCACAAGCTAACAAAAAGTATCTACTGTGGTTTTCAACCAGAGGGTCGGGATTCGGAACCCAGGAGGCCTTACCACACTTCCAAGGAGGCCACAAGTTGGTTTAAATATAGGCATATTAATAAATATATAACATATATAACAAGCATTAAAATAAACTAAAACAGCTAAAAACAAGATGTAAATTAAGTGCAAAAAGTCTATAATGAGTATACGTTTTTTAGTTATTTCAAGCACTAAAATATTTTATTGTGTAGAAATCATATAAAATTACTATAAAATATCCTGTAATCATGTTTTTATGATTTTTATCCATCTACAGGTCTCTATCTATCTACATATCTAGCATCTTTTGTTATAGTTTGTCACTGCAAAGCTACTATTTTAAAAATGACCCTCATGCTACAAAAAATGTAGCTAATATATTATTATACCTGCAATCAATGTCAAAGAGAGATTTAATCAGTGTGAACAGCTGCATAACACCGCCCACCATAAAATCTCATTGGTGCAAAATTACTCCACATAACTTTATATTAAACATCAAATATCTTCTGACTGGCTGTAATTGTGTCATGCCACACGACAGCTTTAGCTTGCAAAGCAAGCTAAGTTCAGTTAGATTCATGATTAGTATCAGCTGTGTTAGATTTTGTTGAGGGAGAATGAATGTACAGTTTTAACATCACTCAGACACAAGTTTGCCTGTGTTTGTGTGTCCACATTGATTGTCCTAAGGGGTATTTTCATAAACATGGCATTATTCCTCCTCTCTCTCTCCATTAGCTCAAGGCCTGGAGCAGACTGCCAACCTCCATTCCATTAAGAGGACAAAGAAAAGAGGGTGAATGAGAGAACAGAGTGATATGCACAGAGACAAAGCTGCAAGGATGAAAGGGAGAAATAAAGAGATACAGTTCAGAGTAGACAGAGTATGAATTAGTTATCTTCAATTAATCTATATTCTTTGACACGATCTCTCCATATGTTAGTACAGGAGTTTATGAAACCATAGTGGAATTCAGAGTTAGGAACACTACCGAATGGATGAACAATACACAGATGTCCAAAAACCAAACACGGTCATTTGACCTTAGTGTAATATCTGTATATTACATTTTCATTCTCTGTGATATTGTATTGTCATTTCGCAATAATATTGGTAATGTCTTTGTGGGGAAGATCTAATAGTGATTTCCCAGGGGGACATTTTTATTGCACCATTCAAAATTGATCAACAGTCCTGCAAATGAATAAATAGGAGTATTGCTTACTTTAAAGCAGTGGTTCTCAGCCTTTTTGACTCTCTATCCAACACAATACTCAAAGCACACCCACCCATTAACCAGGATTCATTTTTGTGATTTCAGACATTTCAGAAATTATATGTTTATCAATAAGAACAATATATTGAGATTATTATTATTATTATTAGATTATTGTAATATATTAATAAATATAACATCTCACCATTATGGTGTTTCAAACTTGTTTGAGGATATTTTTCCAATGGCACATAACAAAGTTTTTGGTAAATTTTAGTGCTTGATAGATGTGGTCACTATGAGTGTTGTATGGAAATGTGTAAAGATTCTTTGAAGATTTTATGTTCCACATATAAAAATATAGTTTTTAAGTAAACTATTCCTTTTTGTGTTTGAGGTCACAAGTTCAAATCCTGGTTTACTGGAAATGTTATTGATAAACTTTGTCAGTAGAGGTATATTAGTAACTGAGGATTTTATTTTGGTATTTCTAGCTAAGTTAACATGCAATCAAATAATCCGTTAGTGCTCGCCTCAATCGGTCTGACTGAGCTCGATCAGAATGAAATTGTAGATTGAAATCAGATTGGATGGGGTGGTGTAGACCTGAAATAATCTGATCAATAGGAATAAGCATGTAAACCAAAATTTTTCTCTATCTGATTTAAAAATACCTTGCATTTGCAGTGCCGCATGTGTACGTTTTACGTCTTACATCTTACAAATGTTTTTTTTTTACAACTTACAAACTGGCCAGTAGTTGAAAACGGAATATTTACTAAATATTGCTTTTAAAAAACGGATCTTCTGACATACAGTAGTATCAGCTTTCTTTTTAGATATATCAAAAATTTCAATTATACTCACGGTAGCTCTGGTGACATTATCGTGTTGGATTTATTTATACTTCTGAACGCGAAATACATGTTATGCACATGTAAATGAATATGTCAATCAGACTGCAAAGTTTAGGGTTAACATAATATTTATTTATAGGGTTAATATTTAGGGTTAATATAAGCAGAACTTTCAGAATCTGAAATCAGATTGGATACGTTCGGATTGACGAAAATTAGTGCAGGGAAATATATGAAACATGCCAATTTCTATCATCTTGAAGTGTTACACACTGCAGCGTTTCCTTTTTGTGAGATCTAGTCCTTCCTATCACTATGGTAGTTCCCAGATCTGTCCTTTATACCGAAGTCAAACCCATGATTGTAGATTGGCTGTGTTTCTCATTCAAGCCTCTCACAAAGTCATAAAATTCTCCATACTCTTTTCTTACCTCCTCTGGCAGCATTAGCCTGAAGTTGATAGAGCGTTAAAAATGTCACTAAAGCAAAGCTGACAGTGAAGTCAAGAGTGTGTGTGTGTGTGTGTGTGTGTGTGTGTATGCGCGCGAGAGAGACAAAAGATGTTTGACACTGCAGGGGGATCACTGATGGCCATTTTCAGCCTGTCAATCTCACAAAGCCACACACATACACACACTTCACCAAACAAAAGCTTGACAGCCTGTGCTTCCAGTAGGCCTACATGTGCAGTGTCTCTCAAAGCTTAAACGTGATTGGGGGTCTGTGATTTTAGGGCTCAGAGTCTTTCAGTAATTGCTTTGCTGTAAGGGTCAGTTGATTATGGGAAAAAAATCTTGTGGAAGCCGTGTTTGATGAACAACTAATCTGCATAAATCACTTTCTCTTTACTGATGGCCTGAAGTGTCACATGGGGAGTCTATGCAATCTTTGATGTGCCTTAGCTGTGAAGCTGGAAAGAAAAGAAGCAAGAGAGGGCGATTGAGAGTGAGTTTTCAGTATGGGTACAGAGTGGAAGTATGCATGGACTGGGGAATTACGTTTTATCCAGCATATGTGGCTTTTTGTGTCACAGAATAAGAAATGTGAATTAAATTGACTTGTCAGTATAATACAAAATTCTCCGTAAACTTGTCAAGAGTTACATGAATAAAAAGTTTAATATTGAGCAATGCTGCAGATTTGTTAAGGGTTTGCAAGTGCCCAGCATGCCATTGCAGCATGAATTAGTGGTTGGTGTTATAGGATTATTGTTTAAATGTTTCTTGACTTTATGCTGTTGTTCTTTGTCTTAAGTTTTTTTTTTTTTTTTTTTACTGTGTGGTGATGTCAATAACTCATCTTTTTCTTAATGAGGTTTGCTGATTGTCATCCAGCTTTTTTTGTTATAATTGTTGAGGTCCATGTTATCCATTTAAAACTATTGAACATACAGTAATATCTTTGCTGTGCAAAAGGTTGTCTTCTTCAGAGACAAATATTCATTATAATTTGTTGAACAATAACTATATTTATTGGCTGAATTAAACAAGGGGCATTTATTGCACAATAAGATTTTATCATGGCAATCTCAGTTATTAAAATGCATCATGTTTCCTTCATTGTTTTCATTTTCTTAATGATTGTTTTGTTAAAGTGTGTCTGTGTGGCCTTGAAGTTCTTGATATTGAGATACTTACGCACTTAATTTCATCGGTGTTATTGATTCTGCTAGTTTAAAAGTGTTTGTTTTACTGGTGTTCCCATTAAGTAGCTACATCTAAATATTTGGCTGAAATGAGAGTGTGTGTAAGAGAGAGAGATTGAATAATCAGGTAGAGAACCAGTTCTAAGTTGTCATGCCCTATGTGGGAGACCTATGCCACCCATGTGACTGTCTTAACTACATCCCTTACATAAACATCATTACCACAAATAGACACACATGCAGGAGGAAATGGAAGTCCTCTGGTCCAGATGATATCATTACACTAAGTGTAGACTGTCAATTAACATCCTGTTTATAAAGGACCTTGTTATTTACCTCGACACATCTTGATTGTTGTTTTGATGTTGATGTGAATTCAGACAAGCTATAAGGGCTTCCAAGAGCTATCACTTTTGGTTTGCCAGTAACTGTATAAAAACTGTATTTAAAATATATATAATTTTTATATTGTTCTATGCGTCTCTATTTTTGAGGTTTTCTTCGTGTTTTAATGACTTTGTGCAAACAATATCACAGTGATTTAGTGAAGATTCTTTGGGGAGAGAACATTTAAAGAGTTTATTTATTGAATTCTACAACCTAAGGTCAGAGGAGATTTTCATGGTCTAACACAATGTTTCCCAGTCTGTTTTGTCTTTTAATCGACACTAAACCAGAAATTTCAGTCTTGATGCTTTTGCCTTCTTTTGGAACTATTTTTGTTGAGAAAAACATACAAGCTAACCATCCAATTTTTTTGCCTGAAAAGTTACTCAATACCAACTTCTTGTTTTTTAGTTGTTGTATTTAAATCAGTATCACAATCATGTGGTTCTGAGTTTTAATAATAATAAAAGAGTTGACAGTCCTAATATTAAATAACATTTTAAATAAGAAATAGTTGTACATGTTTAACAAAGCAATATCTTCCATAGTAACCACTGAAACCAGGTTAAGTTCTCCTTGGGGTACCCAGGTTAAAAAACACTACACTAACACGCACGCACGCGCACACGCATCAAGCATCGCAACATCCGCAGGTGAAAGAATACTTGTTATTGTTTGTAAGATACTCACATTTTTGCTCTGTGTATTAAGTGCTCAGCCTGATAGACACTAAGTTAATATAGTTCAGATCTCATCTTAAGTGTATTAGCCAGTGGATGGTTAAAATAGCCGTACCAAAGCCCACTTAACGGCGCAGAAGTGACGCACTGAGTCTAATTGATTGGTGACTGTCTTCCGTAAAATACAGTATTAATACCACACGGAGCACTAAATACGGATTTGCGAAAGGCGAGTTATGAAATCTCATGCGGCTTCTTCCAAAACATTTAGCATCTTTCAGTAAAAATCCATTACACGCACTCAACAACACATACAGTCCCAAATAGCATGCTGTGTCTCAAAACCGAGTGAGCTGCCTACCTAGTCAGCATGGATTCAAACGCGCTTAAGATATCCAAATATGCCGTATATGTAGGCAGGTCACTAGACTTAGCAAATGAGCAACTATTAGGAAGCAGAGCTGCACTCACATCTCTGAATTTGTCCCATCTCCCGGTCAACCATTTGTCGTCCAAAAAATTGCCGTTGTCGTTGCGGGCAGAAGCCCCGGCGATCAGCAGCGCGCACACACCGACCAGCACAAGCATCTGCATCGATATAGATAAAGCTATCAACACACTACACTCGGATAAACACAACGACAGAAAAATACCGAATAACCGCTGCAATAATCCCTTATGCGTCACCTTCAAGAGGAGAATGTGAGCGCTGTCATTGACTGAAGATCTCCGTGACGAGACTCAACGACTCAGCTGATCTTCACCAATCTCTCTCTCTCTCTCTCTCTCTCTCTCTCTCTCTCTCTCTCTCTCTCTCTCTCTCTCTCTCTCTCTCTCTCTCTCTCAAGCGTATGCTCGTGAAGGCGGACGCCGTGGGCGCGCGCTATCTTCCCATTTAACATTGATTCTTTTATTTTTTTCCTATAGTTATGCGTAGCCTACATCTGAATTATAACTATTACATATTAAATGTATTAAATAAATACGTAAATAAATAATAAATATTCAACTTAAGTTTGCGCATTATAGCCTACTTTATTTGAACACAATTGCTCTGTTTTGTGGGGCTAATTGTCTCATTTGTGCAGAGGTGACTAAACTCATGTCCAAAGATCAAACTTGATTGTGGGATGAAAGTAAATGCAGCAAATTAAAAAAATATTATATAATTTGTAAAAATAAAAAATAAAAATAATAATAATAATTCCCTTGTTCCTATGTATAGCCTGTATAAGTCAAGTCACCATTATTTATAGCGCTTTTTACAATACAGATGGTTTTAAAGCAGCTGATGATAGCTTACAGTGATAACTATAACAGGAAAATAATGCAACAAAGTTTGTTTCAGCTGTACAACAGATCAAGAAGAAAATATTGTCATATTCCAGCTTTAGTGGAGTGACAGAAGCAGGTGACAGAATGGAGAAAAAACCTTGGGAAAAAACAGGCTTAGTCTGGGGCCAGTCCTGCTCTGCATGGCCAACAAACGAACAGTGTATGATTATGATTCAGGCAGCATTAGGTCAGAAATCAAATTGGATCGGAACAGTCAGAATATTTATCCAGTTCCATCTGGTTAAAGATTGGAGTGATCATGCCGTGACGCCAGTATGGAGACGGGGTTGTTGAGGATCAGTACCACTGGCTGTCGTGTCGATGAGGCCTTTACAGGGGAGGGTTGAATATCTGCTGACACTTCAGGGATGCGCTGTGGTCGCAGGCCCTCCATCGATCTGGATACGGCTCGGGTCCGGCTGATTACATTATGCGTGTTGGTCATATGGCGCAGGTCCACCATCTGATCTGGATATGGCCCGGATCCGGCTGACTAGTTTATGGAGCCTACAATCATTTAACTGATTTGACTAATTAATAATGTTCTACGTGTATGCCAGGTTAAAGAGATTTGTTTTTAGTGTAGATTTAAACTGACAGAGTCTACTTCTCTAACAATGCTAGGAAGACTCCAAAGTTTAGGTGCTAAATAGGCAGAGGTGGACAAAGTACATAACTTCCTTACTTGAGTGAAAGTACAGATGCAGGTCAAATATTACTCAGTTACAAGTAAAAGTTGTAAAGACCGATAAGTAAAAGTACAGAAGTACTCGTTTTTAAAAGTACTTAAGTATCAAAAGTAAAAATGGCAATGCATTGTTTTATTATTGTTGCATTGTTGTATGTAATACTTACAGTACCTTATGCCTCTGAATCTATACCTGCCTACCTACACTCATATCAATATCAAATTTATTTCTAGAACACAGTTCCAGAAGTGGGATTGAATGTGAGATTGAATAAGTGCACTCAATAATGTCCACAATGGTTTCGGACACCGAAATGGCAGTTCCCTCAAATAGTGCCCTATTTAAAGTTTTTTGGCTTTTAGTAAGAATATGTTAGCCTTACTGTTCTCTATAAGCTATAGTGCTCCAAAACAATGACAAAATTTCATTGAAAAAGGTTGATGTCAGGAATCCAACGTCAGATTGACGTTAATCTCCAACGTTGGACAGACATTGTACTGTGGTTGAAAATGAAAATCAGAATGACATCAGAAACCAACATCAGTCGGGTTCTGATGTCAACCCGACTTTTTTTTCTAACCAAAGTCCAACGTCTGTCCAACTTCGGGTTCTGGCGTCAACCCGACTTTCATTTCCAACCAAAGTCCAACGTCTGTCCGACAGTGGATGTTGACGTCATTTCCAACCAGAATGACAGAAATGTAGTGGAGTAAAAAGTACGATATTTGTCTTTCAAATGAAGTTAAAGTAAAAAGTTTCCAGAAAAAATAATACTCAATTATTTTTGATTTAAACTCAAGTATATTTATATTAGGAATATAAATCGTCTGCGTCCTGTCCTTTCACTCAAGAGTACTGCTACGCTTGTGCATCCCCTTGTAACATCACGAATCCACTATTGTAATGCTTTGTTTTATGGGCTTCCTTCCAAAACTCTTCATAAATTACAGTTGGTACAAAATGCTGCAGCTCGAGTCATTACCAAAACTTCCATTTCTGAACATATTTCTCCTGTTTTACAAAATTTGCATTGGCTCCCAGTTGAATTCCTTGTAAATTTAAAATTTTTACTTTTAACTTACAAAACTTGGCTCCTTCATATCTTCTAGATGTTCATATACAGACTCCTTCCCACATTTTAAGATCGGCTTCTGCACTTACACTTGTTCTTCCACGCACTCGGACAACTTCCATGGGGTCACAAGATTTTGGTTATGCGGCTCCCCATTTATGAAACTCACTTCCTGTAGAAAAAATTATATCGTCTTAAACTTCTGTTTAGGCAGGCTTTTATGTTATTTAATGTTTGTTGCTGTACTGGTTTTATTGTTTAATGTCATTGCTTTTATGGATTTTGTAAGGTGTCCTTGAGTGCCATGAAAGGCGCCTATAAATAAAATGTATAATGATAATAATAAAAGTAAAGTACAGATACTCAAAAAGTGTACTTAAGTACAGACTGTACAGACTGTACTGTACAGTACTCAAGTAGGCCTAAATGTAATTTGTTACTGTCCACCTCTGTAAATAGGAAAGGATCTACTACCAGCAGTTGATATTGAAATAGGTATTCTTAACTGGCCAGAATTTTGAGATTGCAATAGACGTGAAGGACTATAATTGTGTCACGAGCTCACTTAAGTTCTGAGGAGTTAAAAAACTTAGTGATTGGTAAGTAATCAACAAGATTTTAAAATGTATGATGTTTAAAAGGGAACCAATGCAGTGTTGACAGAACTTCCTGGTTCTGGGAGGAACTCGCTGCCTCATTTTGGACCAGATGGAGTCTGAGGTCATGAACACATGAACTAACTGTTCCACATTTGTCATTAAAAACATATGTCGAAATTTAGATATATTTGTAAGATGACTTGACTTGACTAAAAAGTCTCACCTTAAAAGTCTTTAAATTATAAGAAAGACTACAAAAATGGCTATTGACAATTTACACCCATTGCCCAGGACAAAATTTATTACATCTTTTGTGTGACATTATGCTTGAATATTTGATCTATTATAGCAGTGACTTATTATATATGGCCTACTGAAATTCCAACTTTTGAACTGAAATTGAGCCAGATTCTTAAATTCTACATTTTTCAGCTCAAATAGCACATGTCTTTGTATACCATTAATGAATGAATATGTGGTTCAAAAAAAAAAAAAAATTAAGCTGCACTTTTCTGCTTTTTTTGTGTTCTTTTTTGCGGATGAGCTGTAATGAGAGTGGCGTATATGGAATCATCAGCAAGCCACAGGATGCTGTCGATTTCGTGTCGTGTTTTTGTTAATCTTGATTTCTACCAACTTGTGTGCTTCGAGTCACACGAACGCACAGATCGCGTAGCCATGCACCGAAGACCAAAGGCCAAGGTCATGATTTTCGTTAAATAATACATAAAATTTTATATCGTACACCCCCAGAACACTTGGAATATACTACACCTGTCGCATGGGATCATTCTACTTTTGAGTCCTTTTAGGTCCATAAAAGAAAAAACATCATACTGCATTAGAACAACACTAGGGTGAGTAATTTATGACTTCATTTTCATTTTTAGGGTAAACTATCCCTTTAGTCAAAACAATCATTCAACAAGCTTGAGGATTTAGGCATGGAACTCCAAGTACAACATGGCACCACAACCACATACAGTATCACACAAGCTGATGAAAAAATTCAGACCTTGAATTAAATGTCAGTTACTTTGGATGCAAGTGTGTGCCAGATCAGATGCATATGTAAATGTTTCCACTTAACATTATTAGAGCCACAAATATCTCTTTCCATTGTTTTTTATCCACTCATACCTCGGGATGCCCATCCAGAGGTATGTTATGGCCAGATCCACCTCGCCATTGTTCACCCACACCTGTGCCCCGTTTCCCATCACAGAGTCTCACTCAGCACTTAAAAAATCAAATTCTCACTCATGCCCCTCAAGGTCTGTTTTTGGAGCAGCATGTTAAAGCTTTACTTCATTGTTTCTTCAGCTCTAATTCCTTTTAGCATCCCCTACTGTGGGATTTATTTTCTAAAGAAGGAACAGCTATTAGTCCTTACTATTAATAGAACTTGTTTGTGGTTAATTGTGCAAATTAATAGGCATATTGAGTCATCTGTCAGTGTTCTTAAAATCTCATTAAATGGAGAAAAAAAGAGAGTCTTGGCTTAGTTGTAGGTTTAAGGTTTATTCCTTACAGTATCTTAGTATCCTTTCCTTGTTACTGATGTTGTCAGGCATTATTTTTAATTGATCTTTATGTTCTTTTTTATTTTTCTATTTTCTGTAAAGCTGCTTTGAAAAGAATTCAAATTCGAAATTTTTAATTTATCAAAAAATATTTATATATTATTTACCCTGGATTGGCATCACATTGAAGCACTTCTTATGGATCCTAAATCAGTCTAAAAATGGTTAAGAAACTGATGCAGACCTCTATGCAGCATACAGCCTTACATTTAAGTCATAAGCTGTACAAGTTCTAGCCTTGAAATAAGCCTTGGGTCATAAGTCTGACTAAACATGCATTCACAATACACTTTCACAGAGTCAAACAATTTCTCTCTATTGCTGCTCAGTTTCACTATAGGCCTGTTTCACACATATAGCGTCTGTGGCATGTGATCAATGGATATTTGTTTCAGCACCCATATTAACAGGTTACGCAGCATTCCCACTGCACGTGTGAGCAGTGTTGCGCCTCAGAAGCCTCCCTGGCGCGCCACAAAAAATAGACTTTCGTGCTGTGCCTGTTTTTGCTGTTTGCCACACTGAACTCAGCAGGAAAAAAAAACACTATAAATCTATTAAAGGGATAGTTCACCCAAAAATGAAAATTCAGTCATCATTTACTCACCCTCAAGTTGTTTCAAACCATTATGAATTTCATTCTTCTGCTGAACACAAAATAAGATATTTTGAAGAATGTGGGTAACCAAACAGTTGATGGGCCCCATTGACGTCCATGATATTTTTTTTCAATGGGGCAAATTGGGCCCATCAACTGTTTGGTTACCGGCATTCTTCAAAATATCTTATTTTGTGTTCAGCAGAAGAAAGAAATTCATACAGGTTTGGAACAACTTGAGGGTGAGTAAATGTTGACTGAATTTTCATTTTTGGGTGGGCCAAGCTCGGTGGCCATTGGAGCTTGATGCATGGTGCACCCCCCAAAAGAAAGTTTAGAGGTAGAGTCCTCAACCTCCCCAACAGTGAAGGAGGAACCAGCCAACAAGCATAGTCCATAAATTTGATGAGTGAACCTCGAGGACCATCACGGATGAGTCTTGTTTGATAGGACTCATTGAGTCCATAACAAAAAAAGTAAATAAGGGCAAAATCAGGAAAGTCGGTGAAATGCGCAAGGTCTAGGAAATCTCAGGTGTGGTCCTTGAGTGATTTGTTACCTTGCTGTAAACAGATGAGTCGTACTGCTGGATCCATAATGGCGAAGTTTTCTGTTACGAACTGCTCCGAGACAAGAAGTTTTGAGACCCAAATGCAGTTTATTAGAGTAGGCCTAATCCAGAATCGTAATCAAACACAGGCAAAGGGTCAAACACAGGAAGGCAGTCCAAACAAACAAACAAACAAACAAACAAACAAACAGGCAGGGGTCAGAGGGAAAAATCCAAGAACCAAGAGACAATGAAACCAGGGAGAATGCTCAGAAATGCAGCGCAACAACATACAAAACTTCACAGTGAGTGATAGGGTGAACCAGGCTTATATGGGGTGAGCTAAACAAGATAATGAGATACAGGTGAATGTGATAATGAATGAAAAGTCCGGGCAGTGTGTTATGGGAAATCACGATAGTCTGATGTGGAGTGCCCTCTGGTGGCTCTCAAGGGCACTCCAGCTGATGACCGTTACAATAGGCTTTCGAAGAAACATAAAATGGCGCAAACTACTTACTCCCACTGTATGAAAAAGGATTTAAGCAGTTTATTAAACCACATAAGTTTTTTTAAAAATATGCTTTATATATGTGTTTGTGCACTGGAAAAAAAATGCTGGAAAAAATCGGCCAAATTTTGACAGTAACATGCTGTTTTCCATTAAAGCAGTAATATACAGTAGAAAAAATGCATTCTGTGTGATATTTGTAGTTTTCGAGAAAGCAGCCTACAGGAATATACTGTAAATTAACAGTGCTCAAAGTCGACACTCAGAGGCTGTGTTCCAAATCAAAGTTAATTCAGACACTGATGAACACCTGCTGTTAACAAGCAGGATCACTGAAGGAAAGAGGAACAAGAAGAACAGAAAAAAAGATGAAATCAACTGAAGATAAAATACATTAAATCTTAGCAAAAGATCTTAGCAGGGAAGGATTAAACAACTCCACAAACAGCATTACCAGCTTCACTTATTACTAACCAGTTTGACTTTATTTCTGTCAGACGTCTACAGAAGTTCTTATTAAAAGGCGACAGAGGTTTAGATGGAATTTTATTTTCATTTGATGTTACCATGATGGTGATAAATGTTTGCTTTAGTTGGGCTCTTGACCCTTGACTTTTGAAAATTAGTTTTTCTTTGGCTGCTGTAGCTGTGTCTTTAAAATACATTTGCTATGGCAAAAAAGCTGATAGATAACAGTGACAATTTATTAATGGTCACAATCATCATCATTGAATTTTGATCTTTTGCTGTAGTTATACAGTGTAGTAATATGAAATTAAGCTGTTTTAAAACAACACACTTTTGGTAAGGTATTAGATGAGATCGGTAATCAGCAACACGTGATCTATTTTTTGTTGGCTCTGTTTCTGCCACAACAAAAACACACAGATACAGCAGCCAAAGAAAAACTAATGTTAAAGACAAGGGCCTAACTAAAGCAAACGTAATTTAACGGTAATCAACTGTAAATTAATTTACTGCATAAAATCAAGGAAAAACAGTAATATACTGTAAAATGTAACAGTCAGATTTATTAAATGAAAGAAGTTAATTTCACTGAAATAAAGTGAAAGTTCATAGAAAAAAGTTATACAAAGTCAATAACTGATAAGGAGAGTAAATATTAAACTGAAGTGTTTTATGTGTTTTTGCACAAGATGATATAGCAGAGATCTGTTAGTTTAATTCATTAGTTTTGTGGGTCACCATTGTGCTGGAGAGTAGAGCCTGTGATCAGTCAAAGACGAGCAGAGAATGATGTTAATAATAACTGATGTTATGCTGCCTGTTGCTTTATATAAAATCAGTGTAATTGCTGATGCAGTGACAATCTCCTTGCTAAGTGCATTAGCACATACATGCGTGCTATTGTTCGCTCAATACGACCTGCAAAGATTTTTAGTAAAAGTCATGTTTTTAATTAATTCACCATTACACATTAGGTGTTTGCAGTTTTATATTAAGAGATATAAATTTCAGTGGACTCAAATGAAGTAAGTTCACAGTACTATCAGTAGAAATACTAGTTTTTGAACTCAAACTGTTTGAAGCAATTGGTTTCCCAAATGATATGAGTTACCATCCATGGTATTTTCACGAGGTCACACTTACAATTAAAGGGAATAAAGTATAATGCGTATTTGGCGTGCTGTCCGGGGGAGGGCTCCGAGCTCGGAATTCGGCCCGAACCCAGAGTACTCCCCCCTGTATGTAAAGTGGTTTAGGACTAGAAGAGTGGAGAAGGGGTGGTGGAGGGACGCTGCTAAACTGTCAGAGAAATGAGGTGTGACTGCTGAGTCTATATACACGTTTTAATCATGATTGCTGAGTGCTCTCCACCCGTGTTAATTATCTGAACGTGCTTCTCCCGAACTTTGTTAATAAAACATCATTTTATGGTAACACACTGTAAAAAAGGAGAGCTGTAAATTAACGGTTAAGGGCTGCACAATTAACAGTACATTGCTGGCAACCACAGCTGCCAGTAGATTATTTTACAGCACCATTTTTTACAGTGGCTCTGCTCTCAATTTTATAAAACTTGTTGTCTCTTCCTTGGACACTGCAGGTAGTCCCATTTTAATGCATCATCTATTAAACATTTCATACCTATGAAACTGATTTAAACTTCATATGAAATACTTGACTAAATATGTGTGTAATATATCAAAGAAAAACAACTTAAATGATCCTGTTTATAACAAAAATCTCCAGCCATCTAGCTTTAAAATGAATTGTGAGGACTTGTCACCCTGGTTCACATGACCATAATCACTTAAATTAATGACCATCACTTGTACCCTTCGCTAATGGACTTGTGGAAATGCCCTTCATAAAGGGATTCAGATGTTCACTTTTATTTGGAATGGCCCTACAAATGTCGTTCCCTTCCCCATGTGCCCTTCAAGAGCACAAAAACATAATTGTTTTGGCTGCTGTTGCAGTGACACTACCACTTTGCATTCACACGGTTTGTGCGTGCATTATTAAACAGGCCTTAAAAGCAAATCAAAAATGAAAATTCTGTCATTAGATACTCATCTTCTTGTCATTTCAAATCTGACTTGCTTTTCTCTGAGGAACTCAAAAGAAGATTTTGAAGAATCTTGGTAACCAGTTTTGGTGACCATTGACTTACATTGTATGGAACACAAAACAAAACTTTGAGGCATTACTCAAAATTTCTTCTTCTTTGTTCCACAGAAGAAAAAAAGTGAGCATAGTATTTTCTTAGACTCTGTTGTCAGGATTTGAGGCGAGTTTATTGGGCTAGTAAAAATGGTAAAGAACTGCAGCATGTAAGAAATTAAGGAGTCTGGGGCACATAATATTAATGAAATATTTAAAGCAGAAAAAAATGGTTTAAGAGTAGGTCACCTGAATCCATGAGGGAGAGTAACATGGAACAAGCTTTTAACGTGTGACAGAACTATTTTTCTTATAGAGAAGGAAAAAAACAAAATAAAGGCCAGGTTTTGCGCCCTCTGCCATTTGAGGGAGAAGTCAAAACCTCTAGATAATGACATTTCTTGACTAATAGAGATAAAATGTGACAATAATGACTTTATATCTTTTGTGTGCCAACATACACAAAAATATAAAGCAATGAAATGCTGGATAAAAACAATTACATTAAAGTGTATTGCTGTTTTACACACACACTTTAGACAAAAGACAAGTGTTCTGGTCATGGCGTGTTCTGTATTATTTAAGCATGTTTAAAAATGCAGTACTGGGCTCGAGATGTAGCAAAGAGTAATTTCCTTCTGGCCGCACACAAACAACACCTCTGCTTTCTCTCTCTCTCTTACCACCTTTACGATGTGTATTCGGGCAGGTGGGAAAAGAAGGTACATATTCTGTTGTTTTTTTGTTTGTTTTTTAAGGGGTGTTTTCAGATGAAGTGACTGATTTTGTATCTAGTTCTTTGCTAAATTTGACTTCTTTCATTTGCCTTTTTATTTTCTAAAATATGTGTAAATGTATGCCTTCCTTATATTTCCATTAAAAGGGATGTGATAGTGTGACTGTGAATGGATGGCTCAGCAGACGAATCAAAAGTATTTGCAGTGGTTTGCAATTTGTACAATGCATTGTTATTAAAGTGACCAGATTTTGACTTTGGAATGTAAATTTGCAGGTATATTTCATCAAATAACTTTATAAAATGGTCACATTAGTAAAATACAAAACCGCAAATGTCATGATAGTTAGAAGGGCATTGAGGATTTAAGCTAACAGCTGGAACTGGGACATATTAATTTTTTTAGTGCATTGACAGGGCACTGGGACACACCTTGTGAAACTGGGACAGCAAGGACATTAATATCTATTTGTATCAACAGTATTACATTTTATTGACAATACACATAAAAGGCATTCTACAAATCTAAATTAGAAATTAACATCTAAATAAACTGGTTTTATTCAAGTCAAGAATGTTATTTAACATCACTGAATCAACCTAAATACATACATTTATAGCAACATAACTAATTCTTATGTTAAATCAGGTAGTCAAATTAACACCTCGTGCAGGTGTTTTCCATATAATCATCTAAAATCATCCATGATGCTCATTATGCAATATTATAGCACTTTGCTCAGGATGTAAAAACAGACAGTAACCTGCACCACTTCATTTCACTTCATGAATGATTTTAATGTGAAAATGACTCGTATTTACAAGACAGCATGCCAGTTTGAAACAACATGAGGGTTCATATAGATCCAACAGTAGCATCAGGAACATCAAGATTGCGGGTTCATTTCGCAGGAAATGCATGCTAAAAATGTAAACTGGGAAATGCCATTTTAAGTTGCATTGGGGGAAAAAACTGTGTAGGCTACTAAATGAACAAATAATGGCAGAATCATTTTTGGCCCAACCATTCCTTTAAAATTGCAAATAAAGAAAAAGACAAGGGGATACAGAGGCACAAAAGACATACAGACAGAATGAGAAAGACAGGGAAAACGGAGAGCAAGTTTATAGCCACCAGGCTCAACACAGAGAGATTAAGAGCCTGAAGAGAAATGCATGATGGGTTATCTCAACGCAGAGGGCTTTTAACGCATGACAAGTTTGTCCTTGTGCACCTGCCTACTGAGAGAAAGAGAAAGTAAATGAATAAATGTTTAATTAAATCGAGTTTTCAGTGGACATGTTGTGCCTTAGGCACGACTGAGTATTAGGTGAAGTGTAACGATTTCACTCTCTCTCTCTCTGTGTGTCTCTCTCTGTGTGTGTGTGTGTGTGTGTGTGTGTGTGTGTGTGTGTGTGTGTGTGTGTGTGTGTGTGTGTGTGTGTTGGTGCACAAATAGTGAAATGGTTCCATTAGAAACAATCTAAAACAAATACGTACGTACACGGAAGCAGGAAGGTGAGAGTTTAGATTAAAGAATGAAATCTCAGGACGCCCATGTGTGTGCCTGTGTCCCTTATGTGAACAACATGAAAGGAAAAAATTATCTTTTAGCAACTCTGCACTTCAGTTAACAAGTTATTATCAACACTCATTGTTCTCTAAGTGTATGTGTGATTGCGGGAGTGTGTGTGTTTGTGTACAAGCCAATAAGGTTGTTCTCACGCAAAAAAGATTATGGTCAGTCCGTGCTGAAAGACAGACTTGATACTTTTGACTGTTTCTTATGATGTTAGGCTTGTGAAATGTAGCTGAAATGTGTTAAAGTAACAGGATTGCAAATTTTGTTTTACGTAAGCTAGCACTCACTACGTGCTTACTAATTTGAGATCAAAGCTTAATTTATTACAGTTGTTGTAAAATACACTAGCCTACCATTCAAAGTTTGAGGTCAGTTGTTTTTTTAAAGAAATTAATACTATTATTCAGCAAGAACACATTACATTTATCAAAAGTGACAGTAAATAAATGTATAATGTTACAAAAGATTTATATTCCAAATAAATAATGTTAATTTGAACTTACTATTTATGAAAGAATCCTAGAAAAAAAAATCATGGTTTCCACAAAAATATTAAGCAGCACAACTGAAGACTAGAGTAATGGTTGCTGAAAATATGATTTTGATCCACTAAATAGCATATTAACTGAAACATTAGATCCAACAATGAAATGGGGTGTACTATTAAACTTGGAAAACTAAACGGCCTAGTAATCTTCATGGATATGTCTCCCTCTGCTGGTTTGTCATGGACAGTGCAGTGCAGTGCAGTTTTCAAATGTATTTATTGTATAGTATTAGCAACCAACTAAACAAGACTCAGCTTTATATGCTTGATATATAATTATCAACAGAACGCTGTATATATGATACTCTTCAAATAATCTACTTTTTCCACTTAATGTCTAAGCTCAGTGAAAATAGAGCCTGGGTAGTCTCATTATTTATGCAGGAGCTGTAACTAGTGGAAGGACATTCAAGTCTAGCACTTTCCAAATGCAATTTTAAAACGTTCAGATACATTCATTTGTCTGGACTTCCTTCTATGTTAAATCAAACGCAACTGGACAATCGTTTGGACTGAGTTTCTCAGTCTCTCTCTAGAACAATCTAGTCGATCTCAAATCTGCGAATAAAATGTTTCATTATAAAGTAATTTTTAAATGCTGCATTGTAATTGACAACTGCAGACAAGGCCTCTGGTGCCGTATGGTCTGGGATTATTTCAGTATATTTTTTAAAAGGTTTAAAAGTTTCCATTTCAATTAGTATTTTTTTTTATCAAGGCTTTACTACAAAGGACACGCATAACAGCTCAGGTCATTACATCCTAATAATGCTGTCTTTGTTTTTCAGACCATAAAAACACCCACCCTGTTAAGTGACATATACCGGTATGTGCAATTTTAAGTGATAAGGTATGTTGTCACGTTGCATGTTGACACAATTACTAACATGATAACATGAATTTATGTTTTTATTATTTGCATTGTTTTTTAATATAATCATTTTTAGGGGATAAATTATGAAAGAGTTATAGGTTAGACATTGCAGAATATAAGGGAGAATCCTTTTAAAAACCCTAACATATAGTAAATTGTTAAAAACTTATATTGTCATTTATGTAACAATAATTGAATTTTATAATGACTCTTATCAAAAATGTTGCAATATATTTATTAGTCATATTTTGTGTGTATATATATATATATATATATATATATATATATATATATATATATATATATGCTTTGCATACAGAAATATGGAAGACTTGTAAAATGACGTGGTTAATGAGTCATGCAAGTCTATAGTTTCCTGTACCTTTAGTCCACTTACACACCGATAAAACAGTTGTCAAGCACATCATGAGGTCAGAGGGTGTATTTTGATAGCAATCCTTGATGATACTCTGAAATCTACGGAGCCCGGGAAGTCACCTGTAGGGAAAACAATCCGAGGCGACGGTTTTGCAATCCGTCCCCTCAGTTTATAAACTGTACTCACGAATTCTTAAACTGTTCCCTCGGTTTAACAATTCGTGCCCACGGATTAATAAACCGTACCCACGAGTTCCTAATCCGTGCTCTCAGATTTGTAAACCGTGCCCTCAGTTCTTGCAATCTGTACCCACAAATTCATAAACCGTGCCCACGCTTTCGCAATCCGTACTCACGGGTTTGTAATCCGTATTCACGGGTTTGTAATCCGTACTCACGGGTTTGTGGCTCGTCCCCCAGAGTGTGCCGCGTGATTCAACCAGGCCTCCTGTTTAGATGCGGGATGCATTGCATTGTTTTTAAAACCCTTTTTTTTAAATGGATAATTTCTTGCATTTTCTAAAGAAAACTGCATTTATAAATAAGTTTAGCCTATAAGCTACTTTTATCTTTAAAGTCCATTTTTTAGAGGAAAAAGCAGTATAATAAGCAAAAAAAAAAAAATAATAATAATAATAACACACAGTTCAAAAACTGTAAAAGATTTGGTTATAAGTTATAAATTATTTTATGTTAGGCTAAACATATTACTGTCTCCGGTGAACTCATTCATAGTAATAAACGCAAATAATAATTAGCTATCAAATACATTTAGGCTACATAGGCCTATTTAGAAGACGCTTTTATCCACAAAAAAAAAAGAAAAGAAAAAAAGAACAAAGCAATTCGTCAAATGTCAGTCTTAGACAATAATAATGGGCTAAGATTATAACAAACAAACACAGGTTTTTAACGCATATCCAAGTGTTTGTGTGGAGCGTGCACTGCATGTCACTGAGCCGCGGCCGCAAACGCTTGCATGTTCCTATCAACAGTGGAACAACTTAAAATAATCTAGCATTTCTGTACAGAAAAAATACATTATACATAATACATTATTTGCAACTACTATTATTTGTGTAAACTCACAATAACAAGAAAACGTTGTGTATTTGTAAAATAAAATAAAACAATCAGGCGCGCATGATCTCCGGAGCGCGTCTCATAAATGAACTGAAACAAAAGCCTATATAGCCTAAAGCTTTAAATGTCCACTTTTAAACGAACAAATTCGATTCGAAAGCAAATACCGTCTGATTATACAATCCGAAAGCTGCATTTCTCTAAAGGTGCATCCTTTACAGCGGAGATGGAGATATGTTTAGCCCGTCACTAGATAACTGTTCATTTAAACAATAAAAATCCATCGTTATTTTTCAGAAACATTTATTATGATTATTAGCTTATAAATCACCTATAAATCATCTCTCGTTATGGTTCCAGAGACATGTTCTTCTCATTTAGCACTGCGGGCAAAATATAGTTTTTAGAAAGTAAAATCTATTTTTTTTCCATATTAATTTGCAAAATTTTTAAATGTTTAATAAAGGCAAAAAGTCAATGGTATTTATTTTTTGTGCACAAACACTTGGATATGCGTCAAAATCTTGTGTTTATTTGTGATAATCTCAGCTCTGTATTATTGTCTAACCTGTATTATGACTGACATTTGACGAATTGCTTTGTTTCTTTTTTTGATAAAAGCGTCTTATATCTAAATATGTAGCCTAAATGTAATAATAATAGCCTAATTATTATTATTAGGCCTATTATTTGCGTTTATAACTTTAAATGAGTTCACTTAAGACAGGAAAATGTTAATCATAAAACAATTTATGAATGTTTTATTTTTATAGGCCTATAACTTTGTGTTTGTGTTATATATATATATATATATATATATATATATATATATAGCCTATATATATGTTTTGTATGTGAAGTCCTTTTAAAAACAATGCATCCCGCAACTAAACAGGAGGCCTGGTTGAATCACGCGGCACACTCTGGGGGACGAGCCACAAACCCGTGAGTACGGATTACAAACCCGTGAATACGGATTACAAACCCGTGAGTACGGATTGCGAAAGCGTGGGCACGGTTTATGAATTTGTGGGTACAGATTGCAAAAACTGAGGGCACGGTTTACAAATCTGAGAGCACGGATTAGGAACTCGTGGGTACGGTTTATTAATCCGTGGGCACGAATTGTTAAACCGAGGGAACAGTTTAAGAATTCGTGAGTACAGTTTATAAACTGAGGGGACGGATTGCAAAACCGTCGTCTCGGATTGTTTTGTTTTTCCCCACAGGTGACTTCCCGGGCTCCGTAGTAATCACACACAGTCTTTTCCCCTTGCATCAAAAATCCCGAGTTTGATGTTTATCCAACAACAGTGGAAAGGTGAGCGAGCGCCGATGATCCTGAGATTGTGTGTATGTGTTTTTCTGAATTTATGTTTACCCTAAAATGAACACACTGTTAAGAGGATATAAGTTGAGTTGTCCAGGAGTGTGTGAGAGTGTGATGTGTGAAATGAAAACAGTTGATTTATTCTGCCATTTTTCTCTGTGAGTATGTCCTCTTTTCCCTTTCTTGGGAGAGAACACACAAGTATGTCTGCTTGTTGGTAAACAATGACATTATTTTTGAAAAGAGAAAGAGAGAGAGGAAAAAAAGGCTGAAAATAGAAAGGAAAAAAAAAGTCCATTAATGTAACAGTTAGTGTGACAAGTGGCATTTTAAGTGTGGTGATATTTAGCAAAACCGCACTGGGACAGTTTCTATGGCAACACTATTAAAGAAAAAAAAACGAACCGGATCGGTGCTTGCGACGCGGAGCTGCGACCGCGAATGCCCAGAGCTCCCACTCAGCTAAAACGGCAGTTATGGGGGCATCACATAAAGAGCGTTTTTGTGCCTCTTAACAGACACAAAATGCGATTAAAATGTTTGTCCAACATGAACAGGGGCCTTACCTGTGAACAAGATGCGTCTAGCAACTTAGCCATGGTTTAAATTCACCTAAATAGTGTTTTAGACGGCAAGCTGTAGTCTCGCGCTGAAGTCTCGCTCCTCCCACCTTCATTTAATGCCAAAATGAATCTGTGTAATTCCTACTTTCACTCATCAAAACCACAATACAACAAGTCGTTATGCAAATACATTATTAATAATCATTAGTTCTTTATTAAAAGTTTATTCATATACGTTTATTTATCCTGTTCCCTGTGTCCCATATGTTCTTGGACTTTTATTTTGATATTCTTTTGTCTTGATGTGCCTGTGTTCTGTGGTGTAGTTCATGTTTCCTTGTTTTCATTGTAATTTTGTTAGTTGCCATAGTTATTCATTGTTTCATTCAACAGGGTCTTACCTGGTACTCATCATCCTGTGTATTTATGCCCCAGTTATTTTCAGTTCTTTGTCTTGTGTTAATGTTTTGTGCTGGGGTTTATCTCTTATGTTTCCTGCGCTTATTAAATCTGTGTCAAGCCTCATTGTTCTGAATTTATCAAGACAGTGGGTGAATATAATATAATATAATATAATATAATATAATATAATATAATATAATATAATATAATATAATATAATTATGCAGTCTGATTAAACACAAGACTTTTTGTATTTTTGTACGAAGACCTTTGACTGTCTTTGTGTATGATAACTTTATAGTTTTGTAATGTTCTTTATTCTTTACTCCCTGCCAGACTATGATTCCCTTGCTTCTCCCTATACATCGATGGCATTTCTTTAAGCATTTAAATAAGATTATTCAGTTATTCCAGTTATCTTAAATAGTTGTATTTAATTAGATTAACAATGATCATACAATTAATCAATAATTGTATGGCCTAATTACAAGTTCAGCATGGACCTCTATGCTTTTTACAAGTGGAATCTTGTAATTATGGTCATTCCAACATGGAGTGAACACGCCAAAACCAGCAACACATTAATTTATCTCCCTTTCTTTTACATTCTATGGACCTCAAACTGGACTTTGTACAAAGCTGCCTAAATGTGATAACAGAGAAACGTAATCCTCCATGGTGGCTGTGAATGATTAAGCAGCTTGCGTAAACCACTCTCTCTCTCTCTATTTTACTCACTCAAAATATTCTCACCATCCCATTTTCTTCTTACATTAACCCCTTTTGTTTTATATTTCCATAATAGACTTTGACATGAAACTGATCATATTTTATCTCCCTTTGTTTTTCTCTTCCCTGTTCTTCTCTGCCAGCCAGTCCTCCTCTCTATATATCTCTCAGTATCAGTTGGTGATTAAGTATTGATGTCAGTCTCAAGTGTCTCATATGATACCAGCCAAGCGACAGTACACACACACACACGTATATATATATATACACACTAACACACACACACACACACACACACACACACACATGCACACACATACAACACTAAAATTAGAAGTAAATTTTGAATTGTGATTAAGTGACAGACAGTAAATAAGTACTGGTAAAGGCTCTGAGTCAGATCCTTCTGTTTGGTTCATACATGAGAATACAGGTATAATATTTACATTACACTTATTTCTATCAAATTTTGTTAATCTATAAATAATTCTGTGTGAAGTCAGTTTCCTTCAAGTTTACACAGGTGCATTAGCAGAGTCACTTCAAGTGTAGTTCATTTAACTAGACATGTAACACATGTGTATCATTCACTTCTTTAGTACTGATGTTAAATAAAAAAAGAAAAGAAAAAAAAAAGACAAGCATAGCATAGCATACACCATCGTTCAAAAGTTTTGGGTCAGTAAACTCACTCTCCCAATTTAAATCTAGATTAAAGACACATCTCTTTAGCCAAGCATTCACATAATGCATCTCATAACCTTATTACTCCAGTTATATCAGATCAAATGCACATGATTATCTTTGCGTAATGTTATGAACAGCAGCTACGCAAATCATTTTCCATTTGCTTTTTTGCTTTATCTCGGGATGCCCATCCCGTGGTTCATCAGCTGGATCCAGCCTTTTATGACGATTTCAGATGAGCCAAGTTCAACACGTGAAGGGATGAAACAATCTGCTGCGAGGACAAACTCTGAATCAACATGCACCAATGCTACATTTTCTATATATTGTAATCAATATGTTTATTACAATATTTTTACTGTATTTTCAACAATAAAAGCTTAAATTATAACTATTTTTACTGTATTTTCAATTTAATAAATGCAGCATTTATGAGCATAAGATACTTATTTCAAAACATTTTTTTAAATGATTAAAATGAATTAAAGATGTAAAAATACAAAAGACTGTCTTTCTTCTTCAGGCAACTCCAATTTCTGAATATCTAAAAGTTTGCAGAACTGTGTCCTTTTATTCCATATTAAGGCTGAAATACATTTTTTAAATGAAGATAGTCTTTATACATTGTGCTACACATAAGACTAATGCTATATAGTGCTAATACGATAGTGGTATCAATACTAAATTTCAGTTGATTGTTAAAATAATATAATGCAGTTAATTATAAGGTGGATGTATGAGGGTCCTTCATCCCTCCCAGACAAGATAACACAAATATGTCACAAATGTCTTCACAAATATGTAAATTGAACAATGAAACCATTTATACTAACAAAGAGTATATGGAAAACAGGTGAGCATAATGAAACATGGGGTGAATTCCAATTTGGTCAACACTGACTTTTATTGTATGTAAAAAAAAAAAAAAAACAGTTTGGACATTCTTTAATATATTTTCCTTCTATTTGCATTCTTTCAGTATTTCATATACATGACCATTCAAAACAACTGCTCATTAACACAAATATCCAATCAACCCAATCACATGGCAGCAGCTCAATGCATTTAGGCATGTAGTCATGGGCTGAATCTGAAATCGGCCCTTAAACCCTCATTCACTATTCCCTATAGTCCACTAATACTGTTCACTTGAAGGAGAGAATGAAAACGAGTGAGTGAAGCTTACATCGTTTTAGGAAGGATTGTTCCTGTGCACCTATACAACCATTGTGGATGTGCGAGAAACCGAAAATTCTCGGGACAGCAGCATGTGTCCAAATTTTAATCTTAACCGTTCTATTTCATCAGAAACGATCTTGAAACAGGGCTTTAAGTGTAAAATACCGAACTTGTCCTTTAAAGCATAGATCCATCTTGCCTTTTATCAATGGTTCATGCTGGTGGTGAAATGGTGTGAGGGATATTTTCTTGGCATACTTTGGGCATCTTACTACTACTAACTAAGCATTGTTTAAACGCCACAGCCTAGTATTGTTGCTGACCATGTCCATCCCTTTATGAACACAGAGTACTCATATTCTGATGGCTACTTCGAGCAAGATAATGCACCATTTCACAAAGCTCAAATCATCTCAAAATTAGTTTCTTGAACATGACAATGACTTCACTATACTCAAATGGCTTCCACTCCATAGTGACCAGATATCAATCCAATAGATAGAGGAACAGGAGATTTGCATCATGGGTGTGCAGCCAACAAATCTGCAGCAACTCACTATATGGACCAAAATATAATAAATAGGAATGTTTCCATTACCTTGTTGAATCTCTGCCACAAAGAATTAAGGCAGTTCTGAAGGCAAAAGGGGTCAAACCTGTTACTAGCAAGGTGTACCTAATAAAGTGCCCACCCAGTGAGTGTATATATATATATATATATATATATATATATATATTACTACCATCCTACAATATATGAAATATTCTACCATACGAAATAGTTTGTTTCAGTTCTCATTTGCTCATTCTAAATCTTGAATACCACTTGGTACGCGGCAGTCGTGGCACTGTCTGAAAGTCTGACTTTCTGTCTCTCATTCTCTTTCTATCTCACTCTCTCGGTATATGTCAAGCTGGTTTCTGGTCATTTCTCTCTGTCTTGTCTTCTTCTCTTTCTTTCTTAGGCACTGTTAAAAAAAAGATGTTTGTTTCAGGTGGATCAACCCAACGAAGCCAATCTGTAATTATCGTTGGAATGACTAGAGATTGTAATGCAAACATTTGTACATTAGGTGTTGGCGAGACAATCCCAGGAAACCTTGAGTAACACTGAATGTAACATTCAAAAGCATTGAGCATTCAAAAGCAGCCATGTAATTTTTGTCAACTCATGACATCATGACAGTGAGATGAATGGAAATGCTTACAGTCTTTTGGTAGTGTAGATTTCCTTGAATGCCACACCACAAGTACAAAGAAAGAAAACTAGAAATTCCAGTCTATTGGGAGTTCTTTCTGAGTTAAAGACTAAATTGTCAGGGTGTATTAATAGGTTGTAACAGCCGGAAGCAGTTTAAACCTTTTTGCTTCAGTTAATTTAAAATAAATTGTTGTAGCCATTTGTAATAGGTGTTTTATGAGTTTAATTATTATAAGTTGTGTATTTGTTTATTATTAATATTTCTAAGAGCATATTTAGATTTGTATTTAAGAACTTATTAAGAATAAGTAAATATGAACTAGTTCATATTTACTAGTTCATATTTCACCAGATACCCAAGTATTTATATGCAGTGACTTGTTCTAGCTTACAATCAGTTAAGCAGTTGCATTATTACAGTCCTATAGGAATGTATTTCACTGCATATGCATGGGCAGGGGGAGGAAGTGAGAAGGAAGAACAAATGTTTGGATTTGGGTCATGGTGGGAACTCACAGTTCTGTCAAATACCTAAATTATTATTATTTTAATTATAATTTAGATTACTTTATTAATTATTTGTATCACCAAAATCAACTTTATATTAGCTACACGTGTTGTTGCAAATTTAAAGTCTCTGGTTCAGGTCTCAAAGAAATCTTTCAGAGTCGAAGTTCCAGGTCTCAGAAGAATTAACTTTATTGAACAGTTCAACAAAGTGAGATGCCAGCTGTTTATCTCATTCTCATATTAAATGTTTTGCAGTACCTTCTCATGCCTTTCACCAAGTCCACCTTCCCGTAAGATATATGTACAGAGCTTTTGGGTACTTTTCCATCCTTACAAACCCTGTGATTGTTTTCTGCTTGGCATTACAACACAGACTTTTGCATGAGACATGAAATTCCCCAACACACATTCAACAAAAAACTGCCTTATGATAGTGAATAGAGATATATGACAAACACAGGTCACTGCAATGTCTACAGAGGCATACATCTACAATTAGGAGAAGGACTTCTGGGCTCAACTGTCACCACAGCTGAGTCACTTAGCTTTCTAGGAATCATCATTTCTTAGAAACTCAGATGGGAAGATATTGTCTTCATTGCTAAAATAGCATAAATGTCTGGTATGGGTTAGTCACAGCATGAGATGCCAGCAAATTGTACTTTCACTGTAAAAAAAAAAAAAAAAAAAAAAAAAAAATTAGTGTAATTTTAACTGTACAACATTGTAAAGGGAAAAACTGTAAAAGATCCAACCGGAGAGTGTGACACTTCACATTTGAAAGTATTTCCTTTTTAAATAATTGTTCCTAATTGTTTTTATCAGTTATGCACATTTGGGATTTATGTTACATCTTCTGTTGTTTAATGAATGTTTATTACATTATTTTTTCATGTGTCATGTGTGTTACCATGATGTTGTTTTGTGTTTGCGACTCTGTGCAACTTCTGTATAATTGAACTTGTGGAAAGGCTACTTCTGTGAGATTCTTCATGTGGCTTCCTCTTTTACCTAATACCTAATAGATTTTAGTAGCAGTGTGCGTTGTTGGATTTACTGGTTTAAATGGCTTTTTTTTTTGTAAATTACAGTTTTATACTGTAACATTTACAGGCTGTTCTGTAAATATGTCTACATTTTTACTGTTTTTTTTTATTGAATTATTCTGGCAACCACAGCTGCCATGGAATTTTTTGTAAAAACAACAGGATTTTTTTTTTCAGTGTGGCTAAGAAAATCATTGGCTACTGTCTGCCCAATTGAATCAATATTCAAGAAGCAGGCTGTCAAAATAATCAACAACTCCTTGCACAAGAACATTTGTCAGCTGGTGCCTTCCAAGAATCTATTGCAAATTTTAAATACTTTTAAATCCGTTTATTTTTTAGCTTTCAGTCACTTTTTAAACTTTATGCATGTCTGATGGGTTGGGGTTCTAAACTGTATAACACCCACAGAAGCAGAAACATGAGCGGCACAAACTGAAGAGAATCATCAATGATTCAAACACAATCATCATGGCTGTTTCTCTCTCTCTCTTTCTCTCTCTCACTAACATGCATATAAACACAAAGATGACATTGTACTTCATAAGAACTGTGAACTTTTGGTGGGAAACTATTTTAAAAGTTTTATTTTTTTGTGCTTGAAACGTTTATGTCATAAACACACAAACTGTGATTTTGAGATTATATTTAGATAGTTACTGCAGTTGTTGTTATGAACTAGTGATATTTAATTATTGTAAGTGTTAACACTATAAGGTTTCATTTGTTACATTGGTTAACAACATTAGCTGACACTTTACTTAGCCTACAACAAAATATTACTTTTACAGCACTTATTCTTAGTTAATCTCAAAATTTAATGATGCATTTTTAAGATAAAAAAAAATGATATCTGGTAACACTAGTTAAAATTTGTAGCTGTAAAAATGCATTTCTCATTGTTAGTTCGTGTTAGTAATGCATTAACTAATGAGTCCTTATTGTAAAGTGTTACCAATGAACTTTTAAGAAGTCTTGTAAACTACATCCTTATAACCGAACACTTAATTAATCCTCGAAATTGACGTCAAAGGTAGAATGATGATGTTATCCTCAGGAGTTGTCAATGACTCTGTGAGTCTTAATCATAACACTGCTCTGCCTAAACGGAAGCGCTGTGCCTACGCTCCTCAAATGCAAATATACCTGTGTCGAAAGAGCAAACGACGCACCTGACGCTTCCCAGGGGATCTGGAAGGCCGAAGTCTCTATTGTTCTAAAGCGTTTACTCTGCCATGGCTCGACCACTCCCTGCAGTGACTGTGAATTGAGGTTTCGCATATCCCGCCCTCCCCGGAGTTCTGATACACAACGCCTCATCTCATAGCCATTGGGAAAACCACCTCGCCTGTTGTGGCAAACGGGCAGTTTTAACCGACCAACACCGTTTGTGGATGTATGTAAAAGTGTCAGAGGCTCAGGAGATTGAGGGGACGTGAATTTCACATAGCCTACATTAGGACACCGAATTTACCGGGTTCACCTGTACAGGTAAGCGGCGAAGGGCGGCGTTTCTTTTTAGAAACAGGTGTTACGCGCAACATTGTGAGCGTGGATAAATTACCCTTCGCTATTTACACGAAGATTAAACGTAGGTGTGTCCTTTGTGTTGTTTTGTGGTCGAGCTGCTCCTGCATGTGACATGTTTTGAAGTCTCACTGTTTTTTGTTTTGTTTTGTTTTTTAATATGATCGAGTAGGCCTACTCGACACATGATGTCTTTAAAATAGTTTCCTGATTGAGAAACAAGTAAGCGTTTGGGACGTGATCTAAAGATTTACCTGCTCACTTTTACCGGCCCACTTCATTAATATTTAACTGGCCAGCGATAGGCTAGTTTAGCAGGGGGCATCTTGCAGTAAGACTGACATTCAACTTCTGCTTATCGTCGATCTAAAAAAAAAAATCTAAACTAAAATAAAGAGATAGCCTAATGTCAGTTATTATAAAATAAATATCCTAGTCTTCGATGTGTTTTCATGTTTTGTTGTAAAATAGATCAATTCTGGATAATTGTTCAAATAGGCCACTTAAGGTTTCTAAATGACGTCCTGTAATCTGTGAGATGCCTTAATTATTACCTAATGACATTTACAAAATAGTCTAGTTTATATTTGGCTCTTTTCTGGGTAAAAAGAAAATAAGGATAGCCTAAATCTACACACACTGTAGAAATGTCTACCCTCCCAACTCAAAATGTTCTAGTGACTGGTCACATCTAAATTTTTCAATTGGCCCAAGTGAAATTCTGCAAAGTGATAAAATTAAATTTGCCGAATTTCACTTGGGCCAATTAAAAAATTTAGATGTGACCCTGCAGTCACTAGAAAATTTTGAGTTGGGGAGGTTAGAAATTTTTATAGTGCATGGGTCAATGACATATAAGGATGTCCAAGGTGAGCCTACACACAAAATAATTGATAGGGCTACTAAAGACGTCAAATCGTGTAACCAATAAAAAGTACTAAAACACTTTCCCTGCACTCTGGAGAAGCACAAGTGTACACAAAATAGATTCATTATAGAACGTGTGTATTCAAATCGTGCATTTTTATCATTTTTAAGATATATCCAGAACAAATAAACCTCCCAGCATGGCCAGCTTGGTGAATGCAAGCATAAATGTGCTAATATTCTGCCCTGCACAGCTTACAGTTTCTCTCTAAACCGGTATCAAATGTGAATTACATCATTCAGTCCCCACTTCAGTGCTGGGTGAGTGTCCCATTTGAATTTGATGTATGTAAAAGAGTGTCCCATGATGTAATGTAATTCAAAATAATAATATAAAAAACTCACCACTTATACAGCATTTTCATTCATTTTTTTCCATCTTGTCAGAGCAGTATCATTTAAAGGGGATATAAGCATGCACGTGTGCAGTGGGGGAGGGAAGATCCTGTTCGGCCAGTTTAATGTCTGTTGTCATGAATGCCAGTTGTTTGGACTTAACCTTACAGTCTTCTGTTGTGATACACCTGTGTATATGTTGTTCAATTCTAGTGAAAACCACTAGTATTAATCAGAAATGGTGTGATGGCAGAAGTCTAATGTGGCTGTTTTTAGTTTTTTAAATGATTTTGTATAGCATTTTGTTTTGGGAAGATATTTTTCTTTCAATCTCTGTGAGATATTATTTTAATACTTAACAATCTTTTCTGTTTTCCATGAAATTAAGATTTACTGTAAGATACAATCAGCTGTTTTTTCCTCTTGTGAATAGAGGACATCCATTCTTTGAAAAGGATGTGGCCTAGCAGGTTTTACATTTCTTTGCATATTGAAAGTATTCGAACTCGCCTACCACACGCAAAGCATCCATTAGCCAATCGCTTATTCTCACTAACGTCATTCTTTCCAGGCATGTAGTGTCTTTAGTGGGGTCTTTAGCGGGGGTTTGTTGTCAACATTAAGCCCTGAACTTGTTGTTAAGTTGCAAGGTCTTTTTACGAAGCTCCAGGTCCTGGAATGCGGTTGTTACTGGACTTTTGTGGTATGTCAGTTGTGTGACCTTAGTGAAACATTAGAGATTTAGATCAAGTTCATTTGTTACCTAATTTAGCAGAAAATGGACTTGTCACGGTACGTTTTGTCCATGCTTATTGTATCTAAAATAAAACAAAATAAAAAGCACAGAAAATATGATGTCTAAATTTTATTTAGCCTTGTTTGATGAATATAAAAAGCTTTTTGCATGAGCAGGGAAATCCCCCATTGTGGTTAAAGAAATACAGATAACCCCTAACAAGAATTCACTCTGATCACACCATGGATTTGTTCTTTGATTGATTGTCTAGGTATTCATTAGCCTTTATCAGATAGCACGGTCGTCATAATGTGTCACCTGACTGTAATGCAGTGTGTTAATGTGACTTCAAGTCTTGAAGGCATGTAAAACGGCCTGATGATATCATAAATGTCTGCTTGTAGATAACCTTTCCCCGACTCCTAGAAAGTTTGTTTAAATGCTTTAATCTGACACATGCACTATTTAAATGCAATATGCATTGTTTCTCTTAAAAATGTTACTGTTTCTGTTTAATGAATAGATGAAGAAAGAGTTGGAAATGGTTTGTTCTAACTCACAAATGCCCTTCAGTATAATAATGTTTTGATAAACGTTTGCACGTGTTAACCTGCTGTACATGACAAAAAAAAAATTCATATTAGTCCAAATTTTGGCTGTGACTTCAAAACCTGGGTGTTTTTTCACTTGTTATTAAGGACTTTAGAAGGCAATTTTGAGATATACCGATAACACGTTTTTATTTTCATGAACTTTTTTGACCATGTAGATCACAATAATTATAATGTAATAACAACAGTAATGACCAGTATAAGTATTAGTGCATATTATGTTTTTATTGTTGTAGTCTAATGATCATGTAGTTATTATTATGTCAAAAACCAGTATCGTATCTATCGTATCGTTGATTTTATATGCAGTTTAATGCATTATAAAAATCACCTAATAGTATGGAAAATAAGCATTAGTGATCAAGAGAATACATTTTCATCAGGCTTTTTTATGTGGCAGCATAGACAACAATGTAATCACATTATCAGGTTTTATCGTTCATCTCAACGTTTTCCATGTGTTTAATTCTCCTTTCTGATGGGCAGGAAACCTGAACCATCCATTAGTAACACAAGCTATGACGTTGCTAGGGTACAGTTTGACTCTGGCATGGTTGCCATGGCAACCGTAAACAGTCTGGTATAAAAAAGTTGTAATAGTGATAGCCCACCTGAAACTGAGAGAGCTAAATGGTGGAAGGGTCACGATAGAAACAACAGCCGTCATTTAAAGGCAAGAGAAATGGGAAATTTACCCCAACAGCTGGCTTATATGGTTGGGGAAACATACCTTCTGAAGTCTCCTTGTTCTCACAATTGAAGCTTTACTGTGTCTGAACACCACTAAACACCTGTTTGTTACTTACAGGTAGGCCTTTCATCACACTTGACTTGACAATCTTTCTGTATATTTGGGAACAGAGCGGTTTGTAAATCTTAAACACAACAACAATATTCAGCTTACACTTTTACTGACAGGGACGTTACTCTTGTTTTTAGAGTGGATATTTCTGTGCAGCACACTGTTGTTTTAGCTATCCGAGGAAAGAGAATTGTGGCGAACCTCATTTGAATGAACACCTAAATAAAGGTACAATAGTTTGAAAGTTGCCCAGATCACACAGGGACCTGTCCACTTTAGAAACAACGTGGACTTCATTAACGGAATAAAAAGCCCTCTTTCTCATTACCTTTTTGTTCTTGCCTCTTGATTTACCTTTGTGTGCATCTTTGTCTTTCTCCCCTCACACAATCACATACACCTGTTTATTGGATCCCCAGACTCATGACCTGCTGTAGGTTCTGTTCTTTAATTAAGGTGTGAGACTAAAGTGAGGCTAAAGATGACAGATGAGAACACCAAAGCCTTAGGGAATGTTTAAACCTATTATTTAAGTCTGGGGTGTTAAGTCATGCAGCCATTTTCTGAGAACCATGTGCTAAATTGGTCATTTTTATTGATTTATTGTATTTCTTCTAAGGCTCAAATGACTTTGTTCTGACATGTAATTAGAATAGTCTTATGACTTAGAGGTATGAAAGTCTTAAAGGAATAGTTCACACAAAAATGAAAATTTACTTACCCTCAAGCCATCCTAGCTGTATGACATTCTTCTTTCGCGGTCAAGAGAGAGTTTTTTTTCTTTTTCTTTTTTTCTTTCTTTTTTTTTTACAGGCAAGTCATTAAGAACAAGTTCTTATATACAATGTCGGCCTGACAAGTGTAATAACCACTTAGGGAAAGGAAATGGGGCTAAAATAAATACAGTACATTAGAAATACATACAGGTTAACAATTACATTAAATACAATTTAAAACACAAAATGATTATGTGGAGAAGCAACTGCATGTGTCCGTGAACAAGTATGATATAATAGTTTTAAAAGATGAAATTGAAATTAGTGTATCTAGTTTGAGAATATTTTGCAGAGCATTCCAGTCGCGAGCGGCACCAGATTGAAAAGAAGCAAGACCAAATGCAGAGTTAGTTTTGGGAATACATAATTGAAGATGAAGTGAGGACCGGGTGTTGTATGTGACAGGCTTTGGCTGCAGCAGGTGACCCAAGTAAGGAGGTGAGCGGCCGAGAAGGGTCTTATAAATGAAAGTGAACCAATTAATTTTGCAGCGATTGTGAAGGGAGGGCCAGTTGACAGATGAATATAAAGCGCAGTGGTGTGTATTGAAAGGAGCATTTATGGCAAACCTGATAGCTGAATGGTAAAGAGTGTCAAGAGTTGATAGAGTGGACTTGCAAGCAACCCTGTATATAGTGTCTCCATAGTCTAACATGGGTAGAATGGTCATTTGAATAAGAGTAAGTCTGGCAGAAGTGGTGAAGGAAGAGCGATTTCTGTAAAGGAAACCAAGCTTGGCCTTCACCTTAGATTGCAGCTTTGATATGTGGATGGAGAAAGAAAGTGAAGTTTCCAACCAGATACCCAAGTATTTATATGCAGTGACTTGTTCTAGAATAGCCCCCTTGCAAGTGATGATTTTAAGGGCTGGAGAAGGCGAAGTACCCTTACGGTAAAACCACATGGTTTTTGTTTTGAAGGTATTAAGAGTGAGTTTGAGTTGTGTAAAGGATTGCTGTAGTTGGAAAAAGCTATCTTGCAAGGTAGCTTGAACAGCATCAGGGGAGGAACCCGTGGCATAAAGGATTGTATCATCAGCATATAAGTGAATCAGTGAATTACCAACTGCCTGGGGAATGTTATAAATTTAGAAAAATGTAGGGTCAAGAATGGAGCCTTGGGGGACACCCCTGGTTACTGGTAGAGAATGGGAAAAAAGGTTTTCAAATCTTAGTCGAGATCCAGGCGGAAGGGTGACCCCTGACCTGACGTATTAAGTATGACGTAGGCGTAGCGTAAGATTAGGTGAGAATTGACTTACGCGGAAGCGCAGAGGATAGAGCAAAACAAAACGGCAGTCGTGAATTAGAAGTCTAAAACGAGAAGGTTTAAAGAAAAATGTTGGAGGATTTCGATATAATAAAAGAGGAGCTACGTCATACGTCGGGTCAGAGGTCACCCTTCCGCCGGAACCATTGATCTATATAAATTATATAAATTTATATAAATCTGTGGCCAGAACTCAACTGTCTCGTGAACGCGCGTACGGCCATTGCCGGAAGCCAGTGATTATATTTTCTAAATTTTGTTATTATATGTATTTATATTTTTTTCTTACAAAAACCCTTTGCTTCAGAAGGCATTTATTAACCCATTAGAGTCATATGGATTACTTTTATGATGAATGGATGTGCTTTTTGGAGCTTCGAAAACCTAGGCTCTATTCAATGCCATTATAAAGCTGGGAAGAGCCTGGATATTATTTAATTTAGCTAATTTTTTGAGACAGGAATTTTGGTTTTTCATGAGCTTATGCCAAAATCATCAGTATTAAAACAATAAAAGACCTGAAATATTTCAGTTGGTGTGCAATGAATCTAAAATATATGAAAGTTTAATTTTTATAATTACATTATGGAAAATAATGACCTTTATCACAATATGCTAATTTTTTGAGAAGGACCTGTATATATATATATATATATATATATAATATTTAATCTATTCCTGTGATGGTAAAGCTGAATTTTCAGCATCATTACTAGTTTTCAGTGTCACATGATCCTTTAGAAAACTAATATGCTGATTTGGTGCTCAAGAAATATTTCTTATTATTATCAGTGTTGAAAACACTTGTGTTGCTTCTGATGCATTTTTCTCAGTGTTTTTTGATGAATAGTAAGGTCAAGAGGACAGCATTTTTATTATTATTATTATTTTTTAAAGTTTTTTGTTACAATTTGTTACAATGTAAATGTTATTGCCATCGATGTCACGTCGGGGTTGCAAAGAAGAGGAGAATGCATCTAATTGCAGCAACTTAACTTTATTTACAATAACTTAAAATAAACAAAACACTCAACATTAACAGAACAACCAAGCATTTTGCGACAATAACGGACAAGAACAAAACAAAGTCCCAATTCGCCTACTTATACTACGCCCTAAAAGTATGCACTCTTTTTGTGAAGAAAAAGTACATACTTTTGAGTGTGTAGGAGTCCATGTTTTTTCTCCGACTCGGACGCGCAAAACATATCAGAACGCTTGAAGTGTGGAAATGGTGTCATATCCGAGGGCCGAGTCGGTTCGTTGACAATAATAGAACGCACCATTAAATAGAACAAACTAATTAATGAATTAAACAACAGGTGTAACTGAATCAGTAACCAAGGCAACAAACACGGAAATGAACACAGACGGGACAAACTAGAACAAAGGAAACATGCTCCTAACACAGGAATACTGAACATAACCCGGACATTCGATTTAATGTGAACGACTGAATAAAAGTATTTCAGCTTTTTCAAGTATTTAAAAAAAAAAAAAAAAAAAAAAAAAAAAATCGTATTGACCCCAAATATGTATGTAAATATTGTTGTTCATTATTGTATATTGTTCTGCTTGTAAATAAAAATTCTGAAATATAATTCTTCCTTATGTTAATTTGGTTGAGAAGAGTGTAGGGAAACTTGCCTTGATTATTAATAGTTCTAAGGATCATCAAATAAAAAATAAAAAATAAAATAGAACTTGGGTGCAGTGTGAACAACCCATAGTATATAGTTGGGAGCACAAGGAGGCTATTTTTTTGTGAAATATGTATGTAATGGTAAATTGACTTATGTGTGTGTATGTTTACAAATTACACAATGAACTTTGGTCATTATAATAGAGGAAACAATCTACACAGTGTCATAGGCCCACACATACAACCTCAGTCATGATGCACATTTGCTCTGACACAGAGTACACAGTGTTTGTCTTGGTTGTGCTGGTTGAATCAGCCACTGACTCTAAATGCTATCCCTTTGATGATTTAGAATTTAGAAAATTTGCACTTTTATAACTAGGCAAAGACTTTGTTATGGAGATGTGATTCAGGCAAATGCCCAGAGCTCATAAAATTTACAAACACAGTAAAATTAGCAACAATCATGAACAATAACAGTTGATCATTATTTTTCCAGCACTTCAGCTTTGGCTCATGTAACGGTACAGATATTGCTATTTTGAGCAATTAATTATGTAAACAATATCATTCTGAGGCTACACTAAAAATATGATACTTTAAATTAACTCAACTCAATTATGAATTGTGGTTTCACATAATGGAAACATGTTTTCTCTACTCAAATACTTCATGTATTATGAACGGAGTAACTTGTCTAAATAACATGTTTCAATCAAGTTCATCCTACCTCAAGTATTTGAGTAGAAATAACATGTTTCAATCACATGGAACCACTGTCCATGATCTAATTGAGTTAATTTAAAGTAAGATATTTTTGAGGATAGCTGACAATATCAACACATAAGAAGCTTAGCATAGCTTTCCTTGTTGGGTGTTGCATCATGGTTACATCCTTGGCATTCTCATAGCAGTGGCTTATTTTATTAAAACAACTTAAATTCTTGTTAGCGGGTCCCAACCAAGCACATGTTCTACACTTCACCAATGGTGTCTCCCTATACAGAAACTCTTCTAAATACCAGGATAATAGAACATTAAACATTAACAAGTCTCCCCATTTTATTATCTTGATTAAAAAATGCATAAATATCACTTTTTCATTGTTTACTCTCCCTATCCAGTGTAAAACATGATGGGAAATCCTGTTATTTTCAATAATGCTACTTTGACACAACTAAAGTTATTCATGTAGTCTTAACTCAAATGGATTAAGTGAAGTGGTTAAACTTGATGAAATTAAGTTGTGAGAACATCTTGAAAGAATGATGTTGGATTAACTTGTTTTATTTAAGTAAATTGAACAAGCAGCTGCATTTATTTTTGACCTACTTGATTGAAACATGTTCTTTCAAAATTAAAAAATTGAGTTACCCTCAAATCAGTTTAACACCATGCTACTGTGTTTGATTTTGAAACAATGGTGTTAAATCAAAATGAATTGTTTAACTAAAGTGAACAGTATAAAATAAAATAATAAAATAATGTAACAGCTAACACAAAAGACTAACTCTAAATACTGTACAATTAATCCCATTTATTGTTTTGTGATAACAATTCCACTATAATGCTAACAGAAGACCATAATGCACTATCAGTTTGGAAATAGAATTGGTTAGCATTGCTAATATTGCAACAGGCCTCAGTTATGCTTTCATGGATGCTAACACAAAGTATTGATTTATGTTATTGCTTAGTACAAGGATTAATAATAGACAAAAGAGCCACTAATAATGTTTTCTTTCTTTCTTTCTTTCTGCAGACATGAAGCCTTTTTTCCTGCTTGCCACATTATTGTGGTGTTTAGCTGCAAATTTCTCCTGGGCAGCTAAGATAGTGGTAGTTCCTCCAATTATGTTTGAGAGCCACCTGTATATCTTTAAGACCCTGGCCTCTGCTCTCCACGCTGAGGGCCATGAAACAGTTTTCCTGGTCTCCGAAGGTCGGGAGATCCCGCCTTCCAACCATTATCGTCTCCAGCGCTACCCTGGAATCTTTAACAGCACCTCAGCTGACGACTTCCTCCAATCAAAAGTTCGCAACATCTTTTCGGGGCGTCTCACAGCACTGGAGCTGTTTGATATCCTAGACCACTATTCTCAAAACTGTGATGCCGTTGTTGGGAGTGCTTCTGTAATGGAGCAGCTAAAACGTGAAAGTTTTGATCTCCTGCTCGTTGATCCCAATGAGATGTGTGGATTTGTCATTGCTCACATCCTGGGTGTCCAGTACGCCGTATTCAGCACAGGATTGTGGTACCCTGCAGAAGTTGGGGCGCCAGCACCTCTGTCTTATGTCCCAGAATTTAACTCTCTGCTAACGGACCGTATGTCATTGTTGCAACGGGTAGCTAACACAGCAGTGTACCTGGTTTCCAGGTTTGGTGTCCAGTTCCTGGTTCTACCCAAGTATGATCGCATCATGAGGAAGTACAACATCCAGCCATCGGTGTCCATGCATGATCTGGTTCAGAACAGTCGACTCTGGATGCTGTGTACTGACCTGGCACTGGAGTTCCCACGACCCACTTTGCCACATGTTGTCTATGTTGGGGGCATCCTTACCAAACCCCCCAGCCCCTTGCCACAGGTAAGAAACCAATGCTTTTAAATTTAAAACATTCTCTAAAAATGACTTTTAGGGATGCACAAGATATTGGTACCATAATAGGGTGGCCCAGTAGTGCACAGCACAACAAAATTTTAAAGCAAACAACACATTTTTTTTTTATCCAGGAACAACATGTAGTCTTAACCATATCCGGTAAACCTAACCCTACCCATAAGTTATCCCTAAAATCAGAGGCAAATTATGGTGAATAACACTGATGTAGAAGCACCAAACCCTGATTGTAAACCTAAATTTGACATAAACTGTAAACTTGTCCCTCAAATCTGATTGGTTGATTGCAATGTTGTTCCAAAATCAACAAAGATTTTGATCCAGGAACATGTTGCACTTGGTGAAATCAGGTTCTGCGTTAGAGTTGAATGAGCCAAGCCAGAATACTGAACTTCACACAGAACATTTCATAGTGATATTTCTTGGCCACCATAGAGGGCGCATTAATGCTAACATTCTGGCTTTATACTAGAGGTAGGCTAATGATCTAATGAAATCCAAATTTTGAACAGTTTTTACTATACCAGTACCTGGCTGAGAAAGGAACGTTGTGCCATGGCTTGGTTCCATTGTGTCATGGCTTGATTTTGCTATGTTGTAGCTTATTTTCGCTGTGTTAACTTATGGTTTTATTTTTTTCATTGTGTTATGCACTGCTGAGCCACCATAGATAGCATTTACTGTCAGAGAAAATGTGCAAAGATTGTACCTTTAGGGCTACAACTGCTTGTTACTAAGGCTGTACTCTTAAAGGGTCATCTATGTAATCCATCTTGTAATCCAAATTTACAGAAAATCCATTCTGTCACCTGATGGAGGTTTGGTTCCTTGCCACTGTTGCCTTGGCTTTTGGCTTGCTTAGTTGGGGACATTTAATATTCAACTATATTATTGATCTGCCTTAAGGTGGATGATGACACAATTTTCTTCTAGAAACAAACTTTGTTGTATTATTTTCATGTTATCACTGTGAAGCTGCTTTGATACAATCTGTATTGTAAAAAGCGCTATATAAATAAAGGTGACTTGACTTGACTTGTTTACCTGTAAAAGGTCTGTAGTCGTACCTTAAGAGTATATATTATTACTCTAAGGCAGTGACATAGCCAGAATTGTATTTTCACTACTATATATTGGATCCATGCATTTAGTATTAAAGTAAAAGCAGGCTAATATAGAGACTCAAGTTTGGGAAGACATCAGGGGCCCTATCACACACCCTGCGCAATGCAGCGCCAAGCGCGACGCAATCGCTTTATATGATGAACAGATTCAATTCAGGCTTTTATTCACATATAAACATTCATCAACGCACACATCATTGGTGGTAAACGGAAGCTCAAGCATGTTCACTTGATCTGCAACCATTGAGGTTCATTCTTGTGTGTTACGCAGCACACTTTTGAGCTTCTGCAAAAACCAATGAGGTTTGTTCTTGCACACCAAGCAGGTTCGGTTGAGCTTCTGTTTATGTTCGCTGATCAGTGTAAAAATGTGAATGAAAGCCTAAATTCAATCTGTTCATCATATAAAGCATTAAGTCTCTTCAGAAAATGTGGACTAAACCGCATATGCATTAGTTTTACAATCTCTTTATGAACTTTTTAAAGCGTCAAAGGTGTAGATCCGTAGCTGTCAATGGAGGGACAGAAATCGCTCAGATTTCATTAAAAATATGTTCATTTGTGTTCCGAAGATGAGTGAAAGTCTTATGGGTTTGGAAAGACATGAGGTGGGTGAGTAAATGATTTTGGAGATCATTTTTGGGCGAACTAACCCTTTAATCCCTATTGATTTAGTCCTGGAAAGATGAAGAAGGCTCAGATTTAGATGCCATTTTTTTTATCCTTCTCACTCATCTTTTAGTGATATACTGGAAAACCATAATATTGAAATTTGTGCACCCGCCATCACCACTTTTAATTAAGGCACAATGAAGATGACACCATACGCTACGCACAACAAATGACAAAAATATTCAATACCAACATGTGTTTGTCTGCTCCACAATCGACTGTTAGGATACATTCCAAAGTTTCCTTGTTCTTTCAGTGCATTATGTGCACATGCAGTGCTTTTGACACTTGAGTTCATGAATGCTAATAAAATTACGTCATGATATGGGGATCGACTGACGCAGGAACCTCATTTTCATTTTCATTTAAACTTTAATAGATCTTCAGCCTAACAAATGCCACAACCCACTCCCTCTAACAAGTGACCTTGGTCCACCTTCCACTTATTCATATTCATTAGGCTTGATGTGGTGAAATGTGCAAACATTTTTTTTTTATATCTAGTGTATGTAAGTCTGGAAAAATCTAGTCTATGTAAGTCTTATGTTCACTCTCCTTTCACCCGTAATTATATGAAGTTTAGATTTTGCCACCAGGGCGTTATGCTCACAAAGGTCGTTCTTATCAATGCGGGTGATTGCGTGGAGCTGTCCATTGAATAGGAGTGGGGGTTCTAAACCTAAGCTTGCACTGTTGGAATACCAAGCGCCCAAATGGCCTCATTGTATGCTGTGGCACCATAATGCAAATAGTGTTTGTCAGTGCAGAGTGTGTGTGTGTAAATGTGCCCATTGTCGGGTGTGTATGAAGGACACTGAGACCAGTGTGAGGGGCGGACAGTTAGTGCCAGGCCAATGCAGGCTGTTCAGCTGCAGCTGGACTGCTTCAGACAGCAAGAAAGCAGTTCTTACACAAAAACATGCTCATTCTGAGGCTATGCTAACTGCTAACACAAAAGGCTGAGTCTCATTAGTACTATAATTTTTTGTGCTAACAATTGCACTATAGTGCCAACAATGCACTTTTATCTTACCATAATGCACTTTCAGTATGAGTTTCTAATATTGTAATAGGCCTCAGTCAAGCTTTCATAGATGCTAAGATGATAACACAAAGCTCATTCAAAAAATGGCAGATACAAATCTGATATTAAAGCAATGTTTAATATAAAAATCAAAAGCCTAATCTCCAAAATATGAACCAACCATTTAAAAGTATTTTAAAAGTTAAAATGTCAAACTAAATATGTTAACTTTATATTTTGAGCTGTAAATTTGTTTAAATACTCTTTGTGTGTGTGTGTGTGTGTGTGTGTGTGTGTGTGTATACTTTTCTAGGTGGTTAAACTTCTGGTTATGTTTGCTCCATGTAAACAGTGCTTTACAGATAGTAACTCCCTGTCCCTTTTCTGGTAACTTCTGGCGTGAAAGTTACTAGGTTACTGATATGATGTCGTCATTAGGTTCACAAAGTTAAAAGATTGAATACATCTGTACATAAACAGTCTTAGTAAATAAAGGTGACTTGATTTGACATTAGTCACATGTAATATATAAGTCTTATGGCTATAATTTTAAAACAGTGTGTGCTTCAATGTTTATCACTGTATATATATATATATATATATATATATATATATATATATATATTTATATAATTTAAATTTTCATTAGTAATTCAAGCTTTCAGTTAGTGAAATTAATTGAAATATTATTCCATAAAAAAACAGTTAACCCAAAAATCACCATCATCGTCATTGTTATCATCTCTTAAGCATTAGTCATATGAAGGTTTTTTTTAATGACAGAACACATTTTTATTTAACAAAATATCTTTGTGTGACACAACTGTCACAAAAAAGTCTAGTTAATTTTTTCCACTTTGGAGCTGAATATTAGCCATACAGTGTTTTCTTTTAGGCCTTACTTTGTGGTGTTCTGGTTTAGGTGGCTTATTTTATGGTTATCTTTAATACAAGAGAAGTGTTGTTTGGTCAATATTCTGTGATTTTTTTTTTATGTGTATGTTACAGGGTTAGTTCATCCAAAAATGAAAATTATCCCATAATTTAGTCACCCTCAAGCATAGGTGTATATGACTTATGACTCGCATACAGCCGTTACCGGAAGCCGCCGCAGTGAATAGAGTTTATTAGGTTATAAATATGGATTTTTTTTTTTATAAAAACGCATCGCTTCACTTCAGAAGGCCTTTATTAACCCCCTTATGGATTACTTTTATGATGGATGGATGCACTTGTTGGGCTTCAAAATGTAAGGTAACCCTTCATCTAAGTTGTAAGTTTAATCTAAGTTATTTTAGTAAATTTCATATGCTTCCTTTTTGATTTACCCAGTGTTGGTTATTAAAGCAGAATAAAACCATTAAAACCACACGTTATATTCTCCAGATTGCTCTAAAACAATTTCATATTATGGTCAAAATGTTTTCACTTGTCTAGAAGTGAAAGTTGAAGTTAGTTTTGTCCCTTTGGACAAACTAGGTTGCAACATGCTGGTGATCACTCATACTGCATTTCTAATTTATCAGACTGTAAAACGTTGACGTAACAATGTTAGGTTTATTAGTCATATAAAATGATGATTTAGAGTCAAATTAAACTTTTTTTGATTTATATACAATCCTTTGAAATGTTTGGTCTGGCTTTTGATTTCTGTGTAATGTTGAATTGCTTTGTCTTGTGAAAATAGTCATCACAAATTTCATAGATGGACTGTTGAACTGTGTTGTGTTTGATCTGTGTGTGTACAGGAGTTTGAAACCTGGGTGAAGAATACAGATGAACATGGTTTCGTGGTGGTGTCGTTTGGTGCAGGAGTGAAGTATCTGTCAGATGACATTGCTCAGAAACTTGCTGGAGCCTTGAGCCGTCTACCCCAGAGAGTCATTTGGAGGTACTGCCATTCATTCCTTCATTCAAGTGATCGGTGAACCATTTTACCAACAGATCAAGTCCCCTGCGTATCATTCCATTAAAGTTTTTCTATCACAAAGTATCCATTGGCAACTGATATGATGGCGGGCCACTGATAAGCCTGTGGCTACAACTTAGGCTTCTATTTTGTTTTCCATTTCCAAACCAGTAAACCCTCATTGAAAATGATCTGATGGTTTGTTAGACTTTCCAGTGGTTTCTAAATGCAAAACTTCATGATACATGAGATGTAATGGTCACAGGTCATGATCCAGTGATATAGAAATCTGAAAAAGACAATCTCCAAAATATTATGTAACCATTACTCTGATCATCATTTCATACAGTGGTATGTTGTGTTTAAAACTTTTAGAAATACACATTCATTACAATGGGCTCAGAGACAAATGGTCTCTAAAATGGTATACAAATTGCCTTTGAAACCCTCACATTAAATTATATAGGAATTGTGCTTAATAGGAGTAGTTCACCCAAAAATAAAAACTTCTGTCATTATATACTCATCATAAACCCATATGACTTGAAATTTTTTAATTACAATAAATGGGGACTATCTACAAGTAGTTCATATTGTGTGCTATATTCCAAGTCATCTTAAGCCATATGAGCTTTATGTGAAAAATAGACCAAAATTTTACCACTTTAATGATACTGTAATTATGATAATTTTCCTTTTTGAAGCTTGAAAGCCTCAGTCCCCATGAGTAATAATGCCATGGAAAGATCAACCAGCAGGTCTGGAGCCACATAAGGGAATTATTTATTTACTTTAAAATATTTTATAAAATTTATAAAAGAATTTAGGGAATTTGAGATGTGATGCTCTTATCAGTTAGTGGAAAATGTGTCACAAGTGCATGTAAACTTTAAATATCTCATTGAAGGAATTTTGTTTCTTTATGCCTAAATTAAAAAAAAACTCTTTATATTTTCCTAAGTGAAGCTGAATGCTTATAAATAGCAGCACCTTTTGTTGTCATGGGCATTCATATTGTCATGACTCCTGTAGTCATGCCATATAATCTCAGTTGCTTTCTTGTGTTCATGCAAATGTGCCATGGCAAGACTTTAATGAGGACACTGTTGGGAGTGGAAATGCCCAGGGAACACACACATACCAGATAAATAGAATGTACAGATAGACAGACACACTCCAGTGATCCACAAAATATACCACTGTTGTTACGTGATGAACATATGGTCTGAACTCTTTCTTTCTGACATGTGCATACATTTTAGTAATGGTAATTAGAGTCAGTGACTGCTGTCAGGTTTCTTAGTAACTGTTGAATGTTTGTCATTGGGTTTGGCACATACTTGCCTGTAGGCTGTGTGCATTTGCCCACCAGTGACAGAGAAGACATACATTAATCCCATATTTACTAAGTCTTGAGCCAGACTTCAAAGCAAAGGCTTCATATAATCTCCTCTAAAGAACTATTGCTGTTGGTTTAAATAGTTATTTAGAAGATATTCAGAGACCCACAGTATTTATTTCTTAAAACCAACATCAAATTACAGTTGACCCTTTAATTTATCAATGTACATACCTTTCAGAAGTTAATTTGAGGTCTGTTTTTCTATGGTTTTGAAAGAAGTATCTTATGATGACCAAGGCTGCATTTATTTATTCAAAAATACAGTAATATTGTAAAATATAATCACAATTTAAAATAATAGTTTTTATTATGTTATTGTCACAGTCCTCGTCTGCACCTGTCTGTCCTTGTCTGCACTACACTACCCAGAATCCTCCTTGTCTCCACACCTGAACTCACTCCCTCACTTACCAGCCTGTTCCTCGTTATCTTCTTCATCACCGTCACCTGTCGTACCCCATTATCATCTGTGTATTTAGTTCCTGTTCTTTATTCAGTGTTGGTCGGTCAATGTTTGAGCATACGCTCTCTGTGTGGAGATCTTTGTTGTATTTTGCCTTCTGGAAATTAAACCTTTGATTTTGATGTAGTGATTCGTCTGCCTCCTTCATCTCCAAGCCTATACCGTGACAGATTGACCGACCCAAAAGTGAGTATGGAGGACGACGCAATGGAGGCGTTTCTGTTTGATCAGAACGGGAGTTCTTTGGAGGAGTTTGTCGAAGTTTATCTGCATCTGCACCAGGATGTCTACTGGGAGGAGGAGTTTCTAAAGCAACGGTTCTGGAGAGGACTCGATGATCCTCTAGCCCAGATTCTGCTGCTCGAAGAGTTAGATCTGCCTTTTATGGAGTTTATGGACCGAGCTCTTTGGAGTTGTGGTTCCTCCCTTACTGTAGCACCAGCCGATCCAGAGTCAGCAAAGCCTTCGCCACTGGTCCCGTCCAGCCGGAGACCGTCCAGCCAGAGCCCGCTGATCCTGCGCCAGAGCCCGCTGATCCTGCGCCAGAGACCGTCCATTTCATTGTGGTGTCTGTGGCTGTTTTGTGTGTGTGGGCAGCACACACATCTACAGCCCATGAACTCAGCCCCGAGCTTCCTTCGCCACTGGTTCCGTCCAGTCCTGAGCTTACCTGCACGCCTGCCGAGCCTGAGCTTCCCTGCACGCCTGCCGAGCCTGAGCTTCCCTGCACGCCTGCCGAGCCTGGGCTTCCCTGCACGCCTGCCGAGCCTGGGCTTCCCTGCACGCCTGCCGAGCCTGGGCTTCCCTGCACGCCTGCCGAGCCTGGGCTTCCCTGCACGCCTGCCGAGCCTGGGCTTCCCTGCACGCCTGCCGAGCCTGAGCTTCCCTGCACGCCTGCCGAGCCTGGGCTTCCCTGCACGCCTGCCGAGCCTGGGCTTACCTGCTCGCCTGCCAAGCCAGAGTTTCGCGTCACGCCTGCCGGGCCAGAGCCTTCTCCGCTGGTCCCCTCCAGCCCTTCAGAGCCTTCTCCGCTGGTCCCGCCCAGCCCTTCAGAGCCTTCTCCGCTGGTCCCGCCCAGCCCTTCAGAGCCTTCTCCGCTGGTCCCGCCCAGCCCTTCAGAGCCTTCTCCGCTGGTTCCGTCCAGCCCAGAGACCCCTTCGCCGCTGGTTCCGTCCAGCCCAGAGACCCCTTCGCCGCAGGTTCCGTCCAGCCCAGAGACCCCTTCGCCGCTGGTTCCGTCCAGCACTAAGCCCTCTCCACCGCTGGTCCTGCCCAGCTGGTCCTGCCCAGCCCAGCACCAGCGGAGAAGGCCCTTCAGAGCCTTCTCCGCTGGTCCCGCCCAGCCCTTCAGAGCCTTCTCCGCTGGTTCCGTCCAGCCCAGAGACCCCTTCGCCGCTGGTTCCGTCCAGCCCAGAGACCCCTTCGCCGCAGGTTCCGTCCAGCCCAGAGACCCCTTCGCCGCTGGTTCCGTCCAGCACTAAGCCCTCTCCACCGCTGGTCCTGCCCAGCTCAAAGCCTTCTCCACTGGTCCTGTCCAGCAATGAGCCCTCACCGCTTGCCCAGCCAGAGACTGTTCCAGAGCCTGTCCCCGACTCTATTCTAGAGTCATTGTCAGACTCTGTCACTCTCCCCAAGAATTTTTTTTGGGGGGGGGGGGGGCCATAGGGCTCCACCATGGCCACCTGAAGGGTCCCCATCGCCATGGCCGCCCGAAGGGTCCTCGCCACCATGGCCACCCGAAGGGTCCTCGCCACCATGGCCACCCGAAGGGTCCTCGCCACCATGGCCACCCGAAGGGTCCTCACCACCATGGCCGCCCGAAGGGTCCGCACCGCCATGGCCGCCCGAAGGGTCTCCACCGCCCTGGATGCCCGAGGGTCCGACAGTTCCACCCTGGACGCCCGAGGGTTCGTCTACTCAGCCCTGGCCACGGCCACATCCTGTTCCGCCCTGGCCACGGCCTGCTCCGCCCTGGCAACGCCCACGTCCTGCTCCTCCCTGGCCACGCCCACGTCCTGCTCCGCCATGGCCGCCTGGTCCATCCTGGAGTCCATCCTCCTGCACCCGGTCCGCCTTCCCGTCACGGACTCCAGGATGCCCACCCTCCCACCCCTGTTCTAAGGCGTGAGGTCACGCCTACCGGGAGGGGGGAGTAATGTCACAGTCCTCGTCTGCACCTGTCTGTCCTTGTCTGCACTACACTACCCAGAATCCTCCTTGTCTCCACACCTGAACTCACTCCCTCACTTACCAGCCTGTTCCTCGTTATCTTCTTCATCACCGTCAGCTGTCGTACCCCATTATCATCTGTGTATTTAGTTCCTGTTCTTTATTCAGTGTTGGTCGGTCAATGTTTGAGCATACGCTCTCTGTGTGGAGCTCTTTGTTGTATTTTGCCTTCTGGAAATTAAACCTTTGATTTTGATGTAGTGATTCGTCTGCCTCCTTCATCTCCAAGCCTATACCGTGACAGTTATCATGTGATGGCAAAGCCATGCAATTTTTAGCATCATTACTCCAGTCTTTAGTGTCACATGATCTTTCAGAAATCATTGTAATGGTGTTATGTGCAACACACTTCTATATTCTAAATCTTCATAATCTAAAATTAATTCCCTTTTCTGCTGCCTAGGTAGGACATGTGGTCAGCAACATTTTTTAACAAATAGCATTATACATTAGCTATTTTGGTATTGTTTTTGGTGACTGTTGTAGGAAGAGCAGCCTTTCTATAATTTTGTTTCTATAAAAAGTTACCACAGTAGTTTGACTTAAACTTCCAGGTCCCATCCTACATTGTTTTTGTTTTATTTGGAAATCTGTCTCTTAACATAGTCAAATGAATACTGTTTCATGTTCCCTTCAATTACATGCTCAAAAGTGTAATGGTTATTGCTCTTTATTTTTCAAAAACCATGTTTAAATACGGCATACATGACTGTACTTTGTAGCCTTTATAAGCTCTGAAGGAATCCACGTTTGATTGATGCTGGTGGATTGTCTTTCATCTTTTGCTTTTTATTTGCCTTCTGAATGTAAGCTTTGTTACTAAACCAATCTATGCATGCAACATATTTGGTCTCCGTCTCTCTACTCTAATGTACTTTTTCCCCCAGTATGCCTCACTCCTCTGATCTCACAATGTATCTTTGAATAAGTTACAAATTCTTCATAATTATCAGCTGACAATCATCTCATTCACTAGCCCTAGATGGCCTAAAATGTTTTTAATGTTTTTTAAAGAGCCTATAGAAAGAGCTGCCTGTATCTTACTGAATTCAATCTCTCTGTAGGTTTTCTGGAGTTCCTCCCCCAAATCTTGGCAACAATACTAAACTAGTGGACTGGATGCCTCAGAATGACCTGTTGGGTAAGTATACATCCTAGCTCTCACTAAATAAAAGTACATTTTTAGAAAGTCATATGAAGTTCGAATGTTCCCTCTGGAATTTTTGGCAACACTAGTTTAGGGTCCAATTCTCACAATTAACTATACGTTGCTTATTAGCATGCATCTTACTCGGATAGGCTGTTTATTAGTTCTTATAAAGCACATATTAATGCCTTGTTCAGCATGACCATATTCTAAATCCCTTAATTCTACCCAATACCACAACTTAACAACTACCTTACTATTAATAAGCAGTAATTAGGAGTTATTTGAGGCAAAAGTCTTAATTAAAAGTTAGTTAATAGTGAGAATTGGACCCTAATCTCAAGTGTGACTGAATTTTTGTTCCAGTCCTCGTTACTATTTAAATAAAAGAAGAAAATAAAGTGATCAACAGTGACAAAGACTTTTTCCTTGTTACAAAATATTGTATTTCAAATAAAGGATGTGCTTTAGAAATGTATGTTCTTCATTAAAGAATCCTCAAAAAAATATCCACAAAAATTTTAACATTAAGTATTAAAATATTAATTAAGAAATGTTTCTTGACCACCAAATCATCATTAGAATGATTTCTGAAGGACCATGTGACACTGAAGACTGTAGTAATGCAAAATCGCGGCTCAAAATTGAGTTTTGCCATTGCAGGGATAAATAAAAAATGTTTACACTAACAAATTTCATATTGTAATAATATTTCACAATATTGCTGTTTTTCCTGTATTTATGATCAAATAAATGTAACCTTTGTGAGCTTTGGGGAATTCACAACAACAAAATCTTACCACTTCCAAACTTACCCTGTTGGCTAATCTTTTTCTTTTTTTTTTACTTTCTATTTTTACTTTGCATTTACAGTATGTTAAGTTTAAAAATATAAATTAAATTGAAAAACACAAAAATTGGTCTATAACTTTTTTGCAGTTTTGCCTCTCAAGTAAATTATTCCCTGTTTTAAGGCTGCTTAGATATTTTTACTGGAAAACCGATTTAGAAAATGATTTTTTATTATTATTAGTGTGTGTGAAAGGGAGAGAGAGAGCGCATCCTCCTCACTGCTCTTTTCTCCATCTCCTAGGATAATGTCTCTGTTGTCTTAGAGGACACAAAGCCTGCGTGTGTGTTTGTTTGTGTGAATGAGTTTCTGTCTCATTGTACACCATGGGCTTGAGGTCACAGAGGACCTTTATGTCTCCATCATTCTGTCTTTTCTCTCTTTCTCTCACTGTCTTTCTGCTGTCCGCCACACTTCCTGTTCTCTGAATAACCTAGTTTATGCATCCTGTGCTTTGGTCTTCCATTAGTTTTTATCTTCTCATTCAACCATAAGTAATGACTAGAAAAAAGTCTGATACTCAAAGTCGATAGACAGGGTGAATTTCTTCTCTGAGGACACTCAGCTGTTTAACACAAACACCTATTTGTTTGAGGTTCAGCTGGACTAAACTTCAAGATCAGTGACCCATGGTCAAAACTGTCACAGTAAACATCAATGATTAACTTCCATTTTAATCAGAGCCTGAAATGCACTTAAACACACTGTATGCAGCTGAGCTTTATGGATGAAATGAAACAGCCCTGCTTTCATGTCAGTACCAGTGAGAAAGTGATACACACTCCACCCTATCCTTGAGAAGCCTCGGACAAATTTACAAAAAAGTATGCAAATTAACCTTTGATTTCCCTATGTGTCTTTTAAATGTATTTTTAAAAAGATATGAGAGTACTAAATAGCTAATGTACAGCGATTCTGAAAGGGTCAATAAAACTCTTTGTTCATTGTCCCTCATACAGAGGAAGAAGTGTTAGCAGGCACAGGGAGGAACGAGTACAGACAGAAGCAACTGAATGAAAAACTGCTTACTATTAAATCAAGCTTGTCAACATTAATTTTATTGGAATTATGGCAGTTTTACTTTATAGTTTTTGGAATTTTGTGAGGCACACATCACTATTACTGTCTCCTGAATACAAAACCCTCAATATTGAACATTGGTGTGTAACACATCTCACACTGTTTATGCCATGTACATGAATTATACATCTAATCGCTTATCAATGACAGGTGTGCCTTTACTTTTCCAAGCAATCTGACTCACAGATGATAAATGGGCAAATCAGTTATTTGGAGAGTTAAAATGAAGGAGACAGAATATTATAGGTGGGCTCATTATAGGGCCAATAACCCCCCAGAACACCTTAGGGTACGTCTACATTAATCCAGATACAGTTAAAACCAGCGTTTTCGTTTCAAAACGCTCTCCATCCACATTAGCTTTTTTAAGCATTTTCCAAAAGTTTCTAGTCCTCACTGAAACATTGGAAAATGCTAAATTCACCTAACTGCACATGCGTAAACCCTCATTATATAGATGATATCAAGAGTGGGCAAAGTAACATATTTTAACAACTGTGTGAAAGTAAATAGCACATAACAGGCATTTTCAGTGTGAAAGTAAATAGCACATAACATGCATTTTCATCACATCACCCCAATCCTACGTTCTCTGCACTGGTTACCAGTCCGATTCAGAATTGATTTTAAAATGTTATTATTTGTTTATAAATCTCTTAGCAACCAGGCCCTCAAATACCTTTCTGATTTAATTATGACTCATAACCCATCCAGATCACTCAGATCAAGAGATCAACATCTTTTGGCTGTTCCAAGATCTCGCTTAAAACGCAGAGGTGATCGAGCTTTTGCAGAAGTCGGCCCTAAGCTGTGGAACATCCTACCACTACATATTAAATCAGCTTCCACACTAGCTGAATTCAAATCTTTGCTGAAAACACATTTTTTCTCTAGTGCGTTCAATGTACCATAACTTGTATGGTTTTTTTTGTCTTGCTTTGTTTAGTCTTTCTTACTTTACTATACAGCACTTTGGCCAACCAAGGTTGATTTTAAATGTGCTCTATAAATAAAATTGTTTTGATTTGATTTGACAATACCGGTATAAACATGAATATCCAGCGGTTCAATATGCATTACATGACTAAACGTGTCATCGTTTTCAAATGCCTCTGTTTTCACAGTCCACACTACAACGCGAAAACCACAGTATCAGCAGCATTAAAAAAACACATTGGCATCTGCACAGCAATGCTCTGGCAACCACCCATAACATCTTAAAACATCTTTACAACGACTCAAAAAAATTGTTATTAATGTTACCATGAAGAGGAGCCATCCAGTAACCCTGTTGTTACTTTGGTCTCACTCAAAATGCCACAGTTAAATGATGATTACAATACAGAAGCTATGGTAAATGTTCAGGGATTCATGGTATTTGTTTGTTAATTGCACATTTTTCAGTATAATTGTAGTTTTTTTTTTTTCACTCACATTGGATCTCTTGTTCACCCACAGGACAGACAAACACACGGGCCTTCTTGAGCCACGGGGGCTTGAACAGCATCTATGAGGCCATGTATCACGGTGTGCCCGTGGTGGGTGTCCCGCTGTTTGGAGATCACTATGACACCATGACACGAGTTCAGGCCAAAGGCATGGGCATAATGCTTGAGTGGAAAAGGATGAGTGAGGAAGACCTTTATACTGCCATGGTTAATGTCATCACAGACAAAAGGTAAATCATATGTGTCTAAAATGCCTGTATAAAATGAATTAAGTGCATTGTTAAACACACACACACACACACACACGCACGCACACACACACACACACACACACACACACACACACACACACACACACACACACACACAATGTTTGTCAAAAAACAGGTAATATTAATAACCCACACACACAGCCACGTTAAATTTTAATGACTGTGGAATTGGGGTTACTCAAGTTTAACGATAAATAAGACATTTTGAAGACCCCGCAATGGTGTCAATATTTGCAGATCCATAGTGTTTCAACAAATCCAATGGAGCCAAAGAGCAACGTAGTCTACAAAATAGTTTCTAGGGACTGAATTTTAGAGCTTTTAGTTGTATTAAAGAGACAGTTCACCCCAAAATGAAAACTCATTATTTACTCACCCTCATATTGTTAAAAAGTTTCTTTTTAGCTTAAAACACAAAAAATAGATGAGACATTAAGCAAATAGATAATTAGCAAATGTATCAAAGATGTTTTTTTTCTCCTAAAATTAAAGATTGTGTTCATAGAACTTATTGTAGAATTTTAGATCCGTATAAGTAAACTAGTGTTTAGGAAGAGAAACTATGGTACAGTGCCATCTTGTGGCCAAGATCAACATCATGTTGGTGATGTGCTTGTGCTGTCTTGGATGTTCTGAAATCTCTCCATCTCTCTTTCTATTAAGGTATCGTGAGCGAGCGCAGTTGCTGTCTCAGATTCATAAAGATCAGCCTGGTCATCCAGTGAATCGGGCAGTTTACTGGATTAGCTATATACTCCGTCACCATGGCGCCGATCACCTCCGCACTGCAGTCTACGAGATCCCCACCTACCAGTACTTCTTATTGGATGTTTTCGTTGTGATAGGAGTGTGTCTGCTTCTTCTTGGCTACTGCCTATACCGAATAGGCAAGTGCATTCAATCACGAGTGGGGCGCGGTTCATCTCCAGGGGAAAAGGTGAATGGACACTGTCATAATGGAATTCCAAATGGCAAGCACAAAAGAAATGGCCATGTTAGAAGTACAGATAAGAAACTAAAGTAAAGCACTAGGAGAAATCAACACTAACGCTTTACTAAAGAGAGGAATTAACTACTCTTCACTCAGAGCAGGGCCTATCCAGGAAATAAATACATGGGTCAATAAAGAAACAAACCAACCATTATAACAATGAACTGTAAGTAGGAAGCCAAAGTAAGGAAGAATGGAAGGAAACCTGAAAACATAAATGGAAAACTCCCGAGGATGTTTTTTTCCCTGTTGAGTGGAGTTAATGTTCAGTTGTTCAATGGTCCTGAATGTTGAGTTTATCCTTGTGGAAAAAGGTTTTGAAGTTTAGAAATGAGTGGTTTTAACAAGAAGTTATCATGGGGCATCAGGTTTCACTACATCCAAATACAATAAAGATCTCTATCTATTTATATAAATTTCATACTTTTTTGGGCACAGATCACTGTTGACTTTTGTGCACTGAACTTAATTTATGTTCTATATTTATTTCTTACGCACTCCGTCCCTTCATTTTCATTTCTTAAGCAAAATTAATTCTTGGACATTAGCAAGCTAGCCTAGCATATTTGCTAATGTTTATGTTGCCAGCCTTCCCTTAATCTTTAAATATATCTAGCATGTTTTGCTAACTTACAACTTCATTCCTTGTAGAGAAAAATCTGCACAAGCTAATGCTGCTAGTTGCTATATTGCTAGTTATCTATGCAAAATGCTAGAGCCTTTGTTGAGGATAGTTCAACTTCAAATCTTGCTTCCATTTACAATAATTTGGGATTCTTAGAGCCAGTATACTGGTATACTAACATTCTTAGAGCATAATTACCACTTATCCCCTTTTGTTTTGTTATTCTCAGCTCGCGTCATTGAATGAATTGATAGCACAACTTTAGTTTCTCTTCAGAAGGGTGCAGATCACGTGTAACATCCCTTCACACAGTCCTCTTGTTGGCAGATATGGGTTCAAATGAGCAAAATTATACATTTTATTTGAATTAAGCCATTTACCCTATTCTGTTGCTTCATGGATGTTTAGGTTTTAAAGTCCTCAGTTCATCTTTACTGTATGGTTTCTTTCATTAAGCAAATCATAGGAGGAACAGTAATTTCCTGTGTGTCTCAAAATGTCCCAAACAAACTACATTTTTATTATAACGTGTATCAGACTAGTGTTGCTATCAAAGCAAAAGTCTGTTTACTTACATGTTCCCACAAATCAATAAACCCAGAGTGACCTGGAGGATTTTTGTACTGTAATTAACATTTCCCCTGGTGCTCTACTGCTTCTTCTAACTTTCAGCCTTTTTCATCAACGGACGTTCTGTGAAAGGCGATTTTTGGTAACATTTCAATCTAACATTTAGTTCTGCAACTTTTCAAAATATGTTTTGAAGTGGCAATAAACAGAACCTCTGCAAATTATTTGTGCGTTAAAGTGCATACACACCCTCAGAGTTTTTATTTTATTTTTATGCCACTGGACAACCTGTTATAAAATCACATGCTGGTTTTACAACTCAATGTCAGACTGATCTGTTGCCAGTAATGGTCTCAGTTTGGAAGTGTATAATTGTTTTAAATGCACCACAACATTTGAAATGCACTTATTTTATCAAAATACAAAGTGGTACGTTACATTTAGGTTTTTATGAAGGACTATGAAATTGTGGACATATTTAAGCCAGTAGGCATAGTTATTTGCAATAAGTGGAGATTATAAAGGTTATCAGTTCTTGAAAAGTGTTGTATAATACATTACAGCAATGTCATGTTGTACCACTGTTCATATACCGTAAACCATATTTTTCTCAGATCACCAAAACACCATCACCTAAGAACTCAAAACCAAAACAACCGAAATGAAGAATTATTGAAGTCATAAAAATTGGAAACTGTTTTTACCATGAGGTTTAAAGCATTTCTTGAGCCAAGCACTGTTTTAGACTGTCCATACTTGAAAATACACTGGCTGCAAATGCATTAGAGCTATGACTGGTGAAACAGTGACACACACTCTGAACATTATAATTATTTTGTAGTTTGTTTTGTATGATTTTCAGTATTAATATTAGATGGTTAACAACAGAGAAAAAAGCTGCATATGGGCTCTGACATTAAAGGTTGTGTGTGTGTGTGTGTATGTGAGTGGTTATAGATTGTGAAACATGTATGCGTGTACATTTGAATGGGGTTGCTTGAGCCTACTGTACTTGTGCCCAGCTTTCACTTTATATACTGATGATTTAAAACCAATGCTCCAGTTCACAGTACACCAATGCCTTTCTTTGTCTCTTGTAGTCTGTTTCCTGATCAAGTCCTTGTAGAAGTAGTCATTAAAAGCTGCTCGCAGGAGTTTAGTCTTTTCTTCTTTCTTTTTATTCATAATGATTTCACGTGTGTCTGTGTTATCATGTACATACAAAGACAAACAAAAGTACTAATGCTAAATAAACATTAAACATTTTGTTTGCTTATTCTTGTCATCTGATGATTCTCTCTTGGTTGTGTAAGATGTTGCCACCTGTAACACCAATGGAAATTCAGTGAGCTAGTCTGAAAGTCACAGGGCACATGCGTGGTGTCAAGTTCCACTGTCCTGAAGTCTTGGTTTTTCCCATGACCTCATTGATAGTTTTGTCTAATCCTTATTCTGAAAAATGTTTTTGCATGTGCGTTTGGTGCTATCAGGTTGATACGCTTTGCTAACTCACTACAGTTATCCTGTGAAAATGGTAAAGCGCTTAGAATTATTTATCAAACCATTGTTTTTTTCATTGTTTTTCATAATAATTGTTTATTTATAATGTTATTTTACAATACATTTTGCAATAAAAAGACAGCAGGGTATTTTTCTGATTTCTTAGTTAACAAATGACTGCGGTGGGAGATGAGGGAGTGTAAAACTACACACCTGTTGGACAGCAGGTATCAGGTGTTGTCCTTATGTTTTCAGCGCTGTCACACTAGATGGGTGTGTATCCAGAAAATACTTGTGTGTGTGTTGATTAAGAGATAAACTGACACATTATCCCATCTTTATCTTAATTATTCACTGAGAGTTTAGCAGATAATGTGTGTATTAGTATGCATGTTTGTGAATTAAGACTGTTTAGTGCTAATTAAACAGTTTTTTCTGGTTTCACAATTAGACGACACATGCTCATTGAAAAAACGTGCCTGTGGCGATATTCCTGCTAAATGATATTACATTGCTTCTTGCACATTTCGCAACACGTTCAAAGTGAAATGTCCAATGAGCATGTCCAGTTTTATTTTTTAAAATGAACGTGAATGTTTTCTTACTTTGGTTGTTGTACATATCTCGGCATTTCAGAAATGAAATGGTATCACGTTTAAAAACAATGAATCCTACCCTAAACCGAACCGATAGGTTTAACAGAAGCAAATGTGACATTAAAATGCATTTGCTGAAACTACAACTGCAAGCCATTTTAGCTTGCTTCTACAAGTCTTTTTGTGTGACCTGTGTTTATCGAGACTCATACACGATGCTGTACCAGGTGAGCTACCCCAAGTTTACTACATCAGAAAAGCTATACATATGGAGCTGGTTATGTGCATGTAAACATCAAAATGTACTACGGTCAAGGTGTACCGATATGAACATTTTAGCCGATACCGATAATTCTTTATATTTGAAATCCGATAACTGATATATTGGCTGATAAATCTAAATCCAAATTCTTATATCATTTTTGAGAGCCTGATTAAAAAAACAAAAGTCTCACTATAAAAAGCCATGTCCCAAGCACACAATTATCATGTTCTCATTATAATTTATTGTAGCCTATATGACAGACTGCACATGTTGCGCTTAACTGTTTTTTTTATTGGTTTCAATCATGTTTCAAGGAATTCAAAACCACCATGACTAACGAATCTGAAGGGTCTCAGCTCAGCTGAAGGAAATAATCCATTATTTATCGTCTTTAATATATCGGCTAAATCTTCTTATCGGGCCGATAACATTAAAAATGAATATATATCGGCCAATACCGATATGGTGCCCATTATATCATGCCTAGTATCGAGATCATATAGTGTTTTGCAAGAAACCGTGCAAAAATTACGTTTTTATTCATCAATAATCTGGCCCTATAATCACAATGAAACAGAATGGATCATGTGAACAGGGATAACATTTGTTGGTGTTGTACGGCCACTAGTGTGCATTTCAGCTTGAAACTGCAGTGAATTGTATGGAGTTTTGCAAAAATGTACAGTAGAGGCACATTTTTCCAATAAGCCTAAATTGCAATTAGAGTGTGCTTCTGGCAACATGGAGCATGAGTAGAAGATTCAGATGTGATCCTCTTAGCTCTTTTGGAAGCTCCCTTTCTCTTGTTGCCTCGTCAGTGTGTTCAGATAATTGATATGTCCTTCATGGTGGCAGACTTCAATCGATTTACAGGTCAGAGGCCGAAAAAGGAGGAGCAAGGAAACAAGCTTCAATTAGAGTTCTGAGAAACACTCCTTCTTCATTGCAGAAAGGTGCCTTGATTCTAACCTGACAGGCTAATGAGGCCTCAACCCTAACCTGACCTGATCAGCCGGTCAGGCACAAAGCAGGGCACCTTGAATGCTTTTGAGCCAATTACAGTAAATGTCATGAGACTAACCACTTAAGAGCCAAGGGGAAATTATGTCATGACAACACTTCCTGGCTGATGGCACCACAAGAGCATGCAATCCCAAATCCTTCATTACTGACCTTGACAAGCCTAAAAGGCAGGGCAAAAGATAAGCACTAGTTCCCTAAAAACTATAAAATAGTCAAATATTACCCATATATACAGGAAGTATTCAGAGCCATGCTGATATAAAGGCACATCACAGACTGCAATACTGATATTGATTTATAAACTCAGCAAAAAAAGAAAAGGAAAAAAAAACAAGACCCTGCATCTTTCTTTTGGTGTTTTTCAGAGTCAGTAAGGTCTCTTTAATGTTATAAAACTGTGACTTCAATTGAATTGAAAGAAAGTCAAGTTATATTGTTTCTTCACCATTTTGGTTGATCACATCCTGAGCAAATGGTCAATTGTAGAATGGGATGGGTGTGGGACAGAGAAAACCATCTCAGACAATGGGATGTCTCAACTTCATTAACATACAGACCACAGCTGTTGCAACAAGAGCAACTTCATTTACATTAAGAGTGGTAAACTGTAACAGGATAAAAGGGTTAAGCTTTGGATGTTCTGGGTTCAGGCTGACGCTAGTGAACCCAAGGTGCTTCGTGTACTTTGCTATGCTGTAATAAACTTCACTTTTGAGATCTTCGACATCCACATATTTTTTTCTTACAGTGTCCTGTTGTATCTGGTACCAAAGACATTAAAAGCAGCAGATCCTTCAAGTCCTGTTGCGAGGTGCGAACTTGTTGGTCCAGCTCAATTGAATTGAGATCTGGGAATTTGTAGGCCAGGGCAACACCTTGAACACTTCATAACGTTCCTCAAACCATTCCTGAATAATGTGTGCAGTGTGGCAGGGTGCATTATCCTGATGAAAGAGGCCACTTCCACCAGGGGACATCATTGTCATGAAGGGGTGTACCTGGTCTGTAACAATGTTTAGGTGGCACGTGTCAAATTTACGTCCACATGAATGGCCGGACCCAGGGTATCCCAGCAGAACATTGTCCAGATTGAAGTAATTATAGTACCATCTGCCAGATGGTATAATTACATCAATCAGCAGTGGCTAATGGGGACATGCTGACCAGCCACACCTGGACCCTTTACTGTAAATAGCAAAAAAACAAGAGTTTAATCCAGCCAGAAAACCTATCCAAATACAGAATGTGTTCTGTCTCTGTCTTTGGAGGCTGGGGTTTAGACCAGAGGGTGCATGTGGCTGAAGTTAGCAAAATAATAAACATTTACAAAACCTTTAATGTGATCTGATTAGATTTAGTGTTATTTGTAAATTTCTACTAATGGAAAAGTTGGGGTCTGGGCCCCATAGAACACTATGTAGTGCTATTTCTATGAGAACAGCAGGTGGCACTGTTGATTTATAAATGTAGCAGACCAGAACTACAGCAAAACTCACCCGCATAAGTGTAGCCTACTGTACAGTAAGATGAATCCAGACGCTTTTGTTCTGTTTCAGTTCTAGTGCCACCAATTCTCCATTCATTAACTCTCATAACTGCATCGTCCTCGCTGATGAAGGGCGGCCTTTCTGATGTAAACCTCAGCAATACTGAGAATGAGTGTGTGAAAAAAAAATTCTATAGGCCTACCATATTTCTGTGCAATTAGATGACACCGCTTTATTTCAGCTGATAGACCTTTTGCTGTAATCCTCTAAAAGAGTCACCTTGTGATCAGACCAGTGACTCAAGGTTGGGTCAAATAGCCTGAGGGGGAAGAGTTAATAAAATATGCAACACTCATGCACACATTTGGTATCACTATCAATTATACACCTTATAATTTTTTATCTATTCAGATAATAGTGGCAAAGACATTACACCGATAAAAACTGTCCCTCAGTTGTAACATGTCTTTGACATTGGGTAGGCCTATTGTTTTTGTAATGAGCTAAATGTTTTCTATTCCATAATCCCTAAGGCCAAAAACATGAAGCCTACGTACCTAAATGAAAATATAAATGTAAACTCACGCAAGCACGCGAATGCAAGTGCTACAATACACACAGCACGTGGTCCGGGACTCCGGTCCAATATCTGATGGTGCGTTCAAGTCCTCCTGGGAAGTTCGTATTTACGAGGTGGGAACTGGAAGTCGTGTTTACAACGTCAGGTGTGTTCAAGTCACTTTCGTAGGAGTAAGATGGTGGCGTAGGCTACTTTCTCTTAATTAATTACACAAAAATACAGCAAGGTTCTAGGTATTTAGTTCTAGAAAATGAAGAACAAAGATATGTGCATCATGTGCTTTGCTTTTTTATGTTTTTAGTTAATTTATGAAGCCACTGCAAACTTTATCACATATAAAGCCTGCAATACATTGTTATATTATAATACCATCATATACTGTGCAGGCAATCAGAACACTTCACTGTAAATAGAAAAGCCTGACAATATCACAGCTAAATACCTTGAAGTAGGCTAACCTATTTCCGCCATGTTTCTCACTGACACGCCCCCAACTCGTCAAGATCGGGGCTTTAAGAAAAATATAAATTAAAAACGAAGTAAAAAAATCCCGAGCTTCCCACTCGTATTCACGACAGTGTGGTGGCGTTCATGTGCGTTCAACACGTAAACGATCTTTACGAGATGACTTGAACGCACCATCTGAAAAAGCTTGAGCTTGGCCAACACATTGTCCCGCGCTGTCCGTTTAAACGCGGCGCCTTGCGTTGGTCTGACGTTGGTAACAAACATCTGACATGAAATCGGGTGTGTTATTTTTCAGGTAAGTTGCTATAAAATTAAGTCACGTCACATTTTCTTCAGGGGCGGATCTAGAAAATTATTTATAGGGTGGTATTAGGACTTCGAGGGGTGGCAACATCATAGCAAACAAGCATTCAATTACTATGTTTAATCTACTCTATCATCTTCTATACTACATATTAAAAACAATATAGCCTAGCCACAAGTGGCAATCATCAGGTTCCAAGCACCAACATTGCCCATGATAGCGATCAGGCTGTTTTAAGTAGCCTATGATGTGGTTTGATTCAACTGAATTTACTTTTACTGTTATATTCAAAGAGAAAAAACCTGTTTAAAAATGTTAGCTGTCTTAAGGAATGTGATCATAACATAGGGGGTGTAGCCTATGTGTTATATTCAGTATTTAAATTTAGATTAATCTCATGTCATAGGATGTCACAGGACCATTTCAAATAAATGTAAAAATATAATTTGCAGTTCAAAATCTTATTTATCTGAAGAGTTTATCTTATGGCACTTTTCATTTTTTACTTTGTTTTATTATCCGTACTACAACAGTGAATACAGTCTTTATAGAAATTGTATTATCTTGAAAAAACAAAAAAAAAACAAATACAATTATCTCTTTATTTTAAATGGACAGCAATATTTAATCTATAAATGTTGAATAAACAATTAATGATCTGTAGGCTAAGCATTTTCACAGATTTCTATACACTATAGAAAATGTCTCGGTTACGGATGTAACCCTCGTTCCCTGGGGAGGGAACGGAGACGTTCCGTTGGATGACGACGAATGGGGGTTTCGCTTAGAAAGCCTATCAACTTCGAGTATTACAAAACGAGCCAATGGCAAAGAAATGCCATGGGTCTGCGGAATTTGCATAGCGCAACTCCATCCCACCTCGTGGGTATAAAAGGAGGAAGCCGGCAAAATGCAGATATGTTTCTTCACTGAGGAGCCAAGACTGAGCTCAGGCGATCCCCGCGGTACAGCGGAAAGTGGCAGGAAGACGGAATGTCTCCGTTCCCTACTCAGGGAATGAGGGTTACATCCATAACCGAGACGTTCCCTTTCGTTGTCACTCCGAGTTCCGTCGGATGACGACTAATGGGGATACCAGTCTAATCACGCCCCCTTCTCGGCTGTCTTCCAGTGCCCTGCGTAAATCTGAGATCCCTGTCGTGAGACTGGCACGGACGAAGGACTCCTATTTAGCACAGGAATACCAATGTACACTGGGGAGCATATCCCATAGCTTAGAGGAAATATAAAAATAGAGTGGGGGAGGACTTAGAGAATACACATATGACCCAGAGGTATGCATATGGAGAACACTGGGGTGTCCAGCCGCAGCTGGAATATTTCAACCCCAGGAGTGGCAAGGTGGCTTGCCAAGGGAAAGACACATGCTCAGAGAGGCTTACAGTGGAAATACACATGTGGGGGTCGCTCAGAGGAGGGATCATGCACACGGGAGGCACCTAGCTGACGCGCAGGCAATAGACACTGGCGCCGACGTCAGGAGTGCTGGAGGAACTTAGGGCTTTCGGAGAAGCTCACCTGAGGAGAATATCGCACTTATCCAGTCCGTAGAGTGGAATGGCAAGCGAAGACACCTGAGTGGGTGCGGTACTAGCTAGTTGAAGCGAGTACATGAGAGGACACTGGCTCCACTCCGAGATTGTAGAATCTGGTGAATGTATTGGATGTCGCCCAGCCTGCAGCTCTGCAGATGTCTGTTAGTGAGGCGCTAGAGCCCAAGAGGACGCCACACTCCAGGTAGAGTGGGCAGTCACACCAAGGGGGCATGGTCGGCCTTGCTGTTGGTATGCCAAAGCAATGGCGTCCACTATCCAGTAAGACAGCCTTTGCTTGGAGAGAGCCTTTCCCTTCAGCTTCCCACCATAACAGACAAAGAGCTGGTCTGAGGTCCTGAAACACTGAGTTCTGTCTACAAAGGCGCGGAGAGCATGTACTGGACAGAGCAGTGCCAAGGCTGGGTCTGCCTCCTCCAGGGGCAGTGCTTGCAGGTTCACCACCTGGTCCCGGAAGGGAGTGGTAGGAACCTTGGGCACATAACCAAGCCGGGGTTTCAGGATCACGTGAGAGAAGGCTGGCCCGAATTCCAGGCACGCTTCATCAACGGAGAATGCGTGCAGGTCTCCTACTTGATGGAGGCCAATGCAACCAGGAGCGCTGTCTTCATTGACAGGAACTTAAGCACCACTGATTGCAAAGGCTCAAAGGGAGCACTCTGCAGGCAGTTAGAACCACTGAGAGGTCCCAAGAGGGAATGAGAGGAGGGCGAGGAGGATTCAGTCTCCTCGCTCCTCTCAGGAACCTGACGATCAGGTCGTGCTTCCCCACATACTTACCTTCGACTGGGTCATGGTGTGCGGCAATAGCGGCAACATAGACTTTGAGGGTGGAGGGAGACAGCCTTTGCTCCAACCCATCTTGAAGGAAGGAAAGCACGACACTGATCGAACATCTCCGGGGGTCTTCTCAGTGAGAAGAGCACCAGTTAACGAAGAGGTTCCACTTCAACGCATAGACGTGTCTCATGGACGACGCTCTAGCGGAAGTGAGGGTAGCCACCACCGCTGGTGGTAGGGTACTCAAACCTGCCTCGTCCTGTCCAGGAGCCACACGTGGAGGTTCCAAAGATCGGGACGAGGGTGCCATAGGGTGCAGGAGGTAAGAAAGGAGGTCCTTCCTCAGGGGAATCGGCCAAGGAGGTGCTGTCGCGAGGAGTACACGTTCGGAGAACCAGCCTGACCTGCTCCTCGTCCTCCCTGACCTTGCACCTGCGCAAGAAGTTTCACTGGGGGAAACGCATATTTGCGGCCCTGCGCCCAGCTGTGCGCCAGTGCATCTGTGCCGAGCGTGCCCTCCGTCAGGGAATAATACAGGGCGCAATGGGTCGAGTTGTGCGAAACAAACAGATCGATCTGTGCGTCCCCGCACTGGTCCCAAATCAGCTGAACCGACTGGGGATGGAGTCGCCAATCTCCCGGGAGGGGCTGAAGCAGTGAGAGCTCGTCGGCTGCACAGTTCAGGGCTCTGGGGATATAAATGGCATGAAGCGACCTCAGATGCTTCTGACTCCATATGAGGAGGTGGCGGGCGAGTTGTGACATACAGCGGGAGCGTAGACCACCTTGACGGTTGATGTACGATACAGTGGCGGTATTGTCTGATCGGACTAGTACGTGTTGATTCTTGAGCATGGCTCACAACAACATGCCGGGAAGCTCGTTCCAGGGGCACTCCGGCCCGTAGAAAACTGAGGTTCAACCACAGGGTGAAGGTCTGACGGCAGGTCGTAGTAACTGGTACTCGGAAAATGCCGTGTTGCCATGCCCACCTCGGGGCTCGGTCGCGAAGCCAAAGCTGAAGCGGTCTCATATGAAGCAATATGCCCCGGAGTGGGGGCACAGTCATTGACCGCGCCCTGACAGAGGAGACCAGGGAAGGACGAACGTTCCACGGGGGTCTGCTCTGCCAGGGGGCTGGCGACAGAGGAGGATGAGAGCGGCACGGTCCGGGGACGGCGCGCACTGTCATCCGGCTCTGGGACAGAGGAGGACGAGGGGTGCACAGCCCGGGGGCAGCGCACCGTGTCGTCCGAGAACTCTGTGTGCTCAGGGATGGATGTGTTACTTCTTTCTTTAACCACATTAGGGTGCTGCCAACCCGGGGGTGAGCAGCGGGGAGTGGAGAACAAAAGATTCTCCCCCGGCCCTCCACCGGGGGAAGGAGTGGTCCTGCTACCACCTCCTGAGAAGTAACAGTCAACATCCCTGAGCAGCCCGTCTCAGGAGCGCCGCTTGGCCCGGCGTTTAGCGGGGGGCGGGCTGGAGAGGGCTGGGGCGCCTTCCTGCGGCTTCCTCCACGACCGGGCCCGGGTCAAGGCTGCTGCTTGCGAGCGCTCAGGACAGGGTGGAGGGGTCCACTCTAACCCGATGCACGCGGCCGCCCGAGAAAGAATGGCCGTTATCTCTGGATCAGACTGAGCCACAGCCGTATTCACACCCGAAGGAATCAGACCCTACTTGTGATGCTGCAATCGACATCGCGTCTTCCTCTGGAACGACAAAGGAAACCCGCGGGGCACCCGAAAATGGTCCCACGGCAATCCCCTGAACACTCGCGGGTTGCAACACTGAAGAAGGTGCTGTGGGGCACGGACAGATAGTCGGCGCTTTGTTCCACACAGTCACCCTCAGATCACCCTGGCCACCAGCCGAAGTAGAGCCTCTCATGGAGGCGCTAGATCGGGGTGTGGATGAGGGGGCTCTCACTCTTGCGAGGTCACTGAGTCTCGATCGTAGTGTTGCGATGGTCATGTTCCCACAGAGAGAACATGAGTCATCCACGAGTGCTGCTCTAGCGTGATAAATGCCCAAACACACTAGACAGCGCTTGTGCCCATCAGAGTCAGATACAAGTCGACCGCAACCAGAAGTGCACGGGCGAGGCATCTTTAAAAAGACGTGCCGCGTGCAAGCTCTTTTGTGAGAAAAAAACTTGAGTGCTGAAGCGCCCGCGGGGAAACACACCAACTGGCAAACCACGCACAGATTAGCAGGAAGTGTGCACTCGCTGGGAGATCGCCGTCACACCAACACTGGAGAGTTTGCTCGTCTCGTAAGAAGCTGACAAAATCAGAGATGGCTAAAGGAACGAAGAATTAACTTGGCTCTGAAGCGAAAACATATCTGCATTCTGCCGGCTTCCTCCTTTTATACCCACGAGGTGGGGCGGAGTTGCACCATGCAAATTCCACAGACCCATGGCATTTCTTTGCCATTGCCTCGTTTTGTAATACTCAAAGTTGATAGGCTTTCTAAGCAAAACCCCCATTCGTCGTCATCCGACGGAACTCGGAGTGACAACAAAAGGGAACTATACTGTCAGTACACCATAGTTCAGGGGTCTCAAACTCAACTTAACAGGGGGCCGCTGGAGGTAGAGTCTGGGTCAGGCTGGGCCGCATCAAGTATTCCACAAAAAATAGTATTCAAAATATTACCAAAAAGGAGCAAAACTGATCCAATCTTCTCAATATTTATCTTCTGAACTGTTCCTCTGAATTTGAATATTTCAAATATTATAATATCAAATATTTCTTTCTGTACATCATTGGTTCTTCATGAGCTGTCCTTCTGACAGTTGAAGTTAATTTTTACAAACTTTCTGTCTATAACACATATTTGTGATATTTATATTGGCTTATGTCCTTTTTATTTTCTTTATACAGCACATTAATGATATTGAATGTTTTTTTTTTTTTTTGGAAGGGACATTTCCTTTTATTATACTTAGAAAAACAATTATTGCTTTTGAAATACAAATATTTGCAGTCATGTCTGCCCGTCTTATTGAATTCTTTCTACACATGTATAGTGTCTCAAATTACTGACTGCACAAATCAAAGCAAACCTTCTTATCAACCTGTTGGACACATATTACAAGCTCAAAGTGATTATTCTCACATTGTTTTAGAGCAGGGTCTCTCTCCAACACGTCGCTTGCGATCTACCAGTAGCTCGTGGCCTGATTGGTGGCAGCTCGACAAGGGGCCGTTCACATATCGCGCTCACATATTTTGCGCGCTCAAGTTCGTTATTTCAAATGTAGGCGCGCGGTAAGCGCGCTCATAATTGAAGCGACGCGCTCATTTTTTCCAGGCGCAGTATGTTTGTACTTCGCGGTTGACTATGACAACTATTGACAACAAACCCACCGTAAGCTGTCACGAGACTATCTATGGTAGACCATAAGGGATAATTTTTTTTTTTTTTTTTTACGCGACACACGCAACGACGGGCCGCACTAACATTAAACTTTAATGTCAAGTAGGGGGCCACAAAATATCACCCTGCAGGCCGCGAGTTTGAGACCACTGCCATAGTTCATCATAGTAAACTCAATGTGTTTTTTCCCATTCAAAGGGTTGGAGACTGATAGAAAAACATTAGCCTTAAAAGATTCCTTTGTAACATTATTAGATTAATGTAAAGGTTTCTTTGAGATGTTAACTTTTATGGTGTCATGAAACGTATTACATGGGTTATGGATAATGTTCATGTATGATGAATGATGCATGTCATGTATATGGTTCATGTGTATTCCTGTTTAATATACTTAGGGTCTACTGTGTGTTTTGGTAATAATGGGGGATATCCCTTTAAGGTGGCGAATGGCCTTGATTAGGGGGCAAGGTGCACCTACGTTTTTTTAAGGGTGGTGAGGTGTGTTTGGAAAAAGAGCGTGCCAGTATTGTTGACTGCAGCGCTAAAGAGTTTAAGCTGGGGTTTCCATATGGTTTTGAGAGTTTTTTCAACCGATACGTCAAGAGATGGCTTTAATGGGTCAAAAAATATTTTAACCACCAGGACTGTTTACTTGGGTGCGCGTTTCCAGCAAGAGGACGTGTTTGGACCAAAGTTTGATAACTGTGTGAGTTAACATTGGCCGAAGATCTGCAGAGTTGGTGAGATCTGACTCATTTTTTTTTTTGAGTGGAACAACACAGAGCCAACGCTCTATTTTTTCCCTTGTTGTGGATTATGTTTTTTTTTTTCGTCACGGAGCCAACAGAGGATTATTGCTCGCGAACTGACTGTATCTTGGTTGGAAAGACTGTAGCGCGATCTTGAGCCAGCCTGAAAATCTTTTCCGGTTAAGTTTATGGACTGGGACAGAAGAGTGGGGAAACTGTGGGGTTGCAAGCACGGGACAAATTTTCTTTCATAATATACGGCGCTCAGCGCGTCAAGCAAATGAACGGGTCGATAATGTGTGTGTGTTTTTTTTTTTTGTGAATGATGTTCAGCGCCGTCTGAAGATTTGTTTTGGTGCGGTGTGTGTTATTAACTCCCATGCATTTGTGCTTGAGCATGGTTATCTGATAAAGAAAACATTAAGAATGTGTTACGATTGAAGTGTATGCTTTTTCTGATTATTGCTGTCATTCTAAAAATCCCCTTGTGCGTTTATAGTGACACATCTGTTGAAAACAAAGAGAATTAAAAGGCAGAGTGTTATAGATGGTGGCCCGTATGGGGAACAAAGAATGCATATTTTGGTGACTTTGCTTTGGGGTTACCATGTAATGTGAAATACTTCAACTAACAAGCTCTACACTTATTCTGGACTGTCTTGGATTTCAGTTAAGCACTGTAAAAAAAAATAAAAAAAATAAAAAAATGACTGAAATAAGGGTTGCACCTCTGGTGGACCTTGATGAATTCCCGGAGGAAATATCTGAGCATGGCACTAGGGCTTCTACACCTACATCAGGGCAGGGGCTTGAGTTCACCATATATACTGATCGTGCTGCCTTGACCTGGGCTTTCAACTGTCCAAAAACCTCCTCTCGCCTGACCCGCTGGATCCTGTGGCTCCAACAGTTTCAGTTTAGAGTCCAATACAGGAAAGGACTCCATAACATCGTGCCTGATGCCCTGTCCCGAGCGGTGATACCTCCTTCATCTGCCGCCGTCTATGCTGCCGCAAAGGTTTACGCTTCTTCTGATCTGCCTTCCTCCCTGTTTGAAATAAGGGAAGCCCAAGAAGAAGATTTAGAGGTCACTAACCTAGCCAAAGGGGCAGACGATCTTAGTATGCGTGACCGGATAGGCTTCACCAAACTACAAGGCCTCCTGTATCGACGGTCTCCTGTGAAGGACACAGGGGACAAATATCAATTGGTCGTTCCCAAATCTCTTGTGCCTGTTTTTTTGGCCTATTTTCATGATCATCCTCTGAGCGGACATCTGGGCAGGTTGAAAACACTTCTGAGGATCCTTGAGGTAGCCTGGTGGCCTTCTATTCGAAAAGATGTTTGGACCTACGTCAAGGTGTGTGCCATCTGCCAGGTCTATAAGGCTGAAAATCAAAAGCCAGTTGGCCTCATGCAGCCTACTCCTGTGGAAGAACCCTGGGAAAAGCTGGGGATAGACCTTATGGGGCCTTTTCCCCGCAGTAAAAATGGTAACACCTTCCTTCTTGTCCTTGTGGATTATTTCACGAAGTGGGTGGAGATGTTTCCTTTAAAAGATGGCAAGGCACATCGAATTGTAACAATTCTGAAAGATGAAATCTTCACCCGCTTTGGGGTGCCACGGGAGTTGGTGTCTGACCGGGGGGCACAGTTTACCGGACATGAAATGAGTAACCTCTGTAAGACCTGGGGAGTGAAGCAGAAATTCACCACTAGTTATCACCCCCAAGCCAACCTCACTGAACAGTCCAATCGGACCATTAAGACAATGATCGCGTCTTACGTGGGGAACCAACATAACTGTGGGGTTGCAAGCACGGGACAAATTTTCTTTCATAATATACGGCGCTCAGCGCGTCAAGCAAATGAACGGGTCGATAATGTGTGTGTGTTTTTTTTTTTTGTGAATGATGTTCAGCGCCGTCTGAAGATTTGTTTTGGTGCGGTGTGTGTTATTAACTCCCATGCATTTGTGCTTGAGCATGGTTATCTGATAAAGAAAACATTAAGAATGTGTTACGATTGAAGTGTATGCTTTTTCTGATTATTGCTGTCATTCTAAAAATCCCCTTGTGCGTTTATAGTGACGCATCTGTTGAAAACAAAGAGAATTAAAAGGCAGAGTGTTATACCTTATCCTGTGGCTCCCTCTAGTAGACAACACTAATTTCACAGCCTGATGGGTGATAGTTTACAAATTGCTGTTAGCATAAAATTCACTAGGGGTCCAATTCACCTTTGGCTCTTGCTCTCCTTAATAGCCGCTTTCCGACCAAGTAGTTACAGGAACTTAGTTATAGGAACTGTCCACTTCTAAACAGTTCTAAGAACTACTCTCCCCCAAACTCGGTTTTGCTGTTTGCGTTCGCACTGGCCAAGTGGCCATAGGAACTGGTAGGAGGGGTAAGGAAGTGACGCAAGCACAGCGGCGGCGGCGCCACATACAACAACAACAAACCAGCGTGGAGGAGGCTATTGGAATGTTCCTGTTCTGCCTTGCCGGGACCTTAATAACGAGTACGAACGGCGGCGTTTAAAGATCTTGAGTTCTGTACAGAGAAACACAGAAGACGAAGGCTCCAGCGTAATATGATCTTAAATAATATGATGGAAGAAGATAGAAGAGCAGAGCGCAGGAGGCAAACAAAACGACGGGTAAGTTTAGCAAGCATTAGCAATTAGCTGGTTGAATGCGTTATGTTTGTCTTAAGTTATGAGTTAGCATAGCCTACATAGGCGAATTGCAACAGACAGTGAAGAAAATGTGCTGACAGTGGGCGTGACTTATAAGTTGAACCAATCAACGTAGACCTAGGGAAAGGGAACTAAAAAAGTCCTCGCTCTAGACTAGGTACTGAAAAAGTTATAGGAACTACGGTCTGAGGAACTAAAAAATCCCCAACTTAGTCCGGTCGGAACACGCGAAAAAAAGGGTTATAGGAACGTTAGGTTCTAGGAACTGCAAAAGTCCCTCCGGTCGGAAAGCGGCTAATGACAAAACATCAATATCCAGGGCACCAAAACACTGTCTATTAACACTTCAACACATTCGAAATGTCTCTGTGCTCGTTAGGCCTATATCATTACTATAACTCATATTGAAATTGATAGATTTATAAAGGGATTTTTTAGGCTTGTCCAGCTCAAACTAAAATATTTAATTGGAAAATAAATTATTAGGTAAAAATCCTATTTTGTTCCCCATATAAAGAAGAATTTGTTAATATTTTGTAGTAGGCTACTTGGATAACATAAAATTTGTTTTAGATCAGGTTTGAAAGCAACAAAAGCACTGGGACTTCTGAGACCTCTTAACAGATGTCTGTATTGTGGGCATTAATAGAAGGTCACCCAGAGAACAACCTAGCAACCACATAGCAACCGCCTGGCAGCATTTGAGCAACAACCCAGAACACAAACATATCTATCTCTATCTAATCTTGACCTTCAAATTATTTTACATTTTAAGAAAAGACCCCAAGTCAACATAAAGTTTATCTTTCAAATATGTCAATATGTAGGCCTATTTCAAAATACGTCAAGATTAGATTCTTACCTAATTTTCTTACCTAAGAGAATCCGTGGTCCACAAATAGCTGGCAACGCAGGTCGCATTGTGGAGAATAATACTGCAATCCCATACTATCTGGACAGGATTTGATTTATCTAATTTTCCAATTCACAAACAACTGGAAAAACAATTGAACTGGGCTACACGGGGCTAAACGTTTTGTATATCATCAGTTGTTCCGTATCATACCTTTTAAGATGACTGAAATACAGTAAAATTAAAATAACTTTCAAAATCATTCATTATAATGCACTACAGACTTTATGTTTACTGATCTTTATATATAATATAGATAGGCTAGCCTATATATCATCTAGATTATAGATCAACGTTTCTGCAATGTTTCAAATCGTGTATCATCTAAAGATTTTCTGAGTTTTCTACTCATAAATGTGACTTCGCTCTGTCATTTATATGCTCCGAATTTGTAATTAAAAATCCACTAGAAGGACACATAACACTCACACAAACTTTTCTGCATTTAAATTATTTAGCATGTTTATTCATTTTTTGGTTTAACTTTCCTTGTGGTGATATTTGTGCGAAATCCCAATTACCTATTTAAATATATTGAATTCAACAAATCCACATAGATCTCACAACTGAGTCATAGTCATCAAAGTCAGGTGTTTGTGTGGGTGTACAAGATTTATATTTACAGGTTGTGTGTAGATTAAAGATTAAATTCTTCATTTCCAGCAGTAGTCATCTTAGTGAGATTTAGCACCGAAAACAGCTTAGACATGACACACACACACACACACACACACACACACACACACACACACACACACACACACACACACACACACACACACACACACACACACACACACACAGGAATCATCTCTGGGAGGTTTAAAGCTGAAATGAGCTGGAACCACACCAGGCGACACACACACTTACACACAAAAGAGAGTTGGAAGAGAACCAGTGGATATGGTCAGCCAACTGTTGTCCTGGCTCTGATTATACCAGCCTCAATTCTGCAGGCTTTTCTGTCCCTTCCCTGTCATCTCATGCAGGGTATAGTGACCTCATCAAGACAAATCGTTTTTTTGGGGTGTGGATATTTCAACACAATGACATAGATGGAGAGAGAAAGAAAGGACAGGATACTGTTCAATACAATTGGAGTGTGGGCCAAAACACTGCGAAGACACAAACAAACAAACAAACATAATGCTACTGCAAGAGGATTTACTCCTTTTTCCATCCACTGCTTGTGCACTATTGTTAGTGTTGGACATTTGGTGAACAGTGATAGCTTACAACTGTTGCGTTAAAAACAATGTTCTGGGTCAAGTTAAGCTCATTCGATCGCATCTGTGATAGGGAGAAAATAATGTTCACTAATTGCACAATTTTTAAAAACAAGCAAAAATGGTTTAATCGTATGGTAGTCTATGGGGCACGACATTCTGGAGGGTTTAAAACAGAAATGTAGTTATAGTTGTTAAAGCACTTATATTAATTCCTTTCTACGAAATACTGTATCGAGCAGTGCAGTTATTTAAATCGTCATTTTAGTGGTGGAACTACTTTTCTAGTTGTATGAATTGTTACAACTCATAGTTGTCTGCTATGCGTTGCCAATGTAATGTCTTTGCATGTATTGTGTGAAAGTTACAGGGGTCACTGACTTCACCTGATCATGATAAGAGTTGAAATATTGTATAACACAGACAAGTGTAGTAAATTATTTTTTTATCACAGTAATCTCATGTTCACATGCATAATTTTAGGTCTTTTTAGGCCCTATTTTTACATTTACATTTTGTGCATTTGGCTGACGCTTTTATCCAAAGCGACTTACATTGCATTTTAAGGTACACAACACATTAATATTCTTATCAGTTCTGGCTTTCCCTAGGAAACGAACCCTTGACCTTGGTGTTGCAAGCACCAAAGCTGTACTGTTTGAGCAACAGGAAAGTAGTAATATTTTAAAATATAATGATTTAAAATGCCTTTTTTCTATTTTAATATATTTTAAAATGTAATTTATTCCTGTGATGCCAAAGCTGAATTTTCGGCAGCAATTACTCCAGTCTTCCGTGTCACATGATCCTTCAGAGATCATTCTGATTTGTAGCTCAAGTAACAGTTCTTAATTATCAATGTTGAAACAATTGTGCTGCTTAACATTTTCATATTCAAAAATTGTCACGATTACTTGATGAATGGAAAGTTTAAAATAACAGCATTTTTTTAATAGAAATCTTTTATAATAATATAAAAAGTATTTTCTTTCACTTTTGATATATATATACTATATATCCAATTACACTCATGGTTATAGGTTTTTAAATGACCAAATGTGTATGATTTCTTGTACAAATTATTACGACTTCTCATGATACTGGCTGATAAGAAGCCAAATTATTCACCTAATTTATATGTACAGTAAATCAGGGGCAGGCAATCCTAAGGATAAATTTGTACTAAGGTGTGCTGTGCATTATACTTCCAGGTGGTCTCATAAGACAAGAGTCGTGAGTCTCTCTCTGCTGACCACAGGCCATTCTGATGGGCTGATGATAAAGTCTGGAGGTGTCTGGAGAGGAGAGGTGACTGAATATGACCCCTCTCTCTTACTCTTTCTCTCTTTCTGTCTCTCTCACACTCTGTCTTGCTCTCTTTTAGTGGTTGGCACGAGGGAGGTTTGATTTTATCTCATCACCTCTATCAACCCTTGCTTTGGGCTCTCTCAGCTGAAAGGTTCACATGTTATCTCTCCTCCTGCCCATCTTTTGACCTCCATCAACCTAACAGCATCTCTTGTCTCCTTTCTCTTTATTATCTCGAAAAGAAATTAAGTTTTTAGATTAGTTCACAACTGATCTTAACTGATTCATTTACATGGATTGTTGATGTTGATATGAGACAAGTCTCTTTTAGCAAGAATCTTTGACTTAACAGCATAAGGCCTGGTCCCTACTGCACCTTATACTGGCCAAGAAATGGAGGAAGAGACCATGTGAGTGCCATGTTAACCAGTTAATAATAACTCCATCCTGCTGACTTAAAAAAAAAATAAAAGAAACAAAATTTATATGATTTCACACTATTTCTTGTATCCCTCCCTTATCTAGCTTTGAAAATTGTGTTATTGCCTCATTAAGATTAATCGATTGTTGTATTTCTCATTTTTAAAGGGATACTCCACTTTTTTTTGGAAATAGGCTCATTTTACAACTCCCCCAGAGTTAAACTGTTGAGTTTTACCGTTTTTGAATCCATTCAGCCGATCTCCGGTTCTGGCGGTACCACTTTTAGCATAGCTTAGCATACATCATTGGAGTGGACAAGACCATTAGCATTTCTAAAACAAAAATGACCAAAGAGTTTCGATATTTTTCCTATTTAAAACTTGACTCTTCTGTAGTTACATCGTGGACTAAGACCGACGGAAAATGTAAAGTTGCGATTTTCTAGGCTGATTTGGCTAGGAACTATACTCTCATTCCTGCGTAATAATCAAGAAACTTCACTGCCGTACCATGAGTGCAGCAGGCGTAATGATATGACGCAGCGCCTGAAAATAGTTCCGTTGTGTTGAAGGAAGGTGGCCTATTTTCAGGTGCTGCGTCATATCATTACGCCTGCTGCACTCATGGTACGGCAGTAAAGTTTCTTGATTATTACGCAGGAATGAGAGTTTTAAATAGGAAAAATATCTAAACTCTTTGGTCATTTTTTTTTGAGAAATGCTAATGGTCTTGTCCACTTCAGTGATGTATGCTAAGCTATGCTAAAAGTGGTACCGCCAGAACCGGAGATCGGCTGAATGGATTCAAAAACGGTAAAACTCAACAGTTTAACTCTGGGGGAGTTGTAAAATGAGCCTATTTCCAAAAAAAGTGGAGTATCCCTTTAAGTTGTTTTGGATAAAAGCAGAGCCGGCCCTAGACCTTTGGGGGCCCTAAGCAAAATTTGGTTGGAGGCCCCTTTGACCGTTTTAAGGCCTAAAGAAAAGCAATGACTACCTTATAACTATACCATACTATATAACTGTATTATACTGTATATACTATGTTTGATGTCTAACAGGAAAATTATGATACCATTGAGCTGAATGGCAGTGCAAGACACACACACACACACACACACACACACACACACACACACACACACACTGATTAACTTGCTGAATAAAAAGACAGATAAAGTGATTATCACTGAACAAAGATAAATTTTTATTGACACCAGAGTTTAAGAGTCACAAACTACAGCACATATACAGCACATATATATATATATAATTTAAAATAAATAGAGCAAATAGAATAACATTTAAATATAATATTATATAAAATAATAAATAGATTTTTCAAATAAACAAAATTAACAATAACATCTAAAACACCACAAAGAAGATCAATAGTAACAATATTAAGAATAAGGTAACATTTCAATATAACTATTAAAATCCAATCCAAATAAAGAAAATAATTATGCATAAAGTTAGACTGAATTTTTAAAATGCAGAAGGTTATCATTTTACAGCCCCTTTATACTCACCAACAGCTGGAGCTTTGCTTACTGGCAGCATATAACGTTACTTTAATAATGCTCCTAAGGGGACATAAGGAGTAAACTAATGTTAGCCCTTTAGTGTAGAATCCAAACTGGGTTTATATTGTTCTGTTAAATGCTTTAACAGTAACACCACAGCAAATGGTATAGGCCTAATACTAAACCAATTTTATGCAGCATGTTATTAGCATGTAAGTTAAACAACTGTAGAAAATTAATACAAGCACGATTTAGGCTAATGTTAAGACTTTTAGTGCAGATTATCCATATTACAGAAATCGGAAAATTAAGCCTACAGGCTTACGTACCTTTATCTTCTTGCTTCTTCTCTTCTTCCAGGCTCTTTTTTGACGTTTTTCTTGGTCAGAAAGATATTTTCGTTTCTTGTCAGACATCGTCGATTCGTCGGAGTCGCTAACTGACTGACCAAGTGACAACGAGTGACATCATAGGGGCAGTCGGGATGAAGACGCGCGCGCGCCTTTGCGGGGAGCTCCCGGTTGATTTGCCATAATACAGAACTAAATAAATAACAACTATGTGCTTATCATGATGCCTGATAAAGAGCACTTTATTTATTTTATGTTACTTTTGTTGTGCGATTTCCCCCCCCCCCCCCCCCCCCCCCCACTAGCTAGCAGTGACTCGAGGGGGCCCTCTGCTGGCCACGGGGCCCTTTGGAATTGGCTCTATGCACGGCGGTATTTCCGGTGAAGGTCTAAGGATGCTGGATTACTTCCGCCGATCGTAGAGTCCAATGCTATACTGAGAATTTATATTGGTTTTTATACTCTATTGCTATACTAAAGAAACGTTAGTCAGACAAAAAAAGACAAAACAGACACCCCTCATTTTGTTTATGCTTCTTTGTTTATTATATTAAATAAACATAACTATATATAAAATTACATCTAAACGTATTAAAGTTACGTTTCAAAGACGAGAGGACAATACATTTGGAAGACTCTGCCATAATCACGTTTTCCTCGGTTTTCCTCCGCTTTAAATCTCCCCAACCGGAAACGCAAGAGCATCCTTGCATCAAACGCGGAAGTTATGCGTGCATATAGCCCATTGCAACGGTCGCTTAGTGGCTCGGCCGGCTCTGGATAAAAGCGTTTGAAAAAAATTAGTAAATGCAATAAAAAAATGTAACTTGCCATTTAAAGCTCATTTCTCTGAAATAGACAGTTTTTTCTACATTTAATTGAATGTAATTTCAGAAAATTTTTGCTTTTTTTGTCTGACTGACTTATATGACAATCAGATCTTTAATGTGACAAATTACCAAACAGATTTGAAAGTGAATGGACATATGAATGAAAAGCGATCAGTTTATATGTCAAACTGTCTTGTCTTTTACTCCCTCTGATGTGCCTTCATCTCCAGCTTTCTCAAATGTCAGCATACTCAACATGAATCATCTTTCTTTCTACCCCCTACACTTTTTCCCTTTTCCTCCCTTTTACTGTCTCTGCCTATTTGTCTTTTGTCTTGTAAGACATTGTGTACGTGCAGCCCTCTGATTTGTGCCTGACATGTTCTCTTTATCTTTCTCTTTTTTAATTCTCAGTAATTCAAATCAGTATTTTCTCCCCTGTTCCTGTCTTCTCTCATCTTATATAGTCTCGTCTCATCTCCTCTAATCAGCATTTTTGTTGCTCTGAAAAAGACAAGGAATTTTCTCACCCTTGACGATAGTCTAACTCCTCTTCTCCATCACTGTCGGTGTGTTCCAACGTTGAGCCAGCATTTGATAGATGTTTCTCTTCCAACCTTTTTTGTGATGCTGTTTAATCCCTGCTTTGAGAGCCTATCCTCATTTATCACTGAGTGTGAGATGTCCCTTTAAAGTATATTGGACTGAGGACAGATTCATGCAGCCATAATCCTGGTTTCCCACCCAGACAAGCCTCATTTCTGAGATGATACCAGGCAGCCATTTTGGGGAAAAAAACATGTCCATAAGTGAAAGGTAATGCTATCCATAGCTCTAGCACTGAGATCAGAACAGAAGATAAGAGGAAATGGCTTCAAATTAACCTTGAATAACCTTATCATACTCTTATTCAGTTTCACTAAATTGTGTCTTTAACTTGAGAGCCTTTTTTTAACTAAGTGGGTTTTGAGTATCCCTCAGGCTTTAGTTTCAGTATGCTAATTCTACTGGCCGAGTCTACAATGTGTGCCCTGAATCCGGAGACTTTTTTTTTAAGGTTCCTATTTTTAACCCTCTAATGTTGCTGTTTTGAAATTTCAAACTCAGAACTGCAGAAATGCAGTTACAGGGATGAAAGTACTATTTTGGAGCGTGTACTGTATATCGCCATTTAACATTCCATGGGCTTTTTCATTAAAGAGGCAATAGTACTTTTGAAATATGACTAAATGTATAGTGTAAATCACTCATTTTTATTAAGTAAAATCAATTAAGAGGAATTGCCCCTATCGTGCTGTGATTGGCTAATTGCTCTGTCAATGTGATAATGCCCGACTATTTTGTTCGCAGCTGTTTTGCCTGAATGGGTCAAACTGATGGAAATGGACAGACTAATTCCAAAGTAAGCGCACTCCCACTCAGACATTATCACTGGTCTCATCTGAATAGAAAATGTGAAGATCTAAGAGCAACTTTTTTTTTTTAGCAAGCACTAAACTCTTTTAAATTAAAGGTGTACCTTTTGCCTGCCACCTTCATTTACATAACATTTTACATTTATTAATTTAGCAGTCACTTTTTTTCTAAAGCGACTTACAAATGAGGATCATTGCAAGCAATTTATCATTAGAGCCAAGAATAAATGCTGTACAGTGTACACAATGCCAAGTTTCAAGTATTAGCTTTTTTTTTAAATTAGGAGTTATTGTTGTGTTCGCAAAAGAGGTGTTTTCGACGGTTTCTTGCAGTGTTTGCAAAGTACTTGATGACTAATGGTTGGAAAAGATACTTTTAATAGCTTGTTATTGTAATTGAAATGCACAGCATTGTGGTATAGTTTTTCTTGATAGTGTAAGGTAAAATGTTACAGTAGCCTACATGCTTTAACTGATGTAAACCTCTCATTTGTACTGATTGCCATATCAGTATACAGTCTGAAACATACTGCAACAAAAAATAGCACCTTTCAATGGACTTTTGTCAGAAATAGGTCATGTGTATAATCTGGATGAAATTGATTACATTTTAATCGCTGTATTGTGTATAATTATAAATGGTTGCATACTTATTGAAGCTGGTTTTTTTTTTCTAAGATGCAGTAGTTGCTGTTGATTTCAGTTTCAAACTTGTGAAGACACAAAGTACAGCTTTTGGCTGAAAATGATGCATTGTTATTCATTTAAATAAGTATATTTGTTTTTGAGCAGCTCATTTGCCTAACTGTTTCTCTTTGATTGATTGACAGTTGTGTTTCCAAACCAGCCACATCATCAGAAGTGTCACAGTCAATTTCGTCCCCTATCAGTTCACCTTGAGTGAAGAGACAATAGAACTCTGGGTAATAGTTTCAGAACTGGAGAGCAATATTATAGAATATTACAAATTCACTTTAGAATCTGTTTGACTGATTCTTTCATTTGCATCATAATAGCAGAGCCACTGGTCATGCATGGTTCCTTGCTCTAATAGGGGACAATTTTGCCAGAATGGGCACAAGGTATTCTTGCAACAATTACTGCCACACTTCATACCAATGAATATAAATGAAACTGTAGCGTGGCAGAAATATAGTATTAATGCTACCCTCCCCATTGATATTACAGGATGGTAGTTTCATATTTTCTGTTGGTTTGACCTTTGCCCATGGTGATTCGCATGTGATTACATGGTGAAATTAGGAAAAAGAAAACAGTTGCAGTGGGTGGGGCCTAAAGATTTTAAGGCTACAGATATTTTAGAAAAATAAATGTATACTGAATTATCTTGATTTTTTGGGAAGGGGCACCAGTTCTAGTCCTGAATCACTTGGTACCTATGTTGAAATAAGGCACGACCAAAGAAAAAAAAAACAACAACATTTTTTACAACTTACGACTAGAGTAACTCTCTATATAAGTGCAAAATGAAGATGTCTAGTGGTAATATGCTTGTTTTGCACACAAGGGGAGTCGAGTTCAAATCCTGACTTAAAGGGTTAAGTTAATTCACCCAAAAATGAAAATTATCCTATAATTTACTCACCCTCAAGCCATCCTAGGTGTATATGACTTTCCTCTTTCTGCCAAACACAATCGGAGTTATATATTTAAAAATATCCTGGCTCTTCCCAGCTTTATAATGGGAGTGAATAGAGTTTTTGAAACTCCAAAAAGCGCATCCATCCATCATAAAAGTAATACATACGGCTCCAGGGGATTAATAAAGGCCTTCTAAAGCAAAGCGATGTGTTTTTGTAAGAAAAATATCCATATTTATAACTTTATAAACTATAATCACTGGCTTTCGGAAATGGCCATACGCTAGTCTAGTTCCGGCCGGAAGAGTGACCTCTGACCCGACGTAAATCTGAGGGGGACTTTATTTGTAGAATAAAAACACAGGTTTTTCCTTACAACCAAGTTATAAAAAGTGGAATTAAATGGTGTCAATTTGCCCAAATGGGCCTGTACTGTTTCATCTCAGCTATTACAGTGAGAACATACAGTTTGCACTGAAACTGGCTGTCATTCAACCCACTTTAAATCTGAAACTCTTTAAACACTTCCAGAACTTTTCGGCACTTCTCTGACAACCGATCCCAGAGGAACAGAAAGAATTCGGATAAAAAATTTGCAATGTGGGGAAAAACGAAATGCAGCAAGGGAAGCATAAGAGAGACACAACATGTTTTCAAGTGCTTAGCCTCTGACATCCCCCATGCTGAGGATGCCATGTCAATCATATTCATAAAGTGCAGTGTGGGTATGACTGTAGTGGTAGTCCATAGTCTATTAATGTTTGATACGTACATGTAACTATTTTGTTATTAAATCTGTAACACAAATTAAAAATGCAGTTCACCTGGTCTTGGGTTAATGCTTCTATCCTGCATCCTAGATCCTGCATAATAATATTATAAATGTGAATAAAACCTGTCTTCCTATTATTTTTATTATTAATTTTTTTTTTACATAAATTGAGTTACACTCTATAAAAGGTCAGTGAAAAAATATTGATTCTCTCAGAAGGTTCAAATCATCGCAGACGACAAGAAAAGAAAAAGGAGAAAGGGTGACATTAAAAGAATAAAATCTCTCTTTTAAGCTTACCTCAGATAACTCCTGATCTGCTGGCTCACTGGTGTTTATATTTGTCATAAAACAGTGATTGCATTTGCAGTGCGCCAGGCACACAGTAAGCAATAATATTTACAGCCCTCTGTAGTCCATTAAAGGAACAGCCTTGGAGGATAAGGGCGCGCAAGCAATCAATAACCCGGATGAGGCTGGGATCCGATTGGCTGTAAAACAGGCTAAACAAAACATTAAACACAAAGACAAATAAGCTGCATACGAGATATATAAAGCTGTAAAAATGTGCTCTGGAGTGTATTACATCACAGAATCATTTTATTCATCAGTATTTTTAGTCTTGTTTTCCAGTAAACATATCCAAATAAAAAAATGGAGTAAATGATTTAGAAGCAAAACCACATATTAAGACTTCTTTGAAATGATAATTTCTCTTTGAAATATCTCTTTGCAGGTCACCCAGAAATGAAATTTCTGTCTTGCAATACACGCATGGATTGGACTGCATTTGTGTTACTTTTGTTGTGTTTCTCCAAACTCCAATTCCCATTTATTGTTACTTAATGGAAAAGAGGAACCCGTGCATTCTTTAGTTTTTTGTGTGTGTGCATATTGTCATTAATTTAGGATATTATTTCCTGAAAGACTTATTATGTGAGAGTGTGCTTCTCAATTAAATGTATCTTTTTGGATATTGAGACATTTTTACTGGAGAAAAAGTTCACATACTTTTTCTAATAATGCCCATAAATATGCATCACAAACCATGAAATGTGAATCAGGCATCTAGCATCCAGCTCTTGATGGTCTGCTCATGTGGTTGTCATGTTTGAGGGTCAGGGAGTGTCACTGATTTTTTGCAGCAGTCTGTCCACCAAACAGATGGAACTCAAATGTGCGTGTTTAAGTGCTACTTCTGTGCGTGTGTTTGTGTGTTTAGTAGCCTGTCTGGATATCTGATAGACAGAGGCACTGCACTCCACAAACACTGATATTAAACTATTGATCCATCTGTCACAACAGGTCATAAATAATGTGTGTGTGTGTGTGTGTGTGTGCGTGTGTGTATGCTTTGGCTGTGCTGAAAAGTCAGCAGTTTGTTCCAGGGTGTATGTGTGAAATTAATGTGTGTTCTTGGAGGTGAAGGCTAAGACAGGAGCTGCATTGATCTTTGGAGAGAGAGGAGGCTACAAGGGAAAGATGGCTGCGGCTATTGGAACCTTGTCACAGTGACACACACACACAGACAGATTAATCTTGTTATATGGACAAAGCAACTATACATACTCTCTCTCTCACACACACAAACTCTAATTCAAAGACAAACAAACCAGTGCTTCCAAAGACAAAGAGTACAAATCGAAAACAAACAAGAAATCCTGCCATAACCCTCGGTTGAACAAATGCGCTCACGGAAACCTGTTTATCTTCAATAAACAACAATCGTGTCCTTCCTGTATAAAGCGCAAACAAAGAATGTCCTCCATGGCCACTATGTACAAACAAGACATGTTCATACAGAGAGAAAAAAAAATTGACAAGTAAATAAGGAAAACTCTGTAACACAAATGGACTCTCGTCCAACCACACTGGCACATGTACCAGCCTATTTAATTGAAGGAAAATATGTTTGATCAGCTAAAGACATATTAGTAATGCTCAAGAAGAATTACAATGATGTGACATTGATGACACGATAACTGTTTGGTCAGTAGCTACATTTTTCAGTGTTGGCACTTCTTTGATTTAGTAGCAGGATATATGGAGTTAATATTGTGCCATAATTAAACAAACAAATCCAGCATTTTGCAAACAAACTCGATCTGCTTTGCAAAGGAAAACTTGACTCGCAAACAAACAAAGCAATGTGCAAGTACAAAGGTCAATTTGAACGAAAATATGTATTGTGTTTTACAAATATAAATAAATGAGCCTAGATAATATTTCACAAATAAATTCAAACCATGTTTGTATTTAATTGCATGTAACCTTTGAACAAATGCCAAATCTAGTGCATACAAATGCATATCTGTCTGTTATGATTGTGAGACACTTGTCTTTTTATGAGATATCTCGGCTCAAGCAACATAATGGCAGAGCTTTCAGCTTATAGATTCCCCTATCCTAGAGAGAGTGAAGTGCTACTAAGTGCTAATGTTGATTTCTGTCTAGATATGTAATAAACATTTTGCAAAATAAAACCTCAAAAAGGTTAATTATAAATAAAGTAAGAGAGAAACACACCTGTTCACCGGTCATTTTCCACAGCTGTAGGCAAAGGCAAACACGCGTTTCAAATCAGTGCTTCTCCCGGGAGACTAGCGCTAAATGAATCCCCTATCTTAGCGCCATCTACTGTTTTAGAAGAGGACGTTGCTCAACTGCATTTGTGAGAAAATCTGCCTGGACACATTTGTGAGAAAATCGAGCCGAGAGATCTCATAAAAAGCCAAGTGTCTCACAATCATAACAGACAGATATGCATTTGTATGCACTAGATTTGGTATTTGTTCAAAGGTTACATGCAATTTGTAGGATGGTTTGTATTTATTTGTGAAATATTATCTAGGCTCATTTATTTATATTTGCAAAACACAATGCATATGTGTTACTCCACTGCATTTTCGCTCAAATTGACCTTTATACTTGCACATTGATTTCTGTTTGTTTGCTAGTCGAGTTTTCCTTTGCAAAGCAGATCGAGTTTGTTTGCAAAATGCTGGATTTGTTTGTTTAATTATGGCACAATATTAACTCCATAGCATTAACACTCTCTGCAATGTTACATTTTCATAATATTTCAGCAATCAAGTTGTGTATCTGGATATTTTCAGTCGACTGTTAAGGATCAGGGCCCGTATGTATATAACTTCTCAGAAATGCTCATAAGAATAGTCTTAAGCTTTGTCTTAAGTGTCAAAAAATTCTTAGTAAAAACTAGGACTTTTCTAAGAGTAGGAGACTTTTATAAAGAAGCTAAAAGCAACCTTCAGTAAAGTCTAAGACTGGTTCTTAAGTGCTGACTGAAGTGGCACTTAAGTGCTGCAAACTAAGGACTACAACGATGTCAACCCAAAATGGCCGCCCTCAACCTTTGAATCAGCCAATAGTGAGCCTGCAAAGGTGAGGTCACAGCAGCATGACACCAATAATTTAATGTAATTAGAATAAAATCATGTAATTAAGACACTGAAACATTTATTTCAGTACTTACATTTACTTTAAAAAGTTAAATAAATAAAAAATTAAAAAGTGCTACGGAATCCTTTTCTATTGATATGTCTCCTCATTTACAGTTGGAGTGATGTTGCAAACATGAGTTCCATCAGCGGCTCTACAGGGAAGCCCGAAATCCTCATGAAAGTAGCTTGTTTTTGCCGCATGGTTTTAGATCAGTTGATAAGTCAATGAACTGCCATAGAGTAGTGGCCAAAAGTGTTGAGCTACCTATGAAAATTGACATCTTCACCCTTTATCCAAATATTATTAAAAATGTATTAAAGATTTAGTAAACATACTGCGTAGTTGTGCTTTGAGTCAATTGTTTTATTTGTGATGACGCACTGAAACATACCAAATCGTGCAAAGAACATATGCAAAACAAGAGAGAACCAGTGAAATATGAATAACTGTCAATGTTTTCTTTTTCCTGGAGCTTTTTTGTTTTTCTTAAACCTGTAGTTGTAGGTTGTCTCTTTTTTTGCCAAATAATTTTGCTAGATAAAAACCTTCACTAAGTTAAGTTTTTGTTTTTCCTTCATAATTTGAAATATACAAAAATAAAATATTTTCCTCACATTTTGGAGGTTGCAGGTTAAGGGAACTTGTAAGGTCATTAAAAACAAAAAACAAAACCTTCGCACTTTCATCACTTCTGGACACTAGTATGTTTGGTGTGGTTAGTGCCATAATAGTGCTATTTCAGACCCTGGTTACGGTGGACTGATGGGCTCAAGTCGTCACTGGTCCACTGCTGCATTTTTCCAGTTGCCAAAAATGTCATTATTACTTTTCATTACTGCAGTCAGAGCATTGATTTGTAGAGTGGGAGGAGTTATTAAATTTCTTACAAGGTCAGTTACAAAAAGAATACCTTTACAATCAAGTATCGTTTATTTAACTCCCTGTTATCATATCATATCATAATATACACAACATAATATACATACAATACAACTCTAATACATTAAATGTTCGTTGGAAAGAGTGTGTCTCCTCTCTGCTGCCATCTTGTTACTCCTAACTAGGTAAGGATACCTCACCAGCACTCTTAAATAACTTAGGAGCGGAGACCTATACTTCACACTTAAATTTTTTATGAAAATATTTATTATTGTATGAATTAATTATTGTACAATTATTATTGTATTCTTAAGTTTAGGAATAAGAGTAAATTGACGTCATTCTTAGAATTTTGACACACTTAAGACACAAATTTTACTCTGAACTCTTTTGAGTTGGGTTATCAAACAGGTTAGCCAACGGTAGTTGGAAGCCGATTATATCAGGCCACTTTATTTATTAGTTTTTTTAACAAATTATTTTACAAATAAAAACACCATAAAAAAATGATTTCCATTACACGAGAGTAGATGTTAAAACTTCATGCTGATTTGTACTCGGCTTTCGCCAAGATAAGCAAAACTAAGACGTAGCTTTACAGTAAACTATGCTTCTCCATCCATTTACGCTTCTTACCATATGGTGGTGTGACTCCCCTTCTGTCCGGCGTTAATGGCTGCAGTGTACTTGGCGCATCAGCACACGCGACGGCTGCAACTACAGGACCAGCACGGCAACCGTCTGGATTGAGCAGAGTAGGGGACATCTCTAGGGTCTTCAAGTGGGCACCTTCCATCCTCAGTGTTTCGTCGACTAGCCCACGACACCTCAAGAGGGCTCGACAGTGACTCTGGCATCCCAGAGTCACCCCCCTCCGTCCCCCACTCAACTTAGCCCAGCTTACTGACCTCTACATCTCTCCTGCTGCTGAGACCTAACCACAATCTCACAATCTCTCCGCAACCCAACCATACGCGCCAACCCGTTTGACTAAGGCTGTCGAGCCCCACTGGTGCGTTAATATGCAGTTTCAGTGGCAACGGTTCCGTATTTCATACCACCTACCGCAAAACACAATATCTGCCCAACCACCCGTCATTCACGCAATATCCACAGGAACGTATACAAATAACCAACAGACTCTTTCAAGTTTTCAAGAATTCTACGAAACCGTAGCGTGGCGGCCTGTACACAGCCAGCTAGAATCTTTCCGTCTCAACCACAGCCAGTTGCTGCTCCTTTCTGCTGCTTCAGATAAGTTCTTTACTGTGCGACGCAACTCTTGGCCGCTGAATCCGACGTCTCTGAGAAACCAGGTTGTAGAGTGTGCCACAAAACAACGACAACCCACTTCCAATGGATAAACCTGGACTCTCCATCCTCGCTGTTCTGCTTCAGTGGCCAGATGAGCATACCGCAGTTCCCTTTCGTTGTCACTCCGAGTTCCGTCGGATGACGACGAATGGGGTTTCGCTTAGAAAGCCTATCGACTTCGAGTATACAAAAACGAGCCAATGGCAAGCAAATGCCATGGGTCTGCGGAATTTGCATGGCGCAACTCCGCCCCACCTCGTGGGAATAAAAGGAGAAAGCCGGCAATATGCAGATATGTTTTTGCTTCGGAGCCAAGATGTTCTCTTCACTCCTGCAGTCTATTCTCTGACTATCTTCGAGAATCTTCAAGACGAGCAGCTTCCAGTCGGTGTTGGTGTGATGGCGTGTTCCAGCGAGTTTCACTTTCCTGCCTGCTGATCTGAACAGCGTGTGTGCTTCTCCCTGGGCGCTTCAGCACTGCTGCAAGCTTTTCTCACACAAAAAGAGCGTGCACGCGGCGCGTCTTTCTAAAGACGATCTGCCCGTGCATTTCTGAGTGCGGTAGTCTGATAGATTCAGCTGATGGGCACGAGCGCTGTTTTGACGTGTTTGGGCTTCGATCGCGGATGCGTCACGTTCTCTAAGGGGAACATGACCATCGCAATGACGGTCAAGACTCAATGATCTCAACCGAGTGAGAGTCCCCTCATCCACACCCCGATCTATTTTCTCCACGTGAGAGAATACTTTGGCTGGTGGCCAGGGTGACCTCCAATAAATATCCGTGGTCCACACCCCTCTCTTTAACATTGCAACCCGCGCGGTTCTGAATGAGTTCGCTGGTCAGAACCGCGAACGTCTCGCGGATCCCGGCGGGCCGGGAACGATCCCGGCGGGCCGGCATCTCATTCAGTTCCCCGGCTGATAAAATTATGTCTAACGCCGCGTCACAAGGTGAGCTGGAGTCCTTTGGAAGTGAGGACTCGTCTATGTTGCCACTCTCGGGTGTGCAACATAGCGAGTCTGATCCAGAGTTGACAGCTATGCTTCCCGGGCCGCCGCGAGTATCGCGCATGTGTGGATTACTCTGCCATGTCTCGAGCACTCAAGGCTGATGATTGGTTTTGGGGAGGCGAACCCAAATCCTTTCTACCCGGATGTGCATGAAGAGGTCATGAGATCGTGAGAGTCTCCTTTGACTTTCGCGACTGCTCAGCAGCCTCTTCCACCTTCTCTGTCCTCGTAGAGGCCGCGGCCATGGGTACACTGGGGTTCCCCCCGTGGAGTGTTCTGTGGCAGTTTGGAGTTAGAAATATATAACTCGCGCTGCAAATTTAGTAATTTTGCCTCAGTTCATTACCACGGCAACCGCTTGCGTGTCATGCTGAATGCGATTTTCGTGTTTAAAAAGTAACTATACATAAGAGACGGAAAGATGCAGATAACCATATATTATTTAAGGTTATTTCTATTCGTTACGATATTGATATATGAACTGATGTTGTCAAGTAAGCTTCATGCTTTCCCCGTTGCGAGCGTGCACTCCTCTAAACTGTAACTTAGTCTACGGGTGCTGCACTGTCGACTGCTGCTCATTTTCCCCGAGAATATCATGTTAACAACAACCCTTTAGAAAACGTAATTCCTTTGTGGATCCTCTTAATCTGCTTTCTCCATGTTTCTTTGACTAATCTCAGTGTCTCAGTCTCACGCACGCAGCTAACCATGTTCGACAGACTTAACTGGGAGTGGGGCCGTCCACACTGTTTTATCCATTGTAGGCACCGTTCACGGTGTGTTTTCGGCTTTGGAAACGGAAAGAACACAACCAGACAATCTCTCGGGGCACCTAGTGTCCGATTTACAAACGCCGTGGGCACACCGCTTCACCATCTTGCTTGGAGTCAATGTTTGACGGACCTGCTCACATAGTAACGGTTGCTATGATGTGTGATTGGACAATGGCCGTTTTGTGGGAGGGGCCTGCGAACGGTCAATTAAACAGAGTAAAGATTATGCGTATTTGACGTGCTGTCCGGGGAGAGGGCTCCGAGCTCGGAATTTTTGCCCGAACCCAGAGTACTCCCCCCGTTGTTGTAAGAGTATTAGGACTAGAAGTGAGGAGATGGTGTGGTGGAGGGATGCTGTTAAACTGTCAACGAATGGAGGTAAGTTTGCTGTATATATACACACCGCTTAACTCGTTGATTGGGTTGATTAACAGAGTGTGCTCCACTCGTGTCTAATTAGGTTTGATTATCTGAATGTGCTCCACATGTGTTTAATTAGGTTTAATTATCTGAACGTGCTCCTCCCGAACTTTGTTAATAAAACATCATTTCACGAGTTTACACTTACATCAATTAAACAGAGTAAAGATTATGCGTATTTGGCGTGCTGTCCGGGGGGAGGGCTCCGAGCTCGGAATTTTTGCCCGAACCCAGAGTACTCCTCCAAAAGGCAAAAAGAGCAAAGGACAGCCGCCAGACAAAAGACCCCCCAAAACGCAGAGATTTGGCGGGCTGGCGTTTTGAGAATAAGCCTGGTTGCTTGACCAGGAGGGCCTGCTGTCTCACGAACAGGGAGCATTCGTAATTTGGAATAAACAGTCGGGAGGGCTCACACCGTTTCTTGACGGGAGCAGCTCACAGCGTCAGACAGGCGAGCTCTACTGGCCGATGAACGAGGAACAGCGTGATTTATGCCGCCTGACCAGGACGGCCCTATTGGCTGATGAATGAGGAGCAGCAAGATTTGGGAATGACGGGTGAGCTCTGCCGACCGATGGGCGGGGAGCAGCAAGATCTAAGATGGCCGACCGAGAGGGCCCATGTAGCTTCCGACGGGAGCAGCTCACAGCGTCGGGCTGGTGGGCCCTACCGGCCGATGGCGGAGTGACAAATTTTGGAAGCCCGGCTGGGAGATTTCTTGCTGTGTCCGCTGGGAAATCAATATCTGCTCGATGGGAAACCTAGATGAATGTTACGTCCACTGGGAGACCAAAGCTTGCTGGACGGAGAAAGAAAAAACAGATGCATGCTATGTCCCCTGGGAGACCAATGCTCGCTGGACAGAGAAAGAGGAAACATAGATGCATGCAACGTCCACTGGGAGACCAATGCTCGCTGGACAGAGAGAGAGGAAATCAATGCATGCTACATCCGCTGGGAGACCAATGCTCGCTGGACAGAGAAAGAGGCATCAAGTAGGAGTTTTTACGGGAATATTAATTCTGAATAGTGAGGTACTGGAGAGGAGACATCACTACTGCGGCAGTGGAGAAAATTAGCCAGAGAAACAGAGCTCCTGCGGGAGCAGCATGGGCGTAGGTTTGGTCTCAGCTTTGGTGGGGACATCCCATCTGACCCCCCCCCCCCCCCCCCCCCCCCCCCCCATCTCATTATATTGTATCTTGACCCCGATACACCATCCTGTATACTGTCAATAAAGAGCTAGTATAACTGTATAATCTCAAAAATGCACTCTCAAAAAATAAAAACCTGAGACTGTAATGCTGAACAACTAAACATTTTATTTAACACAAATTATTATGTATCTATCTTCTATTCTATATCAAATTCTATTGATATATTCTATCCTTAAAAAAAAAGCAAGTTTAACCCTCCTACCAGATATTGTTATTTGGATATTATCAAACAAATAATGATTCATTATATTTGAATAACCAACAGTGTTTACTTTTGCCTTTTTAACATTGCCAATATGTTTTTCCAGACATGTGTCTAGCAAGTAGGCTACACTCACAAATACAATACATAAACAGAATGTAGAAACGAAAAATGTCTCAGATGATCCACTGTTTATGACTGCAAGATTCTAAGTTAAGGTAGGCTAATTAACATTCAGTGACTTGCTAACGTCTATCATGATAGCGCGACTTCTATGAGTCTATCCGTGCTGCACACCCCTAATTAATGCTCCTAACCTTGAAAAATTGCAGAAGCTAGGTTTAACTGTAACAATATCCTGGGTAACCAGGATCACCATTTTCCACAGTAGAATCTGCATTTGAAAGCATGGTCAGTCAATACTACTGCTAGTTATTTGTGTGGCTAGTTATTTTTGCCTACTTACACTCTGCTTTATGAAAAAGCTTCGTATGTCCCCTTTCTTCTTCTTGGGTGACATAGCTGATCTACTACAAAGTACAAAAAGGGGCAAAAAACGGAATATTAAAATGTTTTACCCTGGCCTTTGTATATGGATATGTGCATGCAGAGAGACAGCCCTGGGAACTTACCGTCGGCGTCGTCGCGCGCGCACACACACACACACACACACACACACCACCCGCTCCCTGCCAGTGAGTGCAAATACAAAAAGTAGTCCCGGCCCGCGCGTGTAGCCTGCCTGTCAGATACCCCGCCGCCAATCAAATTACGGCGTATCTTGTACTGTCGTCGTCCTGGCCGTTGGAATCGATCCAAATAGCAGCGCAAATATCAAAATAGCAGTTCAAAGGAGCTTGCTAAATATTGGTGGGGACAAATTTGTCATCTCAAAATATTGATTGGGACTATTACCTAGCGTCCCCCCCTAAACCTACGCCCTTGGGGAGCAGTAGGAGACATCACTGCTGTGGCAGTGGAGAAACTTACCTGGACAAAATTGAGTTCCTGTGATGTGAGGCTGAGCGAAGGGAGGAGTAGATTGGGGCCTGGCGGGCCGATGCTCGTCTTCTTGCGCGTTAATCAAAGACGCGAGGAAGAGGAGGTGAGAGATTAAATGCTTGCAGGATTATGCACATCTGAAGTTTAAGTGGCCGAGCAAAGATAGCAGTTCGCGTTTAGAACAGTTTAGACTGTCTGGGAAGGTGGATGAGATCAGAAATATCCTATCGATTTATCTTGTGCAGTGAGGCCTGGAAATCAACTGTATCCAAGTTAATGCCCAGAATTCAAATGGACGAGGCTGAACCCATGGTTTTAACCTGTGCAATTGGAATCCCGAGCTCAGCAGAAACTGTGCGGGGCTGAGAGATCGATTATTAAACGTTTGAAAATGTTCTTGTTTTCTCCGTTTATTTAGTTTATTTTCATCATTTCTATTTTCTCAGTTTATTTAGTTTATTTTCATCATTTCTATGGGTCACATTCCCTGCCGATTTGTTCGTTCTGAATCAGAAAAAACAATAGTGAAGCTGTGGGTTTAAATTACATACTTCAAAAATAAAAATACATTTATGCTATAACTTTAAGTTTTGAAGCGATTTTTGTAAATAAACTGCAGGACAGTGTTAATGAAAGGTTCTTAATGTTTACGTGTGAGTTTACGCCACAAGTTCCGCCGATCAAAAATTAGTATCCAGATAGCACAACTTGCTCGTGATTCAACAACTGAACTGATGCGAAGTTCAATCGGGGACAGAAAACGAAAAGGTTTTGAGCTGAGCACTCACGGAGTTTACCCGGCAGACTTTGAGAGTGTGGACTGGCCAGGACTGAATCTGCAGCGTGGCTTACTTAGGGCCTGCTGCGGCGGCCTGACGCTGGAGGAAGGCCCGTCCCTTCGCGTTAAGAGGGCGGAATTGCCTTATTGTCCATTTCTCTATGGCAGGAATTATTGAATGGTTCAATGTTTCGCCCGCGGAGGACCCGTTTGTTTGGCCTGACGCCCACGAGATAATACCAGAGGATTGCGGCAAAGATTCCTAATTCTGAAGGACGAAAGATTCTTCATCGAACGGGAAGAGCTCGATTCGGACATGTTAAGAAGGTACTGCGGGGCCAAATACTGTTAAACTGTCAACGAACGGAGGTAAGTTTGCTGTATATATACACCGCTTAACTCGTTGATTGGGTTGATTAACAGAGTGTGCTCCACACATGTCTAATTAGGTTTGATTATCTGAATGTGCTCCACATGTGTTTAATTAGGTTTAATTATCTGAACGTGCTCCTCCCGAATTTTGTTAATAAAACACCATAAAATAAAATAAAAACAAATAGTAGTGTAGTAGTTAAAATTTTGATGAAACTGTCATTTTTTAATGAAAACAAAAACATTGCTTGATTCCATTTATCTATTCCAAAAGAAATCATTTTTTTCATAATTTTTAAATAATTACAATGAATTATTGATATGTTTTACCTTCACTCAAGTAGCCTACATTTGTCTTTAGATACTTTGTCTTTTAATTGGGTACATTTTGATACAGTACACATACCAAGTAATAGTCATTTCACTGTGCTTTTCACACTCCTTTGTTTAAAGGTACAATATGTAAGAATTTTGTAAAAAAATATCCAAAAATCACTTGCACAGTTTGATATATTTCCTGCAGTTGTGTACTTACAATATCCCAAAAGTATCCAAAGATTTTTTATTTCAGAGAAATTCCAATTTTAAATAAGTGACCGCCCCGGAAAAAAATTTCGCTTGTCAATGACGCAATATCCGCGCTATCCTCGGTTTCCGTTGATACTGCCATAGCCATGACGTAACCATGGCGACAGACGTGGACAACTGCGTAGTGCGTAACGTTTAGCGGCACGCAGTTCTTGTTTCTTTCAAACATAGACCATGGCAAGCAGACTTTGGGACAAACAAGGAGAACTAAAATGAGGATCAATATCAGCGTGGCATTTTTGAGATGCCGAGAGCTCCACGTCCGCAACTAACTTGGACTTGACAGAGCTTCACGAGTCACGACTTGACAGCTTTATTAGACAGGTGAGCAAATGTACATAAAACAAATCAATGTTATATAACGTTAGCTCAACATGATGAAATGTTAGAATATGGTCAGTATGTTATTCTAATGTTGATCTAGCTTACTGCTAGTTTCGTATAGCAAACGAACTAACACGTAGTATAACATTATAAATTTCAACACACATTTAAATGCCGTTTAGTGTGATAGTGTAACGTTAGACCAAGTGAAGCAGCGCTGCGTTACCGCACAAGTTTAATTCGTCTAATAAACTGACCTGTGTCAGCACTTGCGCGTAGTTCGGTAGAATTAAATGTCCTTATTCCTTTATATCCGCGGGACTCGCGTGTGATATCTGTCTCTTTAGCAATCGCGACCTGCTTCATACCACTGTAATGTTAAAAAACATGAATGTTTGCACTCATCCATAAACATTATTAGATCCATCAGCTTGACAGCAAGTCCCATCATTCAGCTCATCACTGCGTCATAAACCTACACCTTTGTTATTGTTGGAAACTGCGCCCTCTTGTGGCAAAAAAGCCCTACATATTGTGCCTTTAACTGTGCAAAAAAGCCAATCCATGAATTGGAATGAACTGTGTATGACTGAATGATTGCTGTTTTGCCTATACTAGTCTGTTCAGCAAGAAGAGAACATGACTGAAGTCTGCCATTGGTGCGTCTGCCATGAGAACTAATGCTTGTTATTAAATGCATTTCTCTCGTTTGACAACTTTGCTTCTCTGTAAGGCTTGAGTTTTGAGATTGGAAAAGGCACAGTTTTTGGCTCTGCTGAAATCCTGGATTTGGATAATTTTGTGCACGACAGTGCAGGATTGGAGCAATAACATTGTGTTTGGGATTATGTTGGTATTGGGATTTCTTCCTTATACGATTTGCCAACATCTGTTCCAGTGTTCACACTTAAATTTAGGAAAACAGCAGCCTGCAAATCTAAAAATAAATAAAACCTGCTGCCATTGTGTGTGTGTGTGTGTGTGTGTGTGTGTGTGTGTGTGTGTGTGTGTGTTTACCAAAAAAGGGACTATTGTGTATGTGTTTACAATAGTATGACACAGAGATTGTGTGTGCACGTGTGATTGTATTTGTGTGTGTGAACATACACCCTCCCCTAAACCAATGGGTGGATTAACCTAAATGGAAATTCTCTGTTCTGTGTGGCTCTCAATGCTCTAGCTGCGTACAGGGGCCCTTATCTAAAGCAGGTTTTAGAGGGAGTAGATTCTTTTATTAGGGCCTTATTTCTGTCTCGCTATCGTTATTCCACAAATTCATATGTCAGAACAGGTCTATTCAACCCTCTTTGTCTCGTGGGGCACTGGCATGACAGCAACACTCTGAGAAAGCCTCAGGAGTGGATTATTATTTTACAGAGTATTGTACAGGCTGAAGGAGCTTTTTTAAGATGCTCAACAGGGAATAGAGTGGTCATGCTTGAAAGTGTAAATCCAAGTGAAATTAGCTTTAATGGAAAGACGTTTCTGTGGCTCAGTGTGTGTTGTTGCATTAGGAAGGATGTGTGTGCATAAGTCTTTGTATTCTCTTTAAAACCACTGAAGGTAATAATTACCTTTTTCTATTTTTTTAACCCATTAATAATTATTAATAAATGTGAACAAATGGTTACATACATGAAATACAGATTATATTTTATTTTTTAGATCTCTGTTAATTTGTTCAGAAATAGCTTGCCTTGAATACAACTCTTATATAATGAGCATATTTGTTTTATTTAAAGGTGCAGTGTGGGATTTTTAGCGGCATCTAGTGGTGAATCCTGCAAATTGCAAACAGCAAGTCACTAGCGGCCTATCCCTCGGTTTTCAAACTCGAATGAGAAGCTACGGTGGCCGACGTAAGACAAAATATGTCGTCGTCTGAGTCTGAGTCAGCAGCAGAGAGTAGTAAGTCAAGCAATGAGGTTTCTTTAGCGCTGTTTGTTCGCTTTCGGCTACGGTAGAAACATACCTTCAGACCTTCATAGAAGGGGATTCCCGCGCCTATGTAGATATAAATGTCTCATTCTAAGGTAATAAAAACATAACGGTTCATTAAGTAAGGTCTTTATACACCACTGAAAACATAGTTATGGATTTTATATTGCATCTCTGTCAATAGATCTTCAGAAATATTACACAATGCACCTTACATAATATAATAATAGTAATCAGCTGATTGTCTCACGAACGTAACCAGCACATTCTCCCCACAAAGCAAACCCATAATACAGCGAGGGAGAAGAACCACATGAAACTATGCAACTATATATTTTTTCTAACAGGGTAGTAAAAGTTTAGCTGGCTAATATGAGCTGTTACTGTGGCTGAGCTGGTTAAAGCGTAAAGCCTTGTTTAAACTCGACGCGTCCGCATGAGCCCAAAGGTGCAAAAATGAAGTGATTGTGACAGCGCGCGCGCCTCCGCATCCCCTAGACACACTTACTACACACAATAGGCTTTTTTTCTCTGATTTTGGAAACTCTAAGCGATCGACTTAAAATGCTTCCAAGATCGACGGGTTGGTGATTCCTGTAACTGTTTTACGGTCAATGACAAGAGTAGCCTACTAATCAGCTGTCTCACGAACTTAACCAGCACATTTATCCCCACATAGCAAAGCCATAACACAGCGAGGGAGAAGAATTAAGTTACATGAAACAATCCAACTACATATTTACACCACTGACAAGGGAAAAGTCACTACTCACGGTGTTTATGACTAGCTTCTTCTAGCTTCCTGCGGCTTCTCTTTCAATGTAGTGACGAAACGCGCTCTGTAACGCTGTGTGTTCGCGTTCGGCTACTGTAGAAACATGACGTCACAATATGGCGACCTTCATAGAAGGGGATTCCCGCGCCTATGTAGATATAAATGCCTCATTCTAAGGTAATAAAAACATTACGGTTTATTAAGTAAGTTCTTTATACACCACTGAACACATAGTTATGGATGTCATATTGCATTTCTGTTAATAAATACTCAAAATTTTTACACATTGCACCTTTAAATATTTAGAATTTTTGGTGCATAAAGACACAAATATCAATATGACACAACTGTCCTGAAATCATATTAAAGAAGTAAAATTTTAAAACTAAGAGATTCTTGCAAAGGTAGTTTGAAATAATGATTTATTTCCTCAAAAGGTTTCCTTGAAAAAGTATTGCATGCAAGTAAGGAAATAGGAAACATTAAACATGTAAAATGATTGTAAAATATATACTTCACTTAAAAAACGTATTTACATTAATAATTTTTAATGTTAATTACATTTACTCATTTAGCTGATGCTTTTATCCAAAGTGACTTACAATTGCTATATATGTCAGAGGTCGCACGCCTCTGGAGCAACTAGGGGTTAAGTGTCTTGCTCAGGGACACATTGGTGTCTCACAGTGGATTTGAACCCGGGTCTCTCACCCCAAAGGCATGTGTCCTATCCACTGCGCCATCACCACCCCACAAACGTTAATAACATTAACGTTTTTTAATGTTAATTAATAACATTAAAAAACGTATTTACTTACTACATAAAGTATACTTCAAATATACTTGAACATTACTTAAGTATACTTCATAAAATGAACTTGATGTAGCATATACTTCTTTTTCGTAAGGGAAAGCATAAAAACATATTTTTTCCTTATAACTTGAATAAATGTGCAAGTATACATATTTTAATCATCCATCCATCCATCCTCCAAAACCACTTGTCCTCCTATAGGATGGATGGATGGATGATTAAAATTATGTATACTTGCACATTTATTCAAGTTATAAGGAAAAAAATATGTTTTTACTTGATGCTTTCCCTTACGAAAAAGAAGTATATGCTACTTCAAGTTCATTTTATGAAGTATACTTAAGTAATGTTCAAGTATATTTGAAGTATACTTTATGTAGTAAGTATACTAATATCAATGTCTACTTGTAGTAAACTTGTAAGTGTACTATTTCAATACTGCTTGGGACTAAATTGGCCCACTTTTAGTAAGTATACGTTTAAGTGTACTAGTCAAGTCAAGTCACCTTTATTTATATAGCGCTTTTTACAATACAGATTGTATCAAAGCGCTTCACAGTGATAACATGAAAACAATATAACAAAGTTTGTTTCTAAAAGAAAATTGCGTCAACGTCCACCTTAAGTAAGGAAGATCAATAATATTATTGAATATTAAATGTCCCCAACTAAGCAAGCCAAAAGCCAAGGCAACAGTGGCAAGGAACCAAAACTCCATCAGGTGACAGAATGGAGAAAAAAACCTTGGGAGAAACCAGACTCAGTCGGGGGCCAGTTCTCCTCTGGCCAACGAAGGAACAGTGCATGATTCGGGCAGCGTTACAAGTCAGATTGGATCGGAACATTTAGAGTATTTATCCATTTCCATCTTTTGGAAGTCCAAGTAATCACGCCGGTATTAAGACGAGTTGTTGAGGATCAGTGCCGTCCACCATAGAGAGTCCATATCGCCCGTGTTGAGTCGTCACTTCACAGGCTTTGTGATTGGAGCATCTGAAGTCTCCGTGAGAGGCTGGATACAAACTGGAGCTGACGAACGCCATTTTCTCGGGACTCGCATCCCGAGATAACAGCAGAAAAGCAAAAAGGGAAAATAATTAGCGTAGCTGCTGTTCATAATGATGATTTCCATAACACAGGCGTAAATGATAAAACATACTATAAGTGTAACAGTAGTAAACTTTAAGTACACAACTAGGTTTCTCATTTGTAATGCATCTGTACTACAAGTGAACCTATAATAATACTAGTAGTTTACTATTTTAATACAAGTAGTACATTTTTTAGTTTATGAAAGTACACACTTAAAGGAGAATTCCGGTATTTAGCACTTTGAGTCTATTTTCTAGTTTGTTTTGGATGAACTAGAGTGGTGGACACAGAAATTTTGACGATGGGTCCTGTCTCGACTTTTTGACTCTTTTAGAACTCCTTTGACCGCTTCAGAGTGGCTGTCTACCGGCCTTAAAACAACCCTTAACGTTCGTTTTCAAAACTGTGCAACTCACCGAGTGGTTAGTGGTGTTCGTTGATGTTCCAAAACAAGTAGCGTAGCGGAATACAGTTTCTGTCGTGTTTTATTTGGTATTTTGTAAAATCGCATTGATTTCTGTTGGAGGACTCATTGCTCGTTGATATTACTGCACTACCATCAAGTGGTCGGGAGTGTGCTAACGCTTCAGACTCAAATATCGAGTGGAAGTTTATACGTGGTTGTGAAGTATTTGAAAAAATAGTTCCACTATAGCAAATAAATAACACGGATTGAAATCATACATTGCGCCAATATATTTGTTTTCAATCATCAATGAACACCACTAACCACTCGGTGAGTTGCACAGTTTTGAAAACGAACGTTAAGGGTTGTTTTAAGGACATGTTTGTGCATGCCCATAGACAGCCACTCTGAAGCTGTCAGAGGCGACTCTAAAAGAGTCAAAAAGTCGAGACAGGACCCATCGTCAAACTTTCTGTGTCCATCACTCTAGTTCATCCAAAACAAACTAGAAAATAGATTCAAAGTGCTAAATACCGGAATTCTCCTTTAAGTGTACTCTCAGTAAACTAGTTTAGTAGTTTATACTGCAAGTATACTTGTAAGTTTTCTTTAAGTGAACATACTTATAGTTTACTAATTATATATTATGTTTGCACTTGCAGTATGTTCAAATGTAGATATTATTTTTTTTTAAATAAAAATACCTTTAATTGTAGGCTACTTTAACTCATTTTAAAAACATGTTATTAGCTTCATGCATCCTTTTTTTCAACACTTGAATGTCACATAAAGAAAGGCAACATTTTAAACAAAAAAGTTGAGAAAATCACATTTTTGTCAAAGACTAGGCCTACGCTAGCCTGGCTAACGTCAGACCTTGTCTCATTGAGATTGAGACGTGGTCTGGGAACCACATGTTCATTTTCTCGTATTTGAGGCGTGGAATGCCCAGAGCCGTTTATTGGGTGCTACGAATGTCTATCAAATGCGCCTGTACGTAGCTCAAATTCGACGAGGAAGATGACGATGGGTCAGAGATGTATGTTTACATAAACTACTTAGAACACTGTCTAAGCCTGCATCGAAAGGTAACTTCGCGTCTGCTGCCATGTTGGATCCATAGATATAAACAAACTGCTTCGGTGTGTCGCATAGACGTCGTCATCGTCTTGCTGCGTCCTCCCCGTTCTGTGATTGGTCCCCTCTCTGAGGCGAAAATCTGGTTCATGTTATCCAGGCTGCCTAGCAGCGTGAATAAAATCGCGCTGCGCTCAAGGCAGCATGGGGAAACCCAGGCTAGGCCTACGCCTTGATCAGATTCAGAACGATGGTCAAAACACAGATGGAGTAGATCGAGTCCAACACCCCTAAAGCCTCACAGTCGTTTTCTCTTCATGGGTTCGACATTTCATTTGGTAACAGTGAGCAGTTTTGATCTACATGCTGTTTAATGATCACGTTATTTTACATTTGCGTGAGCAATCTTCTATCACTTGTTTCAGCTTCTTCTTCTTCTGTGTTTTGATCCGGGGATTCTGTACTAGAAGATGTGCCATAGTGCCCTCTACAGTATAACAGTGAAAACATGGATAGCTGGAAAATTCAGTCAACGGTGGTGTAACGAATGGTCGTAATCAAAATTCCCCAGTCCTCAGAAAACCTTCCCCCTCTCCCCTGTTGTCATCGGCCCTAAAACCAGTTCTCCTCAAAGGCCGTTATCACCTCTGCTCCCCTGAACAATCTCACCAAGAGACTGTGTCTGCAACCCTCAAATACACACGAACACTTACTCCATTCATACCCAAAAACTTTCTCAAATGTTTATTGTATTTCTCCTGTGGTTTATGTATGTCCATATGTTTTATTAGTTATGACTAGTTATGATTCTTTAGTTATGTTAGAGTAACTTCCAATGTTGTTATCCAAACATGATGTATCACTGCTTTAATGTCTTCAAATCCCCTCTTTCTTGGTATCAAAATAATCCTCTTTTGATTTTATAACCAATGGTGTACAATATGTTATGATAAATTGCATCAGGATATTTTTACCATACTTCTGTGTAAAGACTGCACAAATTATCCATGCCACCATGAACATGCAAATGGAGATAAGATGGAAAGACTTTCTCCAGGTCATCTTAGATTGGTCACCTCACCAAATGGGTGTGAACTGATAGGACCCTTAAAAGTATCTGATTAGGTCAGATCCTTTGCTCAATCTCTTTGAGACAACATTTTCCTCCTTCTTCCGGCAACATCTTTAAGTTAACTTCTTTGGATTCAACGTGGACCACCCCAAGAACCCAAACGAACGCTTCAGCGCACTCCTGAATCATCAAGAATCTCAAGAATATCCTGCATCTGGACTTGTTCAGCAACCAAAACCAATGCAAGTACCCATTTGCAGCCTTTAGATGCGTTTCTAAGTTATTGTGCCCCTTTAAGGTGACCCTGATTCTCTGATGTTTCTCGTAGGTTGTGGCTAACTGATTGTAATCTTGCCATATTCTTTTCTTCTCTCTATCTTTCTTCACTTTTCTTTACTTTCTTGATTCTGTATACAATCTTTGCTTAGTTTAGTTGTGTGTGTAGCCTACTGTAGTTTCATTTATTAAACCATTATATTCACACTTTATTGTCTCTGTGTTTGCCACTCACAAAAATATCAAAGTCACTTAAACATCTTGATCTAGCTACCTATGCTATTACCCTGCTTGTATTTGATTTACTTTAGCTGGAAAAGGATATTCTTTCTTGGCCAGGAAGATACTATATTTCCTAGAATTAATAATTGATTAGGTTTTCTGTTCATTGGATGAACTGATTAAATAATTGTACTATTAATTCTGCTACAGTCAATTCTAAAACATTTAAATATTTATAATTAATTATAATTAGTTAGAATTAATTATATATATAAACAATATTTAAAACTGTAATTCGTTACAGTGGGGAAAGAGTAAAGTAGAATTAAAGTAAATTCCTATGTACACTACCAGTGGACTACAAAAAATTCAGATACACAGAATTAGAAACATATCTGTTTTATATCAATATTCTAATCAATATTTTCAAACAATGTAAGTTTCATAAGACTGGATAAGAAAAACTATGTAAAAAAAGTATATTTAATAGGCTACTCGATCAAAAGAGTTAACACAACAACAAGCCAAGTATACTTTGAATACTTAATTATACTTTTAAGTATATCTCGATCAAAAGATTGAGTACAAGTACAGGCCAAATATACTTGGACTTTTCTCTCAGTATAAGTCAAAAATATACTTGGACTTTTCTCTCAGTATAAGTCAAGTACACTTAAGTGTACTGTATGTCTGACTCTGAGAAGTACATAAAGTATATTTCTGAGAAGTATATAAAATGTAGACTGAAAGTATGCTTTCTTATTTTAGTTTAAAAGAAGTATACTAATAAAACACTTGAATAAACTTATTTTTCATAAGGGTTACCAAATGACATTTCAAAGGCATTGAAGTTAAACTTTTGTAGATACCTATAGTATGAAACGAATATGAATGCAAAGAATACATTTCTAAGAATTAGGTAAATGTGTTTTAAATTAAAATAAATGTCTTCCAGTGGAAGAAATCAGTGTCTGTGCAACCCTTGCTGAGATTCTGTAAGAACCAGCTAAACATCCACTGTCCAAATGAATGGCTCCCCAGCAAAGCTAAATAAAGACTCATTGATAGCTCACACAGCCAACTGAATCCATAGATGTCACAACAGTGCTGTGGTGCAGCTACGGTGCTAACAACGGCAAAAGTGCCTAGAGAATAATAAATCACCAGAAACTAATAAGCTATACAACTTCAAATTAAGATCTTAAGCTAATATGATTTTGTCCAAACATGTATTTGTTTTCAGAGTTGTGATGTTTAACATTGGTACAAATACACTAGGAAACTCGAGCACTTTTTCTACTGTGTGTACAGGCCTTAATATCATACAGTCCTGGTCAGAATTGGCACCCTTTGTAAATAACAAAGAACCCTGCGAAAATAAATATGCATTATTAATCCTTTTGACCTTTTATTTAAATTTTTTTCACAAAAATCAAACCTTATATTGAAGTAAAACAATTGAAAATGCAGGGAAAATCTCATTATGAAATAAAGGTTTTTCTCTGATACAAATTGGCCATATTTAATGGCACCCTTTGATTCAATACTTTTTGCAAGTCTTCTCCTATAATGCACGATGTGTTTGGATGAACACCCGACAAGAGATCAGACACCATTCTTCCATACAGAGTCTTTCCAGATCCTTCAAATTCCTAAGTCCATGTTGATACATTCTCCTCTTCAGTCTTCGATAGGATTCAGATCAAGGGACTGGAATGGTCATGACAGAACCTTCATTTTGTGCTCAGTGACCCATTTTGATGTTTGTTTTGGATCATTGTGCTGATGGAAGATCCAACCACAGCCCATTAGAAGATTTCTAGCAGAGATGGTCAAGTTTTGATTTTTTATCTGTTGATATTTGAAAGAATCCATGATTCCATGTATCTGAAAAAGATCTCCAGGACCTCTGGCAGAAAAATAGGCCCACAACAATAAAGATCCAGCAGTGAATTGAATCGTACATATGGGTTTTTTTCATCTGCCCATACAACCTGGTCCCTTTTGAAGTTCCAGTAGTGTCTGACAACTGAATATGCTGGAGTTTGTTTTTGGATACCCTCCCAAACATCTTGTGGTGATGCAAGTGCTGTTTGAAACTCTTTTTTGATGCTTTCTGACCCCAAGCTCTATTTTCTTCAATTCTCCAGCTGTGATCCTTGGCGAGTCTTCACTCAAACTTTCTTCGTCGCTATGCATTAAGACAATATAGACACACCAGGCAGATTTGTAACATTTCCTGTTGATTGAAACTTCTTAATTATTGCCCTGGTGGTGGAAATGGGAGTTTTCAATGCTTTAGCTATATTTTCTTACAGCCACTTTCTATTTTGTAAAGCTCAACAATCTTTTGCTGCACATCAGAACTATATTCTTTGATTTTACCTATTGTGATGGATGATTGAGGAAATCTGGCCTTTCTGTTTCCTCATATTTATATACTCCTGTGAAACAGGAAGTCATGGCTCTATAATTTCATGTTCCTTGTCACCCTGGTGTGCTAAAAATTGTAAATATGAAGGGAAATGTACTTCAGAGATATTTTACTCAAAATAATTTCTAGGGGTAGGCCTACCAATAATTGTGGCCAATGTGTACTGGAGAAAAAAAGTAGCCTATTTCATGATGTGATTCCCCCCACTCATTATGTGTACTTCAATGAAAGGTTAGATTTGTGTGATTTTTTTAAAATGAAAGATCAAAAGGATAAACAATGCAGATTTATTTTCACAGGCTTCTTTGAACGTTTTTACCAAGGGTGCCAATAATTCTGACCATGACTGTACCTTTATGTGGATGCTTTTTAGAACTAATATATGCAGCAATAATGGCGCGATTTTCTGCATGGCTACCAGAGTCACTGTCGGTGTTGTCAGTAAACGGAGAGTCAGGCCATTAATGCGGCAAGATGTGGAGGTTAAATACACTCATCTATTCACCTGCCGTCTCCGGTTCTGTTCCGCTTTGATGAGCAGCGGCGCGAATAATTAGCCGGAGCACGGCACCAAGCTTGCGCTAAATTAATTCTCTAAACAAACAATGGCAACGCAGACACCTCCCACCCACAGGGAGGAAAGAATACTAATCTTGAAATGTGTGTGTGTCAGAGAGAGTGCATGTGAGTGTATGTGTTTAACCTGTGTGTGTGTGTGTGTGTGTGTGTGTGTGTGTGTGTGTGTATGAGCAAAAAAGAAACTTAAGTCACTCACAATGATCCTCATTTAGCCCTGACATAAAACACACACACAATGCCCCGTTCCTCTTATTAGCCAGCTTTGACACAGCAGGAAACACAATTATTATTACCAGAACACAAATTAACTCTAGCTAAATCCTTGCTTTTGAAATGATAAAAATACAACACATCAAGAATAACAAAGTAGCCTAAAGATCTTTGTGTAGATCAGAGTGCATGGGGAACAAGGCAAGAATCCTTATGTACCTTATGTAAAGAAGTGAATCTCAAACCTGTCCTTGAAATATCTTATTTTGTGAAAAGAAGAAAGAAAAAAAATTGCAGGAGCGACTTATAAATAAAGTGAATGGTGACAGTTCTTTTATTTTTGAGTGGATTATAACTTAAAGCACCTTCATGTCATTCTAAACCTGTATGACTTTCTTTTTTTTCTTTACGTAGAGCACTAAAGATGATTTTAAAGAATTTTTTTTCAAAGAATATCCCAGCCATTCTTTGATAATCAAGCTTCAAAAAGCACACAAAAGCATCATAAAAGTGTTCCATACAACAATATATACATATACTCCTCTGAGGTCATGTTTTGTTTGATGAACAGAGCAAAATTTGATAATATTCTTCAGAAGGTTTTTAACTTTTGTGAGTGGATCACTGAGGCCCCGTCCACACTACTGCGTTTTCGTTTAAAAACGGAGAATTAAAACGAATACGATCTCCGTCCACACCAGCGTTTTATCTGCGTATTAGAATTGATCTCCGTCCACATTAAAACGCCTGAAAACGCGGATCACGTGACCATTCACCAACACTGGGCATGCGCGTGCCGGTGTAAACAGGAAACGGATTGACATGTGATGGGTGGCTGACGAATCAGGGAAGGATACGTCATGACTGATGACACCCAATCAATCATAGAGCCGAGCGTGAGCCTCTGCGTCATCGTTTCTAAAGTCCTCCGTTTTGTCCCGTCTTCACTAAAACGCCCTCCGGAGATTCTAAACGTTTCTAAACTTCTCTGTTTTAGGTCTTCGTTTTTTCCGTTTTAGTCTGGACGGGAGGTGCAAACGTAGCAAAAGGTCTCCGTTTTTAAACGAAAACGCAGTAGTGTGGACAGGGCCTGAGTCAAGTGAACTCCAGAACCGAATCAGACCAGTGTTATGAACTGGATAAAATTATTAATTGAAATTATATCTCTCAAAAGAATTATTCATTCGTAAATTGGCGGCACTACTGTATTTCTCTGATGAACTCTCATGACGCAAGAGCTATGACAGAGGTCTAGATTTTCATTCAATAATACATTCAATTTAGTCTGTTCCTAACACAAAGCTATGTCAAGTCAAGTCATCCTCATTTATATAGCGCTTTTAACAATGTAGACTGTTTCAAAGCAGCTTTACAGAGATAAACATATAATTTAGGGTAACCGAGATTGGTTTGGTTTTATAGCGGTTCTTGAATAATGTTATTTTCCAGTTAAAGTTAGTTTTGATTGATTCACTTCCGTCGAAATGATAATTTGTTATTAACCCATTTAATCCCAATTTTTTCCCAGACACAAAAATATCCAAATCATGTGTCATTAGTATCCCTATGAAACAATCAATCATAATTTTTTTAAATTTTAATGGAAAAGTGTGTGAAAAAGTTAGTTTTATGATCGGTCACAATTGTGACCGGTGGGATACTGTGTTGTATCAACCATTGGACAGACTGAATATAGGTCTATTTGACCTGTGCAGTGTGTGTGTGTGTGTGTGCGTGCACGTGTGTTTGTGTGTGCGTGTGTATGTGTCTGTGTGGGGTGTGGTGTGTGGTATGTGTGTGCGTGTGGGGTGTGCTTGTGTGTGATGTGCGTGTGTGTGTGGTTGGGATGTGTGGTGTGTGTGGGGTCTGCGTGGGATGTGGGGTGTGTGTGGGGTCTGCGTGGGATGTGGGGTGTGTGGTGTGTGTGTGGTGTGCGTGTGTGTGGGGTGTGCGTGCGTGTGGGGTGTGTGGTGGTGTGCGTGCATGTGGGGTGTGTGGTATGCGTGCGGGGTGTGTGGTGTTGGGTGTGCATGTGGGGTGTGTGGTGTGTGTGATGTGAGTGTGTGCGGGGTGTGTGGCCTGCGTGTGGGGTGTGTGGTGTTGGATGTGTGTGTGTGTGTGGAATGCGTGGTGTTGGGTGTGTGTGTGTGGTGTTGGGTGTGCATGTGGGGTGAGTGTGGTGTGGGGTGTGTGATGTGAGTGTGTGGGGATTGTGTGGTGTGGGCTGTGTGGTGTGTGATGTGAGTGGGGCGTGTGGTGTTTTGTGTGCGTGTGTGCGTGTGTGGTGTGCGTGTGTGCGTGTGGGTGTGCATGTGGGGTGTGGGGTGTGTGCGTGTGGGTGTGCATGGGGTGTGTGGTGTTTTGTGTGCGTGTGGGGTGTGTGGTGTGCGTGCGTGTGGGGTGTGCATGTGAGGTGTGTGGTGTGCGTGCGTGCGTGCATGTGGGGTGTGTGGTGTGAGTGTGTGGGGATTGTGTGGTGTGGGCTGTGTGGTGTGTGATGTGAGTGGGGCGTGTGGTGTTTTGTGTGCGTGTGTGGTGTGCGTGTGGGTGTGCATGTGGGGTGTGGGTTGTGTGCGTGTGGGTGTGCATGGGGTGTGTGGTGTTTTGTGTGCGTGTGGAGTGTGTGGTGTGCGTGCGTGTGGGGTGTGCATGTGAGGTGTGTGGTGTGCGTGCGTGCGTGCATGTGGGGTGTGTGGTGTGTGATGTGAGTGGGGCGTGTGGGGTGTGTCGTGTTTTGTGTGCGTGTGGGGTGTGTGGTGTGCATGCGTGTGGGTGTGCATGTGGGGTGTGGGGTGTGTGGGGTGTGTGGTGTGCGTGCGTGTGCATGTGGGGTGTGTGGTGTTTTGTGTGCGTGTGGGGTGTGTGGTGTGCGTGCGTGTGGGGTGTGTTGCGGTGTGCGTGTGCGGTGTGCATGCGTGCGGGATGGCGTGCGTGCGTGTGGGGTGTGCGTGGTGTTGGGTGGGGTGTGTTGTGTGGTGGGGTGTGTTGTGTGGTGTGCGGGTGTGTGTGGTGTGCGTGGAGTGTGTGGCGTGGTGTGTGTGGCGTGCGTGGTGTGTGTGTTATGTGCGAGTGTGAGTGTGTGTTTCTGTGTATGTGTCTGTATGTAAAATTAGGTAGTAAGTTAGGTAGCAGCAGAAAGTAAGGTAGAACAGTTAGCCTTTCTGTAGTAGCATATAGATCCAATGTGTTATCCCACCGGTCACTATTGTTGCCCTTGACATGTTTGTGAGTTCTATGAACACATTAAACAAAGTTGAGTAATTGCAAATGCATATATCAATACTAGACACCTTAAACATGATGTGTACCAAAAATCTATGTCCTATCTTTATGTTAACATACTTTACTAATCTTTTCTTTGGGAGCTTTCTTGCTGCAATCCTCTTCTCTTGGCACAAACAGGAAATAAACAGCTCTGGTCATGTGACAATTTACAGTAAACATGCGAAACTGCACATATTTCATTGAGACCCTTTATGATTTCAATATCTGCTGGAAATGCATTGATAGATTTTTCAGTAACATTTTTATAGCCTTAGAAATGACTTTTTTTTTTACGGTCACTATTGTGACCGTTGGGATTAAATGGGTTAAATTAGGGGCCACTAAGACGACACCGTTCTCTCTAAACAGACTTTAAACGCGAACCTGTGATAAACGCAGATGGCATTCACATGCGCATTAAGAATTGATTCTATAGTTATGTGCGTTTGAATATATGTGCGCAGGTTTGTAATTCCCTACAAACCATGCCTAAACAAACTACTTGTCTTGCCTAACAATTTTGATACAGAATTTTATTTTATTTTATCACTTCGGGGTTGGTACGTGAACCGAAATTTCCACAACACTTTATCTGTAGAGTGGGAAAGGGATCCTCCATAGGGAGAGGCTAGTTGGCACTTCAGCACTGCGTTGTCATCGGGTCCAGGCGAAGGTCCTTCGTCAGACCTGGAAACGGCCTGGATCCGGCAGGCTGCGGGAAAACCTCTGGATAAACAAAGACACTAAAATTAGCATAGATGCCATTCTTCTTATGATGTAACGAGTACATCAGGATTTAAGGGAAGTGTTCCCAGTTCCGGCTGACCTAATCTATGCAGCCTAACATTGAATTATAGAAGTCGATAATGTATTATGTGAATGCTAGGTCAAAGAGATGTGTTTTTAGTCTAGCTTTGAACTGACAGAGTGTTTCTGCTTCCCTGACAATGGTAGGAAGCTGTTCCAAAGTTTTGGTGCTAAATAGGAAAAGGATCTACCGCCAGCAGTCGGTTTTGATATTCTAGGTATTATCAACTGGCCGGAACTTTGAGATTGCAATAGACGTGAAGGACTATAATGCGTTAAGAGCTCGCTCAAGTACTGCGGAGCTAAACCATTTAGTGCTTTGTAAGTAATCAGCAATATTTTAAAATTTATACGATGTTTAATAGGCATTAAATGGAAGACTTCATAAGAGTTAGAAAATAGTGCACAAGCCATATATATCACTTTTAATGCCATTTTGTTGTTGTTGTTTTTTTTTTTTTCATTTTCTTTAATCACTTATATTGAATAAGTATTCATGGGGTATTCATCAAGTATTCCCCCCATGGGGCCCGGCCGGGCTCAGCCCGAAGAAGCGACGTTGGGCTGCCCTCCCGGGGGCTCACCAACTGCAGGAGGGACCGTAAGGGGCCGGTGCATAGTGGATCGGGCGGCAGTCGAAGGCGGGGGGCCCGACAACCCCATCCCTGGACACGGAAACTAGCTTTAGGGACGTGGAACGTCACCTCGCTGGCGGGGAAGGACCCTGAGATTGTGCGTGAGGTTGAGAGGTACCGACTAGAGATAGTCGGGATCACCTCCACGCAGGGCTTGGGCTCTGGAACTACACTCCTTGAGAGAGGATGGACTCTCTACCACTCTGGAGTTGCCCATGGTGAGAGGCGCCGGGCTGGTGTGGGTTTGCTTATAGCCCCCCAGCTCAGCCGCCATGTGTTGGAGTTCACCCCGGTGAACAAGAGGGTCGCTTCCCTGCACCTTCGGGTCGGGGATAGGTCTCTCAGTGTCGTGTGTTCCTACGGGCCGAACGGCTGTGCAGAGTACCCGGCCTTCTTGGAGTCTCTGGGAGGGGTGCTGGAAAGTGCTCCGACTGGGGACTACGTCGTTTACGTGGGCAGCGACAATGACACCTGGAGAGGCGTGATTGGGAAGAACAGCCCCCCTGATCTGAACCCGAGCGGTGTTCTGTTATTGGACTTCTGTGCTAGTTACAGTTTGTCCATAACGAACACCATGTTTGAGCATAAGGGTGTCCATCAGTGCACGTGGCACCAGGACACCCTAGGCCGGAGGTCGATGATCGACTTTGTGGTCGTTTCATCCGACCTCCGGCCGTATGTCTTGGACACTCTGGCGAAGAGAGGGGTGGAGCTGTCAACTGATCACAACCTGGTGGTGAGTTGGATCCGATGGGGATGATTGGGAGGCCATGATGGACAGAGCCCACTGGGCAAATTTGGCCAGGATGCCGGGGTTGCACTCTGTGAACATTGCCCTTAAAAAAAGTTGCAGTGCAACAGCAGACTGAAGACAGCAGTGCACGGTCACCTTAAGTTAGTGATTTAAATGTACTTTTATGTTAACGTGTGAAGATGTAAAATGTTTTATTGATTGTATCAGAAGTTAGATGGTGTTAGAGATTGATTGTGAATATGAAAGTATTACTGAAGTTATGAGTTTAATTCAGAACACTGTTATTTCTCTGATGTGTTTCCGAATTGCGTTTTAAATAATTTGAAGATTGTATAATAGATCATGAAACTTTATTTTTTAACTTTTGGGTTACTTGAGTGCACAACTCAAATATTCATTTGAGTCAACATAAGTTGTTTATGTGAACAAGTTACCTTTTTCAGGTCATGTATTCTTTGTTTTCATATTGAAATCTCATATTGGTGTAAACTCGTGTCTGAAGAGTGATTAACAAGATTTAAAAACTGTTGAACATTTGAAAGTTCACTTACATTTATAGGAAGGTACTGAAGACCAGTTTATTGTTTTTCTTTATTACTTTTTATTCATTTGAAAACAAAACTCAAATTCATACAAAAGAAACGTCTCAGGTTACTTGACTGTAACCCTGTTCCCTGAAAAAGTGGGAATGTGAAATTGACCTTAAATAATGTCAGAATCGGAATGTGCCATTGCGTATGAGTAAACAGCATTGAGAGTTTGAAAGAGAACTCCAGGGATCTAGAAGTAGAAAAAATAAATCTGGTTAACAGTTGAACTTAAAAATGTAAAAATAACAGACAAATCAATTTTAACTTGGAGTCGGGGGGTCTCACTTGCCTTATGTTTACAGAGGGTGTGGTATGTGAGTCAGGACTGCTGTAGAACCTCATACATTTGTTACGACCCCGTCTAGGGTGTGGCCGTAACAAACTGGAATTGGAAACCAAAGATACTTTGTACACTTATTTACAGAACCACAAATGAAAGCACAACTTTAGGGGTGAGCAAAGGCCAAAACAACAAACAAACACCAACTAACTCCTGACAGAAAATCTAAATTCCCTATCAAAAGAAAATACAATAAATTACCCTATCTCCCAATCTAATGAAAAACAGGAGAAAACACTATTTACAAAAGAAATGGCACTCACCCCGTACAGCTTCCATATGTGGACACAATATTTACAATACTTTACAAAATATACAAAAAGGAAATGAGATTGACAGCCACTTATCAACTCAAAGCCAAAATTCACAATGCACACAACAGGCAGATCAACAAGCAAGCTAGCAGTAACAACACACTGTAGCAAACACACAATAGCACATGTACAATTGGACAACAGGAAATCCCAAGTTGAGCAGAGCTCCCTCTTCAGGCACTCCAGATCATTTTATTGCCCCTTTGGCCCCCATTAGCACCAATCATATCTGGAGATCACTTTGTTCTCATCCAATCCTGTGAAAGAAAGGGCAGGACAAAAGAGAGAGAGAGAGAGAGAGAGAGAGAGAGAGAGAGAGAGAGAGAGAGAGAGAGAGAGAGAGAGAAAGAGAGAGAAACAAATACACAATACGTCTGGGGACGTAACACATTGCACACTTCAGGAAACCGCTGAGTCAAACATTTACTTGCCTTAAGCTCACACTTTCAACTCCTCTAGTGTAGAAACAGTATGGTATACACATGTTTGTGTGTACTGAGACTAAATGTACTGGGGTGGGGACCAAGATCCTTTCGCCTCCAAGTCCCTGCCCAAAATAGCACCCTAAGCCATAGACTCAGTCTTCCTCTGAGTCTATACTTTGGTGACGTAATGTTGCTTTGACTGTCATCCAGAAGCGATATCACCCTGTAGCCCAAAGACTGGTTGCCCACTGAAGCTAAGCAGGGTTGAGCCTGTTATGTAGACCTGGATGGTAAACCTCCTGGGAAAACTAGGGTTGCTGCTGGATGACGTGATAGCGATAACGACCCTGGTCTGTGTGGGTCCTAACGCCCCAGTATAGTGATGGGGACACTATACTGTTAAAGAGCACCGTCCTTCGGATGAGACGTTAAACCGAGGTCCTGATTCTCTGTGGTCATTAAAAATCCCTGGATGTCCTTCGTAGGGGTTTAACCCTGGCATCCTGGCCAAATTTGCCCAATTGCCAATCTGTCCATCATGGCCTCCTAATCATCCCCATATATACTGATTGGCTCTCCACCAATAAGCTGGTGTGTGGTGGACGTTCTGGTTCAATATGGCTGCCATTGCATCATCCAGGTGGATGCTGCACATTGGTGGTGGTTGAGGAGATTCCCCCCCCTCCATATGTAAAGCGCTTTAAGGACCCAGAAAAGAACTGTATAAATGTAACAAATTATTATTATTAGGTAAAAGCCCACAGCGCAGGCTTGGTAAAAATGTGCATCGAGGGTGCATATCAGCCATCAATGAAGCATTCGGGAGCACACTTCTAAAATCTAAAACGGGATACCCTATGGTTTCGTTGACTTCACGATCATAGGCACACTGTGGACATTGTACAGTAAGTGTACAGGTCCTTCTAAAAAAATTAGCATATTGTGATAAAGTTCATTATTTTCCATAATGTAATGATAAAAATTAAACTTTCATATATTTTAGATTCATTGCACACCAACTGAAATATTTCAGGTCTTTTATTGTTTTAATACTGATGATTTTGGCATACAGCTCATGAAAACCCAAAAAAAATGTGTATTAAAAACACTTCTTTTATTGGTCGGATGAAATATGCTAATTTTTTGAGACAGAAATTTTGGGTTTTCATGAGCTGTATGCCAAAATCATCAGTATTAAAACAATAAAAGACCTGAAATATTTCAGTTGGTGTGCAATGAATCTAAAATATATGAAAGTTTAATTTTTATCATTACATTATGGAAAATAATGAACTATCACAATATGTTAACTTTTTGAGAAGGGCCAGTATATAAAGTGGGACAAGACCCAAATCTTCCAAGGTAGCATTGGAATTCTCCTACAGGCGGGACCTAACATCCCATTTCATATCATTTTAAACTAAAGGGATAAAGCACACGAACATAGGGAAAGAGCACTAAGACATACAGTGCAGTATATATTTCCAAAATCGCAAATATCCATTTGCATTGTCAGATGACAAGGGAGTGGAGAGGAGGTGAGATGAGAGGCTGGTTAAAGCAGAAGTCAGATCTATCATCGGCCTGGGTCTAGTGTCACTCTCACAGGGGAGAATGCAAGGGTGTCAACTTATTACCAGGTGCTAGACAGAGACCATGAGAGAATGTGCCTGCATGACAGAAATGGAAGGGAAAGAGGGGGGAAATGAGAGAAAGGTTCAAAGAGAATCATGTTCATTTCATTGAACGTTTCCTTAAACTCCAAGTTAAACTAGTTTATATAATGCCTTTCTGTGTTTGTATATTTTTTGAACTACAGTGCTTTCAAGGATGGCCTTCTCTGGCAGTGTTTGAATGAAGAATAACAATTCTTGAAGAATTTTAACTTACTGAGTCTCTTTACCACATTAAAGAGCTTCTTTAATACAAATGGCCCTTTAGTTTTGCCATGGGCAATGGTCTATGTGGATTCTCAAAAATCTGTAATGAATAAGAAGTAAATCTCCGATGAGCAACACTTCTAATACCATTTTCGCACAGGTTTTTGAGATTGTCATATTGTTTTTTAAATTTCTCTCTGTTGACTTAGATTCTTATCAAATCAAGCACTAAACAATATTACAAATATCAAAAATGGTGTGACATTTAGTCTCATCTTAATCATCTAGTATGCAAATAATAAAGTTGTATTATGTGTATAAATTCTGATTTGATGGCCAGGTCCCCTTTATTTTCTTGGATGATGATCATGACCTGAGCAAAATTCTGTCATGAGTGTGAAAAGAAAGAGCGGTTTCACTTTATTTGGATGGTCCCTTTAACACATTCAGTTGACTATAAGTAACGTTGCACCTACATCTACTAAAGCCTAGTTCACACTACAGGATTATAAGCCCGATTTAAGCCCGATTTGCAAATCGTTGAGCTCGCCGACAGGTCAGGGTGTTATCGCGTGCAAATCGCGGGGGATTAGCGGACGATGGACGCTCGCCAATCTGTTAGTATGAAAGAGCCAACAACGCATCAAAGACGCTCGCTGACGCCTCGCAGACACGTCGCCGAGCCCAGAAAAATATCTAGCATGCTAGATATCCAGAGCTGTCGCCCGACTCAACCTCAGTGATGTCATGAGCTACAGCCAATCAGAGCAAGGCATGGTTCTTCGTCTTCTTCGCTGGGTAGCGCGCGTGATGTTTCGCGTCATTTCCGGTTCGTTTTATCGCGTGATTTTTTGTGACAAAACGTGGTTTGGAGACGAGATTGAATCGTTGGGTGACAGAGTTGTTGGCAACTCGTGTAGTGCGTTACCTCCTGTTGCGGATCAATCACGTTGTGTCGTGTGGTGTGAACAGCTCAACAACTTGAACACTCCTGATTTCACAGAGAGCAAGTCATGTAGTGTGAACCGGACAGTTCAGCCCGACGTTTTAAAATCATGTAGTGTGAACTAGGCTTTACTCTCATTAGAGTATTAGTAGAGTATTAGCAGACTGGTTGGGTTAGGGTTAGAATAAGTTGACATGTAGTTGCAAAGTTATTTATAGACAGTACAATGTCTGTTGGAGGAGCATCACAATAAAGAGTTGGCAGATATTAAGCAGACAGTCTACTAATGCCGAGTTCAGACTGCACGATTTTAGCCCCGATTTTGGCTCGCCGACAGGTTTTGAGAAATCGCCGACAAATGCCCGAAATCATAGGCAAATCGGTGCTCGTTCACGCGAGTGACAATCACGCAGTGTGAATGAGCAAAGACGCGATCTGAGAGAATCGCAGACGAGTCGCCAACGCCCGTGAGATATTTGGCATGCTAAATATCTGAACCTGTTGGCGATTCACAATCCTGCTGTGTGAATGTGTTCTGACTGAAAACTACATCGGCGATGACCGACAGCCAATGAGAGAGCAAGATACAGGGAGGAGGAGGAGTTATAGACCAGAATATCAGTATTTTAATAGAATAGGCCTATATTTACAATTATATCAAACAGAAACAAAGCACAAACATTTGCGTGACCAGCAGCAACAGCAGGACGTCATTTGCAAAATTATTTATTTACCCCCAACTCTCTTTGCAAAACACAGTCCTTGCTCCCCTCGTCTTCCCAACCATTTCCTGCATAAACTGTTTATTTTTATTTATTTTTCATTTTCGCTAATCAGTGCACAGACAATTTGGATCGCAATCTTCTTGTAGGCTATCATTTTTAATAACAAATTCAATGTCGCGGGAGAACTCCGGTCTCACGCACGCGTGATCTTCCGTTATTTCCTATCACTTCTCGCGTTTGTTTGGTTGTGAAACGTAGTGTGCGGACCAGGCAGAAGTTGTCGGCGATTCTTTCTTTTGTAAAGTCATGCAGTGTGAAACCTCCTGTCGCCGATCCATCGTGCAGTGTGAACACAGCAGCAACTGAATGTTACCCCAGATAGTCATGCAGTGTGAAAACAACAGTGACCCGATTATTTTGAAAATCGTGCAGTCTGAACTCGGCATTAGTTGACATGTAGTTGCAAAGTTACTTATAGTCAACAGGATGTTCAAAAGGGACCATCAAAATAGAGTGTTACCGAAAGAGCTGGCAAGGGCAGCTTTATTTTTGACACAATGACATTTGCCAACATTTGGTTTCCAAGAAAGGTGTTGGCAAGCTGGAGACTAAATGAAGAAATCAGAGATAAAAAGCATCAAGTCTGAATCACACCTCTCCTCTGCAGTACCAAAAATATGAAATCTTCATATAATATGTTTGTGTGTCACATGTTTTGGAAACTTGAGACTGTGTACACTGCAAATCTGCACATTATAATGTTGTATACAACAGATTAATCTTTAAGCTAGAGGCAAGACTTTGAAATTAGTGAGGAAATTAATATTCTTTCTTGTTTGTTTCTTGGAAATTCAATGGTCTAAAAATTTGACTTTACATGGACCAAAAAGCAGCAATAATTAATAATAATAATAATAATAATATATTATATTAATTAATATTTAATTGTGTGTATTTAGGATCATTAAAATGTTGTGAATAAGTTGTCTATTTTTATTATTTAATCGATTAAATGTTCATGACTTTCACAAAAATGGCATTGATATCTTATCGTGATTCATGGACCGTCTCTGTTCAATGTCCACGGTTGGACATTGTTAGTAGTTTAATTCAACCAGTGAAAGTGTGAAAGGTGTTTTAGGGGAGTTTATTTTCTAAATTTCCAAAGGGCCAAAAGTGCCAATACTTAAAGAAGCACCCGAATAATATTTATTATTATAATTTATATGTATATTTTTCTTATCATTGCAACATTTTTATTTTAACAGATATTTTAACAGAATGGTAACTGACTTAAATCATTTTGGTTTGCAGTACATCAGTTCCTATATTAATGCACAACAGTTCAGTGGCGTGTGGTGGACATCTGTGTGCAGTTATGTTCAGGCTTGCTTGTCTTTGGTCACTATTGTCTATGCAGTCAGGATATAGCCACACTAACGCTATACAGTATCACCTTCACAATTGCATACAGTAATGTACTGTATATTTCAAGAGATTCTTTCATTTAAATAGTTTATTCAGTTACTCTAGTCTAGAGCATTCTGCACAAAGAAACCCAAAACATGTTCACCTTCAAAACTAAGAAAGGAAAAGAGGTTTGAGTCAACATTTCTAATGTGTGTCTGTCAGCATTTTTTTTGTGTTTTCCATCAAGGATGTCAAATAGCTAAAAAGGACCGCAAAATAGCTACAAGGTAAAACATAAAGGCCTCTCTTTTCATCTTGGTTGAGATGGACCTCCAGAGTCTTCATTGTTCTGTAGTGTTATTTTACCAAATCATTTTTATACCACCATATTGACACTGCATTCTGTACTCTTCCATGGCTTTCTCTTTTTAGGGGAGTGCAGCAGTGCCTTAGCATCTCAAGAGGTGATCTTGGGATTTAGGCTATTTGAAAATATCAGTTTGTTCCAGAACCTTTTTTGTCCCTGCTATTTCATTACACATTCCACTTGTGTTCTAAGCCTAAATGAAAAGCAAAAATACAAACCTAAAATCATTATTATTAAATTATTCCACCCAAAATGATTATATATTCCATCACCTCTCTCTCCGTACAAAAAGTTTTTTTTTGCAGTTTTAATGGCTATAATGCACAAATTCAATCAGAAGTAAAATTATGTCATAAATCGATTGCCCCAGCTCTCTCTATATTTTGCAGATTACACAGAAGGCCACATTGAATCAGTATTGCATGCTTTTAATAAGCATAACATCCATATGAATCTAAATTTGAACATCATGAAAAAAATTATGCAGTGAGACCAGAGAGTATGAAGTCGAGCACGACAGATTGTCTGAAATGAAATGAAAGGAAGGAGGGAGAATGAAAGGGCTAACCGGGTGAGTGTTGCAGGGCACGGTACTGCACAGAAGTATGAAATATAGATTTCTAATCATTTTGAAGGCTATGGTAAAATGAGTGGGTGGAAAATACGTAATTTGGAAAATAAGTTTGCATTAAAGGAGAAGGCCTGTGACAGCCGGGCCCACCTCTCAATGCAATGGGAGTTTTAAAAACATTTTCAAGCATGAAATATTCAAACCTGAGTAAATTTACCTTGTCATTGATTTTTCCGGACTGTTCTTTCCTCTGAGCTTGAGGTTTGGGCTTCCTGGCAGTTCTTCAGAGGAGAATCGTAAATTGTAAAAAGCTGTGGATTTCACCATCTTCATAGTCTTTCCTCTATTGACAAGCTGCCAAACATGGCCGCCAAGACTGATGCAGTGTCACCTTGTAAGCAAATCACTCGTGCCTCAGATGTCACTCCTTTTAAATGGGGTTATTTTGTGTGTGCGCACGTTCGGAAGGATGTCATACAGTGTTTTTTTTATGTTCTCAAATCAAACTTGCTTTCTGTCTGCTGAGATATTCGTGGCTGAAGTAGACTTGTTAAAACAGAGTGGGTTCCTCTTGTGTTCATTGAAAAGCACTCTGTTTGGAACACTCTCTCCTTCTTTGCTGTAAAGTGGGCAAAAGACAGGTTGTCAAAACGTCAGATTCACATCATTTGAGTCAGAATTTGCCTGCTGATGCGTTGCTCAATTTAACTGTCAGCATTGGGTCTCACCCTAAAGGTCGAAACAACACACAGCCATCAGAAAATGTCAGCTAGAATCACAACTAGATTGCAAATCTGACATGTGCGGTTTTATAGTATGATTATAAGTATTTAAGATCTCACACTTAAATAATGAATAGGTTATGGTGGGTATAATGTGATATTCTATGTACTATGTGATCAGGATCAGCCATGTTGGAGAGCAACTAAAAGTAAACAATATATCCAACGCATTCTCACCCCAAGGCGTCACTAAAATGACAATTTTGACCATGCTTCAATATTCGACGCTTTAGGCACCCTTTAGCGTCAGTTATATGACGCGATCCTAGGGCGTCATCTTACTGACGCTTTACCTAAGCGTCAGTTAGATGACGCGGGTAGGTTTAGGTCTGGGGTAGGGTTAGGATTAGATAGCGTCATCTAACTGACGTTAAAGGTAAAGCGTCAGTAAGATGACGCCCTAGGATCGCGTCATGTAACTGACGCTAAAGGGTGCCTAAAGCGTCGAATATTGAAGCATGGTCAAAATGATTCCCAAGGCGTCAGTTTTATGACGCCTAGGGATGAGAATGGGCTGATATATCAGTTATTGATATTAAAGATTTTTTTAATTGATAAAATATTGATAACTTTTGGATATTTATCAGACAATATATAAATCTACTGGTCACTTTAATTTAATCTTTAAAACTGATAATTTAATAACATTTAAAGGGATAGTTCACTTTGAAATTAATTTTTGGTATGTTTTAGCTTACCTCAAGGGCATCCAAGATGTAGGTGTCTTTGTTTCCGCCGTAGTTTCAATTTAGATAGTTTCAATATCTGTGTAAACAATGAGTTATGTACACGAGCGAGAGATCACTTCCGGCGCTTGCGCAGACCGAAGCGCCCGCGCCCTCAGATCCAACCCAGTCTCACGGCAATTCGTGATATGGTCACGTAATTTAATCTATTGATTCGTGACACGGGCACGTTTATTTCGTTATTTTCGTGATATCAGCACGTTTTTTTAAACTAATGTATTTCAATGGGAACATCTTTCGTGATCACAGCACGATTATTTCTGCCTGTCGGGCTGCAGCAGAGAAGCTGTTTAATCAACATTTATTCACGAGATCTTATCATGGTTTATGTATTCCTTTTAATTTTATTGTTTCGGTCTTATTGCCAGGGAAGCTGGATTGCTTTGCTGTTTATTGATATTTTTAAAAGTATATTTTATCAGTAGGAAATCGCGCTGAAACAGGCTCATTCCGAACACATCGCGATATTTGGCATTAGTTCACGTGTGCCGGATGTTGGTAAGTAGTCGTAAATACGCTGTCCTAATAATGTTTGATATAGGCTAATGTATTTTCTGTTTCTCGATATTAATCAGATTAGATCACGTTCAGTCACTGCATCATCTCCACGGAGGCTTTGCGTTTCATTGCTTTCTAATTCAAAACAGGGTGATTAAACACTGTCTGTCACGTGATGTTATAGGCCTAGAACTTCAATCAGTTAATCATATTCATATCAGGTTTAAAGTAGTACAATTAGTACATAATAGTACATATCATTTGTATAAATATACATATACTTGACTTGACTTGATATAATTTGTAGTAGAAGCACAGTAAAAACAACACTTACCATGCTTTTACCATAGTAACATTAGTTTTACTGTGATACAGTACTTATTGTAAATGCACAGTAACCACAACACTTACCATGCTTTTAATGTTTAATACTGTAATGTAACATCCTATATTTGTAAGTTAAATCAGTACTTTTTCCTTGAAATAATCCTATATATTATAAATAATGATATTTTCTTTTCTCTTTCTTCAGCTGAAAATACCAAAAGGGCCTTTCGGACTCAGTCAGCTCATTATTGTTTGAGGACAAGTAAACCGAGGAGACGGACAGCTGCAAAGGCAAATATTCGCAATGGTATGTGTTGGTTTTAACCCTAAATCAAACATTTTATAAAAGCATTTGTTGTTTCTTAAACCTTTTCTTACAAAACCCATAGCCCAATCAGTACGGACATAGTCTCAAAGACAAAGTCTTAATAATTCACAAGATTTAACAAGTTTTCAAATTCGTACGATACTCGTACATATTTGTATAGTATACTCGTACAAAAACCTGCAGCTTTTACTCCTAGTGCTGTCATTGGCTTCTGCCTCGATTCCTGTACATATTTATCGCGATATTTGTAATTCAGTTACTTTCTTGGAAAGTAGTCGGATGTCCCACACATTGTCAGAAAGTTTATATTAATTGAATTGTATTCATTAAAATTATTACAAATTGGTCCCTGTCTGTTCATGTTCCAATGATACATGATTTCTCTTCACACCTCATGACCTTCCTCTGTTTGCAAGAGTGGAAAAGCTCATTTGACTTGTCACATGACATCATATATTCGATTATTTTGTAGTAATCAGATCAGTTACACTGCTGATAACTGTCCCGTTTGTATGTAAATCATGTTATTTTTAAAACGGTTCATATGATTATTGCTTGCTATTAAAGACATACTTTTATTCATAGAAATGCCCACATATCAGTGAATTTATTACATAAAAATGCTTTTACCATTTAATTATGCAACTCTCTTTACAGAAAATATCCCAAAGTTATGGATAAACTCACAACATCATCATCAAGTCCTGGGCACATTGGGCAACAAGTGTCCTCCAACGTATTCGATACGTGGCCGAGTTCTCCACATCTTCCCATGGGACACTGACATTCTTCAGGTCTTCGTGAAACATCTGTCTCCATTCCTTGGTCTTCCCAGTCTCCTGCGTCCTTCTGCCGGTGTCCACTTCATCACTGTCTTTGGGTGTTGTTGTTTGGGCGTGTGTGGGATGTGTCCAGCGAGGTGCACCTTTTGCTCTGTCACAGTTTCTGAAAGTCTGCATGTGAAGTCCCACTCCTCCTCAGGATCTCTTTGATATATGCAGAACCAATATTGAAAATAATTATTTATCTTTTTCCATATTGTTAAAGCATTTTGTTTTCTCTTTTCAGCTCCATAAATTGTACTTGATGTCTGCCTAATGCCTTTATCAAAAAAGTGTCAGTGCTCATCAGGTGTTTTGCTAAAGGATATATTCATTGCCATCCATTAGTCATGCAGTGACATGATGACGCAATAGACAAATGTATATTTCTGCAAGTGTATATAGCAGGTGTTTGTCCGAACAATTGAAGATAGTGAGAGTGTTCAGGAAAACCTTTTGAAAACAGTCAATATTTCTTTTTGGTGCTGAAAGAGTATTACAGAAATGACACACTTGACTACTGGACATTATTCTGTGAGTTTGTTACATTTGTCTTTAAACAGTTTGACATTAAATATTGGAATATGCTTTCAAAATTGTGTGCATTCATTGTACTTTTGTTAAATTTATTTGAATATAATTGATATACCTTTGATATACTATACATACACTGTAAACCATAGAAGCACTTTAGTACATGTAATTAAATTTAATTAAAACACTGAAAAACTACCCCTGCTGTAGGCCATTGCTTAGAATAAAGTTTCTCTTTCAAATGTATTTATGCATTAGTCTCTAATCAAATAAGCAAATTTGTGTCATTGATCATGTGAACTCGTTTTTGGATGGTAACCACACAAAGAAGTATTTTGTTTTTAAATATTAGTTTTATAATTTAATTAGAAGGAATATATGTTTAAAAGCACAAATATTCAATATTTAAGTTATCTATCCCGGAACCGGAAGAGATCTGTCATCATTTACCATAAATAGGCAAGTAAGTGTGACGCATCTGTTCAGCTGGGTTGTTATTGGCTGTGACTTTATCGCAGAACTCACTGTGATTGGACTATCATCTAACCCATATAAAACGGCGCTTCATGTTATAAAGTATGTTTTGGTGTTATTATTACGTTAGTTATACATTAAGTTAACTATAAAGTGCCTCTATTTTGTGAGAAATTACTCCTTTGCCGAGATCCCAACCCTAAACCCTAAGCATGTCTGCACATTTCAATGAACTACAGCACCACGTTTCCTGTTCCATTGATAGAATGACAGAGAAATGTGGGTAATGTAGTTTAAAACGTTTTGTAATGAAACAATAAATGTTAAATAAATAATATCTTTAATGGGCAACTGGATATCTAAATTTGTTCATTGTGCAAACCTTTATGACATAAATGAGGGACAGGCTGCAATTTGATATTTTACTGTGAGCACTTTTAAAATAACCTTTTTGCCAGCTTTACATATATGTCTGAAAACTGTGCCCAACATTATTTAGTAAACATAGCATAAGCAGTTGTCCTGCCAATTTTCTCTTTGATACACTAACCAGACTTTGAGTTACAGCCATTTGAAATGTGCATTCTTTTGCTCTTCTGGGGGGCATTGCTGGGCTCCTGGGGGTGGAAGGGCTGGACAATCTACACAGATCTACACACACTATTACTATTACACAAAGATAATGCACCATTTAGTAAAACAACAAAAAAACAGTGCCAACATTTCCTTTTCACCCCCTCTGATTGTTTTTTTTATATGCCTGACATTAGTAATGTATACGCTTTCATTTTAAATGCAGTAGATGTACTAGAATGATCAACATGGATCATCTTCAATTATACTTGAAGTGTTTATAGCAACATAGCCCACTACAGCCTCTTGTTATTCACATAGCTTCCCTTTATTTCACTGAAAACTGGCATACATGCAAGTATGTGCAACTTTTGTTGCATTGTCCCAAATATCATTAACAAGATCTAAATTTGTATGTCCTGTAAGACCGTAAAACTTGTTGAAGAGAAAATATCTGACCACAAAACTTGTTGAAGAGACAATATCTGACCACATGGTCTATTGAGACAAAGGACCTTGGCAAATTAACATTTGGCTTCCCCCCTCTTCCCCGGAGACAAAGGTCTCACCTCGTCTGCATTTTGTTCTCTCACCCAGTTAACAACTAAAACTCACATAAGAATATATATATGGTTTAATGTGAATGATTATCATTGAGTATTGTGTTTAGTATCATTTAAACTGTCGCAGGGTAAGTGATACATATGTCTCATTTCCAAATAAGTAAAACAAAAGGAAATAAGGTTTTTAAGAGTTTAGAGAAACTGGCACACAAAGAAAGGTGGACAAATGGCCTTTCTCCCCTACCCCCAATATAAGGTGTAACCTGAATGCAAATTACCATTGAAAAGAAGTTCTGGCTATTTAATGGAATGCAGCAAGGAGTCGTGGCTTTTTCTGTATTTCAGATAGCCCGTGAGGTTTAGCTCATGTAGTTCATGTTGGGTTTGCATCTATTTCTCTAATCCTAAAACATTTGATGATTTGCATTGATTATCTTTCAATTGATTATGGAATTGTTAAAATACATTTACCTGACATAATAAATTGTTATATTTGATTATTCTAACAGACTTTGACTTTATTTTCATTGGAGTTAAAAGGAATAGTCAAACATTAACGTATATTTAATGATGCACAGATATCATTAAAAAACACTTTCACTTTATGGAGTCAGATGAAACGAGTTAATACATAAGATAAAAAGTATTACATTTAATTATAAATCCCTCTGCCATTGGAAGAGACGGAACGCGCGTTGAGACCTTCACCGCTAATTTGAATGCCGGCATTGGATCAAATTAACAGGACTTACAGTCCTAAGTAAAAGAATCATGGTAATTAATTATATGTAGTTGTTTTTAAATAATTAACTAAACTAAAGAAATAAGAAATAAAAATTTCTCAAATAAAATTCTATTTTACTGTACCAAACACCACTTTAAATACACAATATTCACGATACTTTATTCCAACACTTTATTGGAGGACACAGCATAAAGTTGATAAAGTAGCATAAAGACAAATGAGATTCAAGATAAATAAAAATGTGTCTTAAAAAATACATTAACATCATATTAATCCATCCACAGCTGCTGAAGCCACACAAATGAGTGCCAGAGAATCCTATCCAGTCACCTATGATACAGAAAACAGATTTGATATTGTGTTGGAAAATAATGATTCATTATCACAGCTAAACTGGTTTCTTGCTCTTCCCTGTACATGTCTCTATCGTGTTCATGTTCTTCTTCCTCGTCTAAACAGTTTGTTCAGTTGTACCCTACAGTACAAATGATGAACAGAAGATGTGATCACTGATGTGGTGTAGATCTTTCTCAACCAGAGGAAGAAGTCTCAACATCCCATCGTCAGGCGTTCTCCAGTCCTGGTCTGAAAGTAAAACAAAAAAACACAAACAATTCAAATTATTTCGTGTAATGGACAGTCAGGTCAGCTTATATTCTGTTATTTACAGCAGTGATGGGCTACTCTGGCCCTCAGCGTCCACTGTGCTGCAGACTTAGATCCAACCTTTAACCCACGTGCCTATTGTCTACAAGTAAACCTGAAGACTTTGGTTAAAAATGTCAGGTGTGCTCAATTAGGGTTGGAGATAAACTCCCCACCTCAAAAAGGAGAATGCAAGAGGGCCAGAGTTGCCTGTTCCTTATTTAAATTTACAAAGCAGCAGTCAGTACATTATATAATATACACATTGCAGTAATATATATATATATATATATATATATATATATATATATATATATATATATATATATATATATATCAGCACATAATATAAGCTAAGTACTGAACAAAAACAGTTTTACACATATCAACAGCAACCTATTTTAAAAGATCTTTTAGAATGGCATGGTCTCTTTTGAGCCTTTGCAAGTGATGCTTGATTTCTTTCAAGACAACATACTCTTCTGTTTTGAAACAACATACTTGTTTCAAAAGCTTCACTTGGTTAAAAACCAAGTGATAACCTGTACAATGTAAAATTGTCAACATCAAATTATGTACTACATATTACAGCAGTTTCAATACAAGACTTGTGCACCTTTCTGTCTTCTTTGGGCACCAGATGTTCCTTCCTCACCCCAAACAAAGGACTTATTCGATTAGCTTGTCACGATATAAGGACAGGTCTTCCTTCTCTGCAGTAAAACAAGAAAGTCTACTTACTCTATGTGCAATTACTATTGTTCTTGAAACATAAATTAAGCATAAGTTAATCTACCATACGATTCAGGAGAGAACATTTGATGAGTAAATACTGATTGAAATATTGTAGAAACTTTACCTGGGAAGGGCTGATCACGGCATGATTCACTGCCGTTTCAGCTCTTGTGAGGGTTGGCTCTTAAAAGCGCTGCTGAGTTTGATATTGTAGAGCTTAAAAAAAAAAAAAAGGACTAAGTAATCCTGCAAAACAGAAAGGAAGGTAATTTTAATACATTACATGCAAGTAGTCAGTTTATATATAACTGTAGGATTTATTTCTGTAAAGAGTGTTGCATAATTAAATGTTAAAAGCATTTTTATGTAATAAATTCACTGATATGTGGGCATTTCTATGAATAAAAGTATGTCTTTAATAGCAAGCAATAATCAAATGAACCCTTTTAAAAATAGCATGATTTACAGGCAAACGGGACAGTTATCAGCAGTGTAACTGATCTGATTACTACAAAATAATCGAATATATGATGTCATGTGACAAGTCAAATGAGCTTTTCCACTCTTGCAAACAGAGGAAGGTCATGAGGTGTGAAGAGAAATCATGTATCATTGGAACATGAACAGACAGGGACCAATTTGTAATAATTTTAATGAATACAATGTAATTAATATAAACTTTCTGACAATGTGTGGGACATCCGACTACTTTCCAAGAAGGAGCGCAACTGAATTACAAATATTGCGATAAATATGTACAGGAATCGAGGCAGTAGCCAATGACAGCACTAGGAGTAAAAGCTGCAGGTTTTTGTACGAGTACACTATACAAATATGTACGAGTATCGTACAAATTTGACAACTTGTTAAATCTTGTGAATTATTAAGACTTTGAGACTATGTCCGTACTGATTGGGCTATGGGTTTTGTAAGAAAAGGTTTAAGAAACAACAAATGCTTTATAAAATGTTTGATTTAGGGTTAAAACCAACACATACCATTGCGAATATTTGCCTTTGCAGCTGTCCGTCTCCTCGGTTTACTTGTCCTCAAACAATAATGAGCTGACTGAGTCCGAAAGGCTCTTTTGGTCTTTTCAGCTGAAGAAAGAGAAAAGAAAATATCATTATTTATAATATATAGGATTATTTCAAAGAAAAAGTACTGATTTAACTTACAAATATAGGATGTTACATTACAGTATTAAACATTAAAAGCATGGTAAGTGTTGTGGTTACTGTGCATTTACAATAAGTACTGTATCACAGTAAAACTAATGTTACTATGGTAAAAGCATGGTAAGTGTTGTTTTTACTGTGCTTCTACTACAAATTATATCAAGTCAAGTCAAGTATATTTATACAAATGATATGTACTATTATGTACTAATTGTACTACTTTAAACCTGATATGAATATGATTAACTGATTGAAGTTCTAGGCCTATAACATCACGTGACAGACAGTGTTTAATCACCCTGTTTTGAATTAGAAAGCAATGAAAAGCAAAGCCTCCGTGGAGATGATGCAGTGACTGAACGTGATCTAATCTGATTAATATCGACAAACAGAAAATACATTAGCCTATATCAAACATTATTAGGACAGCGTATTTACGACTACTTACCAACATCCGGCACACGTGAACTAATGCCAAATATCGCGATGTGTTCGGAATGAGCCTGTTTCAGCGCGATTTCCTACTGATAAAATATACTTTTAAAAATATCAATAAACAGCAAAGCAATCCAGCTTCCCTGGCAATAAGACCGAAACAATAAAATTAAAAGAAATACATAAACCATGATAAGATCTCGTGAATAAATGTTGATTAAACAGCTTCTCTGCTGCAGCCCGACAGGCAGAAATAATCGTGCTGTGATCACGAAAGATGTTCCCATTGAAATACATTAGTTTAAAAAAACGTGCTGATATCACGAAAATAACGAAATAAACGTGCCCGTGTCACGAATCAATAGATTAAATTACGTGACCATATCACGAATTGCCGTGAGACTGGGTTGCAGATCACTTGGACGTGGCTATGGTTACAAGAGGTAAAAACGATATAAATACTGTTTGTTTTCTCACACAAACCACTTGTTTCGTGTCTTAGGCCATCAATGTGTACTTACATTTACGAGTCATTAAATCATGTTTAATTTGGACTTCTCTGTGCATGCTCTTTGAGGTGGTGACCATAGACCTGCATTATATGATTGACAGACAAGAACGGTTTGACCTAAAAATATCAAAATTGAAACTACTGCGGAAACAAAGACACCTACATCTTGGATGCCCTTGAAGTAAGCTAAAACATACCAACAATTTATTTCAAAGTGAACTATCGCTTTAATAAATATAATTTTTAACAAATGTAAAATGTGAATTAAAATAACATTTTTTCATACTGTAGCCTAAATGATAATGAATGTGTGTGTGTGTGTGTTTTACAAAAAGGCATGTTTTAATATTGGCCATATATTGATTATTGGCCATAAACTGTCACCATTAATTGAACTCCTTTGATGCTCCACAGATGTAAAAGACATGCTGGTTTGGACTGTCATCATGACGGTAAGTAAATGATGATAGAATTTTCATTTTGCATGAAATTCTAATTGTGTAAACGTCTAATGCATATTTATTCTTATAACTTCTTTATTCTTAACCCTGGTATGGACATCACATGTTTTTTTTATTTTATTTAAACCAATAAAATTTTATGTTTTTATAATATAAGTAATGCCTTGGTCTCTGATCAACCAATCACAATGAAGATACGACCCAAAACTTAATCTGATTGAGCTTCAGGCATCACAAAAGACTAGCATGACTAACCAACTAGGAGGGAGCTCATTTTATATGTTTATGTTCATTGTACCCTCATCAACTTGCACCTATTATATATATATATATATATATATATATATATATATATATATTAGTCATTCTAGAATTGGGGGTACATTTCGAGTCTCCCAGATAAACTTTTTTGAATCAGTTTGGAATAATAACACAAATTATATTAAACTATCTCTAAAAATAATGCTTTATGTATATTTAAGAAGAAAAATTAATTAGAAATATTAACTAAATGACTCCCACTCCACCTATTATTGACTGTCTCTGCCTCCTGATTCATACATTCACCTTGAATTATGAAACAATTAAGTCTAATTTTCAAATATTTTTTTGTGTTTAATCTATTAAGTTATAAACAATATAAACAATTACAAATAATACAGAAATATATATATTCTATGCAATTTAATTAATAAAAAAATAGATTTTGTCTATTTTCTTGATCTTGAAATGTATACCCGCAATTCTGGAATGTGTCATATATATATATATATATATATATATATATATATTTATATATATATATATAATAAACTTAATAGTATCAACTGATAATATTCAAATTTATTTTGAAGATCTTTCAGTTGAAGAACTTGACGAATTTTTTAAATTGTAAGGTCCATATCAATGGATTAGTTCTCATTCTCAATTCTCATGAATTAGTGTGTGTGCCAGGACAGCAGTCACTCGGTGAGAACGTCAAGAGCGCGTAAGTTGTTTTTTCTTAATATCCAGTTCTCTTGTTGCTCTGTTTACCATTTGTCAAGTAAGTAGGGCTATTTTCGATTCTTTGCTTCTTTGTAATTTTTATCTTCACTAAATATCTTTATTTTAATTAGTCGCGTTCCTATTTTGAATATCTGCCGTCTTAAGGGTTGGAGTCTGTTTGTTATTGTAGCACTTAAGTATTGCTGTTCATAACAGCTAGTTTCGATTTGGGCTATTGTCGGGATACTTGCTTTCGCTGTGCTAATTGCAAGGACTACCACAGCTGTCCTCACTCAGACGATTGATAGCATTATTTCTATGTAGTGTGCGCGCTGTCGCGGAAGCGTCAGCGGAAGCATTCAGCTCTCGTGTTCAGCCTCCTCGTGCTAAGACCGACTCGGGTAAAGACCTGCGACTCTACCTGCGCGACTCCACCGAGCAAGGACACCTGCAAGGCACTTAAAGTATCTTCTTCACCCTTTCCTTTCCTACCTCTATCTTATTTCCCATTATCATTATGTGCTTTCAATACATTCCTGTTGTCTCTCGACAACGCTCTCTCACCACGCACAGAAGGCAGCGCAATACTGCTTATCTGCGCCCTTTTCTCTCATCCTCACACTCACCTCTCACTCTTTCTATGGGTCTATGGAATTGTCAATCAGCAGTCAATAAAGCTGACTTCATTCCAGCCTTTGCATCTCATTCTAATCTTAATATCTTGGGCTTGACTGAGACCTGGATCCGTCCAGAAGACTCAGCAACCCCTGCTGCTCTCTCTAACAACTTCTCTTTCTCTCACACACCTCGCCAGTCCGGGAGGGGTGGGGGCACTGGTCTTCTCATTTCTAACAATTGAAAATATTCACCTCTCTCTTCTCTATGCAATAACAACTCATTTGAATATCATGCTATTACACTTACAACTCCCATGAAGATCCATATTCTAGTTATTTATCGTCCCCCAGGTCAACTAGGAAGCTTTGTAGAAGAGCTGGATGTGTTGCTGTCCTCTTTCCCTCAGGATGGCATCCCACTTGTAGTCTTTGGCGATTTCAACATTCACCTAGCCAAGCCGTATGCAACAGACTTCATCTCTCTCCTAGCCTCTTTCGATCTCAAACGGCTCATCACCACCGGTACTCACAAGTCAGGCAACCAACTGGACCTGGTTTACACACGCAACTGTATCACAGACAACATTTTGGTGAAACCTCTCCAAGTTTCAGATCATTTCCTCATTACTTTCAATCTACAACTCACTACCCATGCTCCACCAACCTCCCCACCATTTACTTTCAGACGAAACCTGCGCTCACTTTCTCCATCCCATCTTTCCTCTGCTGTGTCATCCTCTCTTCCCTCACCCTCACATTTCTCATCTCTGGATGTGAATACTGCAACGGATACTTTATGCTCCATCCTAACCTCTTCTTTAGACAATATCTGCCCTCTCTCCTCTAGGCCAGCACGCACCACTCCCTCTAACCCCTGGTTATCTGAGGTTCTTCGTGAACACCGGACCAAGCTCAGGGCAGCGGAGAGGAAATGGCGCAAATCAAAAGACACATCTGACCTCACTAGGTATCAATCTCTGCTCTCTGCCTTCTCTGTTGACGTTCACACCGCAAAATCTTCATATTTCCACAACAAGATCAACAGCGCCTCTAACACACGTTCACTGTTCAAGACATTCAATTCTCTCCTCTGTCCACCTCCACCACCACCCACCTCCTCTTTAACTGCTGATGACTTTGCTAACTTCTTCACTAACAAAACTACCACTATCAGCAGTCAGTTCTCAGCACAGGAACCCAGACTAACCTCTCCCACAGCCAATAACCTTCTCTCCTCCTTCACTCCACTAACCGATGAAGAAGTATCTAAACTTCTCCTCTCCAGTCATCCTACCACCTGCCCTCTAGACCCCATCCCCTCACACCTTCTACAAGCCATCTCTCCCACACTTCTACCAGCTCTCACACACATTATCAACTCATCCCTCCACACTGGCATTTTCCCTACAGCATTTAAGCAGGCTCGGGTAACCCCTCTGCTTAAAAAATCAACATTAAACACATCACTTCTAGAGAACTACAGACCTGTCTCTCTCCTACCATTCATTGCAAAAACACTTGAACGAGTTGCTTTTAACCAAGCATCATCCTTCCTGTCTCTGAACAACCAGCTGGATGTCAACCAATCTGGCTTCAAGAAAGGACATTCAACTGAGACTGCATTGCTGTCAGTCACGGAAGCCTTGCGGATCGCAAAAGCTGCTTCCAAATCATCAGTCCTCATTCTACTGGACCTGTCTGCTGCCTTCGACACTGTGAATCATCAGATCCTCTTGTCCGCCCTCTCATCACTGGGCATCACTGGAACCTCCCTCAACTGGTTTGAGTCCTATCTCACAGGTAGGTCTTTCAAGGTCACATGGAGAGGTGAGGTATCCAAAGCACATCAACTGACCACAGGCGTTCCTCAGGGTTCAGTTCTCGGACCGCTCCTCTTCTCCATTTACACCACATCACTGGGACCTATCATACAGGCACATGGTTTCTCTTACCATTGCTATGCTGATGACACCCAGCTCTACCTCTCATTTCAACCAGATGATCCCACAGTAGCTGTACGGATCTCAAGCTGTCTGGCGGACATCTCGGCATGGATGAAGGAACATCACCTGCAGCTCAACCTGGCAAAGACTGAGCTTCTCGTCCTCCCTGCCAATCCGTCTCTACAGCACGACCTCACTATCCAGGTAGATTCATCCTCAATCACCCCATCAAGGTCGGTCAGAAATCTTGGTGTAATCTTTGATGATCAGCTGACCTTCACAGACCACATTACAAAGACAGCTCGATCATGCAGGTTTGCTATGCACAACATCAGGAAGATCAGGCCTTTCCTAACTGAGCATGCAACACAACTTCTCGTCCAGGCCCTGGTCATTTCTAGGCTCGATTACTGCAATGCTCTTCTGGCTGGACTTCCATCATGTGCAACTAAACCTCTACAAATGATCCAGAATGCTGCAGCTCGTCTGGTCTTCAACGAGCCCAAAAGGGCCCACGTCACTCCTCTGCTCATCTCTCTGCACTGGCTACCACTCGCTGCTCGCATCAAGTTCAAGGCTTTGACGCTTGCTTACAGATTGACCACAGGTTCAGCTCCCTCCTACTTCCACTCACTACTACAAGTCTACATCCCTACCAGAAGCCTACGATCGGTCAATGAGCGACGGCTCGTGGTACCATCACAGCGGGGCACAAAATCACTCTCCAGAACATTCTCATTCACGGTTCCATGCTGGTGGAATGATCTCCCCACCCTCATCCGGAATGCAGAATCCCTGACAACATTCAAAAGACAACTGAAAACTCATCTCTTCCGGGAGCACTTAACTTAAAAAAAAAAAAAAAAAAAAAAAAAATACTTTCCTCTAAATCCTCGCTTGCCTGGCTTATGCTACTCCGAGCTATGTCTGAACTTTGTATTTTGAGCACTTCTTGCGTTGCTTTTGCCTCTTCACGATGACTCGCTTGGTTTAGTCCTCAGTTGTAAGTCGCTTTGGATAAAAGCGTCTGCTAAATGACTAAATGTAAATGTAAATGTAAATGCCAGGTTGTGAAATTTGTGAAAGCCTTTCAAAGCTAAAATACAGAGATACAAATTCTAATGTTGATGTTTTAGGAACATTAATGTTAATTTATTAAATATTATTAATAAGATTTTATTTATGTCTTCAAAGTGACCATAAACTGTCCATCAATTTTCTATTGGTTTTAGTGAGAAAGGCCCAGTGGATGTGAGATGAATGAATACACAGCAACACACACACATTCACACACCCTCCACACACAGTGATGCCTTAATGCTATAATGCACACAATAATGTATTCATCAAAACAACCAGAAAGTACACACAATCATAGTGCCTATTGTACAATCTGTTTAGACGCTTTCACAGATGCAAGCTCGGGCCACAGAGAACAGCATCATCTCGGGCCAGTCCTTGTGGTTAAAGGGTTAGTTCACCCAAAAATGAAAATTATGTCATTAATGACTCACCCTCATGTCGTTCCAAGCCCGTAAGACCTCCGTTCATCTTCGGGAACACAGTTTAAGATATTTTAGATTTAGTCCGAGAGCTTTCTGTCCCTCCATTGAAAATGTAAGCTAAAACACACCTGGGTGAGTAGGCTACTTTTCATTTTTGGGTGAACCCTTTAAACATGAGATATAATTAATTTGGGGTATCAAACGGGCAACCTTTTGGTCTTATACATCTATTACTTGTTCAAGAGCAAATCGATTTTGGTTAAGGGGAAAATTAAGTTTCATAATTTTATATTTAGGTTATTTCACTGAAATCCTGTAGAGTGCTGCTTGTACGTTTGACTGAATTGTTTGCTTATTTGGTCTTTTATAATGGCTATTGTTGTTCATTTAAATGTTGTTTTTCAATAAATATGATTTTATACAATATGCCATGTTTGGTATAGAGAAATGGTCCATTAGTGATCGTGATATGGACTTCAGTGAAAGTTACATTATTACGCCGTTAGATGGCGGCAAAGACTGTCTTTATGAGTGAGTCAGAAGAACACGGAAGTTGTTTTAGCGCTGTCATGGGAAGGACAAAGACGAACATATTCTACAGTGACGTTTTAGTCACTAAAGGCTTCAGCCCAACTGTTAAACTGTCAATTAATAGATAAACTAAAGCAGTGAAGGAATAGTTGGTTAAAACGTTTGCATGGAGTGCAAAAGGATAAAAAAAGATTATGGCAAAGATGACGGAATTTGCGATAACGTTCCAACGTATTGGGTCCTGATTGGTAAACGTGGAATCACGGTAAGAAACATTTATTTTGCGGTTTGCATCATCTTTGAAGCTTTCTCTGTATGTTGGAATAACAAACGGGTGTTTAGTTGTGGTTCATTTTAATTTCTGAAAGTCATTTTGGCAACAAGCCAACGACTAATTATATGGAAATCTTGAGGCAGTGGATTGTGTCTGAATATCGGGATACGAATCAGGCCGTTTCAGCGGGAGTTTATGAAAATTGACTCTTTTGTCCTTCACTTCAACACTGTAACGTTAAATCAAAATTTTACACACAGGAGCAATGCAATAGTGGGCTCCCTTTTTTCTGATGACATTTGGCTGTCCATTTTCCATATTTCACTGTCTCTGTCTTTATCTTTCACTATCTGCCCTCTCCAATGTCTGTCTCTCCCCTGTTGTATTTGTTTTGTTGAACTCATGCAAGACAACCAATCCCGTGACGTCACAGGTTGTATTACTGCAAGATGGTGGAGCCCTTGCTACAAAGTTATTAAAAAAAAACATATATTTTTTAAAATGATTACATTTATCGTGTTTGTTATATCATTTTTGATTAGATGTAAAGTCTAAATAATGTTAACTTGACCGACTGCTTAATTTCCACTTTAAAGCATGTTTTGTTTGTTTTAAAAAGCTTTAATGCCACACATTCTTTTTTTGTACATTTAGGAGTAACAGTGGGTTAATCTCAATGTGCTTGTTTATTGAGTGAATCTATCTAGGTGTGTGTCTGTATGAGAGAAAGCTGTAAATTCACAGACACTAGCTACATAAGAGAGGCATGGAGATGGAAAGAGAAACGTGTTTAGATATGAGAGTGAAGGCACAGAGGCCACGGTTACACAAAGCCGGGTATTTAGAGAAACGAATATTCCCATGAAATCATGAAAAAAATGGTAGAAACCTCAGTTTGTTTTCATGCCTAAAGTTCGAAAGATAACATCCATTCAATTATTTTAGAAAAAAAGGTCTGAAAAAGTTTTAAATATAAAGAAAAAAATAATAAATTCACCATTTGTGATGTGGCAGCGAGCTATAATGCACATAGGTGTTCTTTATATGTGTTTCTTAGAGGTTGAATTCATATCAAAATCTGCCAAAACTTCCCATACTACTTCTGAATAGGATGTCTACTTCATAAATTGTATGAAAATTGTGGAAATAATGTTTCAGATCACTCAAAACGCATATGGAAATGGAGGCGCCCTTAAATGGGCAGTAATGGAGTCTGGTTGTCATCTAGTGAAAAGGTTTGGTACTGCGCCCAAACAAAATCTTACTGAAAGTTCATTTTTTAAGATATCAACCTAAAATTTTAAACACAACTTGTTCAGATTTTTGGCTTTGATTTTTCTGCAGTTTTAGAGTAGCCCATGTTTGGAAAATAGATATTTTATATAAAATATGAATAATTCGTTTTTTTTTTTTACATTTGTACATTTCCATAAACTCAAACTTCTATAACTTTTTTTCTGTTTCACTTTCTTAATTTATTTCACTTCTACAAAAATCTGCCAAATGTCTTCTTTAATACAAGACCAATCTTACGTCTATATTCCAAAGCAATTACTACAATTTAAGTTCGAAATTTGCATTTTCATGCCTATAAAAAAAAAAGGGGGGTGACACTTAAGAGGTTAAAGCAAACTGTCTACACAGATATTTAAGAACAAAAGGGAAACACAATATCAAAGTTACAAAATTACCAAAGCATTCACTTGGTTAGTAACATAATTACTTCTATCAATCAGGCTAAAGAATAAAAATAAGTTTCACGATAATTATAAGAATAGTATTCATTTTAAAATCAACAAAAAGATGACTTAATGAATTACTCATCCTTTATAGTCATGCAATGCAAGGTGACTAAGTAACACAGTCTTCCAGCCAACAAGGAGGTCGTCTCACACGGGTAGAAACCCTTTGAAGAGCTTCAGGAACTTGAGGCGCCAGAGGAGGAGGACGAAACTGAAATGACAAGTCCACGGCATCCATGTCAGTAGTCTCCGAAACAGGTGCAACAGAACGAGCCAGGTGAGAAGCATGCCAGTTCTTCCCGTCTGATAACAGGTAAGTACACCCACCCAGTTTATGCACAATTTGACGTGGGTTGGTAAATCTTGGATGCGCTTTCGGAACATGAGTTGGAATGCACACACGCACCCAATCTTCCACTTTGAAATCAGGAGTGTATGCTTTCATTTTCTTTTGTTTCAAAGAAACTCGCTGAAGAAGCGCAGGAGCATCCTGACGCGTGGTGAGAGGAGGAAGAACATTAAGACGCGTTCGCATTCTTCTGCCATGAAGCAACTCAAATGGGGATAGTCCTGTGGCAGAATGTGGTGTAGCATGATACACTTTGAGAAATTCCGTGACTGTAGGTTTCCACGGCTTCGTTTCCAGAACAGCAGACTGAATGCAGCCTTTCAGCACGCGATGAAAGCGTTCTACAGCTCCATTCGCAGCAGGGTGGTACTAAGAAGTACGTATGTGTTGAATGTTTCTCTCTTTTAGGAATATAGCAAATTCTGCTGATGTTAATTGAGTTCTGTTATCAGACACGATAGTACATGGATTGCCGTATCTACTAAACACAGATGACAAGAAGGTGATAACAATGTGAGTAGTGATGGAAGTGGTGAAAGCGACTTCAGGCCACTTACTGTGATAATCAATCAAAGTCAGCGCATAACGACAGTCTCACACAGCAGTTTCAAATGGGCCCACCACATCTATAGCTACCTTGTCTCACGGTACAGACGGAAAAGGCACTGGCTGCAGCAGTGCAGCAGAGGTGGTGGCCTTCATGAGCTAACCTCACCAATGTGTGCTTTAGCGCGACAGGTACAACCAGACGTGATCTTCTGAACACATAATCGTGTGCACACTCAGTTCGTCATGTCGTTTGAAGTAAGGATGTAAAATATTATCCACAGAAGTTGAAGAGGAAGGCCATCCGCAAGCAAGAGTGCGTAATGCACTCAGTTCAGAGCACGTCGTGGAGGCAGAAGCAAACTCAGCAGGTGACAGAGCTGACATTGCAGGAGACATAAACGGCACAAACTCAGGTTCAGCATCCATGCAGTCTTCATCCGAAGCAGGCAAAGGCATACGAGAAAGACAATCGGCAATGCAATTTTGAGCACCAGGCCGGTAAATCACATCATAGTTAAAGCACAGTAACCACGCTGCCCAGTGCGCAATGCTCATTCCGGCACGATCAGTACCTTTGGATGAGAGGAGCACAGCTCACGCTTGGTGGTCCGTCCGCAGGAGGAATTTACGACCCCACAAGTAGGTTCACCACTTTTCAACGGCCCATACACATGCAAGTGCTTCCTTTTCAATGGTTGAGTACTTGCTTTCAGCAGGTGACAATGTCCGGGACGCAAAAGCGACAATGCGCTCAGTCTTGTTCTCGTGAACTTGAGCAAGAACAGTGCCCAGACCATAATCAGAGGCATCTGTAGATACCACCGTAGGCAAATCTGGGTCGAACAATGAAAGTGCAGGAAATTTACAGGATCAAAGCATTGCTGAGCTTCCTCCGACCAGACGAAATCTGAGCCCTGCCTGATGCACGCACGCAGAGGTTCAACTACAGTGGCAAAGTTAGGAATAAACTTATTGTACCACGATAGTAGCCCGATGAAAGAACGGAGTTGAGGTGCATCTTTTGGAGCAGGTGCATGAAGAATGGCAGAAAGGTGATCTTCATCAGGTTGAATTCCTTGGGTGTTCACCATATGGCCCAGAAAGCGCTGGTTTTGTTAAACTGACATTTCGATTGATTCAGCTTTAGTCCAGCATCTTGTAAGCGCTGAACAACGGCTTTGAGCGTGTGATCATGTTCAGTTTGCGTCTGTCCCCAGAGAATAATATCATCAAGGTAATTGGCAACATTTGGAAGTCCCTGTAAAACTGTTGCCAACATTTTCTGAAAAGCAGAAGGTGCTAAAGCAAGTCCGTACGGTACGCGGCAAAACTTTTTTTGTACTACTATTATCGGGGAGACCCACGGCGAAGCATCCACTCTCTCGATAATGTCAGACTCAAGAAGGTGATGAATTTCCTCACTGACTGCGGCTCTAACAGACAACGGTAAGCGGTGGAGTTTCTGGCGCACAGGAGCAACAGCTGGAGAAGTCTTTACTCTGTGAACAAAGCCTTTTGCACATCCCAAAGCAGCTGAAGGCGTCAACGCAGACAATCGCACCACAGGAGTTGATGACTGCTCTGGCAAAATTGAATTGCCTTTAAAACGGAGACGTAACCCATTAATAAGATCCATCCCAAGCAGAGCTGTGCCAGATTCCACCATGAAGAATGATGTGGAGCAGGTGATGTCATCCTTAGAGACAGTGACAGGTAAGCAGCCAAGTACAGGAAACGGAGCACTAGAATACATCACGAGTTTCAATGAATGTGGCAGCCGGGCCGGGCCCTTGATCTAGAGACGTGCACTACCAACGCAATAGAGTGCAGCACGGCACTAGATTTGTGCAGCGCGGCCGAGTGCGATCGCGGGCGCGGGTGGTAATGCACTCACTCTGTGTGTGCGGGTTGCGGGAGAATAAAACGTTTCGCGGGACTCGCGCAAACTAGAAATACAGTATCTATGAATAAAACATATAAAAGCTAATAGATTTTTATTCATCTGTTGCAGAAAAGCAACAAGAACAGCTAAAACAAAATAGAAACGATTTACAGGCCAGAGTTTCTATTCATAACATGTTTGCAGCGTTGAGCGATGTAGCCAATCACAGACATATGTGTTGATTTCTTGAACGCAATGGCCAACCAGAAGCATTTAAGATAGACTCCCCTCACCACTCAAAACTGACTTTTTGTTCAGTGCTGAATTCTGTATGCTGGCAAATCCTCTAATTATAACAAAACAAAGTGTGGATATTATGGAAGATTCATTGTGCAGTCAGCTTCATTAATAACAGAGATGTGTGAGATCGCGATGAACTGTCAGCTTTTTAGGAATTATTAAGGGAGCGCACTTTGCGCGCATTGAGTCCATTTTATTTATTGTTTTTGGTATTTATTCAAGTGCATTTTTTGTTAACAGAGACTGAGAGTCCATTGCTTTTATTGTTTTTGGTTGTTTTGTTTATTTATTGTGGATATTTAAAATGTTTTCAATCTTCAGTGTTAAATAGTCTTTAGAAATAAGTTTATTGATCTTTGAAAAGGTGTACCTGCATTATTATGCCATCATCATTATTTTAGATGTAAATGTTCTCAGAACGACAATATTATCGTTTATCGCAATAATTTTTTGGACAATTTATCGTCCAGCAAAATTTGTTATCGTGACAGGCCTAGTCTCTCACGAATCCGATGTCTGGACACATTCTCCACCAACTGATCACGCAACATTTCGTCCCGAGTAGCTGCAAAGTCACAAGTAACCGCTAAGTCCTGTAGAGCAGCTACGTACTGAATTTATAGTTTCTCCTTGTGCCTGAACACGTGTCATTGAAAGCGAGGCGAACCACTATGTTCCGTCGAGGGACAAAATGCGCTTCCAAGGCCGCAATCGCATGTTCCATCGAATCACCTTGAATCGGCAAGGAATAGACAACGCATTCTCATCCTTTGGCGTCATATAGGTGACGCCATATGACATTTCGTCGAAATCTTACGCACATGGCATCCTTTAGCGTCAATATAACACGCACTGTTATGGGTAGGTTTAGGTCTGGGGTAGGGTACGGTTATGACGCCTTGGGATCTGCGTCTCATATTCACGCTAAAACGATGCCATGTGCGTTGGATTTAGACGAGCATCACCTGTATGACGCCTTGGGTTCTGCGTCTCATATTGATGCTAAAGGATGCCATGTGCGTAAGATTTCAACGAAATGTACAAAGCGCCACATGTATGACGCCAAAGGATGAGAACGGGCTGGAATAGAACAATCTTTGGCCTTCAGTCCCCAGACAATGTAGTAGTAGTGCTCGTTTGCGCTCGACCGGCCATGCATCTCCAGATGCACCAACAAAATGGCAAAAATGGCGTGGGAAAAATAGAAACAGCTGCCATCTTCAAAAAGAAAAGTACCTCGTCGCCAATTTGTTATATCCTTAGTAAGAAGGAATGAAGGGAATTCTTAAATAAGGAATTCTTTAATGAACAATAAAAGTTGCAAAAGAGTACAGCGCATATAGCAGCTGGAGCAACGCTTCAAACTCTATTCTTCTATCCTCAATATACACATATCACAAACCACTACCGCCACCTACTGGCCAGTATGCACAGAAGAACACAACAATATTGAACAGAGCAAATACAGAGAGGGAGAAAGTGAGATTTGGGCCTGGTTTCACAGAAAGGGCTTAGATTAAAGCCAATAGGCCTTAGTTCACTTAGGACATTTAAGCAACTTTTATAAATATGCCTTAGAAAAAAAACTTTACTTGTGTGCGTCTTGAGACAAAACAATGGCGCTGACATATTTTAAGATATGTCAGTGCAACTTTCTTTCAGTTAAAACAGCTCAAATATGCATTTTAGTCTGGGACTAGGCTTAAACCTTGTCTGTGAAACTGGTGTATAATGGGTAGCCTGGGAGCTTAAATGAAAATAAATTGTCTTTAACACATACACACCAAACACAAGTCAGAGGCCGTGTCTTAAAGTAAGGCTGCGTTTTTACACTTGGCATTAACGTGCGATCACCGTGATCCGATCAAGCAGATCGGATCATAAGCCAATCAGGACACGGTGCGTTTACACCTTTACACATCAAGTGACTTCTGTATCTCTATAACAGATCGGATCTCGCATCCCCGCGAAAAAAGAAGAGTATATGGCTCCAGTGCAAAGTCGACCTGAAGTGGTGGGTTTTCTTTTAAAATTAGTTTTCAGTCGGGGGGGATTTTACAAATCTCGCAAAATGAGGAGGATGAAGAGGCTGCAAGTACTAATATTGTGGATAGATGCCGTAATGGAAACGGTACAGAGAAACGTATGGGTCTGAGAACGTTGCCAGCTGTGTTCTTTATAAAAAAATGAATGGTTCTGCAACTTCTTGGTGGGAACTGCGAAGGCAAACATTTCAGTATATTTGCGATGTACCCTACATGTACTTCGCACTCGACTGTATCGCAAAACCACACAGCTTTCAGTTCCGGAGAGAGGAGGGGGAATAATGACAGTGGGCAGGGTTTTGTGTGACGTCCACCTGTGAATGCAGACACGATGGCTGGATTGCGTTTACATTACACTGAGATCCGATCACGATGCGTCCTCGACTACCTCCGAACCTGGACACGCTGATCAGATAACATTCCGATCTGAAAACATTCTGATCAGAAGCGCTTTTACACTTGTCTTTTCAATGTGTATGTGGACAACATTCGGATACAGGTCGCATGTTAATGCTAAGTGTAAACGCAGCCTTAAGACAAAGGACGAGACAAATAGACAGGCTTATGAAGTCCGTCATTTCTCAGAAGAGGTGTGTCGACTCAACAGAATTACCATTTGGGATGGATGTTGAGACAATAAAATCAGTAGGGTTGCTTCACAAGTTATTAGATAGCAAAACAAAGAGTGGGTTCAAATCCAGATCTAACACAGTGTTTTTTACCCTTTTTTTTAAGTCGAGCAAAATTGAGCAGCTTTGACATTTTGTTCTGCTAGGAAAAATCATGCATCTACCTGACATAAGGAAGGGTAGATTAAACTTAAAGCAAATCATCAATAGAAGGTGTTACTCGATTGGACTTAAGTGTGAATGTGTAATTTCAGAATTTTAGACACCTACAGTAATCATGCAATGTCCTAACCCTAACCCAATGTCAAATTGTTCACTTAATTTTGATAAAAGAAAACTAATTTCAATCTTAAAAATTTATTTGATGAGAAGATTAATGTTAATGTTAGACCACAAAAAGTAAATAGTTAGTGCATGATTAGTACAGAGTTCACCACTGCTTCGAGGTGAAGTTAATCAAGTCAGTGAAATGACTAACTAAAATGGTTCCACCTAGACAGAAGAGAGGACCCCATCGAGCCCTGACACAATTTGACTGACTGTACTGATTGTCCATTCAATTGTAAGCATCAGCTCATCACAGTAAAAAAAAAAAAAAAAAAATACTGCAAATGTAAGATTCAAAAGATTTAAACAGTCACTCATGCATTTTCTGTAATTTTGGTATTTGTCATTTAGCCAACTGTCTTGCAAAAAGGGACAATGAATAATGTGTTTCAATGGCATTAGCATCTTGATCAGGTCGATTCTTTCACTGAAGCTGAAAAGGATTGTGGTTGCTAATGTGATTCGGCCTTGAGTTGCTAGAGGCCTGATTGATTCAAACTGGTGACATTTTACTGCCAGTGGAGTCTAAAAGTGTCTCTTTTAATAGGAAGTGTCCATTTTTACACAGTTGTTGGTTTTAATCTTTTTTTTTTCTTTCTGTTTATTCTCTTTCTGTTTATTCACTATTTCATCATGTCACGTTTATTGATTTTAACCCATTTACTCTAAAAATGTGAATTTAAATGGCAAACAGTTTGTCAATAAAATAATAAATAGGAAATAAATATATTAGTAAGTAAACAAATTGAACAATGTAAGAAATTGACAGTTTTATCATGTATACATACACCACTGTTCAAAAGTTAGGGGTCAGTAAAACGGTTGTGAAATATTATTAAAATAACTGTTTTCTAATTTATTCCTGTGATGGCTGAGCTAAAATTTCAGCAGCAAGACGGCAAGAGCAGAGACAGAACAAGCAATATACACTCACCGGCCACTTTATTAGGTACACCTGTCCAACTGCTCGTTAACACTTAATTTCTAAGCAGCCAATCACATGGCGGCAACTCAGTGCATTTAGGCATGTAGACATGGTCAAGACAATCTCCTGCAGTTCAAACCGAGCATCAGTATGGGGAAGAAAGTTGATTTGAGTGACTTTGAACGTGGCATGATTGTTGGTGCCAGAAGGGCTGGTCTGAGTATTTCAGAAACTGCTAATCTACTGGGATTTTCACGCACAACCATCTCTAGGGTTTACAGAGAATGGTCCGAAAAAGAAAAAAACATCCAGTGAGCGGCAGTTCTGTGGGCGGAAATGCCTTGTTGATGCCAGAGGTCAGAGGAGAATGGCCAGACTGGTTCGAGCTGATAGAAGGGCAACAGTGACTGAAATAACCACTCGTTACAACCGAGGTATGCAGCAAAGCATTTGTGAAGCCACAACACGCACAACCTTGAGGCGGATGGGCTACAACAGCAGAAGACTCCACCGGGTACCACTCATCTCCACTACAAATAGGAAAAAGAGGCTACAATTTGCAAGAGCTCACCAAAATTGAACAGTTGAAGACTGGAAAAATGTTGCCTGGTCTGATGAGTCTCGATTTCTGTTGAGACATTCAGATGTTAGAGTCAGAATTTGGCGTAAACAGAATGAGAACATGGAACCATCATGCCTTGTTACCACTGTGTAGGCTGGTGGTGGTGGTGTAATGGTGTGGGGGATGTTTTCCTGGCACACTTTAGGCCCCTTAGTGCCAATTGGGCATCGTTTAAATGCCACGGCCTACCTGAGCATTGTTTCTGACCATGTCCATCCCTTTATGGCCACCATGTACCCATCCTCTGATGGCTACTTCCACCATGTCACAAAGCTCTAATCATTTCAAATTGGTTTCTTGAACATGACAATGAGTTCACTGTACTAAAATGGCCTCCACAGTCACCAGATCTCAACCCAATAGAGCATCTTTGGGATGTGGTGGAACGGGAGATTCGCATCATGGATGTGCAGCCGACAAATCTGCGGCAACTGTGTGATGCCATCATGTCAATATGGACCAAACTCCCTGAGGAATGCTTCCAGCACCTTGTTGAATCTATGCCACGAAGAATTGAGGCAGTTCTGAAGGCAAAAGGGGGTCCAACCCGTTACTAGCATGGGGTACCTAATAAAGTGGCCGGTGAGTGTATATAAAGCATATTTTGGAAACTTAATATTTCTTAAGTATATTTATTTGCAACAATTATATTAAAACAATAAAACAAAATTCCTGTTGTAAGAATAGCTAATGGACTGATGGACACAGCGCTGAATTGTCATGGTAACATTTCAGGTGAAGATAATGAGGAAATTACATTGTCTTTCATTGTTTCTTTTGCCAAATGCGTTTCAAACTGCTACATTATTGTGACACGCAAGTGCCCTGCTCCCTCCAAAGTCCTCACTTCAAGGACTCTGCCCTTTGGAGTGAGTAGGGCATAGGGATGCACACTTCCGATTGGAATTAGCCAACAGTCACACACAGACCTCACTTTCTCCCAAATTCTAATCACCCGCACCTGCAGCACATCACCATTCCAATCAGCTCTCCTTCATAAGCCACTCTCACTCCTCAGTCGTTGTCTATTCTCCCTTGGAATACAGATTACTTATCTGCATCCTAGTATTGCTAGATTTACCTTGTCTCCAGCGAACTGTTTACCTGACCTGTACTCCAACGAATTTTCTGATAATCTCCCTGTTCTCAAGCAGTCTCTTAAATCCTTACCTGTGCTCAATGATCTCCTGTCAACCCCTAGCTGTGCCTCATTGATCTCTGTTCACCATTACCTGTACTCCAACTCCGCCCTGCTCTGCTTCATAAGGAATTCAAGTAACCCACAACACACTAGCCTACACCCAAGATACTCACCTGCCCTGGAGGCATATTACAGAAAGATCCTAACTTTAGAATCCCATCTTATGTGTTTGGTTACCATGGCAATCTCAGTTAGAATCTCATTTAGGACAAAAGCTATTACAGAATGACATTTCTTCTTAAGTCCATTATCTTTTTCTTCAGGATTCTTTGATGAATGAAAAATTCAAAAGAACAGCGTTTATTTGAAAAAATAAATCTTTTGTAACATTATTAGTGCTTACTGTTACTTTAGGCTTCCTTTCCGAATATAAGTATTAATTTCAAATCTTACTGACCCGAACTTTTGAAAAGTAATGTCAATTGAATTGAATTATCAACATAAAATACAACAGATGAAAACTGTCCTTGTGAAAAGGCAAACTCCTGAAATAAAATCAAATAACGTAGACTTATTAAGAAATTACTGTGAATTCATGTTTTAAAGATTGTACATACTGCTTATGTTATGTTACGTGACTTAGTTCAAGTCACCAGCTCAATGTCTGTGCAAAATCTGCAAATGTAAGCAGTAATATTATGTTTGTTGTTGGATACAGCTGATTAATCCCATATACAGTATAAGATGTTTGAGTGAGCGTATTAACCCTCAAGCGAAGCATTTCAGTTTACTGATGTTCAGCTCAAGCAGTGCAATCCTCAATGTGCTTTGATTGGATTATTTGAATACATTTTTTTCTACATTTGTCTTCTTGTAAACATTGTTATTGGATTGTAGATATCATGCTGGGTTATTTTTTTCCTCAAAGTATTTTCATTGACAAGATTAAGACTGTAAACGAGCCCTTTGACCTCCCTGTGTTGGAACACCCACTCAGATTTCCCATTATTCCCTTCCTGGCTTTACCTGTCTGGCATGATTCTGGTAAGATAATGTCTTTTCAACAGTTACAGTTATTGCCACTCTCACTGTCATCAGCCTGACATTGTCTCTATACACTATTTTTTGCTCCCATCACTTCAAGGGGGATGAAAATGAAACTATGATGAGTGAGTGGAGGGGCAGCATGCACAGATGCCATTAAATCATCAGTCTCTGAACAGACTGACTCGGTCCTGTTACAATAACAGATCTCGCTGAGAGTAGTTTGCATTATAATCCTCTCTGACTGCTTTCCCTCATGTCCTTTATTTTCCCACTTAATCATCCTCCTATTCATTCTTGCTCGAACCCACTCGTGAGGTCTTTATTTATCCCTCTCTCAGCTGGCTATTCACTCGTGCCTCCGCCTTACTTTGCCCTTATCTTTCACCGATGACAGAATTGCACAAATCTTCCTCAAGTGGACCTTGCAAGTTCCATAACTGTGTGTGTTTTTGTGTAGAAGAACTGTCTATTATACAGTGTTTGTGTAGAATTTCTCAAGGCCTCCTTGTGGCAGACACACAAGTAATGCTTTCATCTTTTTCTTTTGGCCCTAATTTGAGTCCACAGTCCCATTTCAGGTCCCAAGCACTTGACCTTCTCGATACAAATGCTGTTGGCAAAGCATTTTTTTAAATTATTATTACAGGAATATTCTGAGTTCAATACAAGTTACAGTAAAGTTGGCATTAAACAGAAATTGTAACCTTCTTCTCTTTTGTGATGCGTGTATGTGAAACAACTTCTTGAACGAGAAAAAAATGTAGTATAAGACCATATATGTCCATCAGGACTGATTCAATTATTGGATTGTCATCTTTTTGCTAATTGCTGTGATGGTTTCATGCGTGACAGTTGCTGGAGGGGACGTATTGAACTCGTCTGGCTATTGGACAATTTTATTGCTCAGCCCTCACACCAGTATACATGTCATCAGAAAAAGAGATGTCATTGCGACAGGGTGAGCACGGTAATGTTTTTGATTAAAGATTCTGAGGGCACATTATTTTTTTATATTTTTTTTTATAATAATGTGCATGGATAAATCATGTAAAATAAACACTGCAACCTTCCACAGAAAAAAAAACAAGAATGTAAAATTTAGATTTCATTGTGATTTTAAGCTTAAAATTACAGCAGTTCAACATGGCATCATGACTTTACGTAAACATACTTTCAAGTCAAGTGGCGTGTTATCTATATCTATACGCATTTTGAGCTATCCGCGTGTTTGTCCACGCCGAAACGAACAGTCATCTTTTGCGTGTATGTACACGCCTTTAATTGTCCGAGCGAAACGAAGCAAAATGTAGATCTACATCTGGGGAGCGATATTTTTTTCCTAGTATGGTAGGGGAAGACTCATAAATGGTATTAACCCCAGTGACGGGTAGGTTTAGGTACGGGGTTGGGGTTGGGGTAGGTCATATATTTATATATAGTAATTAGTGCTGGGCCGGAGCCTCTACGCTATAGACTACGCGTTGGTTTTCATTTATAAATCTGCGTCGTTGTCCGCGTTGACGCGCAATTACACATGCAGAGGGAGAGTGTGAAACCCGGGGAGCGGTTCTAGCAATCACAGCGCTTGCAGTACGCGTAGAATTGACGTTACATTTTTGGAGAGATGCACGTCAGGGTACGCGCGCTACACAGCTACGGCGTGAGTTCGAGCAGAAGTATAAATTGGGCTTTACCTCTGTTTAATGTAATCTTACGTGGGAAACCATGGCATGCCATGACCAAACCTAAGCTGCTATCAGAGAAGTAACGTTGGTCGACTTATATCTGTAGTAGTGATCATGACCCTTTGACTAGACTGTTTCTGCTGCTCCCTGATACAAGATAGGCCTACCTGTTCAGAAAAAAAAAAAGAAAAGAAAACTGGACTCTTTTTAACAAGCTAGATAAAAGGTAATGCCCTGGCAGTGGCAAATAGCTTTGTTTTAAATATTTGATTTGATTACGTTAATGTTAAAGTTGAGATTTACAAGAAATATTTTATTGATACTGTGTAAAGGGAATACTGCTGGTATAAAAGCACCTTATTTGTTTAAAGTTTTTGCAAACCACATGTTATTGCACTTTTGTAGCAGTACATTTAAATCAAAAGTGCGCAATACACTACTTTAGAATTCATTATTCAATATTGCGCGTAACAATGCGATTAATCGCGATTAATCGCAAGAAATCATGCGATTAATCGCGATTAAATTTTTTAATCGTTGCCCAGCACTAATAGTAATGTAACGTTAAGTCAACGGCGTTGATAAACACCCAAAAATGGAAATACGAATTGGCGTGTCATACATTCGCCATTTCATGAGATCAGTCTGAGCAGTTGTAGCACAGTATTAATTGTCACAAATTTATTTTAGAATTTTCCCTTTTCCTTAAAGGGGTCATATAATGCCATTTTTGTTCAAGCTAGTATGATTCTTTAGGGTCTAAATTAAAAGTTTGTAATATACTTTAATTACAAATTCTCATTAGTATTGTAAGAAAACACTTATTTTACTTGGTCAAAAACAGCTCTGTTTTCAGCACGCCGTTTCAGTGCATATGACTTTAAATGATAATGAGCTTTGCTCACCCCGCCTCTCTGTTCTGTGCATACACCGTTTGTAACACAATAACCATAACGCGTTGTTCAGTATAAACGTGGGATTATGAATTATATTGAGAACGTCATACATAGAAAACATGCCGTAATGTACCCTAAGTGTAAACCTTAGACGCATTCATTGTGAAGCGTGCAGCTAGCGATTTGCAAAGATTAATATATTAATATAAAGTTTAATAAAACGTTACACTCACTTCCGTTCTTCTGGAGATTCAGCAGGAACACGAATAGCTGGTACCGATCCTTTTTTCATGAGCAGCTTCTTAGCAAAACCAGCTTTATAATGAGTCTGATGAGAAATGATTCGCGCAAACATGAAAGCATTGACGTTGCTCGTGGGGAATATTCCCTTCGAAAACAAACTCAGCCACTGCGTCTTTAGCGGTTCGGATTTAGGAACATCAAAATGACTGCTGTGTTCGTTATTACACCCAAGAACAGAACACCACAATCGCTTAGACGCCATTCTGCTCATAGACAGTGCTCCAGCATATCAACAATGACCGCGCCGGTCCGCGCAGACTATGATTGACAGCTGGCTCACGAGCGAGGGCGGGTCTGTGTTGAAACGTTGCTGTCAATCAACAATCGTGGGAGGGGCTTCCGAGCGTGTGACGTCACAAGGTCGAACGGCTTGATTTGAGACAGGAGAAAACATATAAGGAGATTAAAACAAAAACACTGGATGGATTTTTATCATTTTATGATGGTTGTGTACAGGCACTGCCAACACACATTTCAGTACAATCAACTTGTAAAAGTGCATGTACCATTATATGACCCCTTTAAACAAGGTAAGGTACTTGTAATAGAAGTAAATGGGGCCAATTTGGAGGATTTAAATCAGAAATGTGATTATGATTTATTTATATATATATTTATATACTTGTATTGTCACAATTACATTGTTGGAGAGTTTGTTTTTCACTTCCCTTTCTGTAAAACTGATTACGCAGCAGATTTTATTGTGATTATAGAGAGCAGTGGAATTTGGCCAAAGCGTTTGTGTGGCTATCAGCACCAAACACGCACATACACAAACCCAGACTGAGAAGGCAGGTCAGTTAAATTGGTTGGCAGCCACATTCCGCTAACAGATGCAGTCTATTAGCGCAGACTGTATTCACAAGGGGAGAGAGAAGGCGCTGGGAGAATGAAAGACAAAAAAGTCAGCTTAATAATCACGCAGCAGGAGACGACAAAGGAAATTGCCTCTCAACTTCACACATACACATAACTGGTTCTTACAAACAACACACTTTATATCATAAAGTGTGTGTGTGTGTGTGTGTGCTTCGCAGTTGGGATTAAATGAAGGTCTTTCTCTCCATGAATATGAATTGCTTCTTTGATGTTGCTAAATGCAACAGGGTTCAGATCACACAGTAGAATTTAGGTGACATGTAGATTTAACTTCACTGAAGCACAGGCGGTTCCTCTCATATCTGGTAACAAACTGGGTGGCTTTTTACTCTTTCGAAAAGATTGAGATGAGCCTTTGCCCTGAAAGACCTTCTCTGATGCATTGATTTCTGTCAAAAACAGGATGAAATTCATTATTTCATCAATCATTTTAACATTGTATGAAGCTGGTGCTTAATTACATTGAATAATGATGAATTCATGCAAGGTATTTTGCAGACTGATTTAAATGTCATAGTGTGTTTACACACCATAGGTTATTCTAGACCATTTTTTTTCAGTTTTTATCTCAACCCCTCCTAAAACTGATCATTTCTGCTACCAGCAAATTTAACCGTGTAAAGAAAAAAAACTGTTTTTTAAACTGTATATTGAATATTAAATTATGTACATCAGTGTTTTATGGTAATTTATCTCAAATCTTTTTTCTTTTTTTTGTACAGCACTTTGGTCAGTGTAAGCTGAATTCAAATGTGCAAAAATTTGCCTATCATAACATTGTTTTTTTCTGAAACATATTAATTTATTTTTGTTCATAAATGAACCTTTTAGTTTTGCTTAGTGGTAGTCAAAGTTTCAAAGTCAAAAAAGAATGGAAGAATATCATAAATAAATAATATGATATATTATATTTTAATTGTAGTGAATATCGTTGATCATCTCATAACAAGGCCACATATTAAGGTCTAGGTAGATTAGACGGTAAGCGAACAATCAGTTCTCGTAGTCAACATGTTGGATGCACAAGAAATGGGCAGGAATAAAGATCTGAGCGCCTTTGACAGGGGCCAAATTATGGCAAGGTGACTCCAATACACACATTTCCTGTTACACATATTAAGACAATGGTCACACTCCACTGAGAGTGATAGCCCTAAACGTACAGCGAGTGTGTATCTCGAGTAAACACGCACTCACAAATTTTTACATAGTGGCACTGAGAGATAAGCAGACACTGTCACTAGAGCATAGAGGAGCACACACACACCCTCTCCCTCTCCCTCTCCCTCTCCCTCTCCTCTCTCTCTCTCTCTCTCTCTCTCTCTCTCTCTCTCTCTCTCTCTCTCTCTCTCTCTCTCTCTCTCTCTCTCTCTCTCTCTCTCTCTCTCTCTCTCTCTCACACTCACATACACTCACACACACACACACACACACACACACACCCTCACCCTCTCCCTCTCCCAGGTCTGTCCGAGAGGCACAGCATGGCAATGTGAAAAAGCAGGTGTTAAATACATATAACGGGAAGAAAGAAACGTCCATTGGCTTCACAATGCAAGAGAGCCCATCCTCAGCTTCATATTAATGTCCCCGGTGCAGGTGTTGTGATTTGCTATTGATTTAATTTGGTGTGTTTTTAAGGGGTCTATGAGATGCTACTCTATTCTTGTAACTTCGTCCCTGACCTGAAGATATGAATGTTTTTTTCTTCTAAAGGTTCAGTACCTTAAATGTCACATCTTCCTGTTTAAATATTACTTTACATTACAAAAAAAATTACACATCTATTTTGTATTTTTACATTAACAATGTAATTAATGTTCTATTTATTAAAACCAAGTATAAATCTCAAGTTTTAAGCATTTTTGCATTTTATTTCAAAATAATAACTAAAGGCAGTAAAAATTGAAACAATATATATTTTATTAACTAATGTTCAGCTGTTGTTTTTAAAAGTCAACTTATTTTCGGATCATCAGTCATGCTCGGTAAACACTGGTCACAGACAGAAAGATGTATCTTTAATTTCACCAAGCTGATTGCTCACTAAAACCCACCGCATGCTTTTGCCCGGTACACATTGTATGATTTTGGCTTAAAAAAAAAAATCATATTTTACATATGATCGGAGCAGTAAATTCAGGCTCCATTTTTACATCCATTACTAAAAATCATAAACAAATATTATGAACAAAAATAGACTACATACTTGCCGCTTTTCCACTGTCGGCCCTAACCGTTCTCTGCTTAACTGTTTCATGTGATTATAACATTATTTGAATTAGGGCTGCATGATTAATCGAAATGAAATCGCACACGATTTGGCAAAGGCTGCAATTATTTTATGCGTAGCTTGTCAGTGCAGCACGGCTGATCGGTAGTAAATGCTGCTCCATCTGAACGCCAGAGGGCGCTCTCGCGCAGACATGCTAAATATATGCTCCGCTGCAGAATTAGACAACACCCGTCATTCCAGGAAATACCTATGGGCATCATACTATCGCTGTAGCTGAATAAACAGAAGATTGAAATGCTTTGATTTTTTAAATGTTGTGTTTTGTTAGACAAGAGGTTCATAAATGCTTCTCATGTTGAAAAAGATGTTTGACGCGTGTTGCTTTTTCAAATGCACGTTATAAATGACTCAATCTCACAGTGCATTCAGATGGAGCAGCGTTTACAGAGCCATACGTCACTGACAAGCTGCGCATAAAAAAATAATCTCAACTTTTGCTATTTCATAATCGCAATAATCCCAATCGGTTCAAGCACGATTTCATGTTAATTGCGATTAATCGTGCAGATTAACTGAGAGCTGGTCAGATGCTGGGAGAGTTAAGGTGTGTAAATGTTCGGTATGAAGCCCTTGGCAGCACAGGGACGCTGCGTGTAGAACCATGGAGTGATTACTACGCAGGAATGAGAGTATAGTTCCTAGCCATATCAGCCTAGAAAATCGCAACTTTACATTTTCCGTCGGTCTTAGTGCACGATGTAACTACAGAAGAGTCAAGTTTTAAATAGGAAAAATATCTAAACTCTTTGGTCATTTTTTTTTTTGAGAAATGCTAATGGTCTTGTCCACTTCAATGATGTATGCTAAGCTATGCTAAAAGTGGTACCGCCAGAACCGGAGATCGGCTGAATGGATTCAAAAACGGTAAAACTCAACAGTTTAACTCTGGGGGAGTTGTAAAATAAGCCTATTTCCAAAAAAAAGTGGAGTAGCCTATCCCTTTAACACTAGAAGTGCCAGAATTCCATAACTACTAGAACTGCCACAAGCGGTCATTTTGTAGCCTCGTGAGACCATCCTGATCTCGCGAGCTTTCAAGGTTTCAAGGTTTCAGTCTGGATACTTTCCGTTAAAGAAAATTTGGGAGCAGTTCACCAAACGAACGTCCAATCAGCGTTGGCTTTGAGGCGGGTTGAGGTGTGACGCAATGAGAAGCGCGACAGTTCAGTCTAAAGAACATGTCGGCTTCAGCGGATGAAACTAGCATCAGCGTGGCTATCGAGCAAGTTTAATCGGAATTACAGAGTATTTCTTCACTGAAAGAGCAAAACACTGCTCTGGAGGCTTTTCTCAGAGGAAAAGATACGCTCTGTTAGTACGTCATATGCTTCGTTGATCTGATTGGTTGATTTGGCCAGTCTATCACCAACATAGGCCAATCAGCTAACCAGTATTTTCGCCCCTTACCAAAACTACTTCAACGGAAGGTTTCCAGATGGATATGCGGAGCAAATCCATCTGGCGGAGTCAGGTTAGTCATTTTGACCGTTAGATTGCAATCTCTATATCTTTAATGATAAATACCCAATTGAGAGATTAATGCATTTATTGTATTAGGATATCTTTTAAAAACAAATCAACACCAAACTGTACATTTAAAAAAGTTGAATTATACATTTATAAATAACAATATCAGTAGCCCGTAATTATCGCATATTCACAACAGATAGCGCTATTTCCATATCCATTCAACATAACTCAGAACAAGATAATAACAACTAAAAGTATCTTATTTAGATATTCTTTTGACAGTGAGAGAGACAATGTCACGGTTTATGAATTCGCTGTCTCCTTTCTCGTCTTGTTGTGTGTGTGTGTGTGTGTGTGTGTGTGTGTGTGCGTCTGTGCGTGCGTGCGTACGTGCGTGGTCGCTGATCATAGCAGCTGATCAGCACGCCCGCTCTGATCAACGCGCCAGCTGCAACTGATCAGCATTCGACCCTTTTTAGTGTTACTGTTGTCGCCTAGTCTTTGTCAGATTGTTGTGGATTTTTCCTGCATGTTTGTTCCCTGCCTGTATCCGTTTTCCGTGTGTCATCCCGTGTTCAGCACTCCATGGTTCTACACGCAGCGTCCCTGTGCTGCCAAGGGCTTCATACCGAACATTTACACACCTTAACTCTCCCAGCATCTGACCAGCTCTCAATAAACATATCTGTCATTTTGCAATTGAATCTTCTGATTATTTCCTAATAGACAAGGTCCACCGCGAGAAATGTAACAAAAGAATACCGCAAAATTCAGTGCGGTCAATATGACCGTCTATGGCCGAAATAGGTAAATATGTTCATTTGGTTTTTTTTTTGCCTTATGTGTAATTTATATTAAAAACATTTTAAATGAAAATACAGACACTTTTAGGAAATGTCAGGTACCAGCAGGATTTTATTTATTTTTTCAACAAAGTTATTGCAGATATAAAATTCAAAACGGTCAAAATGACCGCCGTGGCCGTTCTAGTGTTAATACTGATTTATACTTCTGCGTCGGAGTCTCTACGCCAGGGATGGGCAACTTCAGTCCTGGAGGGCCACTGTCCTACAGAGTTTAGCTTCAACCCTAATCAAACACACCTGAACAAGCTAATCAAGGTCTTCATGATTACTAGAAAGTTACAGGCAGGTGATTTTTTCAGGGTTGGAGCTAAACTCTGTAGGACAGTGGCCCTCCAGGACCGATGTTGCCCATCCCTGCTCTACGCTATAGACTACGCATTGGTTTTCATTTATACTTCTGCATCATTGTCCGCGTTGTAGGGCTGTGAATCTTTGGGTAGGCAGCGAATCGATTCGATTCACGATTCATAGGTTTTCGATTCGATTCAAGAACGATTTTTGCAAATTCAGAAAGATTCGATTCAATGCGATTCACATTAAAATTCGATGCGATTCGATTAATTCGATTCGATTCTTAATTTTGTATATGCTTAGGATTATTTAAATGCTTCCCCCAATGGGTCTTAGTCAGGGTGTGAATTATACAGCTGCCTTCGGGGGTCAGAGAGTGGGAACAAAAAAAAAAAACAACAACAAATTTTGTCTATTGTTAACGTTAGTTCATGTTAATTTTTAATGAATCTATTATTATAAAAAATTTCCAAAGCCTATAAATTAGCATTTGTAAAAATGTAAACCAAGATTTAAAAAGGCTTTAAAAGTATAGTTACTTTAAGTATTTTGTAGGAATGGATACACAACCTTAAAGTGTTCCTGGTACATTAAACATCCTCCATTGTGAGACAAAAATACCATGAACTTTCCCAACTAAACCTTAACTAACGTTTCTTCATGGAATAGCTATACTGTTCTCTTTATCCGATTGAACATTTTCCTTGTGATTCTGAAAGAAAACGCGCCGGCTGTCTACTTGTGCTATATTAACGATTACGAATGCAACTTTAATGCGCATCTGATTGATGGATAAACCACGCGCTCTTATATCAGTGTAATTAATGTTGTAGTTATTTCATCAGTTCAGTTTAACGACATTACATTTCATTCATCATTCATGATTAATCGGAAGCGTGTGCATTTTAGACACCTATTATACGTTTTCTCTTTCCATGTAATAAATGCGCACCCTTGAATAAGTGGGGTTTTACTTTAACTGCTCAGGACGGGTATGACCCATTTCCGTAAAACTTCAGTATCTTAACTTAAAGAAAATAACGGTGACGTTTCCACGCAACGAACGCGTTGTTTCATAGCAGTGACCGCCCAATGATATGGCAGCTTTATCAATGGCTTGCTTTCTCGATAGAGAGCTATCATCTGCTCATGTGAACACCAATGGCTGTCCTGAGGAGAGATCAAACATGGACTGCTCAAAAATCTGTAGATGAGAATCATGAGAGCTATATGGGACCGAGCGCGAGCGAAATCCAGTGAAAGATGGTAAGAGTGCAGCGAGTATGTGAGAGCTGTGAGGACGCGAATTGACGCCGCACAACGCCTCATTAATTCGCGCATGTAGTCATTTAATTAATGTTTATATGTTTTAAAGCACTGAATCGATATAGAATCGCAAATTACTCGATTCTTAGCATTTTAAATCGAATATTGACCGAAATAAACGATTCACGATTCGAAATACATGTTTCAAGATCGATGCATATGCATCGTCAGGATTTGTAATCGATGCATCGAGAAAACGAATGAATCGTTACACCCCTACCGCGTTGACACGCAATTACACATGCAGAAGGAGCATGTGAACCCGGGGAGCGGTTCTAGCAGACCAATCACAGCGCTTGCGTCCACGTAGAATTGATGAGTATGCCGAAGGGTACGCGGGCTACACACAGCCTACGATGTAGCTACGGCGTGAGTTCGACGCAGAAGTATAAATTGGGCTTAAAGCCTGTTTTATGCTTCTGCGTCGAATCGACGGCGTACCCCCGCAGACCCCTCTGCGTCGCCACGAACCCCTCTCCGACGACTCTGCCGTAGCTCGATGTGCACCTCCAAAATATTTTAACTACGCGTTGAGGCGACGCAGACCGCAAGGGCTGTGATTGGTCAGATTATACATCATTTCCGGAGTGTAGCTTTTCCGGTTTCCCCCTCCCGCTATAGCCATTTTTAAAGTGACCACTGACTGCACTGTTTGTTTCAACGATGGATCAAGTTGAGGAATGTTTGATTCTTCTGTGATTTAAACATTTGCAATAAAATCATTTGTTGTTCAACGTCGATTATCTCCAGCTGCAACAACATTCTCTCTCTTTCGCTCGCCATTAGGCGCGTTTCCATTACAGACTGAGATTTGCGCAAAACTTTTGGATTTTTTTCTAAATGTCGATAAAAAACTATTGCGAAATGACGGCGTTTCCATTAACCGATGTTATGCGACTAAATCCTAAAACGTCTTTTTTTCCTCTCTCGATAAGTCATTCCAAAAATCATGGCAACGGACGTTGGTTTATAGCCTATATCAGACCGCCGCACTAGACATTATTATTATTAATGGAAGGAGACGTGGTGTGTTATCCAAGCATTAATGGCAGGGAAAGACACGGACGGAGTTCCAGTTCTCCCTCATTTCTGCTCCGAGGTCTTGATTGTGGCATTTCTTTGAGGTTTAGAGTCTAGTAGACTATTCCTGTAATTATTGTTTCTTTTATGAATTGAATAAAGAACTGTCTCGTATTATGTCCAAACGGTCAGTGTACTTTTGTGTCCATTCATTTTCCCCTATTTAACCCGTAATGATGAACGGTTGTTGTATTTTTAAAACGCAAAGTTGAACACCAAAATTGTAATTTGAACTGTAGGCCTACACTAGCCTGGATGCCAGGCCGAACCCCGCGTACAACATTTTTTGGTCGGGAAGTTCGGTCTGGACTCGATCCATTGAGGAGTAATTATGATCGGTTCAGAATTAGTCGGGTGTCATGATTCTGCCCTCTTGCCCTTGATTTTTCCCTAGTCGTGAGGCAGGATCATGACAGAATCATGTTTTGTGTGCAAGCACATGGCTTAGTGTTCAGCCATGTGCTTGTGTTGTCTTGTTACGTAACCCCGTCCCCTTGTTATCCTTGTCTTGTCATTATTGTCTAGTCGGCTTCACCTGTCCTCGTCATTAGTGTTCCCCTATTTAATCGCCTTGTGTTTGCTGTCCTGTGCCGGTTCATTGTTTCTCATAGTGTGATTTCTACCTGTGTGTTAAACTTACCTGTGAGTACCTTGTGAGTTTTGTCTGGAGAATTACTGATCCTGTTTCTGTAGTTAGTTTATGGTCTAGTTTGTCAGTCTAGTCTTGTTTTTTTTGCTGTTCATGTTTTGCCCCCTCGTGGGTTTTGTTTTCTCTGTTTTCTGTCTATAATAAACTTTGTGTCACTGCATCCTGTCTGCGCCTGGGTTCACCTTCCACCGTCATAACATTCGGGCCAATCAAATTGCCAGGGCGGGCTTTATACGATGATGGAGAGATGATCTGCAGTTACGTAATCATCACGTTATCAAAGAGTGCTTGGGTTGAACTGGTTTCCCTCAAAGATGACTGCAGCTGGAGAATTGAGAGATTCCGCTATTGCGTCTGTTGTAAAAGAAATCGACAGCACATTCATTTTAAAAGACGAACAGAGAACTGCAATCAAGGCATTTGTCGATCGGAAAGATGTGTTTACCGTCCTTCCTACGGGATTCGGCAAAAGTTTATTTTATCAGCTGGCTCCGATGGTTGCTAAGAAGATGGGACGCAATGAAAACCCTGTGGTCATTGTGGTTTCTCCTTTGGTCGCACTCATGGAGAACCAAGTAAAAGAAGCAACACTCATTATTTTACTACTACTTCCAGCGTGCGTGTAGTTGAGTTCTGTTGACAACTTTGCGTAGCTCATAAAAAAACCCACTTACTGTGTTGCTCTGATTGATTGTAGGTCTATCCAATTAAGTGCAGAGGGTTTTTTTTCCTGGTTCGGTTAAGACACGCCTCACAATTTAAAGCCCTATGGAGCAGCATCAGACTCACATTCTGACTAGAATATGAGTATGACGAAGTCAGGCTTACACCAAATGCTGCGCAAAAAAAAAAAAATATATATATTGACGAATTTTCAGATATTTGTTTGACTTTTTGCCCCTTTATTAAACATTTTAAATATTCACAAATTAATATGGAAATTTTTTCGATTTTACTGGTTTTCTAAGGCCATATTAGAACCTGGAAATTATATTTTTCCCGCAGTGCTGAATGAGAAGAGCCATATAACCACAGCCTACAGAAAGGTGGTTTATAGGTGAGTTATAGGCTATAATAAATGTGTCTGAAAAAATAGCAAGACATTTTAATTGTTTATTAATAAACTATTTTTTTCTAGGGATGTCCCGATAGCACTTTTTCCCTTCCGATACCGATTCCGCAGCTTTGGCTATTTGCCGATACCGATATCAATCCGATATTTAAATTTTATTTTATTCTTGAACTAATACTAATAAAATATATGGAAGCACTTTGCTCAATTAGCAATCTAAAAACATCTCACTCAAATGGAGAACAAATACTTCTCCAGTATAGGCTAGTCCACAACACAGTTGATTATGAAAGACTGCCACCCTTTATTCAAACACAAAAAAAAAAAAAAAAAAAATACAGGTAGGCTACTTCAGTAGCCTACTTAAAGCTACCAACGGTTTTAAAGTTAATCATTAACAAGCTTTAAAATCACCCATTGATCCGTGTACTCTTGCGTCCATTCGTTTTTCCTTTTTTAACCCGTAAAACGAAAAATTAACGGTTGTTGTATTTTTAAAATGCAAAGTTGAATACCAAAATTTGAATTGGAACTGTATGCACACCAAAAGCTGCGCAAAAAAATAAATATTGACGTAAGTTATATATAAATAAGTTATTTTCTGTATGACCAGAAATGATACAGTATTTTAAGTTGTTTCCACTGTTGAAAGGAAAACGCAAGTGTTTGCGCCCGTGCTACGTGCCATGCAGTGCGCGCTCCACACCCTTGCTTGGATATGCGTCAAAATCTTGTGTACAGTTTATAAACTGAGGAGACGGATTGCAAAACCGTGTTTATAGTACACCGAAGGTAGTGGGAGGGAGTGTCTGATGTGAGTTTAGGGGCACGCGTCAGCCAGAGATGTGCGTGTGTGTGAGTGAGTGAGACGAGACGGTCGCCGAAAGAAGGATCTGAAGTGCCGATGTTTCGGCTACAAAAACCTGCCGAACTGATCCGAAACATCCCAATTTTTATCCACCCGCCCAAACCCATTTTTGCCCGCAAAATAGATTGCAAAACCGCCCAATCTGCAGGCTGCGCCGCTTAACTGGATGTTGCAGCAAGGGAAATGCTAATATTCAAGCAGGTATCGGATCATATTTTTTCCTCCCCTCCGATCTCCGATCTAGCGTTCTGGGCCAGTATTGGCACGATGCTGTGGATCGGATCGGGACATCCCTATTTTTTTCTAAATCAGTGTCGGCTAAAAACATATCTCCATCTCCGGATGCACCTTTAGAGAGAAATGCACCTTTCAAACGGATTACATAATCAGAAGGTATTAGCTTTCGATTTGAATTTGTTCATTTTAAAGTGGACATTTCAAGCTTTAGCATACATAGGCTATATTTTGTTTCAGTTCTCGCGCTTCAGTTCACGGAGACCATGAAAGTGCGCCTGATTGTTTTTTATTTTATTTTACAAAAGCACAGCGTTTTCTTGTTATTGTGAGTTTACGCAAATAAAAGTAGTTGCGAATAATGTATTATTATTTTCTGTATGACCAGAAATGATAGAGTATTTTAAGTTGTTTCCACTTTTGATAGGAAAAATGCAAGTGTTCACGCCCCTGCCATCCAGTGCGCGCTGCACATTCCGCACAAACACGCGTCAAAATAATATGTTTATTTGTGATAATCTTAGCCCTGTATTATTATTGTCCAACATGTTTTATGAATGAGATGTGACGAATTGCTTTGTTCCTTTTTTGGATAAAAGCGTCTTCTACATGTAGCCTAATTAATGTTATAATAATGATGATAATTATTTTTATTTGCGGACATGGACCCCAAACACACCGCGTCTTCTAAGTCAGGTGACTGTAAATGCGCAAAACCTGTTTCCATTGCAGTTTTGCGAAATATTCCTTTTTCGAATTGCCTGAAAAAGGGTAAAAACTTTTTTGCGACAAAATGGACGTGTTTCAAATTGTGCGTATCTTCAATTCGGAATTTGAAGCAAAACAAACTAGCAAAGAGATTTGCGAACCACACACCCCCCTAGCGTTCTGGCGGTGAAATGCACCGCGATGCAACGCAACCTGACGCAGAACCATAAAACGGCCACGACGCCAGAGGAGTGACGTCGTAGTTACGCCGTGGAGTTGACGCAGAAGCATAATGAGGCCTTTATGATGAATGTGAAGAGTTGTGACTTGTGAGAGAATGAGTCGTGTGTGAGACCTGTAAGTAAGGGCACAGGTAAATATTACATTTATTTTATTGTACTATTAAGACAATAACAAGTTTGCAGTAATGCAAAGATGTCACTATTTTAATTTTGTAAAAAAATTTATTTTAATTTCAAAACACTGTGCATTTGTTGCTAGTTTGAGTTGAGAAATACACATTTCAGCATTATCACTAATCTGTGTGTGCATTTTACTTGAGAACCAAGCAAGTTGTCTCATGAAACCATTTGTTTATTATATCGCAATCGCATATTGCAATATTTACCTCAATAATCGCAATATGTCATTTTCCCCAAATCGTGCAGCCCTACATAGGAACATTTTGCAGTGCAAATGAATGAACAGGATTTTAGGAAAGTGCTGTGGTGGTGTATGTTTTTATTTAGTACTGTGAGTAAAATAAAAACCTATGGGGTATATTTTAACCCTGGTGTACCCTACCATGATACATACCACCAGATGTTTTGTTGTTGTTGTTGCTGTTGTTGTTTTCTCTAGGCATTCAGCTATGCCCTTCAGAAACCCAAATATAGTAAATAATCTGATCAATTATCCTTTTGACCCAGTTTGTGTTTGATAACAGTTTATATAAGTTACCTGTGAAATACAAACAGTAGGCTAATGTTCTGTCACTATCAGTGTATTCAATGTACTCAGTGCTAACTATAATGGCAACTACTAAAATTGAATTCAGTGCTGTGTTTGAAGGTAGTTTCACATTTCTTTTAAGTGGAGTTAAAAAAATTGTGTGTGTACATATACCTACAACCATATTTTTGGGACAAATAGCTACCCAGAAGTGAGCTAAACTTGACAAAAACTCCCCAAACCTCTTCTCTTTTTTTACAGTATTAATTAAAACATATTAAAACATCAGAAGTCTAAGCAATGTCTTCATTTAGATAGTTAAGTGAGTGTGCGCCATGCTTGTTTACATGATTTATGAGGACACAAATTTGTATTATGACATGGCATTGGTATTACACTGGTATTACAACGTAAATATTCATGAGGACATTTCCTGAGTCCTCCTAATTAAAGCTGCAGTCCGGCGTTTTTCCTCTTTGTCGCCATCTCTGTTCGAAATCTGCAATTGCAGTCATTCGCGGAATTATCAACTTTACGTGAGTTGTACTTCAACGCCCTCGACACGGCACAGCACGGATGAACACAATGTTTGAGGAGAGTGTGCTGTGCAGCTGTCAGTCACCGTGCCGGTGTGGATACTGGCATTCAGAATACTGGCATTCTAGATAGTCCAGAAAAATAAAAAGCGTCCATTCAGTAAACGGGGCGCGGCGATTAGGACGGGGGTTGGCGGACGAGCGCGCTGACCCCCCGAAATTTTTGACCCGACCCCCTCAGGGGCCCGACGGAAGTGACCCGAAGCCCGAGGCCACCCCAAGCAGTTCTGCCTTCGTCCTTGGTGGGGCGCCACACGTGCCCCGTCCCACTAACCCATTATTTGTCCGATTGACCACTAGAGTGACCAGACCCCCCACCCCCCCACCCCCCCCCCCCATCCCACGAACCCATTTTTTGTCCAATAACCCACTGTATTTACCAAACGTCCCGGGACCACCCCCCCCCCCCACTCCCGGGCCACGCCCCCATCCCACGAACCCATTTTTTGTCCAATAACCCACTGTATTTACCAAACGTCCCGGGACCACCCCCCCCCCCCCACTCCCGGGCCACGCCCCCATCCCACGAACCCATTTTTTGTCCAATAACCCACTGTATTTACCAAATCTCCCGGGACCACCCCCACCCCACTCCCGGGCCACGCCCCCATCCCACGAACCCATTATTTGTCCAATAACCAACTATATTTACCAAATCTCCCGGGACCCCCCCCCACTCCCGGGCCACGCCCCCATCCCACGAACCCATTATTTGTCCAATAACCCACTATATGGCGCAAACTTCCCGTTGACCCCCCACCCACGCCACCCGCAATCCCACGGACCCACTTTTTGTCCAATAACCCACTATATTGGGCAAACTTCCCGCTGTCCACAAAGCCACTTTTTGTCCAATAATCCACTATTTTTGAAAAGTACTAACCCCGGCCTTCATGCAAAAAGCTGCAATCGGACACAATCCCACCCTCCATAGGCCCGAACTTTGAACGGCTATAACTCGGCGACCAAGCCACCTAGAGGCACCAAACTCAGGTCAGAGTAAGGTCCCCAGGGGCCTTTTCCAACGAGAAACTCAAAATCTCGACCCGAAAAAACCGACGTACCACTGTCGGTTTTTTCGGGTCGAGATTTTGAGTTTCTCCAATCTTCTTGAAACTCTGGATTCTGATAGAGGGTGATGAGACTTAGACCTGAGTACAAAAATGGAGGCTCTAGACCCTTCCTGACCAGAGCTATGGACATACCACGTAGCATTTATTACATTATAAAAAACTGTGGGTTCGTGGTCAGTGGAATAATGGGATGGGACTTGGTGCTGCGGACTCAGGGGAGGCCCCTGAGTGCAGTAAAATAGTTTTTATCATGATTTGGAACTTTCATTAATATGTGTTTCACAGAAAATGTGTCCCATCCCACGTAGCATTTATCACAGTACCAAAACGTGGTTTCAAGGACACCCATTTTAATGCAAACTAAACACTGAAATGACTTGAAAGTTAGTGAGATGTGTTCAGTGGAGTGTGCTTAGTACAGTAGAGGTGGTTGGGCCTGAAAAAGTAGTTTTTAATCATCTGGAAGTCCCGTTGGAGACATGGGTGACAGCCAGATAACCACTGAACGCATGGGAATGTTTGTTTTTCACGAATATCTCAAAAACCACACGGCGAAAAAATTTCAAACTCGGGTCGTCTGTAGGCCTCGAGGAGCCCTATCCAACGAGCCCACCCCCGTCCCCGAGGGCCTCGGGGCCAGGGAGTTAGGTCCGGTCAAAGGCGCAGCTTTGTCGGCTTATATCTCGAGAACCCCTGGCTCAATGTTCCCCAAACTCTAATAGATTGTTGTGCTGGACGGGCCCTTTCGAATGAGCCCACCCCCGAGGTCCAACTCGCCCGGGTCCCCGAGTTATAGCCGTTCAAAGTCGGGGGCCCCAGCGAACAGCGAACCACTAGGGGGCGTCCCCGCGGCTCGCCACCGCCCTGGTTCGAGTCGGGGCCCCCGTGGGACCTCCTCACCCGAATTTGAGCTCTCTGGGTCTTCGCGTTCCCGAGATATGAGCGATTTTGTTCCCGAGATCGTGACGTCATCAGCGGGCGCCATTTTAGAACGCGCCCGACGGTTTTCGGCTAATATCTCCGCGAAAACACGGCCAAAATTCATAATTTTTTTATCAATCTTTTCAGCTCAACTAGACGGTTCCAAAGAGCCCAGCCACGGCCGGATCCGTCGCGTTTTCGCTTAGATAAATGTGTATTTTCATCTCCATCTCTGGCCCCCGGGGGCCCACGGGGCCGTGGGTGGTCTCAAAGTAAAGGTCTCGTCCCCCTCTAAACAAGATACAATTTTGGTGTCCGTAGGACCCAGTGGGACATCACAAAAAAATAAAACGTCGCTGCTCACATCAGTCACCAAGCACAATCAAAGGCCTCATCACAAACGGGGGTCGGGAAACGCTTAGAAAGCGGCTAGGGCCCTCAAACTCGGGGGCCCCACTCAGAGACGGGAGACGACGGAACTCGCCGAGTTTCGGGCCCCTGCGACCTTCCGTCTCCTTACGGGAGCGCGTTCCGTCGGTTTGACCTTTTTGACCCCGTGACGTGTTTTTCACCCTTTCGACCACCGAACGAGGCCCCAGGGCCACCAAACTTTTAGGGCCGCACCAGGGGGCCGTGGCGAGAAGGAAAATGGCGCCCCCTAGTCGATCGGACGTTTCTAAGCGGCGTCCGCGAAACCGTTGTGGTGATTTATTAAATGGGCGAGTGGGATTTTCATGGAAAGGTCCCAGGGGCCCCAAATTCGGCACGGTGACCCCTGGGCCCGCCCCGAGCGACGTACCGAAAGCACCGGGCCCTAGAGTAAAGGCAAATATATTTTAGCCTCTATGCAAAATCTCTCCCTCGAGGCTGTTTCACTCTCACACTGAAAGAGGCCTTTGAATGATTTGATGGCGGGGGAGGGGCGATTTTTTCCAAAGGCCCTCGAGTTCCAGGATTCGGGGCCCCGCGTCAGGGGCCCCTGGAGAGTCGGAATCCAAAGTCCCGGGGTGCCACGACCCTCCGTCTGCGTACGGGGGCTGTCCCACGGGCCATTTGCAGGCATGTCGGTTTTGGCCACTTTTTCGGCATTTCGGCCCCTGAACGAGGCCCCAGGGCCACCAAACTTTTCCGGGGCATCCCACAGAGTCTCGCCAAACACGTTTCATTAAAATATTTCGAAAGCCTAGCTTAAAAACCACTTTGTCCGCGAAGAAACCATTTTTCCCGCCAAAAAGTGGTTTCGAGGGCACTCGTTTTCATGCAAACCAAACACCGAAATAACTTAAAAATTAGTGTGATGTGTTCAGTGGAGTGTGCTTAGTACAGTAGAGGTGGTTTAATCAAAAAAAATTAAAAAAAATCTCCAGTCACCATCCACATTTTTCAGTCACCATCCACAATGAATGGGCTCGTAACGAACGGGGCCTAAGAAACGCTTAGAAAGCGGCCAGGGCCCCCAAACTCTGGGGCCCCGCTCGAGGTCACCAGACGACGGAGCTCGCCGAGTTTCGGGCTCTTGCGACCTTCCGTGTCCGTGTGGCAGCTCGTTTCTTTGGTTTGACCTTTTCGACTCCTGTCAGTTTCAAAATGTGCTTTTTTCACACTTTTTCGACGTTTCGACCCCTGAACGAGGGCCCAGGGCCACCAAACTTTTCCGCCCGCACCAGGGGGCCGTGGGAAGACGGAAAACGTCGCCCCCTAGTCGATCGGCCATTGCGAAGCGGTGTCCACGAAACCACAGTGGCAAAATACATTCATTCAATGGGCGAGTGGGATTTTTTCAGAAACGTCCCAGGGGCCCCAAATTCGGCAAGCTGACCCCTTGGCCCTCCCCGACCGACGTACCCAAAGCAGGGGGCGCTAGAGCAGAGTGAAATTTTTCTCAGCCTCTGTGCAGAAATCCTCTCTCAGGGCTGTTTCCCTCTCAGACTGAAAAGGCCCTTTCAGGTTTTTAATTTTTTTTCGGGGGAGGGGCGAATTTTTCTAAAGGCCCTAGGGCCCCACGCTTCGGGGCCCCGCGTCAGGGGCCCCTGGAGAGTCGGAATCTGAAGTATCGGGGTACCACGACCCTGCGTCTCCGTACGGGGGCCGTCCCACGGGCCATTTAACGGCGCAACGGGTTCGCGGACGAGCGTCCCTTTTTCGACCTTTCGGCCCCTGAACGAGGCCCTAGGGCCACCAAGCTTTCCCGCCCGCACCGGGGGGACGTGGCGAGTCGGAAAACGGCGCCCCCTAGTCGGTCGGCCCTTCCAAAGCGGCGTCCGCGAAACCACTGCGGCGAATACATTCATTCAATGGGCGAGTGGGATTTTGATAGAAATGTCCCAGAGTGGGTGGGGGGGTCAACGGGAAGTTTGGTCATGGGGCAATATGCTCTCTATCGCCCACTAGAGGTGTCCGAAAAGCAACAGTTCCGTAGCAAGTAAGTAAGGATCCGTGAATAGGGGGGTTATTAATAAAGGCCCACTCTCTACCAAGTCTGTGGGCAATTGTCATCCAAATTCACCCTACGATCCCTCGCGCCCATAGCGCGCCAATTGGCAGCTTGTTAACATGGGCGTTTTTCCACGAACCCACGTTTTGGACTAACTCAGGAAAGCAAAACATAATATAGGTCACGTAGTTGGCAAGAAAAAAAGAGCTATTTTTAGAGCACTTTTATCGAACAGCCTTCGATACATGTCTATGTTATAACTTCCTGAAAAAACTAAACAAACATATAAAACAAACTTCTAGCGAAATACTAACAGCATATCAATCCAAAAGAAATGTTGCAAGTTCGGAGTCGAACCTCATTTCTTTCATGTCCATTAGTTGTCTCCAGCAATGGAAAGCAGTGCCAATGTTTACTCTGGTTCTGCTCCTTTTTTTATCCGATTTTATTTGTGATTCCGAGCGCGTTTTTTTCCCCTGCAGCGGGTGGTTGTGGTGGTGGTAAGGGTCTCTTGTCTAGGGCTTCAGCCATTCTTCCGCTCTCTTCCCTGAACTGAAATGTAGTAGTGTACTTTCTGTACTTTCAGAAACTTTCTGGCTGTACTTTTTCCACACGATTGACATCAGGTTCAAGTTCGCCCACAAGCCGCTCGAGTTATTCGTGTATTGCAGTTTGGCTGGTGGTTATGTTGCCCGCATACCGCTTCCCATGGCCGAAACTGGTATTATGACACCTGTCGGGCCGTGGCTAGTAATTTAGCATGCTAATTCAGGTTGATATCTCTGCAGCACTATAACTTGTCATTTTTTAATGACATCATCACCCTTATTTCTTCTCATTCTTTTGATAATAATAATAATAATACGTTTTATTTATATAGCGCCTTTCCAGAGCTCAAGGACGCTTTACAATAAACAGGCAACATTACAGGCAAAGGACAAAGACAGCAGACAGTAGGAAGACAAAATTGTACAATACATAAGAAATTAGGTAGATGGAGAGAAGAGAGAGAGAGAAAAAAAAAACCCTTAAGAATTATAACATTCAGAAAATAAGTGAGTTTTGAGCATGGATTTGAAATCAGAAATAGTGTTAACAGAACAGAGTGATCGGGGGAGAGAGTTCCACATTTTGGGTGCAACAACACTGTATGATCTGCCCCCCATTGAAGCAAGGCGATGCCTAGGGACGACGAGAAGGCTAGAGTCGGAGGATCGTAGGGTGCGTCGGTGTGTAGGGGTGGAGTAGGTTACAGAGATAGGAGGGAGCCAAGCCGTGCAGAGATTTAAAAGTGAGAAGGAGAATTTTGAATTTAATACGGTAAGCCACAGGAAGCCAGTGAAGATCATGCAAAATTGGGGTGATATGTGCAGAACGCTTGGTATAGGTGAGTATTCTCGCGGCAGAGTTTTGGATATTTTTACCTTAATTCTTACACAAGGCACCTTTAACCCAAAAAAGCTACTGACTGCAGCTTTAAAATGACTTAAAAAAAACATACTAAACAATGTTTTTATTAAAAATGAATCGCATGAAGTGATGGACGTAGGGTTAGTGTAAAGGGATAGAATATACAGTTTGTACAGTAAAAAAACCATTACGCGTATTGTATGTCCTCATAATGATAGGTGCACCAGTGTGAAGATGAGGTTGTGTTTAGGGGTAGGGTTATTGTTAGAGGATAATATACAGTTTGTACAGTGTAAAAATAATTATGTCTATGGAATGTTCCCAAAAAACATGAAAACCCAATGTGTGTGTGAACACTCTCTTAGCTTCTTGCTCATGTGAGATTGATTCTCACTTTATCCATCCCTTCATCATCCAATGCTATTCATAATTATTTCATTTATTTAGCTAATATGAAATCTGCTCTAATCTCAAGGACCCCCACCCCATACATACAGATTTAATATTTATAATTATATATTATTATTAGGGCTGTCAAATGATTAATCGTGATTAATCACATCCAAAATAAAAGTTTTTTTTACATAATATATGTGGGTGCACTGTGTATAATTATTTTATATATATAAATACACACACATGTTTGTATATATTTAAGAAATATTTTCATGTATATACTGTATATAGATTTATATATAATTTATATTATATATAAATATAAATATTTTATATATAAATAATATTTTTTTTCTTAAATATACATGCACGTGTGTGTATTTATATATATACAAAATAATTATACACAGTGCACCCACCTATATTATGTAAAACAAACTTTTATTTTGGATGTGATTAATCGTGATTAATCATTTGACAGCCCTAATTATTATATATTTTATAATCTTCTCTCAGAGGGTCTGACCTAGTAGGTTTGATTATACTTGATTAGACCTTCTCTTTATTTCTCTCATATCTGTGCATGTATCACGGTGTCCTGCTATGATCAGTGGAGGAAGGAAACCGCTCAATCTCAGTTTGTCTCTTGATACCTTGGATGGTTCTGGGACAGATTGAAACATTTGAGCACCTTCCCAACAACCTGACACAGAAAATCGTATTTCTCGTATTTCACATGCATCGTATTTCTCACATGCATCGTATTTCTCACATGCACTGCCTGTTTCATTGCCAGTGTATAACCCCAACCATGCATAATAGAAAATGAATGGTTAAATTTAGCAACTGAATGTGTAATTGCTTGTTCAAATGGTTCTGTCACCCAGCTCGGATGCTGTTTAAATATTTATTACACACACACACACACACACACACACACACACACACACACACACACACACACACACACACACACACACACACTATGTCACCTCATACAATGTGAAAGTCAGTTTGCAGCCAGCAACAATAAACACATGCCTCTTGTTCTTTTTTACTGTGTGTACAAACAATCCCACTCCATATCAACTGAGCTGCCAAATTAATCTGATCATTTATTTAGCCTCTCTGTATGCTGTCTTTAATGTAGTCCTTAATGTATTGCCCTTGTATTTCTGTTGTTCTGCACTTAAATGTCTGATCCGTCGTCGTGAGGGAGAGCAGGGTTTGTTGGAAGAGTTTTTAGTCTTTGTTGAATGTCTCTGGTGGAATAAAAATTAAGAAAACATTCTCAATACAAGGATGGTTGGCACAGATTATGGTGCTGGTTGGCACAATGTTTAAAGTGTTTTAGTTTTAAGAGGAAAGTAACAAAATTAAATATATATATGAGTCTGGCAAATAAACTGAATATTTTCATATATATATGTAGGCCTATATATATGAAAATATTTAACTCAAACCGCACGACTCAACACATACTCTGTCCTATATTGTTTTTATTAATAATATATAATTTTTCTTTTACGAATAATATGAATAACTATATCTAAACCATTTTTATAATTGTTTTAATATTTTTTTTAATTACTTGCATAGCCTGTGCTTGCATAACTTTTTGCTCATTTGTTTTCCTATTACATCATCCATATATAATTTTCATTATTAATAATAGTTTTAATATAATTATATTTTAAATATATTTATAGTTTAAAAAAACACATTAAAAAATATTGCATTTATTGTGAGTTTTTTTTTGTTTTTTTTTTTTTTGGAGCATCCAGTTGTGAGCCAGAAATAAACCCTGCTCTCCCTACTTTTCTACTCAATTGAAATTTGGTATTGTAGCACTAGAATTGGCTTCTCCTTTTATTAATTGCTTCTGCTTGTATTATTCTCATTTGTAAGTCATAAAAGCATCTGTTAAACAAGCAATAGTAGCCTAAATCTGAATAAAAACGAGCTGGGCAGGCTGACTCACAGTGCCACTTCATTTATCATCATTGCAGCAATGCAGCTACATTAGTTGCATTCTGTTTTTCAGCATGGTCTGCAGAAAGAAAGCGGCTACTGATTTTTTTTTTTTTTTTTAATCTATAATTTTCAGACCTTTTTCTATTTCCCTCCCCCTGTTTTGATGATGATGATGATTTTAGTTTTAGCTTTTTTTGTCTGTGTATGAGAAAGAAAGAAAAATGGTAATCCTGTTGTGATAAATGCAGCTGCTGTCCTTAAAATACACAAGTATTTCTAAATCCACAAGCGTGTGTTTTTTTTAAACACACACACACACACACACACACACACACACACGAGAGATGAAACGGAACATAAGATATGCTGTATGATTGACATTTGTGGCAGATGTCAGAGCAGCTGATGTCACTCTGACTGCTGGCATTTACACACACTTGCAAGCAGGTCTGAGAAGTAGCAACATGGCAGATTTTGTGTGCCTGTACATATTTACTTGCTTTTAAAAGTATACAGAAAACCTGCACCTGTACTTTGATATAAAATGTAAGTTTGAGATCCACAGCTGTCAGGTGGATTCGGTGGATGTGAGTGTGTTTGTATGAGTCAACAGAGGGCAGTGTTTCATCATGCTGTGTTAGTCTACCAGACTAATTTTCAATTAGATCTAAATTGCAGCTCACTGCATCTTTTATGTTTATAACTGTGTATCGGTTCAGTATTATCACATGATATATCAGTATATTATATATTCACATTCAGACACAGCTGGGCATATTCTATACTTCTAAAATTTCTCTTCCTCTCACTCATTTATTAAAGGCATATGATGAGGTCAGCCTGTTTTCTTAAGGGCATGAGTGCTTATTGATTGAAATCTTACACCGTTCATTTCTTCTGCATGTGTGTTGTGGCATATTGATATTGCTTTAGCCTCTTTAAAGTCCAGGAACAGCCTTTATTTCTATTCCTTTTTTTTTTCCTGCCTGTGATTATATATAACTTGACCTAAAGTCAACATTTAGTCAACATTTAGTTTCCATTCGGTTCTTTTGAATGGTATTTCAGGGCTCTGACTCCATCTGGTTCAGTCACCACCAGTATTGTAGTAAATGTAAAGCTTACATACCATTATTTGTAATTTGCAAGTTTGGAGCAGATTCTAAAAGTAAATTCATGCTTAAAAATATTACCCAATAATTTGTGTTTGTAGAAGGTGTCACTAAATTGCTTGGTTTCACTGCAGTTTTTTTTTTTTTTAAATTAGGTTTGGGGAGAGGGGGGGATTTGTTCCCATGCACAGTCCCCATGGTAAGGCACACTATATGTCACACTTTCTCTTGGGGCCCCAGGGCAATCAGTCAGTCCATTTCATCATTTTATTTATTGCTTATAAAACAATTTACAGTATGATACTTTATTCCCTTACTAGTTTTGTCAGTTATCTTTTTTTAACTGGCTCAGTTTACCTGGGATGCCTGCTGGATATCTTTGTAATGACCCTATTTACAGAACATGGTCACTTAGAGGACACACACCACACATACGCTTACAGAAAAAGTCTTTTCGATGACTACAAGCCACCTGAAATTGGTCTGCCATGAAATACAAGCTCTCACTTTCACTCTGTATCTCTTTATAAGGGTGGAAAAAGAAAAGCATCTGAGGGATTTAAAGAGGAAAAAGTGTTATTTCATTAGTACAACAAACGGAGACAGAGAGAGGGAGAACACTGCTGTGTTGTGCAAAGGTGAATCCGTCCTTGAAGATGAAGAGTGTGCAAACGGCCTTGAGAGAAACCGTTGAAAAACAGCAGCTGATGGACCTGATGACACAATACGAGACAGCACAATTAAACATTCCACATTCCGTCTTTAATGGGGATTAGGAAAACTGCATTATAAACGCATCGCACGTTTATAATGGTTCATGGTTTTTCTATTCACCATTGTCAACATAATGATAGTAAGCACACTGACCAAACAAGCATTGGAATTTGGTCGCATTTGTTGAGGCAGTGTGAATTGGACTTTAATTGCTGTAATGAATCAGTGGACTCGATTTAATAACAGTATGTGGATTCATTTCATCTAGGACCACTAACCTTTATGCTAATCTGGCTCAGGTTGCCTCTGAACTTTTTGATGCATTCAGTGCTAGGGTTTGTTTAATGCTTCTTCAGAGTTTCTAGAAATAGAGCTTTTTGGAAACTGAGCTGGAATCAATAGATTCGGGAGGAAGCTTCAGGGTGTTCTGGCATGTATTGGTCTTGTTCAGATTTCAGATACTCAAACTCTGAATCCCATGGAGTTTAACGGAAAGCAGATACGCCCACCACACTCAGCATGAAGTTCCAGATCGCCGTGACTAAGGTTGCTCTCATTTAGAATTTTAACTGTCATCACCCTTTTTGCATGGCAGATCTTCAATCAGACAGCTCTGAAAATACACATTTCAATGGTATATATTTTCAAGATATCGGGGAATTAAACACTTTTTTTTCTTTCTTTTTTCTGTGAGATGTACACTACCATTTAAAAGGAGTCAGTAATATTCCTAATGTTTTTGGAAAAGTCTCATGCTCACCAAAGCTACAAAATTTTGACATAAAAAAAACACAGTAAAAACAGTAATATTGTGAAACTGTTTTCTATTTTAACATGTCATTTATTTCTGACATGGCAAAGCTAAATTTTCAGCAGCCATTACTCTTCATGTAATCCTTCAGAAATCATTATTAAATGCTGATTTGGTGCTCACGTAACTTTTCTTGTTATTGTTATATACTTTTATATGTAAAAATAACTTTTCTTGTTATTTTCTTGTCTCGCTCTCCCAGTTCAAAACTAGATTAAAGACGCATCTCTTCAGCCAAGCATTCACATAATGCTTACCTTTTATACCACTGTTGAATCAGATCGACTGCATTAATATTATGAACAGCAGCTACGCTAATTATTTCCCATCTGCTTTTCTGCTGTTATCTCGGGACGCTAGTCCCGAGGTAAATAGCGTTCGTCAGCTCCAGTTTGTATCCAGCCTCTCACGGAGACTTCAGACGCTCCAACACCTGCGATGAGACGACTCGACGCCTGTGAAGAGACGACTCGACGCCTGTGAAGAGACGACTCGACGCCTGTGAAGAGACGACTCGACGCCTGTGAAGAGACGACTCGACGCCTGTGAAGAGACGACTCGACGCCAGTGAAGAGACGACTCGACGCCTGTGAAGAGACGACTCAACGCCGGCGATATGTTATGCCCTAAATTAATACATGATGATTAATTAACTAACTATATTCTTCTATGTACATTTCTGAAATGCACTTTCTGTAAAGCTGCTTTGAAACAATATGTATTGTGAAAAGCGCTATACAAATAAATTTGAATTGAATTGAATTGAATTGAATTATCAATGTTGAAAACATCTGTGCTTCTTGTTTTTTTTTTATGGAGACCATGAAAAAAATATTTGATGACAAAGTTCAAAAGAACAGCATTTATTTGAAATAGAAATCTTGTGTAACAATATAAAATTCTTTACTGTCACCTTTGATTTATTATGAACCATGTAATGCATCCTCGCTGAATAAAACGATTAATTTCTTTAACAAAAAATTAAAATAAAATATTAATGACCCCAAACTTTTAAACGGTAGTGTATCTAATGGTATGTAACGCTAACGCTCTATCTGTGATGCTTTCACCAAAATGATTTATAGGGCTTTCACGCCATCCATTTATCAACTGTTTTCTGGGCATTAAACTCACAACCTTATTGTACCTATAGTGCCATGCTCTGCTGGTCAACAGTTATTTATTTTAAAAAAACTGTTTTGAAAAAGTAGAAACTATCCACACCTTAGCATGAGTTAATATGTTTTGAAAACTCATAAAGCTGTAAATAAAGGCAGGTTGTGCAGTAACATGCAGTAGTCCATTACTTTATCGCTTGGCTCTCAGATCAGTGGAATTGTAGGCCAAGAGATGTTTTAAATTATTTTTATTCTACATGAGATGTATGTGAGAGAGAAAGAATGGGATCTTCCTAAAGAAAAACTGCAGTCATCTATTGCAACCGTTGTAATATATATTCATATTTTATTTCCTTGGCCATGAATATAAAAGCCTACTATAAAGGTAAAAGTCCTGAATCGATTGGAAATTTCTGTATATTGTTTCATGATATCCCCTGTTCAATATTGTCTTTAATTGTGGTGTCTTTAGTAATGTACTCACCTTGATGTAAGTTGTTACATCTGTGCTTTTCATTTTCTACTTTTTTTTCTGCTCTTTTTGGACACTGAATATTGCTGCTTGCAGCTATATTTAGGGTTTAAAGTTTATTAAAATTTGTACTTCCAGTTCCAGTTGTTTATCTTTTTTGCTGCATGTTTACATATACTCTGAGGTCATAAATAAAGCCTGTGCTTCATAATCCGAGGATGTGACTAGGGTATGAAGATATATATTTATATAGTCAATGGAGCTTATTCGTTTTCCAACTGTTACAATGTCACTATTATCTCTTTCTTAGTGAACTTTTAGTTTAATATTATCTGATTTGAATAAGTTTGCACATTTGTTTGACATGGCTGACAAAAATTTCAAAAATGTTTGAGGCAAAGTTTATTTAAAAATTAAGCATATATCCTTATTCTTATCAAGAACTATTATTACTATAAAGTTAATGATAATAAAAACTATATTAGCATCCTGACCAACTAACAATAACATTCTGTATTATCTCTCTTTAAAGATTTTGATTGACTGTCAGTGTTTTTATCATTCAGCAGGGAAACAAAATTATGGTAATACTTTCTATTTATTTATACCTTAATATTTAATATCTAATAATTAAATTCTAGTATGTGTTGTGCTCTTCATCATTAATGATGCACGAATGGCAACCTGTTCATTTAGGCGTGTGTCTTGTTTCATTTGAGCGCCTCTCTCTGTATTTAAGTTTAAACACTGTATCGGAGTGTACAATTATTCTGAGTTAACAAGTAATTATATTTCTGTTTTGTTCCTTTGTGTTTGCAAGTGTGTCTCTAATCTTCCTCATGGTAATGTTTGTTTAAGACTCAGATCCTTCTCTTCATCTTTTCATAGCATCTGACCACACGGCACTGTCGCTATAGCAACACTGGGAGCTGTAGTCCAAACGTGTTAGACACACACAAACATCACACCTCTCTAATCAAATTAATCAGCCTCAAATGTGTCGAAGGGAGAGATTTTTTTTTAAATGGGTTCAATAGCCATAATTCATAGACAACCTCCCCCTTTTATGTGTACTCATTACAAACCTCGAAATTAAACAGATAGAAACAGGACAGAAGTAGTTCAATTATTCTAAAGGCTTTGCTTCATTCCAGGTCAGTCATGTACCTCCTCCCAAAATAACAGTTTCAGTAAAAATCAACACTGGTATATAGCTTTTGAACACTCCATAGTTCCATAGTTTTAAATACATAATTTAAAACAATGAAAGTCAGTTAATAAATAAATAAAGGTAATTGTGATATAAAGTTTAAAATAACATAAAGCCACATTTTAAAGGGATATAGGGCCAGATTTACTAACAGCTTGAGCCAGCGCAAACCCTCTTTTGGCGTTAAACTACTGTCAGGGTTTTTAAGCGCTGAAAAGGCGTGGACTGAGTTATTTTTACTGGTATTTGCGCCATTATTTACCACCCAAAAAAAACATGTCTTAAAACAGATGCTAATTGGTAGATTGCGTTGGTCATTATGGAAATGATCTGGCTGCGTCTGTGTTCTTTAATATGTGCGTCGTCAATAGATCACGCGCAGAACTTTCTACTCCCATCGGCGCTTTCTCTCACCTTGATTTGCCCTGTTCTTTAAAATCTGGCCCAATAATGTCCCAATGCAAAATTTCAAATTCTCAGATATAAAGCAATAATGAGAAACAAAGTCACAAGATGTGAGATTTACGATTGCATTGTGATAGTCACTATGCAACAAAGTCACAATTAATAAAGTTGCAATTGCAAGATTTAGTCACATTGTGAGATAAAAAGTCACAATTATGATAGTCGCATTAGTACGATATAAAATTTCAATTACCTTTTTTATGTTTTATGTTGAGGCAATAATGAGCCTCCATATATAGACCTTATACGCCAGAGAAACAAGCACTCAGTCATCTTTAGAATTTGATGTTTGAACTTCGGTTTTTGCGGTAGGTCTATTTATATGGCATTGCTGTTGAAGAGGAATTAGGTGGTGAAGTGGATTTACTTAATGAACAGTTAACGAAAGTTGTCATGAGCATTAATGTTTGTAGCAGATGAAATAATTAATGTCAGTAAATGGGGAAGATTTCAAAACGAGCTGTTCATTCATAAATCCGTAAGATCTTACCTTCATGCTGTGGAAATACAAACCGGAAGCGGGGCTACATAAGGTCTATTAGTTGTCTTTTAAAATTTCAAAGCTTTAATTTAAACATATTCTGATGACCAAAAGCCTAAACGTGTTACAATTTTCTTTGCTCTCCCCTTTTTTTGACTTCAATATGTTATTTCAATGCTATCTCACGACCAATTTGTATGTATTTTACGGGGTGGCTAATTAGTATAAATTCGTACGACCTCACTCTTACGAATTTGTACAATTTGTCTAAACCCCAGTGACGGGTATAGGGGCGGGGTAAGGGGTAGGTAATTCGTAGGAATTCATACGAATTGGGTAACTCGTAAAATATGTACGATTTAGCAAAAAAACGTACAAATTAACCACCTCGTAAAATACGTACGAATTGCCGTGAGATTGGGTTGGTTATTTACCTAATCTGTTTAAATACATAATGTCATTGTGTCTTCTGTAGTTGTCCAATCAGTGTATCCCCCCTGGTGATTAGCTAATGTGGGGAGTTAATTATTTGTCCTAGACCTATTAAGGATGTGTTGAAATTGTATTGTTATCATTTTATGACAGGCAGTGAGCTGGTCAGCTTTGGAAGGGTATGTGCTGGACTTGGCTGCGATAAGTGTATCAGTAAGAGTTTATTGATTGGTGATGTTTAATGTAATCAATGATCTCATAAATCATTTTGCCACCAAATTAACAAGAGATGATTGTGGTGGACACATTTAAACATCATTAGTTTCTAAATGATTCTAGTTCAAATGGCCACAGAAAAGCAACAGCATATAGGTTTGGAATGGAGGGCGTGTAAATAATGGCACAATTTTTGTATACATTTTCATTTTAAATGAACAACACTATTTATTTCAAAGTATCAAAGGTTAAGATTGCAGCTGCAGAATGACATTTTTGGCTGTAATTGTTCCAAGTGAAGTTGTTCTAGTGCTTCACTGACCTGTTTCCTTTGTCTGATATAGGGCACATAGTCATGCTCCCCTCTTTAGAGCTGCTCTCTGGAAGAATAGATTAATCCTCTGTAATTGGTTGTAAAATAAGCTGAAATTGGCCTGTGCCTGAGAGAGAGAGGCAAGAGATAGAGAGAATGAGCATAATATTTATCACAAGGGACTATTAGTTTACACACAAGAGCAGTTTAGTGTAATTAAACAATGATTTTTCTAGTCTTTTTAATGTCTCTTTTGTGTTTCCATTTCTCTTTCTCTCCCTCGTGCCACTAAACCTTCTTCTCTCCTATTTTCTCTCTGCACTCCCTCCAGCCTTGCTCACTCTATCTTTCCCCCCCAAACTGCTATTAGAACAACACTAATTGAGAGATTTTCTCCATCCGCACTGAATCACAGATTTCATTATTCATTTCTTTTAATAATAAGTGCCGTTTGAGCCCCCCTGTGTTCCCCATTCATAAAGAATTTCTCAGTCAGGGGGCTCATCTGAAGGAGCTCTGCCCACAGGTTTTAGTCATCTGGCGGTCTTTTCAGACAGACCGAAATATAGGGTAACTAATATGTCTCTTCATGTGCTTTTTAAAATGTTCTAGTGCGGAAATAAATGAAAAGCTAATTTAATGAACAATGCGGCTGCAATCTGTATAACTTGTGTTTCAGAAAACAAAGGTATTCCCCCCCCATCACCGGTGAAATATTTCAAAGCTTAATGGCATGAAAATAGCCCACTGTTCTTTTCCAGAGCTGTGCTAATAAAAAACAAAATACACTAATGATAATACAGCACATCAAACCAAGCCCATGGCAAGGACAAGTGTTGCTATGACACCAGAGATGAGCAAGAGGAATGTGTTGATCAAAAAAGTTTGAATGCTAAGAGAACTTTGGTTTGACTCCAAATGCCAATTACAGAAAACGGGTATTTTTGACTCCGAGAACTGAGCGTTGTGTGAATTCTCCTGAGAGCATGACTACAGCATTACAACCCAGTCTTATTTCGGTTTCTATCCAAGATGAAACTGGTAAACCTCTGTAAAGATTACAGATTACCGAAGGCATATGATGCACAAGTCTGAATTCTGACATACAGTAGCTTGACCGTAATGGATATGGGCAGAAATGGACACAGGCAGCCTGAAAATATTAATATTATGTGCATTTATTTCTCAGTCTATTTTTGAACTTATAGCCTTAGGCTAAATTCCTATATTTTGTTTTATTTCTGAACAGTACTTCTCTCCTCATACATTGTAAGCTGATAATTGTATTCGCAATAAAGATTAAAAGTGCTGTCAATTGATTAAAAATGTCAATTTAATTACATGACTGGAAGCAAATTATCTTATGGCGCTTTTCCATTACCAGTACCAGCTCGACTCGACTCGCCTTGGCTCGCCTCGGCTCGCTTTTCGCTCCATTTTCCATTGCAGAAAGTACCGCCACAAATAGTACCCGGTCGTCATAGCGACGCCTTTCGTTCCTCGTTGCCCCATCAAGCTCTCGCTGGATCCTCTCTTCGGCAACCAAACAAAGGAATGTCTGCACATCCTTGTTTGACCACGACGTATTCTTCCGAGTTGCCACAATAATAGTAGTAAGTTTAGTAACTATCTCTGGCCAAACTATTTAAAAATGGCGGGGTTATTCTGGATACTCCATCTGGCGCGTGCAATGATGACGCAGTGAATAGTGACGATTCTCTCTGACCAATCAGCAGTCGGCATTGTTTTCACGTCACATTTTAGTATCGCCTCAGCTCGCTCAGAACCTCGCCGGAGGTGGTACGAAAAAAAGTACCCGAAAGCAGGTACTGTACAACTTTTACACAGTGGAAAACCAAACAAAGGCGAGTCGAGTCGAGCCGAGCCGAGCCGAGCCGAGGCGAGCTGGTACTGTGTAGTGGAAAAGCGCCATTATACTAGAATGTGCTGAGAAACCCCCAAATTAATATAATTCCAAATTACATAATTGTGTTAAATATGTAAAGCAGTGAATTGAAATGACAAAAAGTAGGCAATATATTGATTGTCTATATCTTATCACAGGCCTGCAGTCATCATAAATCCATAGTTTGTCAATCTTTCCAAGATAGACTTGGTGGCCTAACAATTAAATATGTGAAAGACCGCTTGCACCAATGAATAAAGTTTTCATGAAGTTAACTGCAATTTCTTTGTCTCTTCTTTTCAAAGTATCTGTATCTAAAGTCCACACCAAATATGGTGGCCTCTCTCCACTGAACCTCTGTTTACTGCTGACTGAGTGTGCTTGTCAGGCCCACAAATTCAATTTGTGTTGAGACAACAAAGTTCTCCGTTGTCCTGACAAATACTGACTGAAGGCTCCTCTCCTAAAAGGCAATGTTTGCTCGTGAAAAGATAGACTCACTAAAGTGTGAGAAAATAGATGACAATAATGTGTTCAAAAGAGGCTGTACAAGAATAAAACAATAATAACAGTAGAAGGTGATTAGGACCGGGTTGTGTCATAGGCACTGAATATTGTAAGATTAACAGTAAGCAATACCAGAAAGATTGTGACACTGCTCTCCCTAAAAACTAGTTTGTAAGAGCTGAGATTGTGATATTTGCAAAAACTACCAAAACACACTGACCATTATCCATTAACCTGTAATGTCATATTGTCTATCTGAAACGTTTTCAAAATGAATGATTGGTAACACTTTATTTTACAGGAAGGCACTGCTGTTCCTACAGGACCACTGGGAAAGCGCTCCCTGTACATGGAAGGAAGGGACGCTGCGGAAGCCACATCCCGCCCGAAGGGAGGTAACGTGGAGAATACACATATGAACTGAGCAGAAGACCAGGCAGTGCAACATATGGAATGTCAGTGGGGTGGCTCCAGCCTATGACAGGGGGGAGACTCAACCGGACAGTGACGGCAGAGCAGGCTCTGCCAAGAGAAGACACTGGCTCACCGCAGGGAGCTGTACTGTGGAAGAATAAACATGGGATTGCCGTAGGGATCACAGCATATGGACCCAGCCTTACACAGGTTCCACCAGTGCATACGAGTGATAGGCCTGGCTTCGGACGTTCCGCCACGTCCGTTGCCGAAGGGTATGGAGGAACTCGACAGGGTTCGGCTAATAAGGGGAACTCAACAGGAGCAAGAATTGCGCACGTATCCAGCCCATAGAAGGGGAATAGCGCAGCAAGCCGACAATACGAACCGGGCTTACAGTGAAACTGGCTTCATGTGAAGGGAGCCCACGGGAAGCAGCGGTTCGACACGTAGGCTAGTTTTCTAGCGAACATGCTGGGTGTCGCCCAGCCCCCAACTCTATTAAACATCTGTTAGCGAGGCACTCTGTGTCAACGCCTAGGAGGGAGCAATACCCTCACTTAGGAGGAGCTCACCACCCAGGTGGGCACTTTCACTTTGTGAAAACTTTGGGTCTGCCCCCTCCAGGCAGCGTATACATATCATATCCAGGCCGGGGTCTCAGCTCGTGAGAGTAGCCGGCCCGAATTCCAGGCACAACTTGTTGACTGACAGCGAGCAAGTCCCTACCCTCTATTAGAGACCATGCGAGCTGGAGAACTGTTTCAACGCAGAATTTTTAACTCACTGCGTGCAGTGGCTCAGGGGCGGTCTCTGCAGTGCACCAGAGATAGGCCCAAGAGGATAAAGAGGGGTGCAGGGATTTTCCTTGCTCCCTCAGGAACCTGACGATCAGGATGCGCTTCCCATGCTTCTGCATCATGTGTGTCAAGAAAACAGAGGCAGCATAATTTTGAGGGTGAAGGAACAGCCTACTCCAACCCATCTTGCAGGAAAGAGAGCACTGAAATAACCGAACGCTCTCAGGATCTCCTCACAGAGAGAAGACTCATTCAACTAATAGGTTCCACTTCTAATTAGCAAAGCACAACATCCTCTTTTTAGGGGGTGCTTGCAGAAGTGATGGTAACTACCACATATTCCTGTTGTAGCCACCTGAACCTCCATGTCTAGTTTTTGAACGCGGTAGTTAGTTTCTGAAATGTATTCAGGGGAAGTCAGGAAGGCTGTCTAGGGAAACTAGGTCTGGTTCAAGACCTGCTCCATTCCTGACCTAGAACGGTCGGTGCAGGCGAAATGCGCGCACAAGACAGGAGCACTCAACACTAGATGTGAAGATCACTAAGGTTCAGGAGTATCTCTGCTCAACACCTGAGTGTGATAAAATTCACTGAGCGTCAGGAGCATCTCTGCTCAACACCTGAGAGTGATAAAATTCTCTGAGCTCCAGGAGCATTTCTGCTCAACACCTAAGTGTGATAAATTTCACTGAGCTTCAGGAGTGTTTCTGCTCAACACCTGAGTGATGCTAATCACTGAACTTGAACAGGCGCCAAGTGACAATGAATCGCATAGCCGCTTTCTTAGAAAGCTCACTGGGGAACGCATTTCTGCGGAGCCCCGGGGTCAGCTGAGAGCCAGTGTCTGTCCAAGGGATGTCCGCTCAGACAGAAACACAACTGGCAGATGGACGAGGTTGAAAAAGCAAACAGATGTAACTGTGCGACCCCGAAGTGGTCCCTGCCCAGCTGGACCGCCAGGGGATGGAGTCTCCACTCTCCCTGGCCACAGCTGTTGTGAGGCTCGTTGGCAGCACGATTGAGCAGGCCAGAAGAAACAGTGGAATGAAGCGACCTCAGAAGCTTCTGACTCCGAGGAGGTGACGGGCGAGTTGTGACATGCAAGGGAAGCTTAGCGCAATGGTCGCTATGTTGTCTTTTCAGACCAATACCAGCTCGCTGAGCAGCGGTGGCTCAAAGCGAGGTGAACTGCAACAACTCGAGGTAACGAATACTAATCCAGACGGAGGTTGCCCAGGCCTCCGTTAAAGCATGCCCTTTGTACATGACCCCTCGGTGTTAGTGGACCTCGTTCTAGGAGCGGTTTGGCCCGGATAAACGAAGGGTCTGAACACGGGCTGAGGGTTTGGCGGCAGGCCGGGGTGATCTTTTTGTCACACAGGGCGTGCCGCTCTGCCACGGTCACCTCGGGACTCGATCATAAAGCTAGTGCTGAAGCGGTCTTCATATAGAGGAAGCCATAGCGGCTGCGTCTGCCATATGCCCCAGGAGCCTCTGAAAGTTCTTTCACTTCAAGCACCAGCCGAACACACTCTTCTTGAAGAGACGTGTTGGACCGAGTCCTTCTCCTGAACTGAAAAAGATATACTCAGCCCGTGGGCGAGATCACTCTCTCCCAGTTGACCTGAAGACCCAAATGGCTATGGAGCAATCGAAGGGTAGGACTTGTACTGATACTTCGCACCTTCGAACGCAAGAACACAGAATGGTCTGTGGAGCGGAAGGATGGAGATCTGAAGTACTGTCCTTCAGGTCGAACGCTGCAGGCCAACCTTGGGGACGGAGCATTTGAAAATGCATCTCTGTAAATTAATTGAACGAAGGCTTTCGAAAAAGGGCCCATTTCAATTGACACAGGTCCAAGATGGCCATAACCCACCACATATCTAGGGTACAATGAAGTACGGGTTTATAGAAACCGGTCTTCATATCGGCTGGAGGAAGAGGCTACATCGCTTCCTTCGCCAGTAGAACTGCAACGTGTGCACACAGGACAGGAGCAGCGCTCAACACGTAGGCGTGATAAATATCACTAATCTTAGGAGCATCTCAGCTCAACACCTAGGTATGATGAATATCACTGAGCCAGGGCGAAAGCCAAGCGAAATGAATCGCAAACCGAGTCTGCTGGTAGTTTCGGGGCCAGGTGGAGCAGTAGGAAGCATCCTTCTGGAAGCAGGCTTACACACACCGTGCCAGGGAACCACAGACGTACCTGAGGTGGAGGACAGGGACCCGGTTCGGAAAGCCCGGAGGCGGCCCGAAGCAGTCTGAGTGTGGTGCACGACACTTAACTATCTCCACGAGACGGCCAGGGATGCGTGAGAAGCCGGATGACCGGGTTCTCGAACCGCACCCAGCTGCCTTGCTGGCGAACAAGAGGGGGCTGAGGGGTGCAAGGCTTTACAGGGTCGCACACCGCCAGACTTGCCCTCTTGGGACCCAGGAATAGAGTACCACATCCTCCGCTACTTTTGGGAGCCAGCGGTTGAACAGACACACACACAAACAAAGACTCCACCCGGCCTTCACCCGGGGGTAGGGAGTGGATCGCTGACCAACTCCAAGAGCATCCTCCTCTATCCCTGAGCGGCCCGCTCCGGAATGCTTTCTCTGTCGCTTTCCACCTGGCTTGGCAGCGCCCAGAGCAGGCTGGGCGTCCCTACTGCGGCTGGCTCCATGCTGAGGCCTGGCTGGAGGCTGCTGTGGAGGCCCAGCGGGAGCGGATGCAGGGGAATGCCCTCGGCGACGAACAGGCAGAGTTACTGCCACCGGCGTCGGGGTGGAGGTAGCAGCGGGCCACCGCGACAGGATGTGCCAGATGGCCTCCGTCTGCGCTTGGGAGGCAGAGAACTGTTGGACGCAGTTCTCCGCCGTGTCGCCGACCAGCCTAACCTGGGAAATTGGGGAGACCAGGAACCGAACCTTGTCCGCATCCGCCATATCAACCAGGCTGAGCCAACGATGGCGCTCCTGGACCACTAAGGTGGAAATCGCCAGACCGATCGCGCACGCCACGACACTCATGCCCCGGAGAACGAGGTCTGATGCAGTCAGGTGCTCACCTATGAGCGCACGGTCTGGGCTACCCTCGTGCGTGTCCATGGGTGCCCTGGCCTGATTAGCTTTCATAACGCACACACACAAGGTCTCTCGCTCTCTCCCTCTCTTCCGTGCGCGCGCTACATGGTTTTGCATGCGCGTTAGATTCCGGGAAATTTGAACTAATTTCAGGGAGCCGCTATCAATAGAGACTTGGGATGTCTGCGTACCATATAACTCCCACAAGTGCATACAATTCGACAACTACACAAGCATTTTTTAACCTTTTTAACCGAACGTTAACATTACTCTGTCAACAGCCTATTGTCTAAATTACCGAGCTAACAGAGCTACGTAAACAGAGCGAACATGAGAGCACCCGACTGCAGACGTCAATAATGCAGCGTAATGGAATAATCTCCCGATCAAACTCCGCTTCCCGAAAGTTATAAACTGCATCCGGAACCCAGTTAAGGTAAAAAAATCTATTCAACAAAAATAGTGATGCAGTTAAGTGTTTTTTCGCTCAGCCGAGCCCTCTGTTGCTGTGTCTGTGGAGCAGCCTGTGTCATTTACCTCTTCCTGAACGTCACTCACTCACTCACTCACTCATCCGTGCATGCACTGCGGTCTTGTGAGGAAACGCAGCTTTTTGATATAAAGTTTTTCTTGTTCCCGAATACAAATATTTATTTAAGTATACAAATGTTCCCGAATACAAATATTTAAGTATTTATTCGAAATAACTATTCGTAAAAAACACGTTATTTGTACCTTTCCGAATAGCGTATTTGGGTTCGGCTCCACCCCTACTGGAGGGATAGCCTCGCAACCCTTCACCGCTCCTCCATCAAGGGTAGTGAGGGAGAAAAGTTATTCAGGCAGTTTCTGGCAGAGAAAGGTGCCGTCCACAACCTGGTAAGCTCTCCATGCACTTCGGAAAAGGCACAGGGGCGGCAAGCTGAGAACCAGCGTGGCCCGCCTCGAGATACCAATCCTCCAACCGAGACTGAACGGGACACGGTGGAGGGTTCCACTCGAAAGCCTGGGCGGCCCGTTTCAGCATAGCTGACATTTCTGGATCTGGCTCGGGCAACGTTACACTCCCAGAGGGAGATAACACAGCCGAGTCGTCATCTCCAGATGCCAGCTCACCATCCAATGCTGCTATCAACATCTTATCCTCTGGGGGAACCCCAATTGAAAGGGCTGATCGGTCCATTACAGAGGGATCAGCACATTTAACAGGAATTCCATCGGCTGCGGTGTGATGGAGTGAGGAGCCCACAGGGAATGGTTACCGGGCAAGACATCCATCACTATCCTCCGATCACCCATCCCACACGGCACCCGGGGGTGGGGCATGGTAATGGGGACTCGTGCTTCGCGGATGAAGATGAGTCTCGATCTCAACACCGCTACAGTCATATTCCCGCAATGGGAACATGAACCGTCCACAAACGCTGCTTCAGCGCGTGCTGTAAGCCCAAACACGTGATGCAAGAATTGTGACTGTCAGAGAGGAAAAGGGAACGACCGCATCCAGAAACGCACAGGTGGAATGACATCTTGAAAAAAACGCAAACGCACCCGTGTTGCTCTTTCAGGAAATAGGACCCATCACCAGTGCTGGAGCACACAGGGGAATGACCGCGGCAACACTGAACAGTGAACTGAAACAGTGAAGCACTCACTTTTCCGCCCTCTAACCAGCCGTCAACACACACAAACATTTAGAAATTTGTTGCTGTTAAAACAGCAGTTGAGAGCTCTGCAATCACTGCAGCACTCGCGCTGTAGAAACAACCAGCACTGGGAGATCCAGTCTTCCAGAACAACACCGACACACTCGCTCGTTGTAAACAACAGCACTCTTTAGAGACATCAAACGATCGGCTCCGAAGCGAAAGGCAACTAGTGCGTGCATCCACTTCCGTATTTATACCCGTGCCGTGGGGGCGGAGTGTGTGATGTCACCACGCATGCCAATTCCCATTGGCTCGTTCAATAGTATTCGAAGACGATTGGCTCCTTGGCGTGATCCCCATTCAGTCAACGTCGACTACGTCTGATGTTCTCGACTGAAAGGGAACCAGGGAAATATTCCCTACACAATTCCTCTGCAATAAACTTCTCTACATCTCAACTCCAAACCTAAAATCCAAGCTTTTTCATGGCCTGAGTTTATTTGATTTGAACTAATCTAGTTTTGTGTGCATGACTAAAAAGTATTGACCGAGTGGCAGCATGAAGGATCATCATGGTTTGTTTTATGGATAGTGTTATTTACTGTTCAGGAGTTTTCAATATGCGTGTCAAATGGAAAATGTCAGCGTGACCCTATGGGCAAAGTGTGCCTAACATGGTAGAGTTGCACGTTGATGTGCCAAAGTAGGTCTCTCATTTCTAATATATGAAAAAGAGAGTGAGTGAGCTTTTAATAACAAATTTGATTCAATCATAATAAGAAAAGCATAAATATTGCACCAATTTGAAATCCTCACAAGATCGAGGGGCAGAAAGCATGATTTGTACACATGGAACATAATTATGACAGAGTACAATCCCCATGTGTACTGGTGTTCTCAGAATTAACACATGCACATATGCTTTAAGCTCTGTCTTCCACCGCTACACACACACACAATGAATGTGTTAATTGCCATTAGTCTGTTATAAATCCCTTTCTCTCATCTGTAAGAGTATGTAAGCTTAATCATTAATACACATGTGTAGAGAAGAGGCCATAATAAACTCTGATAATACTATGCCTCTCATAAAAACGAGTCATGCAACAAAATACATCTTTTTTTATTCACAATATAGGGATAAAATTTACATTGTCAGTGTGAATGTGTTAATTATGTTTTATGATTTTACCTAATATGGCATTATAATGGATTTACTTTGTTCAGTGTGATGTCTAAAGAAGGAAATATTGAGAAGCATAAAAGTGGCAGCACAGGTGTAGTCTACTGTATGTGTTCGCAGCAGTCAGATGTGTTCCTGTTTATCAGTAAAATGAAGAAGTGATTTTTAAAGAAACATATGAAATGAAACGGTGGGGTGTTTAAATGATGATAAATTAATACATTGTTTCACGTGTTTCAGACTAAATGGTATGCGTATTTGGTGTGCTGTCCGAGGAGAGGGCTCCGTTCTCTGTGTTTGGCCCGAACCCAGAGTACTCCCCCCGTAATCCTGGCTGTGGGAGGAACCAGCCAAGAGTGAGGAGTCGGGGTGGTGGAGGGATGCTGAAAACTGTCGAGGAATGTAGGTGAGTCGACTGTGTGTGTGTGTGTGTGTATGTATGCATGTATGTATATATATATATATATATATATATATATATATATATATATATATAGCCTATATGTATATATATAGGCCTCCTCTCATGCTAAAAATTCCGGTCTTGGTTAGTATACTCGTAAACACAGTCGGTTATGTCTTAAATAAGCATAAAACGTGTGTGACGGACAGTATAATGAAAACAGTAATGGATACGTGCACTAGCTCTAAAAGTGACAGCAGCCATGTGTCTGTCATTAATGTTGTTGCCAAAACAACAAAAGATAGCTTTAATTGTAGGATTAAAAACTCAGGATTAAAATACTATCTAGAGCGGAGAATTCAGTGTCGTTGAGGAGAGAAAGAGGAAAAACAGAGGATTGCATGTGAGTGGTTGTGAATGTGGAGAACTGGTTGATGGTGACCACCTTATCAGTGAAAGTCAGAAGCAGTCAGAAAGGTGGTGGGAAGAGGGGGAGGAGGACTGAGGAGAGAGGTGAATGTTGTGAGCAGTCTGTGGGTTACTGAAATGCTGCTGATCCTGTTTTGGTAGTAGGTGACATTGGCATCGGAAACATTAGAGGAGAAAGTGGAGAGAAGAGATTGATATTTGCTCAGGTCAGCCGGGTCTGTTGACTTGTGCCATTTCGATTCCACAACCCTGAGCTTGGTCTGATGGTCATAAAGAGTCTCAGAGAGCCAGAGGCTGGAAACATGCTGACCTGGAAATGAGCACAATGAGATTTGCAACCTTTGCTTACTTTCAGCCAATTCAGACTGCTAATCAACTTCAATTGATTCAAAATTAGTTGTCATTGAATAAATGTGTGCTCAAAATTCAAGAACACTCTGGATGTAGGCTTAAAAAGAGTAAAGCCTTGTTTATACTCGACGCGTCCGCACGAGCGCGAGTCTCCGCTGACTGCGCGCGGACCTCTCCATATGGACCAGGCGTTTATACTTGACGCACTCGCCGTTGTGCTATTCTGTGAAACGACAGGGGGCGACTCGGAGTAATTCTCCTCTAAACCACCAGGAATCAGCAGTGAAGAAGTAGTTTGCCGTTTATTAGTAGTTTATTAATTTCTGATTCATATAAAAAGAGTAATAAATGCAGTAGGTTTATTGTACTTTCACTGCATGTAAACTAGTAAACAACTGAAGCCTTATTGAAGAGTGTTTAAACCTTAATTTCATCAGCAGGGCTTACTTCTGCTATTGTAGGCTTATTTTGTAAATGTAAGCAGTTACTTTATACAAGTGCAAACTGGGTGCTTAATGTAAATGTGTTCCTATTCACAAAATTAGAGGCTTTTATGGTCGCCCATCAATGCAAATGTCTCTGTGTATAGAAGGATCATAAACATGGTGGTACAGACATACCAGTTCGGCCAGATTCGGCTCGAAGTCGTTCATCTTCGGATGCGGCGCCGCGCGCGATGTTACAAAAAGTGCCGTGCACACCGCCAGGCGAAATGGGGTCTTGCGCACCCAACGCGCACGACCGCCCACACCGCAATTACATCATTTTTGCCGCGCGCACTTCGCGCTCTTGCGGACGCGTCGAAACAAGGCTTAAGACCTTAATTGAACAAATTCTTTCACCCATCAAACAATTTTTTTCTATGGCAGCCAAAAAAAAATCGCATAGACCTTTTAAAATATTTACAGTGCATGCCATCCCATACATTCTCACTATTGACCTAGATCATTTTATCCTATCTTATAACACCGCTTGTATTACAATGCTTCAAAGCTCACAAAGGCCAAGGAGAGCTTGAGAATGCTGTATATAAGATTGACTATTGCCAAATATTTATTTTATCTAGGTCATTGCTATATTCTGCTGGTCAATATTTTGGCCATCAAAATCAGGGTGTCAAATTCATTTTATATTTGAACTAAACATGATGTAACGTTTGTTCTGTTTTAGTTTAGTTTTCTCTCTGTTTGCTCTGTTCCTGTTTGCCTGTTCTTATTCGTTCCCTTGGCTACTCATTCACGCTCTAGTTAGTTCCCATAGTTACTGATTTCATTCACTGGTTGTTTAATTAGTATCCTCATTACTCCCCATTAGCCCTGAGTTTTCTTTAGTTCTTTGTCCATTATTGTTAGTTACGTGTTTGTGTCGATGTGTACTTTTGTGGATTATATTAAAGTCTATCTTTCCTTCTCCTTCGTCGAGCGATTCTACAACAACCATTCCGTGACACATGACCTCATGCAGGCTAATTTTTTTATGGCACGTCACATTATTCACGTCACTCCTCTTAAGTTAATAAAGTTCAAAATCAACATTATGTTTTAATAAGCTATCCGATCACAAGTTAAGCCTAAAAAAAAATTCAATAAAAGATGTATGGATAATTTAAAAAACTTTCCATTTCTTAGTCAAAAGGTTTTACTGCATTGAATAGCAAACTATAATGTGCAATATAATAAAATGAAATGTATAATATTTATTTATCTATCTACAAATAGAATAAATAGGAATGTATTATAACAATAAAATATATAAAAAAATATTTTGAAAGTTTTTAAACAGAATTTCAATAAATTTTTTCTCTTCTACATTTAAACCATCTATACAAATTTTACCTGAGAAATTGCACCTGGAAATGTAAATGTTTTCTCTATTTTGGTAAACTATCATTTAGTTACTCTATACCTATTCCTTCATATGCCTGGATTTTAATCAGGGTTTAAAAGTAGCTCTGCTTTCAATATTAACATCCATCCCAAATTGAAAAGATTATTAAGAATTAATAGTAATATTAATACTATCTTTGTCTGTAGTTTGTTTTAAAATTTGTAGCTGAACTGGTATGATCCTTCCATTCAGGTCAAACCATTTAGATATACAGTTTACCCAAATAGGAAATAATGTTACTCCCTTAAAGGTGTGCGCATGTGTGCGTGTCGTGTGCGTGTGTGTGTGTGTGTGTGTGTGAGAGAGAGAGAGAGAGAGAGAGAGAGAGAGAGAGAGAGAGAGAGTAAGAGAGAGTTTTAAAGGTAATCTGTCTCTGTCCTTGTCTGGGATTTGAGCTGAAGATTAGGAAATATCAAGATGAAGATGTCAGAGACCCTAGGGGCAAGACAAGCCCCTCACCTGCCAATAACACACACTCACACAGTCCTAGCATTACCACACACACATATTCCTGTGAAAATGGCTATCCACTAGGGTTTTGAGGGCTGTTTTGTCCTACACAGGCAGTCAAGGTGAGGTTGGATGGGGGAAAACCCAGCAAGATTTCCGAAGTCAAGCACTGACAGAAATGAATATGTAAAGCTGTCATACATCCACTCCTGTCTGTGAAACTTATGTTTATAAAAATGCACACAGTATGAGCCCATTGCTATTTATCTCAACTTCAACAGCACATCTTAAATGGATAAAAATAATAGCTGTAATTCAAGATAAAATAATAAATTATTTAAAGATTAAGATAATTTAATGAATATCTGATACATCATGACTTACTTTAGTGCTAATTAAAGCACCCAAGCATGTCAGCAAAAAAAAAAAAAAAAAAAAAACTTTTTTTGATCATTTTCCAAGTGCTTTATCTGTTTCAGTGAACAACCAACCTCAGAGTGCAGCAGTCGGGTTCCAGTAAAAAATTCCATTCAGTTTCCCCATAGGGGAATTAATTTTGAATGATAACTAATAGAACCTACAGAATTCCGGATGAAAAACTATATTACACATATATCTGAAAAAGAAATGTCCACCAATCAGAGAATAGCTATCACGCTTTATGTGCCTGCCCACTCCCATGAAGAACTGTGTATGATGTAATGACTTTTCCTTACACTTTCAAACTAATTAAATATTTATATGCATATTTTGCAATAAATGTGTGTGTGTATCTATCTATCTATCTATCTATCTATCTATCTATCTATCTATCTATCTATCTATCTATCTATCTATCTATCTATCTATCTATCTATCTATCTATCTATCTATCTATCTATCTATCTATCTATATATCTATCTATCTATCTATCTATCTTTCTATCTATCTATCTATCATTTTAGATTTTTTCGTGATTGTATAGTTCTTTCCTTCATTAAATTCAGCAAGCCACCTTTGTGTTCTATTTAAATTTTTTGGTGAGAAATTCCTTTACTAAGCCTCAAGACCAGGTATGGACAAGAATGTATTTGCTTGTTCCAGACAGGCTGTCAAATAAGTGACTCTCTTATGAGTGAGTCATTGAACCATAATCAACCAAATTCATTCAAGACACTGATTCATTCAGTAATGCTGCTACTGTGTGTTGCTTGGAGACTCAGCAGCTGATTCTAAGTTGGCTTCTCTTGGAACTGTTTTCTTTGGTGGAGCAAAAAAAAAGAAAGAAGAAAAAGCCAACGTAACAGGCAAGTCTCTAAAATGTTAAGTATTATACATTAAAGGGTTAATGAACTGCATTGTTTTATAATGTTTCCTGGGGCGCATGATTTTTTACATTTTTTTTCTCCATAATTTAGAAATAAAAGGCATTTTTCCTATACCCTGATTTTAGCCCTCTGATTTGAACGCTCTCCTTGAAGGGGCTTGTCTGCTTTACATTTGAAGTATTACATATGAAACTCTCTCGAAAACCTTTAGGATGTTTTTACTATTACAGCTTTCAAGGTTAACTAAAGTGTTGATTATAGCATTATATTTAGATCTAACTATATTTAGATCATGGCATGAAAGGTTGCAGTGATGAGCATTGTAGCCGATCAAAGAGATGTTGAGAGCATGAATGGAGTGATTTTTCCAAAAAGATGGAAATGGATAAATACGCTAAATGTTCCGATCCAATCTGACTTGTAACGCTGCCCGAATCATACACTGTTCCTTCGTTGGCCAGAGGAGAACTGGCCCCCGACTGAGTCTGGTTTCTCCCAAGGTATTTTCTCCATTCTGTCACCTGATGGAGTTTTGGTTCCTTGCCACTGTTGCCTTGGCTTTTGGCTTGCTTAGTTGGGGACATTTAATATTCAATAATATTATTGATCTGCCTTACTTAAGGTGGACGTTGACGCAATTTTCTTTTAGAAACAAACTTTGTTGTATTATTTTCATGTTATCACTGTGAAGCTGCTTTGATACAATCTGTATTGTAAAAAGCGCTGTATAAATAAAGGTGACTTGACTTCACTTGATTTTGTCATTGTAACTCGATATCTGCTGTCTCACGAATGCTTTTATCATAACTAACAGTGCAAGCACGATGTAAATAAGAGATTCGCCATTGATTATAACAGGAGTTTTGGCGAGAGTCCAGAACTCCGTCACTGATAAATTTGCGCTGTTTGATTGACAGCTCCAGTGATTGTAAAGGAAGCGTTCTTAAATAACAGATTATTTTCATCCTACTAAGAAAAACAATGTGAAGTTGACCATTTAGTCACTGGTTTGATTTACTGACACATAGACATTGAACATCTGACTGTACGAATCATTACACATCAGAAATCACTGGTCACAGATCAGGCATTAGAATTAACACAACTTACATGTTGTGGCATTACTGTTGAGTCCATATCGCAAAAGTCTGTTTGCAAAGCCGGTGCCGAAATTGCGACTGGTTCACCAAAGAATCCGCAGTGAAATGTACCGAATACAAATAAATAATGCTTAACTGAGACAAGGCCTGCCCTGCACTATTAATTGCCATTTACATGAAATCGCACTTAAACCGGTTTGGCTTATTGGGATTATGAAATCGCAATGGCTGCAATCATTTAATTTTTATGCGCAGCTTGTCATTGATGTACGGCTCTGTAAACGCAGCTCCATCTGAAAACACTGAGTTTGAGTCACTAACAGGGGCGGACTGGCCATCTGTGTGATCTGGAGAATCACAGAACGGCCGGTAGGTACTCCAGGACGGCCGGCGGGCCGGCCCACCGGCCCACTACCCCACCACCCCGCCACACACGCAGTCACAGACTTCCCAAGTCTCCCGGAAGTTCCCCGCATATTTATAGCGGATCACTGATGCCCGCAAATTAGTTAAAATCTCTCGGAATCTAGAGCGAATAAGAGTTTGCATGCATAGCGCGTGCACGGCAGAGAGAGGGAGCGAGCTAGAGACCTTGCGTGTGTGTGCTAGTATGCGCGTGTGCCTCACGAAGCGCATGTAAGGACCCAACCAATCAAGTGCGGGCGGGCTTTTATCTCTACTACTGACGAACCGAATTAATCAGAAATTACTTTGCAAGTTACTTGCTAGGGATGATATTAGGAAGTGATATTCAGCTTGTATACATTTTTAATGATTACAGTAGTTAAAACAGCTAAACTTCAACATTTTAGCTGTAAAATGCCACATGCAGTAGCTAATATTAAGAAATATGTTGTGCTTTTACTTTTAAAAATGTTGGTAACGTTACAGTTAATGCTTACAAACTTTGAAGATTTTGAATACAGAAGTTACATTTGTAATGGTGTAGCCTATTTTCATTTAGATGTGGTATTATTATTTGTGCAGTAGCTAAGATTAATTACTGCATAAATTAATTAAGATTATTAAGTAATAAATTCATTTTAAGACAGCATGGAATAGATTGTATAATTTGCTGTTAGCTAGGTATAGTATTATGAGCCACAATTAAAGTCTTGTGACACTCATGCCAGGCAGCAGGCGTTATTGTTGTTGTTGTCGAGTTTCCGCGCGCCGATTGCTTTGGGCCGGGCCTAGTCAAAGTCCAGGGCCGTTTTTTAGTCCCAGTCCGTCCCTGGTCACTAATAACGTGCATTTGAAAAAGCAACACGCATCAAACATCTTTCCAAACATGAGAAGCGTTTATGAACCTCTTGTCCAACAAAAGACAACATTTAATATCATGCTTTTACTCCAAACTCGCTTCATAACGACAGTTGAGCATCCTTCTGTGAGATGATGTGGCTTCTTAAACAGAATAAGGCAGTCGTGTGTGTTTATCAGTCATGTTTAATCAATCAACGCATTTCAGTCTTCTGTTTATTCAGCTACAGCGATGATGCCCATAGGGATTTCCCACGTGTTGTCTAATTCTGCAGCGGGGCATATATTTGGCATGTCTGCGTGAGAACGCCCTCTGGCGTTCAGATGGGGCAGCGTTAACTACCGATCAGCCGTGCTGCACAGACAAGCTGCGCATAATATAATCGCAGCCTTTGCCAAATCGCGTGCGGTTCCATTTCGATTAATCGTGCAGCCCTAACTGAGACATTCACATTGTTGAAAAATGGGGCCAAAGTTGCAATGATGAAGTAGGAGTTTATTTTCTTCTGCAGAGGCGGTCTTCACCTATCTATGGCGTCATACATAGGCACATTCCACAACGAGGCGTTCTCAACTCGCTTGGTTACAATAAAAGCTGTTTTTGGACTAACAAGGAAGTTTTCATTTCTGAAATGTACAGGATATTCTTATAGTACTATGACAAAATTTCTCAATTCATGACCCCTTTGAAATCTTAAATATTGAGTTCTTATTTATTTAATTTTTAAACTTTAATCAGTATCACACTCGCAACCGTGCTTGTTGGTTTACATATTGACATATTGAAGATTACCTGCGGCTAGACTCATATGTTATTGTTGTTAACATTAGCATGTTTTAGCTCATGAAATTCTGTCATGTAAGCATCCATTGCAACCAGAAGAGAGGACACACTGTAAAGCAACAGGGGCAATACATTATTCATTTTGGTGAGCTCCCAATCTCAGGTTTGGGTACACGCATGGGAGTCTGTGTGTGGGTTGTTGAAACCCGAACTTGTTTGCCCTCTCCTCCATCCGCACTTACAAATGAAAAAAAATGAAAAAGATTGATGATAGTTTTCTTTTTGGTCTATTGATCGTTAGACACAGAAGTTGTTGTAAATACTCACAACTACAATAACAGAACATTAGCCTGGACCCAAGAGAATAGTATGAGCAAAGAAACTCTTTCCACCTAGCACACCAGTGCTAAGGGACGATTCCTGATGCAGTAAACACTTTCTTAAGTATGTTACTGTGTCCTCTGTTTCTGTCTTTGCCTTACTTTAAAATTATGAGACTAATAAGACCATTTATCTTTTTCAGTGCTTCCCATATGAAATTTGGATACAGTTGTTACAGATTGAAATCTTGAGCGCTTATGTAGTGTTATTGTTCCTCATGCGCATGTTTTTAACGTGTCGGCTGTGAGATAAATATTGGTTTTATGTCAGTGCCTTGGAGACATGTCTGTTTTATAAAGTACTTCACTCTGATTTCACTATGTCAGATGCTACATCAAAGTCTAATTCAGTTAAAGGGATACTCCACCCAAAAATGAAAATTCTGTCATCATTTACTCACCCTCAAGTTGTTGCAAACCTGTATGAGTTTCTTTCTTCTGCTGAACACAAAGGAAGATATTTTGAAGAACGATTGACTTCCATAAGTCAAGTTCCAATCGTTCTTCAAAATATCTTCCTTTGTGTTCAGCAGAAGAAAGAAACTCATACAGGTTTGCAACAACTTGAGTGTGAGTAAGTGGTGACCGAATTTTCATTTTTGGGTGGAGTATCCCTTTAAATGGGTGGTTGATTGCGATTTCACTTTTTTCATTTTAAATAGTGTGTAATGTTGCTGTTGGTGCATGAACAGTTTCTGCAAAGTTGCTGCGCTGAAAGTTCAACGTAAGCAGAGATATCGTCTTTTAAAAATCAGGAAGTTTAATGCCTACAAAAACGACTCGAATGGGACTACAACGAGATACTTCCCGGGTTTTATACGTAACTAACCCACAGATTTACATCAACCCTCCCTCCGGAATATGCAAAAAAAGGGGCATGGCCATATTTCTGCGGCTTTGTCGAAGAGGAAGAGTTATAGCGGAGAGCTGTAGCCATGCCGTCGAAAGTGTGTTATTTTCACCCAGCTGTCAGGTCTTCTCTGTTCGGGCTTCCCACGGACGCTGTAGTTCGTCAACAATGGCTAAAATTAGTGCGTTGTTGATTATGTTCGTGAAAATTACAATCGTAATTTAGCTCTCTGTGCTGTGCATTTTACGGAAGACAGCTTCCAGAATCTCCACGAATTCAATGCCGGATTCAACAAGAAACTGTTATTAAAACATGAAGCAGTTCCAACTTTAAAACCAGTGGCAGCAGTTGTTGGGCCACAACCTGTAAGTAAGACTTAATCATTTTAAATGTATTTGCATGTATAATTTCAGACATAATGTTTTAGTTTTATCAAGGACGTAAACAAATGCCGGCGCTGGCTTTAGTAGCCACTTAGTTATGCTATTTCGTGTGTCAAACGCGTATAAAGTTTGGACCTGAATTTGTAATTATGTACTAATTTTGTAAATGTATTTTCCCTGTATACTTTATGACGTAATTTTTCGATTTGATCAAGAACGTAATGCCAATGCTGTTTGTTTATAGTAGCCAGTTAGTTCGATGCTATTTTGTGTGTATAAGGCAAACGTGTATAAAGTTAAAAAAAATTATATGTAATCGCTGTAAGGACTGGGCGAGGGTGAATCTGAATAACTAAATACATCCTGCTAAAGACCCAAAATCTCTGAATGTAAATTAACCCAAACACACACACACACACACACACACACACATTCCCCCACCAGTGAAGACCACGCTCAGGACAGAGCGTGGTGTCCAGTTACGAGACATTTTTATGACTGACTGGAATGTCCCAAAGAAGGTGATTCTAAAGAGAAAGAAACTGCTCTTTTTAAAAGACATTTAACCAGATATATTCGATGTGTTTTTATGTGTGTCCATTTGCCCATGTCACATTGGAATGACTATGATTTTATCGTAGCTTAAAGTGAATTATAAATACCTTCATTATGCATTTTAAATATAACTGTCTATTCCCATAACTTGGACACATAGTTCTGGACACCTCCAGAATGCTTTCGGTGTGATCAATCAGAATACGTACAGTAATATCCAGTAAAATATAGTTTACTATGTTTTCCATCTTTGGAGTGAAAAGAGACCAAAACTAACATCACTGGTGTTCTTAGTTAACAGCGTTTACGACCCAAAGGAATGTTCACAGAACTGTGGCTCTCTCTGAATTCTAACCAAGGAGGAGAAATGAATCCTGTATTCATATATATATATGCTATTATATATCCACTTGAGAATTGTATGAACAATGTATCTAAGTTCCCTATTTCATGAGTTGCCTTTCTGTGGTTTGGTCTATGTTTCTCGACAACTCTAATGGGATAATGTTTCAAACTTTGCCAACTAAGGTTTAACCAAATCCATTTGTGGCAAGTTTGGTCTCGATAAACTCCAATCTTCGTTCCCCATTTGTTAATTGACATTACATTTTGCTAAACTTTGTGACACATTAGTATTATAAGAATTGTGAAGATTCTTCTCTTAAACACCCAATGAAACTAGAGATTTAAATGCCTGGTTATAACACAAAGGGTCATAAAATCTCCCTCCAAAGGGACAGCTCCTGATTGGACCCTCTTCCAAAAGAAGGCGGAAACGTCAGGTCTTCAAAAGGACAAACCGCAGGCTTATGTCTCTCGCTTACTCTTGTCCTCGTGTCATAATGTAAATTCTTGCCTCCGGGCGAGCTCTTCGCCTTTCTTTTTATTTGTTTCTAGTTTCGTTTGTGTTTTTCAGTTTTAGATAAGTCTCCGTGTTTAATTCCAATCGACGAGTGAAAAGAAAAACCGCGTGACATATCTCTTCAGCAAATCCATCTACAAGGGACCTTTAAACGAGCGCGCGCTCGCTTTGAAGGAAAAACACGCGCACGTGACCGCGTGACGCGCCGGACCGAGCGACGCACGCGCTTCTTCACCAGCCATGCAAAGATGTAACGTTAACTCCGCGTGATTTCCCCGTAGAGATCTTTATTTCTTTTTTGTTAGTCAAAGTTTTGTTTTCCGTAGTTGACTCAGTTCACTTCCACGAAGTGAAACGAACTTAGCCGAACTATTTCCCTTTGGTAATGTTACCCCAAAGACTTTGAACCTCCGTTCAACACGCGCGCCAAGCAGCCCACGTGACGCTTCCTCACACACAAAGGACTCAGCTCACGCGGCCAGACAGGGCCGTACAGGAATGCCTCGACACAGAGAGACCATAACATAACTTGTGCAAGTATAATCTCTTTATAGAGCTTCTAAGAAGCTTTAAGATGATGTTTCGTGTTGTAATCGGAGAGGTGAATGTCTTAGGAGGAATTCTGCCAATGTTCTCTCTCTCTCCCCCTCCCTCTCTCTCTCTCTCTTACTCGCTCACGCGTGTAAGTTATCCATTGTCCAAACTTTACGCATTTCTCGTTCATTGATGTCTTATTGTATTGTTCATTGATGTCTATGTGTTTGTAAATACATATATATCCCGTGTAACCGTAGTAAATACATAAGTAGTCATGCCTCTATTAAATTAATTATATATTCATTTGATTGATGTACTGTCTCTTTGCTCAGTTTCAAGTCCCTTAAGTGTCAAAGATCTTATGCTACAAGCTTACTAAAATTAAATATACCTTAAAGAGTATGTGTTTATAGGGCGGGAAACCCAATTCTTCTGGCCAGAGAATTGCGTTTCCTGAAATCCTATAAAGTAAGATGATATTGTGGATCCCCACAAATATTATCCTGACAATTGAGCTAATTAATTTTGCCTGTTTTGTGGGACGTGGTCCGTGTAATTAATTGCAATCAACTTGTGGTTAATTGCAGGGATACACGTGCAGGTATGCAGGTAAAATGACATATCATCCCTTATCGGGAGATTTATTAACATGTAAGACTGATCTAATCCAAACATGTATGAATAATTATTAATTACCAATTATTAATTATGATATGCAAATTCCCCATGGATTAGATCCGCCCATGAGTTCTTACATCGCAACAGCAAACTTTAGCTGCTGTTATCAGTGTACAGTATGGTTTTAACATAGTTGCCTAGGGCTGTGTTGAAAAAATCGATTCACCAATTCTGAATCGATTTTCATATTAATTTCTAAAGATCGATCCGTAACTCAGAGGATCGATTTAATAATAGGAACTTTAACTTGCCGCGACTGGGAGATCCCTGTATGCGCATTGAAAGGCTTTCACTCAGCGCGCACACTGTTACAACAACGGGCTTTGAGTGAGTCATTCGTTCATTCAACGAACACGTTCAAAAAAGCTGATTCATTAAAAGAGATGTAATGAAACAAGGTGTTAATTATTTTTAACTTTGAGTTCCACTTTTCAAGGCTCAGCTGAGCAGCAGTGGTGGAGGAAGTACTGAATCTCAGTACTTAAGTAAAAGTACAAATAACCAGAGACATATTTACTTTAGTAAAAGTAGAAGTACCACAATGACAACCCTATTTAAGTAAAAAGTAAAAAGTACCTGATTTTAAATGTACTTTAAGTATTAAAAGTAAAAGTACTTGCATAACAATTTATTCTCTTAATGTCTATATTCTAATGATTAATAAAACAGTTAATTCTAACTCATTCAACCTAATACTCATATAATGATGTTCAATATGATGGAAAAGCAGTTATATTTTAAGTTTTTGTCACCATTTCTGAACAAGCTTGCAATTAGGCGATATACACATCAAGCTTACTATATACCCTTACTATATACGGTATATATATACACTCACCGGCCACTTTATTAGGTACCCCATGCTAGTAACGGGTTGGACCCCCTTTTGCCTTCAGAACTGCCTCAATTCTTCGTGGCATAGATTCAACAAGGTGCTGGAAGCATTCCTCAGGGAGTTTGGTCCATATTGACATGATGGCATCACACAGTTGCCGCAGATTTGTCGGCTGCACATCCATGATGCGAATCTCCCGTTCCACCACATCCCAAAGATGCTCTATTGGGTTGAGATCTGGTGACTGTGGAGGCCATTTTAGTACAGTGGACTCATTGTCATGTTCAAGAAACCAATTTGAAATGATTAGAGCTTTGTGACATGGTGGAAGTAGCCATCAGAGGATGGGTACATGGTGGCCATAAAGGGATGGACATGGTCAGAAACAATGCTCAGGTAGGCCGTGGCATTTAAACGATGCCCAATTGGCACTAAGGGGCCTAAAGTGTGCCAGGAAAACATCCCCCACACCATTACACCACCACCACCAGCCTGCACAGTGGTAACAAGGCATGATGGTTCCATGTTCTCATTCTGTTTACGCCAAATTCTGACTCTAACATCTGAATGTCTCAACAGAAATCGAGACTCATCAGACCAGGCAACATTTTTCCAGTCTTCAATTGTTCAATTTAGGTGAGCTCTTTCAAATTGTAGCCTCTTTTTCCTATTTGTAGTGGAGATGAGTGGTACCCGGTGGAGTCTTCTGCTGTTGTAGCCCATCCGCCTCAAGGTTGTGCGTGTTGTGGCTTCACAAATGCTTTGCTGCATACCTCGGTTGTAACGAGTGGTTATTTCAGTCACTGTTGCCCTTCTATCAGCTCGAACCAGTCTGGCCATTCTCCTCTGACCTCTGGCATCAACAAGGCATTTCCGCCCACAAAACTGCCGCTCACTGGATGTTTTTTTCTTTTTCGGACCATTCTCTGTAAACCCTAGAGATGGTTGTGCGTGAAAATCCCAGTAGATTAGCAGTTTCTGAAATACTCAGACCAGCCCTTCTGGCACCAACAATCATGCCACGTTCAAAGTCACTCAAATCAACTTTCTTCCCCATACTGATGCTCGGTTTGAACTGCAGGAGATTGTCTTGACCATGTCTACATGCCTAAATGCACTGAGTTGCCGCCATGTGATTGGCTGCTTAGAAATTAAGTGTTAACGAGCAGTTGGACAGGTGTACCTAATAAAGTGGCCGGTGAGTGTATATATATATATATATATATATATATATAAACACACATATTATGTTAAAACGCCGTATATGACGGCGTTTGGCTGTAAACGCGATTCATTTATGGCGTAATTCTGAACCTCTTGGCTTGCCATACTAATCCTAACCAAACGTATAATACACACGCACCCCACATCACTACTAAACCTACCAATGCGTTTTATATGCATGTAAAAACTAATTTTCGCGTATACATTGCACGATAAACACACTGCGTGCTATAGAGACGCATTTAGTGTGACCGGGTTGATATATCTATGGCAACCAAACTTCACTGGTGAGACAGAAACGTGCGATGAACGGACGGTCAGGATGACGTTTTTGGCAGGGGAAAAACTGATCAGAAAATTTAACGCAAATGTAACAGAACGTTGTAGAAATGTAGTGGAGTAGAAAGTATAATAATTTCTGCAAAATGTAACGAAGTAAAAGTAAAAAGTATGCACTATTGATAATGATTCTACTTAACCCTTTAAGGTATGCACCATGAAAAAAACAAAGGAAAAATTATTTCTTCGCATTTTTTATTAAATTATGATAACAATAACAACAATCAAAAAAAAAAATTTAATTAGACCCTACAGTATTTTAGATACAATCCTCTACGAAACGGTTGAGACGTCTGTTCATAATAAAAGAACAAAATTCAAAACAAGTCATAATAAGTGCATTTTCTTGACCAATAAAAAAATCTGATGGCTGCTATTGATGGCTCTTACAATGCTAGTCATATAGTAATACACAAACATAGTCAATTTTAAATTATGAAATTAATAGTAACACCAGAATTGGTATTAATTCTTCAAAGGTATTCTTGATATTTACCATAATATAGTACAGAAATGGTGAAAAAATTATAATGATCAAATATTTTTCATCAAATATGTAATCGAATAATATTAAAGTTAATCATTTTAACAACACTAACCCTTTTGTTCATTGTAAATAGCTAATTTTACCAACATTAGCTTATTTTATTAGCTAATTTTTACTACCTTAAAAGGACAACTCAACCGTTTGGTAGAGCATGTTTTAAAAAAATTATTTGACCCTTATAAGACTTATTTTTGTTTAATTAAGTTACATAATTCTGTTTAACAACTCCTCTGAAACGATAATATGTCAACCAAATAGTCTTACCTTTAAAAGTCCCGCCGATATGCGTCATCAAAGGAGGAGCAAATTTTCGCTGTGTCATGTGCTGTTTGAAGGAACACTGAAATGGCATGCTGCTCACAGACACAGTGCCATCTAGTGGATTTTTTTAGCATTGCACAACTACACCAAACGGTAGAGATGGCTCATTCAGGTCGAGTTAAGCTTGATGCATTTTTCAATAAAATATAGTGACTTGAAGTGTGGTCTACCAAATGGTTGAGTAGTACCTTAAAGGGTTAAGTAAAGTACAGATACGTGAAAAATTTACTTAAGTAAAGTAACGAAGTATTCCACCACTGCTGAGCAGCAATGCGTCGCATGGGTAACGCTGAAGCTTATGCTTCACTTATTAGAGACCAATATGGCATTGATTCAATGCGTGACTCGCTGATTTTATTTCCCCGCGGCTTCCTCGCGCTGTGGAATGCTGACCAGCGCTGCTCCTGACGCGCATTCATGGTAAATACCCGTGACGTGAACGTTAAAAGGATGATAAGACAAATATTTCGCTTTCCTTTTGACACGGCAACCTTTTTCACGAATACATATGACTTCAAAGACAGACGCAGGTAATCCGCACGCGCTCTGCCGATCTCTCTCATTCACTGTCTGTGCGAAGCCTCTGTAGTAGGCTACACATCACCACGATAAACAGTCTTGTTTGTTATCATTATGAACTTGTTTAACATTCAATACACATGCATGAAGTTCAAAACAAGCAGTTAAATGTCTATAATAGCCTAATAGTATCAATATGTTGCATAACTACAGTCCTGTAATTCAGGTAACAGCTGGAAAAAACTAAAACACTTATCTAAATCTCGAAAATCGGATCAGATCGGATCGGAATCGAATCGATTCTTGAAATTTGAATGGAAACCCAGCTCTAGTTGCCACATGTACACCTAAAGAAAACGATACACTGAGTAAACTAAGTTTTGTGAATAGATAAACGGTTGTTCGTTATATCGATAAAACAATAACTTTTAAAAACGTTATTACTCATTTATTCAGTTATATTAAATGTTTAATCAGGAGAAAACCGTATCTCAAAAGCTAACAAGCAGCAGTAGCATTTTCAAGTAACAGCGTATTGAAATTCTTATATAATAATAGTAGAATAGAATAATAATAAAAAAAAAATTACCATTCAGAAACGTTTTGTAAGAGCCGTGTTTGGGGAGGTTCTGCTTGACTCTCTTCATTGCCCCTTTCTGGGTCTGATTCTGGCTCAAACTGATACGGCAGTATTGACACCATTATTTACATTTGACCGGAGCACATCCAACTTTCGCCCGTAAAGGTAATGGGCGTGAAGTTTCCGGACAACGTGCACTAAGCAGTTTAGCCAATTACAACACACCGGCCCAACTAAGCAATGTGAGCCCATTGCCTGTTTCTGAGGGAGTGGTTTCATAGAATCAGGAAGTCAACCGGTCGTTCAAATGACAGGAGAAAGCGGCTTACAATAAAGGTGAAATTTATGAAAAATAAGGCTTTTAAAAAATATAAAATAAAACACGAAGATGTGTTATATTGCACCCCATGAACACAATCATGCAAAGAGAAAAAGCAGTAAACCACCCCTTTAAGAAAATATTTCATTTTATTTTTATTCATACTGCAACTGTCATACTGTCACTGGCTGCCATGCATGTGGACAGATGAATTATAGATGCACTAAATATCATAGTTAGGGTATACAAATGTCTGATCTGAGTAAGAGTCGAATGAGGTCTGTCCATGAGGTTGATACGAGGGGTTAGATTAGTAGCAGCCCCATATCAGAAGAATCAATAAATCACATAAACCGTAAACATGCACGCTCACGCTTTGAAACGTATGTTGGTGTTGTGAAACATATCTCGGTGCTTAAGGGAAATGAGACGTGCATGTATTGTCTTTATACAACAGATGCTGAACTTCATCTGTGTGCATGTCTCTGCACCCAGGTTTGTGAATTCAGCTGCAGAGATAATGTTATCATGTCCACCATATGTCTTAAGACATCAGCAAATTACAGCTGTGCATGCCTGGCCTATAGTCAACACCATAACAACAACAGATGGCCAATCTCTGTTTTAGTACACACACACACACACAGACACACACACACCTGCATTAAGAGTGCACCATCGGAAGAATCTCTCAGATGCTGCTTTGAAAATGTTGATTAGTTTTTGTCTTTGGTGTATTTTTAGCGGAACATAATGAATAAAGACAGCTTTCCTTTGATTTAAAAGCATGTAAATGTGTGTGAAACTGGTAAAGAACAGATCAGTGTTAATGGCACTATTATATTTTAACATTAACCTCACAGTAGGTTCAGAAGACCTATTCACTCAATTATTGTTATCAGACAAGCAGAAAAGCACTTTATCAGCTTAAAGGAATAGTTTAGCAAAAACAGTTTAAAATGAACTACTTACTCTCATGTTGTTCAAAACCTGTATATCTTTTTTTCTGTAAAACACAATATATATATATATATATATATATATATATATATATATTTTTTTAGAATATACCAAGCTGTCAAGCTCTGAAAAGGACAAAAACACACTCTATATACAGGTAATTCAAGTTAGCTAGAACGCTCCACCAAGAAAAAAATATATATTCTGTGAGATTTAGCATTTTTTTGCTTATGGCTATCTTAATTTTTATAGCATACCATAGGCCTTATGACAATGAAAATAATTGGCCTACTATTACAAGGAAAATAAAAAAGACGACAACAAATGTGCATGAAATTTTGGGAGCCCTACTATATATAAATAACAACATAATTTTGTGTTCCATGATCTGAAGAGAAAACTGATTTTGAATTAAAGGTCCAGTGTGTGATTTTTAGCGACAGCTAGCGGTTCGGTTGCGAGTTTACACTAAGGGCTCAGCCCACCGCTCACCCCTCCCTTTCGAAGAAGCTACGGTGGCTAAAACGGGACAAACATCGTCGACTGAGACAGCAGAGAATAGCCAGCGTAAACCAAGTTTCTGTACCACAGTCCATTATAAACCACTTCATGGATAAAGTTTCAGGTGAGGATCAAGGGTCTTAATACATAATATAATAATAGTAATCAGCTGATTGTCTCACGAACGAAACCAGCACATTCTCCCCACATAGCAAACCCATAATACAGCGAGGGAGAAGAACCACATGAAACTAAGCAACTATATATTTTTTCTGGGTAGTAAAAGTTTAGCTGGCTAATATGAGCTGTTACTGTGGCTGAGCTGGTTAAAGCGTAAAGCCTTGTTTAAACTCGGCGCGTCCGCATGAGCCCAAAGGTGTGTGCGGCAAAATGACGTGATTGTAACAGCGCGCGCGCCTCCGCATCCCCTAGACACACTTACTACACACACAATAGGCTTTTTTTCTCTGATTTTGGAAACTTGATCAACTTAAAATGCTTCCAAGATCGACGGGTTGTGATTCCTGTAACATACTGTTTTACGGTCAATGACAAGAGTACTAATCAGCTGTCTCACGAACTTAACCAGCACATTTTTCCCCACATAGCAAAGCCATAACACAGCGAGGGAGAAGAATTAAGTTACATGAAACAATCCAACTACATATTTACACCACTGACAAGGGAAAAGTCACTACTCACGGTGTTTATGACTAGCTTCTTCTAGCTTCCTGCGGCTTCTCTTTCAAGGTAGTGACGAAACACGCTCTGTAGCGCTGTTTGTTCACGTTCGGCTACGGTAGAAACATGACGTCACAATATTGCGACCTTCATAGAAGGGGATTCACGCGCCTATGTAGATATAAATGCCTCATTCTAAGGTAATAAAAACAATACGGTTTATTAAGTAAGTTCTTTATACACCACTGAACACATAGTTCTCTTACGAGAGGTTCTCTCGTATTGCGTAAGCTTGCTTACGCTGCGGGAAAGATTCATCTTTTCTGAGAAATTGAAGCCAAAAATTATCCTATAATTTTGTATCCATTGTCAACGCAGTTCAGCTGCAGCAGAGCATGAGCAGGCTAGCTAGCAGCTCATTGGCTCGCTCACAGGGAACTGCTTAAGCCTATGAGGAGACACGAATGAACTCTCGGCCAATGAGAGTCTGACCTGCTCTCATTGCGTCAGAGCCCGCCGAAACGGGCGTGGCCAGAGAGAATAAATTCGCCTCTCAGGCTGCAAACTCTGATTTTTCATCTCTTCAGCGAGGCTACACGCATCTGCTGATCCTGAGAGAAGCCGCCGTCGTGGAAAAGGCACCTTCTAGCGAGCATCTGGGAGTCTGAGGAAGCCGGCCGTCTTCGCCACCTTCAGCCGTCCTGCAAGCTAGCGCCATCCGACGGATTCATATCCTTTACCAAAAGCTTCTTGTTTTGTGTGTGTGTATCTAAAAGAGCCGAGCGTCTTTGTAAAGATGTCTCATTTTTCCTCCTGCGGTTCTTGCCGCGCTCCCCTCGAGACTGGAGACCGCCACGTCATCTGCGCTCTCTGCCTCGGATTGGAGCACGCCGAGCACGCCGAGCTCGCCCTCGCCGATGGCGGCTGCGATCTCTGCGAGGAGATGCCGTTGTCGACCCTGCGGGCTCGACTTCAGGCCACTAAAGCTGCTTCCGCGCCGCCTTCGACTTCGCCACGGAAGAAGAAACGCCGCTCGCAGAGGCCGCCGGAACCCCAGCCAGAAGCGTTCATCCCGCCGGAGCCTGTCGCCTCCCGCTCTCCTTCTCCGCCGCTTCCGGACATACAGTTGCCGCCGAGTGGCCGCTCTGTCGCCTCCGACGACGCCGCGGACAACAAGGAGACATGTTCGCTTCTCGCTTCAGACAGTGAGGATTGGTCCGGTTCTCACGCCTCTTTGGCCCGAGAATCCTCTAGGACCCGCGCTGGAATTGAGGAGGAATTAGTGCGCCTCCTCTCACAGGCCGTCGAACGCCTCGGGCTCGATTGGTCTCCTCCCCCCGAGCAGACCATCAACCGTATGGACGGCAGCTATTTCCGCCAGCGCTCGACTCCCGTCACTAAACGGGCCGCGCCCTTCTTGCCCGAACTGCACGCCGAACTCACAAAGTCCTGGAATGCCCCGCTCTCTGCCAGAACTCGCTCCGACTCTTCCTCCCCGCTTCGCGTTGTGGACGGAGCCGCAGAAAAGGGCTATCTTTCCATTCCCCCTGTAGAGGACCTGGTCGCCGCACATCTGTGCCCGCCCTCCACGAGATGGCGCTCATCACCTGTGCTTCCTTCTAAAGCCTGCAGAGCGACTTCGAGCTTCCACGCGCGCGCTTACTCAGCCGCCGGCCAAGCAGCCTCTGCACTTCACTCCATGACCGTCCTCCAGATTCTACAGGGTGATTTACTGCGTGAGTGGGACGAGAGCGGAAAAAATCCCCCCTCAGTCGCGGATTTGAGGAGCGCCACGGACATTGCCCTTCGCGCTACAAAGTCTGCTGCTCAAGCCCTGGGGAAATGTATGGCCGCCATTTGCGTGTCTGAAGACATTTGTGGCTCACGCTCGCCGACATGGGAGATTCCGAGCGCGCCGCTTTTCTCAACGCCCCGCTCTCTCCGTCCGGCCTCTTCGGATCTGCTGTCACGGGTATCGTTGACCGTTTCTCCGAAGTACAGAAAGCCTCCCAGGCCATGAATCTTTTTCTGCCTTGTCGCGCTAGCTCCTCTGCAGGCCGCTCACGTGACCAGCCTCCTGCACGAGCCCCACCCCAGCGCCCAGCTCAGCACAGTCAGACTTCTCAGCGACGCCAGGGCGGCCGCCCTCGTTCTCGCTCCGACAGCCGCCACAGACCGCCGCCTCCCCGTGGGCCTCGGTCCAGGATCACGTTGAAACCTGATCACTCAAAGTCTGCCTAGCACAGCTGAGAAAAAAGACGGCGCTCTCCCGCCGAGGCCTGACCGCCGTCATAGTTTCGCCCTCTGTTAGTCCCCGCTCACGCGGCTGCTACAGCAGTGTACCCCGCCATTACCAAGCCGGTTCCCTTTCCCGCTTGCATGAGCACAAACGCCGTTATCAGGCGACCCAGAGAAATCTCAAAAAGAGCATAAATGCCTCACGTGTAGAAAATGTGCCCACAACACTGTGTTCACTCATACACAAAAGCATTTCAGTTCCCGTGTGTCTCACAGAGCCCACTCTCATAAAGCGGTTCCAACCCGCTCGAGTTTCAGAGTACATAAGCGCACCCACGAGCCGTGTGCGCGTCCCACCTCTGCTCACTCTGTTACACGGCCCTTAAACTCATCTCTGAGTGTAAGTCCCGCTGTCATAAACACGATGAGCGCGCCCGCGCGGCCCGCTGTGTGCAGCAACGGGGACCATGTAGCCATTCACCCCTTAGCGTTACGCTTCAAAGCGTGGGAAGCTATTCCGGGAATTTCCCAGTGGGTGCTAAACACAATAAGGCTAGGCTATCGCTTACAGTTTCACCGCCGCCCTCCACGTTTCCGAGCGCGGCTAGAAACTATTGTGATCCCAGAAGCAGTGACTCTGCTCCGTTCAGAGATAGCAAAACTATTGTGCAAAAGGGCTATAGAGAGAGTCCCTCTATCTATGAGCGAATCGGGGTTTTACGGCCGTTATTTTCTGGTTCCAAAGAAAGACGGCGGCCTCAGACCAATCTTAGACCTCAGATTTCTGAACAAAGTTCTCATGAAGAGACCGTTCAAAATGCTCACTATCAGAAAACTCCTCGTGCATGTGTGCCGGGGGGACTGGTTCATTTCACTAGACCTGAAAGATGCCTACTTTCAGATTCAGATAAATCCCCTTCACAGGCCATTCTTACGTTTCGCCTTCGAAGGCCAGGTTTATCAATACACCGTCCTCCCGTTCGGCCTATCCCTAGCTTACGAAGTGCATGGATGCGGCGCTCGCCCCCCTGCGGAGTCAGGGGCTGCGAATACTGAACTATTTGGACGACTGGCTGATTTTGGCACAATCACAGAGGGAGCTACTGTCTCATCGTACAGTTCTCCTCGACCATCTGAAAAGTTTGGGCCTCTCTGTCAACTTGACAAAGAGCGCACTTCAACCCAGTCAGACTATCTCCTTCTTGGGTATAGAGCTAGACTCGGTCTCAATGACGGCTCGTCTGTCTACACAGCGCGCGCGCCGTGTGCAGCGTCTCGCCGCATCTTTTCAGATGAACAGACTCACACCTCTGAAAACTTTTCAGAAGGCGCTGGGTTACATGGCCTCAGCCTCCGCAGTGCTCCAGCTGGGGTTACTGCGCATGCGCCCGCTTCAGTTCTGGTTGAAGAGCCGTGTGTCTCACCGCGCGTGGACCACGGGCCGCCAGCTGATAAAGGTAACGCAGACCTGTATCACAGCTCTGCAGCCATGGACCATGACAGAATGGTTTCAGCGGGGCGTTTCCATGGGGACCTTTTCTCGCCGAAAAGTCATTTTGACAGACGCATCCAACATGGGTTGGGGTGCGGTCTGCGAGGGCTCACCGGCCTTCGGCCCCTGGTCAGCTCAGGAGAGTCTCCTCCACATAAACTGTTTGGAGATGCTGGCGGTCGAGAACGCGCTCACGCGCTTTCTGCCGCGCATTCACGGTCACCATGTGCTGATCTGTTCGGACAATATTGCTGTGGTCTCCTATCTAAACCGTCAGGGCGGAGTCAGATCCAGAAATCTCTTCCGGCTGACAGAACGCATCCTAGTTTGGTCCCAGTGTCACCTGCTCTCGCTCAGAGCGACGCACGTGCCGGGCCATCTGAACGACGGCCCATACAGTCTGTCCAGGAACCCCATTCCCCCTGGCGAATGGTCCCTGCACACTCTTACAGTCCAAAAGCTGTGGCGAATATTCGGCAGAGCAGAGGTGGACCTCTTCGCCTCAGAAGAAAACACCCACTGCCCAATATTTTTCTCAAAACGCGAGGACGCGCTAGCCCAGACCTGGCCCAGCCGCCCGCTTTATGCATTCCCTCCGGTTTCTCTGCTACCGCAGGTGCTTCAGAGAATCAGGGAAACACGCCACTCGGTGCTCCTCATAGCCCCGCGTTGGGAAGGTCAGACTTGGTTTCCGGAGCTCACTCAGCTGTCACAAACAGCCACGTGGCCCATTCCAGTCAGAACAGATCTCCTCTCCCAAGCTTGCGGCACGATCTGGCATCCCCACCCAGAGCGCTGGGCGCTTCATGCGTGCGTGATCAACGACTACCCGTTACTTTGCCAGAAGGAGTGTTAAACACGAGGCTAGAGCGGCATGCAGGCTAGAGCGGCTTCTACTAGAAGGCTCTATGCGTCTAAATGGTCTGTGTTCTCTAAGTGGTGCACCGACAGAAACGTGGACCCACGGTCATGCGAGGTTCCTTCCTTGCTAGTTTTTCTCCAAGAGATGCTGGACAAGGGCAGGTCCCCATCCACTCTCAAGGTGTATGTGGCAGCCGTCGCGGCGTTCGCTGAACCCCGGCGCGGCCAGTCACTGGGCAAAGATGGCTTAGTCATCCGCTTCCTCAGGGGAGCTAGAAGGATGAACCCCTCACGCCCCCCGTCGGTGCCGATTTGGGACCTTTCCATAGTTCTCGAAGCTATGAAAGCCCCCCCATTCGAACCGTTAAACACCGTGGATCTCAAATACCTTTCGCTAAAAACCATCTTTCTGCTCGCGCTCGCGTCAGTGAAGCGTGTGGGAGACCTTCACGCGCTGTCCAGTAGCGCTTCCTGTCTGGAGTTTGGGCCCAATGACTCCTTAGTCGTTCTCAAACCTAGACATGGTTATGTCCCAAAAGCGATCGGTACCCCATTCAGGGCACAAGTTATTTCCCTATCGGCTCTGCCTGCATCCGATAGCGAATCTGACTCTAATCTCCTGTGTCCGGTCAGGGCCCTGAGATTATACTTTACTCGCACTGCTCCGGTCAGACGAGCTGAGCAGCTTTTTGTTTCGTTCGGTGGGCGCACCAAAGGGTTGGCCGCCTCGAAACAGACTCTGTCCAGATGGATAGTTGATGCCATTGCAGCCGCATACGCGTCAAAAGACCTGCCATGCCCTTTGGGCATCAGGGCCCATTCCACTAGAGGCATGGCCTCATCGTGGGCTTGGTCCAGCGGAATTTCCATTCATGATATTTGTGTGGCAGCGGGATGGGCTTCCCCCTCCACCTTTATCAGATTTTACAATCTGGAAGTTCCCGCCTTGCAGGCTAAACTACTAGCAGTCTAGTATGTTACAGCTCTTCTGGTTGAGCTGCACTATAGGGAGTTATTCACGCAGACCGGTCTCGTTCTGTCCCTCCTTATCATGTGCTTATGTACTTCACAATCCCCGGCCCGCTCCGCTGGCCTTTGTCACATGTACATATTTTATTCCCACTCATAAGGGTTCCCCGGGGTCCCCCCTGGGACTCATAGTGGATGCTTAGCACGCACGGCGTTGACCAGGTGTTCCCGCAGCGTAAGCTAGCTTACGCAATACGAGAGAACCTCTCGTAAGAGAACGAATCGGTTACCTAACGTAACCTCGGTTCTCTCTAGATGAGGGAACGAGTATTGCGTTCCTGGCCGTGCTTGTGCTACTAGCGTTCTCGCTTCATTCTATGAAAACCAGAGTTTGCAGCCTGAGAGGCGAATTTATACTCTCTGGCCACGCCCGTTTCGGCGGGCTCTGACGCAATGAGAGCAGGTCAGACTCTTATTGGCCGAGAGTTCATTCGTGTCTCCTCATAGGCTTAAGCAGTTCCCTGTGAGCGAGCCAATGAGCTGCTAGCTAGCCTGCTCATGCTCTGCTGCAGCTGAACTGCGTTGACAATGGATACAAAATTATAGGATAATTTTTGGCTTCAATTTCTCAGAAAAGATTAATCTTTCCCGCAGCGTAAGCTAGCTTACGCAATACTCGTTCCCTCATCTAGAGAGAACCGAGGTTACGTTAGGTAACCGATTCGTTATGGATGTCATATTGCATTTCTGTTAATAGATACTCAAAAATGTTACACACTGCACCTTTAAATGAAAGTGTGTAGATCTGTGAAAGTGTGTAGAACATTTCTCATTGATATGAACTATCCCTTTAAGAATGTCCAATTACCTCACTAAAACAACATATTATTTCTCGCTACCTACTGTATGACTTGAATCCTCTGTAATTTTTAATTTGCAAGTGTTTTTTTTCTTTTCTTTTTATAACCTGTGACCACTGCTGACTGTATACTGTGGTGTTAAATAAAATTGACTCCTCGTAGCTCATACTCTGAATTAATTTAGCTTTTTAAGTGAGCCATTAGTCCTAATGATACAGTGCATATAATGCCAAGCAACCTTTAAACCACAAATCCCGGTTTCACAGGCAAGGCTTAAGCTAGACCCAGACTTTGTCTCAAGATGCAGATCAATAATGTTTTTTCAAAGGTACATTTATAAAAGCTACTTTAAATGTCCTAATTGAGCTAAGGCCTAATCCTGGCCATGTCTGTGAAACCAGGCTATAAACACAGAAAAAATGAGCTTGCAAGTAATTTAATAGTAGCAACAATATTAGTGTAGAGCTTTTGCTCGTTTTAATGTGTTCGTGGCAAAAATTGGAATGTTACTGGAGAAATTGGCAAGGGGAGAGTGATTTATATTTTTGGAATAATATCATATACTGTATTCACTATGCAGACTATCTACTGCACCCTGAGAAATAAGGTGAATCATCGACCATATGAGAATTTGTAACTATTTTTTACTTTAAACTTAAGCTATTCGTACATGAACATGCTCACTGACTCACTTGCTGGAAAATATAGTAAAATGAGAGAAATGAGCTCAGCGTTGGTACGACCGCTGAGTACAAGCACATAGATATGGATGTATCTGCCCTCCTTACACTCACACACACTCACTCAGGCTGACAATGTGTTATCCATTAGCAGGGTTTCATATAGCATGCCGATGGGTCTTCAGAGATCAGACTTGTCTAAAATAAGAGCACTTTTAGCAATCTCTCTAGAGCACACGGCAAGGACATCACTCAGTTTACCATCACACACAAGTCTCTGTTAATACTTCTCTGATGTACACACAATTTAGATGAAATATGTTGTTATTTGTTAGTTTTTATTAAACATTTCCATCATTATCTGTGTTAATGTGTGGTCAGAAAAGACTTTGAACCATGTTTTTGGTTGGTAAAAGACATACACTCGCTCTTGCAAAGCTTTTCCCAGTGTTCACACATTCTGTTCTTAATGCCTCAGATTGATCAAATGTCAAGCCCTGAGCTGAGGTCATTTTTAGCACTTTTTTATGACCATGTTCACCATTACTGAGGGTCTTTTCATGCATATGCTACTTATGATCTGTTCGTCCATGCTCCCATCTAAAGCTATTTTATGATGGAGTTGAGGTAGCCATTTTGTTTTTTAGAACCAGTAAATGTCAAAATATTTGGGGGTCAATCTTGGTGTATGTGGTGGCTGCGACTTTAGCCTGTTACATTTCAGATCACGTCCATCAGAGTGCTGCAATGGATAACACCCCTAAATGAAACCAGCACAATTGCAATCACACAGTGTGTGTGTGTGTGTGTGTGTGTGTGTGTGTGTGTGTGTGTGTGTGTGTGTGTGTGTGTGTGTGCGCGTGTGTGTGTGCGTGTGTGTGTGTGTATTTGTGTAAGAGCTGTAAATACTTTTGTGATATTTTTCAGTCTTTCCATTAACAACATAAAAACCATAGTGTGCGATGATGAGTTTACAGTTTTTCAGAAATGTGTGTGTGTGTTTTTCCACCAGCAGTCTAGCAAATTGTGGCAGTTGTGTATATAATGTGTGTTTGTTTAACAGAGAGAAACACAAAAAGAGAGAACAAGACTTAGAACGTCACTCAAAGGTCCAGTTTGCACATAGTTCACCCAAAAAATCACCCAAAAAGTCTTTCATCATTTACTTTTCCTCATGCCATTCCGATAATGTGGATCAACTCAGAGATGACTGATAGTAGGATCCAAAGGCAGTTCTAAAAGTTTATCAACAAAATAACAAAAGCAAATCTAGGCAAAGGTAAAATAACAACAAAAAAAACAGAACATCCAAACACAGGTAAAGGCTGGCAAAAACAGAACTGAAAACAACACACAATACAATCACAATGGACAACACCAGGCACTGAACAAGGGAAACACTAGGGTGTAAAATACACAGGATAACAAGGGGCTTGACATTTGACAAGGTACAGGTGATAGTAATGAATTGCTAAGGTAACAAATGAGGGTAACTATATCAACTAACAAGGGTAACAATGGAAACAAAGTAAAACAGGAAATAAACACAGGAAGTGAACAATGAGAACAGAAAATCCACTTAAAAATAAAAGTCCAAATAACAAAAACAAGAAACAAAAAACATGTATCAGTTCCAAAACCAAATGGCTCAGTTTAGCTCCTCCTAAATGGCACAATGCAGGCCCAGCTCAAAGGAGGAAGCTGGTAGTCAACGAGGTGCGAATGCAGGAGGAGAGGATGAGGTGTATAAAGGCCATTTCCCAGGCCAAGCAGGGAGAGTGGATGAGATGGGAGAGTGTGGAACAACGCAAGATGGGCTGGCAAGACCTTTGGTCAATGGAAGAGAGTAGGATCAGTTTCCTTATTAGGTCAACATATGATGTTCTCCCATCACCGCAGAACCTAAACCTCTGGGTAGGAGAGGATCCCTCTTGTCCTTTGTGTTCATCACCTGCCACATTAAGGCACATTTTGACAGGATGTAAGGTGGCTCTTAGCCAAGGTCGGTTTACTTGGCGCCATGACCAAGTACTGCGATGTTTGGCTTTAGCATTGGAAGGCAAGCGTTGTATGACCAATAAGTTGCCACCTGTTCTAGCAAAACATTGCACGCAGAAGACAAGATTCCTCCGCCCAGGCGAGCAACCACCAAGGAAAGGTGTTAACACCAATTCTCGGCCAGGACAACTGGAAGCTGCTAGGGACTGGAAGATGCTGGCTGATCTTGATCAACGGCTTATTTTTCCACCTGAGATTGCCACCACTAACCTACGACCAGATATTGTTTTGTGGTCTGGATCAGCACGCATTGTTCAACTGATAGAGTTAACAGTGCCATGGGAGGATGCGGTAGATGAGGCATATGAGAGGAAGAAACTGCGGTATGCTCATCTGGCCAGTGAAGCAGAACAGCAAGGATGGAGAGTCCAGGTTTATCCAGTGGAAGTGGGTTGTCGAGGTTTTGTGGCACACTCTACAACCCTGGTTTCTCAGAGACGTCGGATTCAGTGGCCAAGAGTTGCGTCACGCAGTAAAGAACTTATCTGAAGCAGCAGAAAGGAGCAGCAACTGGCTGTGGTTGAGACGGAAAGATTCTAGCTGGCTGTGTACAGGCCTCCACGCTACGGTTTCGTAGAATTCTTGAAAACTTGAGTCTGTTGGTTTATTTGTATAGGTTGTATAGTATTTACAGTCATTACGTTCGGTGGTAGGTGGTATGCCATACGGAACCGTTGCCACTGAAACTGCATATTAACGCACCAGTGGGGCTCGACAGCCTTAGTCAAACGGGTTGGCGCGTATGGTTGGGTTGCGGAGAGATTGTGAGATTGTGGTTAGGTCTCAGCAGTAGGAGGGATGTAGAGGTCAGTAAGCTGGGCTGAGTTGAGTGGGGGACGGAGGGGGGTGACTCTGGGACGCCAGGGTCACTGTCGAGCCCTCTTGAGGTGTCGTGGGCTAGTCGACGAAACACTGAAGACGGAAGGTGCCCACTTGAAGACCCTAGAGATGTCCCCTACTCGGCTCAATCCAGACGGTTGTCGTGCTGGTCCTGTAGTTGCAGCCGTCGCACGTGCTGACGCGTCAAGTACACTGCAGCCGTTAACGCCGGACAGAAGGGGAGTCACACCACCATATGGAAAGAAGTGTAAATGGATGGAGAAGCATAGTTTACTGTAAAACTACGTCTTAGTGTTGCTTATCTTGGCGAAAGCCGAGTACAAATCAGCATGAAGTTTTAACATCTACTCTCGTGTAATGGAAATCATGACATTCTTTCTTCTATGGAACATAAAAGAAGATATTTTGAAGAATATTGGTAACCAAACAGTTTTTTTTACCATTGAATTCCATTGTATGGACAAAAAATGTTCTTTCATATTCCAAAGAAGAAAGTCATACAAGTTTTTGGTACGCCATGAGGGGGATCGAATTATTATTTATTTTTTAAAATAAAAATAAAAAGTCTCTCTCGGGCGATCCAATCTCAAGTGCTTAGTACTAAAATACAGGTGTAAACAGGGTCCAAAATATTTTGAAAACCAATGTTCAATTGTAACTGATCCTGATTTTGTCCCGAACAGCAGCCAATCACTGCCTACACACTTGTCAATCAATCATTATGCCAAAAGTAGTGTACGACGGGGCTAAAGGCGCACTGGGGTAAAAGGCGCTTTTGATTTTATTTTTCTTGCCACAAAACCTTGCCACAGTACTTTCCTCAACAACCACATTTCAAGATGCACTTGGAAATTTGGCTGATCCTTGATGCGATCGCGGGTAGCAGCGCAGTTGATTCTGTGCTAATTTGATCTAATATATTTTTTAAATGTTGTAGACTAAAATAGCAAATGAGAATCGTTAAAATGATTGAATATATTTTGAGACAAAGGTCTTAATGATTTTCAGTTTTGTTCAAGGTAATTAAAGCAACAGTTTTTCAATAACGGAAAGATATGTAAAAGTATGATATTTGGGGTAAAAGGCACCCCTGATGTTGGGGCTAAAGGCACAATAATTAACCCGATAATTAACAGCCGGCTGACTTGACATGATTTGATTCAGATAGTAAATATCATATATTAAGTTGGGCGTCCACCTTAGTGTTACGGTATAGGCTTGGAGATGGAGGCAGACGAATCACTACATCGAAATCAAAGGTTTAATTTCCAGAAGGCAAAATACAACAAAGAGCTCCACACAGTATGCTCAAACATTGACCGACAAACACTGAATAAAGAACAGGAACTAAATACACAGATGATAATGGGGTACGACAGGTGACGGTGATGAAGAAGATTGACTAATTAACTAAACACAGGTGACTAAACTGAGGACAAACGAGGAGCGGGAAAACTGAATAGGACTAAACCAAAACACTGAAGAAAACGGGGAAAACAAAGAGTCAAACTGTGACAGTACGCCCCCTCCCAAAAAGGCGCGACCTCGCGCCGTATAACATCAATGGGGTGGGGGGGTGGGCGCCCTGGAGGCTGAGGAGAGCGAGGTCTGGAGCAGGAAGCCTCCAGGGCGGAGCAGGACGTGGACGTGACCAGGGCGGAGCAGGACGAGGGCGTGGCCAGGGCGGAGCAGGACGAGGGCGTGGCCAGGGCGGAGCATGACGAGGGCGTGGCCAGGGCGGAGCATGACGAGGGCGTGGCCAGGGCGGAGCAGGAAGTCCAGGCGGCCAGGGCGGAGCAGGACGTGGACGTGACCAGGGCGGAGCAGGCCCTTCAGGTGGCCAGGGCGGAGCAGGCCCTTCAGGTGGCCACGGCGGTGCAGACCCCTCAGGTGGCCACGGCGGTGCAGACCCCTCGGGTGGCCACGGCGGTGCAGACCCTTCGGGTGGCCACGGCGGTGCAGACCCTTCAGGTGGCCATGGCGGTGCAGACCCCTCGGGTGGCCACGGCGGTGCAGACCCTTCGGGTGGCCACGGTGGTGCAGACCCTTCAGGTGACCATGGGTCCTTGGGCGCCCACGGCGAGGGCCTATGGCCCCCCCCCCCCAAAAAATTAATGGGGAGAGTGACAGAGTCATTACGGGTCTCTGGGCAAGACGGAACCAGCGGTGAAGGGGTCTCTGGACTGGACGGAACCAGCGGTGAAGGGGTCTCTGGACTGGACGGAACCAGCGGTGAAGGGGACTTTGGGCTGGACGGAACCAGCGGTGAAGGGGTCTCTGGGCTGGACGGAACCAGCGGTGAAGGGGTCTCTGGGCTGGACGGAACCAGCGGTGAAGGCACAGAAGGGCTGGACGGGACCAGCGGAGAAGGCTCAGGCTCGGCAGGCGTGCAGGTAAGCTCAGGCTCGGCAGGCGTGCAGGTAAGCTCAGGCTCGGCAGGCGTGCAGGTAAGCTCAGGCTCGGCAGGGCTGCAGGGAAGCTCAGGCACGGCAGGGCTGCAGGGAAGCTCAGGCTCGGCAGGGCTGCAGGGAAGCTCAGGCTCGGCAGGGCTGCAGGGAAGCTCAGGCTCGGCAGGGCTGCAGGGAAACTCAGGCTCGGCAGGGCTGCAGGGAAGCTCAGGCTCGGCAGGGCTGCAGGGAAGCTCAGGCTCGGCAGGGCTTCAGGGAAGCTCAGGCTCGGCAGGGCTGCAGGGAAGCTCAGGCTCGGCAGGGCTGCAGGGAAGCTCAGGCTCGGCAGGGCTGCAGGGAAGCTCAGGACTGGACGGAACCAGTGGCGAAGGAAGCTCGGGGCTGAGTTCATGGGCTGTAGATGTGTGTGCTGCTCACACACACAAAACAGCCACAGACACCACAATGAACTGGACGGTCTCTGGCGCAGGATCAGCGGGCTCTGGCGCAGGATCAGCGGGCTCTGGCTGGACGGTCTCCGGCTGGACGGTCTCGGGCTGGACGGTCTCGGGCTGGACGGGGCTGGATGGGACCAGTGGCGAAGGCTTTGCTGACTCTGGATCGGCTGGTGCTACAGTAAGGGAGGAACCACAACTCCAAAGAGCTCGGTCCATAAACTCCATAAAAGGCAGATCTAACTCTTCGAGCAGCAGAATCTGGGCTAGAGGATCATCGAGTCCTCTCCAGAACCGTTGCTTTAGAAACTCCTCCTCCCAGTAGACATCCTGGTGCAGATGCAGATAAACTTCGACAAACTCCTCCAAAGAACTCCCGTTCTGATCAAACAGAAACGCCTCCATTGCGTCGTCCTCCATACTCACTTTTGGGTCGGTCAATCTGTTACGGTATAGGCTTGGAGATGAAGGAGGCAGACGAATCACTACATCAAAATCAAAGGTTTAATTTCCAGAAGGCAAAATACAACAAAGAGCTCCACACAGTATGCTCAAACACTGAATAAAGAACAGGAACTAAATACACAGATGATAATGGGGTACGACAGGTGACGGTGATGAAGAAGATTGACTAATTAACTAAACACAGGTGACTAAACTGAGGACAAACGAGGAGCGGGAAAACTGAATAGGACTAAACCAAAACACTGAAGAAAACGGGGAAAACAAAGAGTCAAACTGTGACACTTAGAAATAATCACCATATTTATAATGAAACCACCATATAAAAAAAATTATATGAATCATATCATATACTAAAATATCATTTATTGTTACTACTGTAAATCTAAATTAATATGGGATCACATTCAATGCTTTCAGAATCCATACTTTTTAAAATAATTTTGTTTCTGTAAAATATATATTTTATATTAAAGCGGACATATCATGAAAATCAGACTTTTTCATGTTTAAGTGCTATATTATTGGGTCCCCAGTGCATCTACCAACCCAGAAAACGTGAAAAGTGACAATCCAGTAACATTGTTTTGGTAAGCCTTGCTCTGCAAGCATGTAAAAAAAAGAAGTTGATCAGATTTCGCTCCCCTTCTGACGTAGGAAGGGGATCTTATTATAATATTACCGCCCCTTAATCTGCACGTTTTCACCCACAACACCGCCATTTGGTTTTCGCAAGCGACAACAGTGTAACCAGTTCTAAGTTAACTCAATGGCAAAAGTTCGAGCAAAGCATGCAAACTGTTCTGTCGTTGGCTACCCAGACGAGCACAGAATACTATTTGACCAAACAATGTCACAGCTGTCTTATAAAGACCTCTGGGAACTGTCAACTTGTGTAAAAGTTGACGGTACATGCAAGTCGATGGGATGAATCAATATAACTCCACAACAACTAAATAAATGTATCCTCTGCACCTGGACATTTCTAATGATTAGTCTAAAAGTTGCAACCTCTTCATGAATCTCGCCGTAAGGCTCCACTCCACTACTGGTTATTTCTGAGATTTTGGATGAGTGAGATTCACGTGTTTTGTTATTGCCGGAGTATCCGAAGCTCGTGTAAAGGATCGGCCGTCTTCTGAACCGAGGCGGGGAGCAGCAGCTCATTTGCATTTGAAGGGACAGACACAACAAGCTGATCTGGGGGGTATTTTGAGCTGAAATTTCACAGAAATATCCTGGGCACACCATAGTGTAATATGTCACCTTTAACATATTTTAATGACAGTATATTTATTGAAAAAATCATTTTTATTTATCAAAATAAACAGAAATTAGTACAAACTAGACATTTTAACATAAAACATATTCTTTTAGCTAAAGTATTTGCAACAATACTTTGTGCCTTTTGCCCCATGCTGGTGAGCATTTTACCCCGTATGTGGGTTAAAAGGCCCACCTTGCCACCTCATACATTTATACGATTTTTAAACAAAATAAACCAGTTTTATGATTTATTTTCACACAAAAACCTGTTGCTCCATCAGTGTTCAATACAAAAAAAAATGTCTGCAATGGGAGTAGTGAAAAGCACATTTTTCTTAAGGTGTGCCTTTAGCCCCGTTGTACCCTACAGGTGCGCAAGTGATCACTGAACATCTTCATTATGCAACATGCTGTGACACTGCAGCTTGAATAAAAGAACTGAGCGTTTTGTATGGAAGCAAATAAGAGACATAACTATTTGAAATTTAACAGCCACTGAATACTTAGTTTTGAAATATTTTATTTTGAAAAACATTTATCTGAATTTATTTGCTCTGAATTCACCCCTTTGAAATTATTTTACTTTGGAAACCATGTATCTGAATTTATTTGTTTTGAATTTACCTCTGAAATTTAAATAGGCCTATGAAAATTCTTGATTTCCATTTTAAAAACCTGAATTTCGATGAATATTTTTTAATGCTCACACATTCAGATACAAAAAAAATCAACTTACAGAATTTCAGATAAAATAGATTCAGGTTGATCAAATTTGGATTGCTCAAATTCAGATCTCAAATTCGACTGCTCAAATTCAGATCGAAAAATTCAAGTTAAATATTCACATGGTAACATCCGGGCTACCGAGGATAGGCCACGCCCACACCGGGGTGAAAACAATCCAACCGCCTCCATTGACTTTGCATTGCGAGAGGCTGCCTCCTTGTCATTTATGACTTATAACAAAAAAACAAAACAATGTCTAAAAGCTGTTGTGAGACAAGGTGTACAGCAAACAAGCTAAATAACCCCCCCAAAAAAATGTATAAGCTGTCGACCGACTCGACCCCAAAAAACGGTTTGTTTCAGGACATAAAAGTGGATCAATTGATAAAGAGCGCAACTATTTCTCGAACTACTCTGAGAACTACGCCCACTGGAACGCGACATGATATTGTAAAAAAACGGAGATATATTCAATTTACCCATTCTTCCTGCTGATGCTTCTTATTGCCTCTTATCTACTTTTGTCTCCTGAAAAAAGGCTGGCTTTTACGGTTCGGAAGCTTATAAAAATGTGTTTCTGTTTTTTTTTTTAGCTTGTTTGCTGTACACCTTGTCACACAGCACCTTTTATGCATTTTTCTGTCTTTTGTAATAAGTCATAAATGACAAGGAGGCAGCCTCTCGCAATGCAAAGTCAATGGAGACGGGTTGGATTGTTTCCCCCCTCGGTGTGGGCATGTTTATCTGAAATTCTGTAAGTTTATTTTTTTTTTGTGAGCATTGAAAAATATTCATCGAAATTCAGGTTTTTAAAATGGAAAAAAAGAATTTTCATAGGCCTATTTAAATTTCAGAGGTAAATTCGAAAAACAAATAAATTCAGATACATGGTTTCCAAAGTAAAATAATTTCAAAGGGGTGAATTCAGAGCAAATAAATTCAGAAATGTTTTTCAAAATAAAATATTTCAAAACTAAGTATTCAGTGGCTGTTAAATTTCAAATAGTTATGTCTCTTATTTGCTTCCATAGTTTTGCTCATACTGTCATATTTGTGATAAGATTAAAATCTAAGGTTATTTGGGAGCAACACAGTGCCTACTTTTTGTGATTTTTAATTAAGTGTGCAGTAACACCTACGTATTGGCTGACATATATAGTAACGTGAACATGTGAAGGTCCAGATCACCGAAGTCATAAAAATCACTTGGTCCAAACAATACTACTTCGGTTTTGTTCTCATTTAAGGCCAAAGAATTGTGTGTATTGTATTCTGTGTAAGCCATGATTTTGCGTCTAGAGGACCTCTATAGAATTAAAAATCATTGGGTCTCATTCATGAAACATTTGTAAATATACAAGTAAATATGAGAGTGATTTGCGCGTAAAGAGACCTTCCCGAAAACTCATCTCCTTATTCACAAATACTTCGTAAACGTCAGATGTGATAGTGAAATGTGTGTGTGTGTTAATGAATTCCAATCAATCGTAAACGCGCGTTCTCAATTACCATAAATCCCGCCCATTAAATCCGACTGACAAATATGGGCATCATATTATGACACCAAACGAAGGATTTCAACATGTCTTCTCAAAAGCGAATGAAAAAGAAAATTTCTCAGATGCAGAAATCGAAGTTTTATTATCAGAAGTTCATTCAAAACACCACATTTTATTTTCAAGCATAGGCTACATAGTGGCGTATCAGGTCCTAAAAAAGAGGAAGCTTGGCAGCATATTACAGATGCAGTTAATGGAGTTTCATCTGTTAATCAAACAGTCCCAGAAGTAAAAAGAAAAACCGTATGCAATTACTATATATAATATTTTTTCAAAATGCTGTGTAAATATGTACCCGATTAAGGTGAATTAAAATGCAGCCTTAGTTATTAATGAGCAAAACGTTCGGATGTTAAACTCACTATTTACGCGTGGCTGGGAGCAGGTGTAGATTTCTTTCGTACCATCTAACATTTGGAAAATACGAACATTTTAATGAATCCGAAAATTTACGCCAGAACCACTTTACACACGATTTACACAAAAATTCGTTCTGCTCGTGTTTCATGAATGAGACCCATTGTGTTTAAATGGCATGTGCAATTGGGTGTCATCAGCATATAAGTGAAATGAAACTCCATATTTGGAAAAGATGGATCCCAATGGCAGTAAGTATAATGAAAACAGTGTTGGAGCAAGAATAGATCTCTGCGGAACACCACAGGAAAGATGTGCTGCTGAGGAAGTATGTTTTCCAATAGTATACAGAAAACTTCCTATTTGTGAAGAATGATTGAAACCAATTCAAAACAGTGCCCTGAATGCCTACATCATTTTCCAATCGAGAGATAAGAATTTTATGATCGACCATATCAAATGCTGGAGATCTTAGAGGACCAAAGCAACAGCACTCTCATTATCTATATAGCCACCATAATGTCATTGGTGACTTTCAGTAAAGCAGATTAAGTACTTCTAAATCCTGACTGGATATGGTAAAAAATAGAACTCTTTTCTATTTATATCTATTCTATTTTCTTTTCTATTTCTCTTTTGGTTTATTACTATTTACTGTTTAAGCACATCGGTATCTTGACATTTTTGTCAGTGCAGTCACAGTGCCAGGAGATCGGGTTGGAATATGAGAGAGAGTGATAGAAATTGCATGAAAGAAAGAGGCTTGTTACTCACAATGCAACATAAATCTTATGCATTTTGAGTTATTCTGGTTTGTTTTCTAAAAAAGATAATAAAATATCTGTAACAATAAAGCTCTCTCCCAGTTAGTTTATAACTGAGGACCTGTACTGCAAATATACACACACACTCTCTCTCTTCTGTATTGTCAGAGTCTCTCATTACAAAACAATTAAAGCATTTAGCATACGGCTAATGGGCATGTAAGGTCGAGTGTGAGATCTCAGTCACCGTAACAGCCACACACACACATTAGAATGCTGCAGCAATTAATGTGATATTTATGCCACTGGGCATTTAAGACTATGAATCATTTAGCTTTTGTCAGAGTGAGTCAAGTCGCTATTAGTATAATTCTTAGCCTTATTAATGCAGTAATTGTTATTTGACAGTCAATCCTCATATTTTAGTCGTAGTGTTTTTACTCTCAATATAAGGGCATTAGTGCTTATAAGAGTAAATGCATGAAGAGTGAGTTCCAAAGTGCATTTATAATAAGACTATACATTTATGCTAGCCAAGAGTTCATTCAGAGTAGAGCTGTTAGTACATTTGCAGTGCAGGGGTTAATGCGTGTGAGATGGTGCATGTGGCAGTTTTGAAATGCGCAGTTTTGCTATACGGTATGCGAAACATGAGTGTATTTGTAGTGTAGCATAAGTTCATTTAGACAATGCCTTCAGTAACTTCAGTATGCTAATGCAGTGTCCAAGTGGGCCATTATCTGAACATTTGAGCTCTGTGAAAAGGTCTGGGAGATGAATTCACTGCCAGTATGCTCTCAGGGTAAAACCACAATTTCTGAAAGAAGGGAAGAAAAAGGCTCAAATTTGTCCTTTAAACTGGACACTTTATATGTCTAAATAGCTCAGATGCTCCAGGCTGGAGTATGCTTGATAAATGATCATGAATTTTTATGAGAGGAAAGCATGTCAGAGCATATTTTAAATAAATAAATGGACGAATAAATAAATCAATCCAACCGCTTTTATCACATTGAATCTTTTCCCCTTGTGCACATACTCACACATGCAAACATGTTAGCTATAGATTTAAATGCAGGTGAATTTAATTGGTTTCTTGTAAAGTCACATTTGGCTAAAACAAGCTGGCATAAACTCCATTTCACACTCAACTCATATTTTTAGCATAGTGGTTTGAAAATGCATTTACCTTTAGATGGTATCCCTGAAAGTTATCTTTCCTGAACCATGACACTGATTTGTGTCATGTTAGGAGATGGTTGAAAAAGAGAGGGGGAAAGAAGTGGTAAATAAGTGAAGACATTATGGGTGTAGTGTTTCTCTGTAAAAAATCTAACCGTACCATGGTTCGGCACGCACTTGCACTGCGGTTGATCTCAAATCTGATGACCCATCTAATCTGGTTTGTTGAAAATAACAACGCGTAAAACAGACAGTTCCGCTAACGTATGTTTCTATCGATGGATTCACATCCTGGCTCCCAATTATACATTACAACAGCGATATAATAAAAAACGTGAACAAAACGGTTACTCTTTGTAAACTTTGAACATGAACTCGAACATGACCAGTCATTTACGACGTCATCACCCTGGTGTTCATAGCGCGCGAGCACAGGTGAGACCTGAACTGCACACGTTACTATCTGTGTTTAAACTAAACTCATTTAACCAATTTAAACATTCAAGAGCAAGACGCGAAAAAGAATTTGCGTGTGCTGTGAGATTTGTGTTTGTGTGTGTGCGCACTCATCGGAAGCGTGCAGAAGTCTCAGACAGTGCGCAAATATTCAAGTTTTGAGTTCTCTAAAGTCTTTACTTTAATGCACAAATTCACACAAAAAGTGAATTGGCCTTTAAAGGGATAGTAGCCTATTCCTGCTGTCTGTTTTTTTAATCAAACAACAAAAGACAAGGAAATCACTCACGGCTCTGGATTGAACAGCTTTTGTAACTTTAATAAGGATTTATGTTTAATTTGTACAGTCAAATATGCAATGTTATTTTACATTTGATTACTTTATTAAATTTCTGTACCTGAAAAATAATTTTAGACCTACCTGAAAAACCTGAAAAGCACTGTTTATTATATTAGTATATATGCTCTATTGTATTTATATGTGCTGTTGTTTGTAGTTTTTCACCTTTTTTCACTGAACATAACACATACCGAACCATACCAAAACTGTGAACCTAAAACATTTGTATTAACCGAACCGTGAGCAATTTAAACCGTTGCACCCCTAGAAGACACTGTAGACCGTGCTGTGTCAACCACGATAGATGCGGAAAACATTGAAAAGGAATCTTAAAATATTAGAAAGAAATCAGCATCAAAGATCTGTTAAAGGAAAACAGACAGAAAATACATTATTTTGTTCTACCAATAGGTCACACTGAAACAGAGAGGCCTATTTAAAAATAAATAGCTTTTAAGGTGTTTAGCTGGTCTTTCAACTAGCTAGGTTTTAGGGGTTAATTAATTTTTCCTTTAAAATTCCTCATTTATAGCTAAGTACATGTGATATTGTTCAAAAGTTTGGACTGTGTTTGGTTGTCTCTCTTAACCTACACACTCTAAACAAGCTCCTTTCTCCAAACTCTACCCTATTAGAGCAGAAATAATTAGAGGCATTTAGTGGGATCATGTTTAACTTTAAATGAATACCAAATTAGGATAATGTTCCCTGTTTCTCTCTGTACTGAACTACAGCACTTTAATCAATAAGCAGGGGCAGGAAGATTTTCTGTGTGTGCGTGTGTGCGTGTGTGTGTGTGTGTGTGTGTGTGTGTGTGTGTGTGTGTGTGTGTGTGTGTGTGTGTGTGTGTGTGTGTGTCTGTCTGTCTGAAACAGATTCAGTAAGTCATCCATGGTCTCAGGTCCCACTTCTAACAGGCCTGTGTTAGTAGTTTGATGTTAAAGGTGTTAAAGCAATGGGTATGGAAGCAAATAAGAGACATAACTATTTGAAATTTAACAGCCACTGAATACTTAGTTTTGAAATATTTTATTTTAAAAAACATTTACCTGAATTTATTTCCTCTGAATTCACCCCTTTGAAATTATTTTACTTTGGAAACCATGTATCTGAATTTATTTGTTTGTTTGTTTTGTTTAAAAACCTGAATTTCAATTTTAATATTTTTCAATGCTCAAATTCAGATAAAAAAAAAAAAATCAACTTACAGAATTTCAGATAAAATAGATTCAGGTTGATCAAATTCGACTGCTCAAATTCAGATCGAAAATTTCAAGTTAAATATTCACATGGTAACATCCGGGCTACCCAGGATAGGCCACGCCCACACCGGGGGGAAAACAATCCAACCGTCTCTATTGATTTGCATTCCGAGAGGCTGCCTCCTTGTCATTTATGACTTATAACAAAAAACAAAACAATGTCTAAAAGCTGTTGTGAGACAAGGTGTACAGCAAACAAGCTAACTAACCCAGAAATGATTTTTTATATGCTGTCGACCCCAAAAACGGTTTGTTTTCAGGACATAAAAGTGGATCAATGGAGAAAGAGCGCAACTATTTCTCGAACTACTCTGAGAGAACTACGCCCACTGGAACGCGACATGATATTGTAAAAAAAAAAAAAAATTATTCATAATTTTAACCATGTCGATTGCTTATTTCACCACCCTATGTGAACCTGAGAAGAGGAGATATATTAAATGTACACCCATTCTTCCTGCTGATGTTCGGAAGCTTATAAAACTGTATTTCTGTTGTGTTTTTTTTAGCTTATTTGCTGTACACATTGTCACACAGCAGCTTTTATGCATTTTTCTGTCTTTTGTTATATGTTATTATAAGGAGGCAGCCTCTCGCAATGCAAAGTCAATGGAGACGGTTGGATTGTTTCGCCCCGTGTGGGCGTGGCTTAAATACGCTCTGTCTCTACACAGGCTCAGCTGTTTTTCCTATCCTGGGTAGCCCGGATGTTACCATGTGAATATTTAACTTGAATTTTTCGATCTGAATTTGAGCAGTCGAATTTGAGATCTGAATTTGAGCAGTCGAATTTGATCAACCTGAATCTATCTTATCTAAAATTCTGTAAGTTGATTTTTTTTTTTCTGATTTGTGAGCATTGAAAAATATTAAAATTGAAATTCAAGTTTTTAAACAAAACAAATAAACAAATAAATTCAGATACATGGTTTCCAAAGTAAAATCATTTCAAAGGGGTGAATTCAGAGCAAATAAATTCAGATAAATGTTTTTCAAAATAAAATATTTCAAAACTAAGTATTCAGTGGCTGTTAAATTTCAAATAGTTATGTCTCTTATTTGCTTCCATAAATGGGTAATGGACACCTAATGTCTTGTCTGATCACAGTTCCACAATGCACTGGAAGCAGAAATCAAAACTAAACTAAACTAAACTGTTCACATTATAACCAATAAAGCGTCTACACAGGAAGTGTCCATTGCTACAGTACAGTTGACACCTCATTTGTATTTTTGACCTGATAAACAGTCTCTCCAGATACTTTATTTGATTTTATTTCCACTTTGCGTCCATGCTATGAATTTTACTTTGTATGTATATATTTGAAAAACGTATGACCATTACATTTTTCTAGTCTCTGCTAATTTGTTTAAAAAATATCTATTATTATTATTATTATTATTATTAAATAATAACAATAAATACAAATATATAAAGTGTATAAATCAAATGCTGCTAATCACATTTTTTTTATAATAATTTTATTTCCCAATCACTTAAATAATAATAATAATAATAATACATCAGACTTGTATAGCGCTTTTCTGGACACTCAAAGACGCTTCACATGGGGAATAAAACAAAACAAAACAAAAAGTGGGTTTTAAGGAAAAGCTAGTTTGAACAGGTGGGTTTTGAGTACTGATTTGAAGTTTGTTAGTGAATCGGAGTTCCTAATGGATGTAGGGAGTGAGTTCCAGAGGGTGGGGGCGGCAATAGCGAAGGCTCGATCCCCCAAGGTCCGGCGGTTAGAGCGGATGATCGGGGTAAGGCGGTTCGTGCCAGATGAGCGGAGGTGGCGGGTGGGTTGGTGCTGTTCCAGGAGCTCAGTGAGGTAGGGCGGTGCCAGGTTATGGAGGGACTTGTAGTTGAGGAGGAGGAGCTTATATTGAATGCGGTAATGAACAGGTAGCCAATGGAGCTGCTGGAGAACAGGGGTGATGTGTTCTCGGGACCGGGTGTGGGTGAGGAGGCGGGCGGCTGAGTTCTGGATGTATTGCAGTTTTTGTAGTTGATTGGTAGGAAGTCCGTATAGAGAAGGCTATTGCAGTAGTCAAGTCTTGAAGTTATGAATGCGTGAATGAGGATTTCAGCTGTTGACAGGGTAAGCGAGGGGCGAAAGCGGGCGATCTTGCGGAGGTGGAAGAAGGATAGTTTAGTGATATGGTTGATGTGTGTTCGGTATGAGAGGGTGGAATCCATTATGATACCAAGGTTTCGGACAGAGAGGGAGGGGGTGACATTCTGTCTGTCGATAAGGAGAGTAAAGTTCTGAATAGAAGAGAGGAGAGATTTTGGGCCGGTGATAAGGAGTTCTGTTTTATTGCTGTTGAGTTTGAGAAAGTTATTGTCCATCCAGGTTTTAATGTCGGAAATACAATCGGTGATGGTGGAGAGGATAACCGGTGTGATGGATTTGGTGGATGTGTAGAGTTGGGTATCATCGGCGTAGCAGTGAAAATGGAGTCCATGGTGGCGGATGACCTGACCGAGGGGAAGCATGTAGATGGTAAAGAGGAGGGGGCAGAGCACGGAACCTTGGGGGACACCATGGGTGACGGGAGGTGAAGCAATTGCAGTTGTTAACAGAGACAAAGTGGTGACGGTCAGAGAGGTAGGAGGTGAGCCAGAGAAGTGCTGTGCCAGAGATGCCAATAGATTTAAGACGATGGAGGAGGACAGTATGGTCTATTGTCTCGAATCCAGCGGAGAGGTCAAGGAGAAGGAGGATGGATATGGAACCAGAGTCGGCAGCAATGAGAAGATCATTTGTGACTTTAAGAAGGGCTGTTTCTGTGCTGTGGTGTGGACGGAATCCGGATTGAAAAGTTTCAAAGAGTTGAGAAGAGAGGAGATATCGGTGGAGTTGTGTGATGACGGCGCGTTCCAGAATTTTTGAGAGTAACGGGAGATTGGAGATGGGTCTGAAGTTGTCCAGATTGTCAGGGTTGAGGCCAGGTTTTTTCAGGAGGGGTGTGATGGACGCAAGTTTTAGCGGGGATGGAACAGATCCAGACACAAGGGAAGAGTTGATGATAATGGTGATAAGAGGGATGAGGATTTGTTGACAGGTTTTGAAGAGGGGAGAAGGGATCGGGTCAAGCTGGCAGTTGGAGAATTTTAAGGTTGAGAGGAGTTTGGAGGTGTCAGAGGGAGACAGAGGAGAGAAGGAGGAAAAACTGTGGTGTGTAAGCGGAGTGAGTTGATATTCAGAGGGAGGAGAAGCGGAGGAAGTGGATGTTAGTAAACAGTGTATGGTATGAATTTTGGTATGGTAGGATGACAGGAAGTTATTGCATTTGTCTGTAGTGAATGTGGAGGTTATATTGTCCTTGGGTTTGGTCAGTTTTGCAAATGTGGAGAAAAGGGTCCGGGAGTCGGAAGAATTTGAGTGGATGAGTTGTGAGTAGTAGTTGGACCGGGCAGTTTTGAGAGCAGAATTGTATGTGATTATAGCGTGTTTGTAGGCTTGGGCATGGACGGTGAGACCGGATTTTTTATGGATCCTTTCAAGTTGTCTTTTATTTCTTTTGAGAATGTGAAGATCTGGGGTGTACCAAGGTGCAGAGGTGGAGAAGGAGACTGAGGCAGTTTTAAGGGAGGCTATTTGGTTGAGGCAGGTGGAAAGTGTGTGGTTGTAAAAGTTGACTAGATCAGAGGCAATTGGATCAGAGGGAAGCGAAGAAGTAGAGATGGCATGGGATATGGAGGAGGTGAGAGAGATGGGACTAATGGATTTCAGGTTTCGAAATGTAATTGTTCTTGTGTGTTTGACGGTAGGAGAGGGGGTAATGATATCCAAGGTGATTACCAGATGATCAGAAATTGTGAGGTCGGTCAATGAAAGGTTATGTATGGTGAGGGAGGGTGTGGAACAGACCAGGTCCAGGATATGTCCATGATTATGTGTGGGTGAAGTGACATGCTGAGTGAGGTTGAGGCAGTTTAAAATGTCCAGAAAGTCAGATGTGAATTTTGCTTCCGGAGAGTCAATATGAATGTTGAAGTCACCAATGAGGAGAACGGACGGTGAAATAGAGGATAGCTGAGTTACGAAGTCAGTGAAATCAGAAATAAATGATAGACAGGTTTTGGGAGGGCGGTAGATGACTGCAGCAGTGAGTGATTGGGAACCAGGAAGTCTGAAAGCCAAGTGTTCAAATGATGATACAATCGGGATGGGGATGGGGCGGATGGAGATATTATTGCGGTAAATGACTGCGATGCCACCTCCTCGCCGGTCCAGACGGGGGTTGTCGATGGAGTATCCAGGTGGGGTGGTCTGATTTAATGCAATGTAATCCATGGGTTTGTGCCAGGTTTCAGTAAGACAGAGAAAATCCAGTTTATTGTCAATAATGAATTCACAGAGGAACAGGCTTTTATTGTTAAGTGATCTTGTATTGAATAGCGCTGTCTTAAGAGGCTTTTGTTGTGAAATCCAAGTGGCGGAAGTTGAGACGGGCAGGAGGTTAGATGAAGTCACGTGAAGAGTGCGCGGATGACGTATGCGGATGTTGTTGTTGCGGCGGTGTCCAGGCGGGAGTGAACTACGGCTGGACCAGAAAGATGGAATACTGTTTTCAGCACTGAAGTAGTAGAGAAGATTGCGACGGGAGCCTCGATGGATATAAGGGCGACGATGGAGAAGATAGTGTTGTTGCAAAGTAGAGATGATGTCCCGTGAAGGAGGCGCGCGGTGGTTGAATCTGAGAAGCTGCAAGGACGTGTATCGAAGCGCCATGGTCAGAGCCGTAGATGACAAGAGCCACAGAGAGGCCAGTAGGAAGGTCATAAACAATAGCCGCATAGCTGACAGGCTGCTCCGGAGTGCAGGCCGGCCAGTAACCGGGCTGTAATCCACTGCTCGAGCAGAACACAGCGGGGATGGGCCAAAGGCAACACCGGGAGCTAGCTTGTTGGTGGTCACAACAGTCACAAACGTGACAGGCAGCAGATGCGGTGACCAGGCAAAGACACAGTCCAGATCTTGAGGCAGGAACAGATACCACCGGTACCAGACAAAGTCAGTAGGTAAAACCGTTTAGTAGCAAACAAACTTTTTCGTCCGGAGTGAGAAGCGGCACAGTCCAGGCAGACACAGTCCAGATCTTGAGGCAGGAACAGATACCACCTGTACCAGACAAAGTCAGTAGGTAAAACCATTTAGTAGCAAACAAACTTTTTCGTTCGGAGTGAGAAGCGGCAGCCAAAACGCGCCAGCGTCCTCTCACATCCTCTCCTCCTCTTAAAGGTACAATATGTAAGAATGTTGTAATAAAATATCCCAAAATCACTTACACAGTGTGATATATTCCCTGCAGTTGTGTACTTACAATATCCCAAAAGTCTCCAAAGATTTTTTATTTCAGAGAAATTCCAATTTTAAATAAGTGGCCGTCCCGGAAAAAAATGTCACCTGTCAATGACGCAATATCCGCGCTATCCTCGGTTTCCGTTCATACTGTCATATCCATGACGTAACCATGGCGACAGACGTGGACAACTGCGTAGTGCGTAACGTTTAGTGGCACGCAGTTCTTGTTTCTTTCAAACATAGACCATCAATATCAGGATCAATATCAGCGTGACGTTTTTGAGATGCCGAGAGCTCCACGTCGTGACTAACTCGGACTTGACAGAGCTTCCCGAGTCACGACTTGACAGCTTTTAGACAGGTGAGCAAATGTACATAAAACAAATCAATGTTAAATAAAGTTAGCTCAACATGATGAAATGTTTGAATATCATCAGTATGTTATTCTAATGTTTGATTAAGCTTACTGCTACTTTCGTATAGCAAACGAACTAACACGTAGTAACGTTATAACATTATAACTTTCAACACACATTTAAATGCCGTTTAGTGTGATAGTGTAACGTTAGACCAAGTGAAGCAGCGCTGCGTTACCTCACAAGTTTAATTTGTCTAATAAACTGACCTGTGTGAGTAATCCAGGACTTGCGGGTAGTTCAGTAGAATAAAATGTCCTTATTCCTATATATCCGCGGGACTCGCGTGTGATATCTGTCTCTTTAGCAATCGCGACCTGCTTCATACCACTGTAATGTTAAACAGTCAATAACATAAACATTATTAGATCCATCAGCTTGACAGCAAGTCCCATCATTCAGCTCGTCATTGCATCATCAACCTACGCCTTTGTTATTGTTGGAAACTGCGCCCTCTTGTGGCGAAAAAACCCTACATATTGTGCCTTTAATTTCGCTGGTTTAAAAGTAATCTTTACTATAACATCTGCACTAAACTTTTCAGCCTCAACCATACAGTATATTAGCCTGGCTAACGTCAGACCACGTCTCATTAAGATTGAGACGTGGTCTGGGAACCACATGTTCATTTTCTCGTATTTGAGGCGTGGAATGCCCAGAGCCGTTTATTGGGTGCTACGAATGTCTATCAAATGTGCCTGCACGTAGCTCATAGCCAATCGTTTCAATTATACCAGATGACATATGTAGAGCGACAGAAATTAGATGAGGAAGAAGACGATGGGTCAGAGATTTATGTGTACACGATGGCGTATGTATCTAAGGCTGCATCGAAAGGTAACTTCGCGTCTGCTGCCATGTTTGATCCATAGGTATAAACAAACTGCTTCGGTGTGTCGCATAGACGTCGTCATCGTCTTGCTGTGTCCTCCCCGTTCTGTGATTGGTCCCCTCGCTGAGGCGAAAGTCTGGTCCATGGCATCCAGACTTCCTAGCAGCGTGAATAAAATTGCACTGCTCTCAAGGCAGCATGGGGAAACCCAGGCTAACAGTATATCACCATACAATCAGAATTCTCCCAAATGATCTCGAATGCCCTGTCTAAGTGGATATAATTTGCAAAAAGGTCCGTATCTTGTCAAATTTTACTTTTTGTATGGCAACTTTTCCAAAGAGTGATGGCAAGACATTTTTTTTAGATACCTTTCCATGTCTAGATAACTTTCCCATACCTCTACTATTTTAAATCATCTTTTGACTAGTACTGTATTTGCATGCAATTGTAGCTATACTAATATTATAATAATGGTAATTAAATAATCAACATGCCATTTTACAGTTGCTGAAGTTACGGTTGATTGGTCCATGTTTGTGAACATTCTGACATGATTTGCATCAGTGGTCACTTTGAGTGTAGACAGCCAGGTGTTGTGATACAGCAGCTGTGTGGTCCAGTGGGAAGGGAATTTCCTCTGTGTTCAGTTTTGACGAATCTAAATGTATGATTCAGCATACTGTTTAGAAATGCAAATGAACTGCTATAATTTTCTCAGCAAAATCAATGTATATTATTTTCATTACATCTCTTCTACTATATCAGTTTAAAGCCTGCAGCACTAAGTGTCAGGACAGAGATGGATGGAGAGAGAGAAGGAGATTGAGAGCAACAGAAAGAGAGAGAGGCATCTCCCTTCCCCAGAATTTATTCCGCAATTTATTTTTTGTCACAGCTTTGCAAAATAAATCGTAATTCTTCAAGTGACTGGCAATTTTTTTTCACCCTGGAAGCTTTGATGGGTTGTTAAGGTGGGTTTGACTGAGGCAATAATTGCCTGTTTGTAGTGGCGGAGTAGCATAGCACTCTGAAACACGAGTGAATCCTGGCCTCACCACTCCTCTCTAAACACACAAAACCAAGCGTTGCCAGAACATGCCTGTGCTGGCACAAAAAGAAGTACCGATACATCTCCTACAAGACATTTTGAACAGTCTTCTATATAGTCCAGTCATTTTAAGCTAAAATGGGGGTCAACATTGAACAAATTGCAACAGAAGCAAACTCAACTGATTTTGTATCCTCAATATGTCCTGAGTAAGGAGAAAAAAAAAGCCCTGAATAATCCCATTAGGGGAAAGTTTAGAAAAAGACCCAAATATATCCCATTCATACGCCTATTCATTCTTTTTCTCACGTGAAAAGGGTAAATATTTTAACCTTTAGAAATCATCATGAAAATCACTGAGTTGATTACTTGCATCAAGACAAACAAAAAATGTATTACAAGTTTTTTGCAATTATTTGTTAACATGGACAAATGGTGCATAATCTAATTACATATGTGCTAATTTGCATAAATACCCAAACAGATCTACACAGGGTATAGCAGGTGAAAATATCTTGTAGAATTTTGTTGACATATAACAGTAAAAGACTTAGGGCCCTATTTTTACGATCTGAAACGCAAGTGGCAAAGCGCAAAGCGCAAGTAACTTTGTGGGCGGATCCCGGCGCTGTTGCTATTTTCCTGGCGGGATAAATGCCTCTTGCGCCTGGCACAAATCTAAAAGGGGTTCGTCTGAAGTAGCTTCATTATTCATAGGTGTGGTTTGGGCATAACGTGAAATAAACCAATCAGAGCGTCATCTCACATTCCCTTTAAGAGCAGGCGCGCTTGTTCTAAAGCGGATTCCTATTATAACGGCGGATTTGCCAGGCGCGCGCCAGGAGCGGTTCACAGCCGAGGAGACCGACGTTCTTGTCAGGGCCGTAAAACACAGAGAAGTGACATTAGGGATGGAGAAACCCACACAAATTAACTTCTGTTAAACAGGCGTATGATAATTTGGGTAAATGTGTAAGCTACATGTATGCTTTTATAATAAATTGTCTATCTATCTATCTATCTATCTATCTATCTATCTATCTATCTATCTATCTATCTATCTATCTATCTATCTATCTATCTATCTATCTAACGCATTCTCATCCCAAAGCGTAATATTTTGACTCTTTTGCCAAAGCGTCTATATCCAGCGCATATGGCACCCTTTAGCGTCAATATAACACGCTTCGGTTTTGGGTAGGTTTAGGTCTGGGGTAGTGTTAGGGTTAGACCACTAGGAGGCGCCATATATCTGCGTCTCATATGACGCTAAAGGGTGCCATATGCGTTGGATATAGACGCTTTGGCAAAAGAGTCAGTATATTACGCTTTGGGATGAGAACGGGCTCATCTATCGTAATAATGTATGATTTGCAAAAATGAAAACTGCTGCTTAGATGAGAGAAGCAACGTGTATGCGCGTTGTGCACATGCTACATTGGTTATGGCCAAGCATGCGCGCTTAAAATAGCATAATGAACAACGCGCAACGCGCCACTAACTTTAGACTAGGTTTTTTCTGGTCAGTGGCGCAATTGTTTTATAGAACAGCAAAATAGCATGAGGGAAAGTTTGCGCCAGAACACGCCTCCTCTTTGCGCTGAACCGCCCCGGGGAGCGCAAGTGTATTTCTTAGTTAACCGACGTGCGTCTGTGGAGGGAAAAGTCCGCTTTGCGCGGGTGCAAAATAGGAATGATACATGCGTCAGTGTACAAAGTCATTTGCGCCGAGTGCAAGATAGGGCCCTTAATGTTAAGGTCTGAATGGAACCCATTTAGGCTACCCATGAACATTAATGCAGGAAGAAGTACTTTAGAAACCAGCCTTTATTAATTATTATGGCAGAGATGGGGTTTGGGGCTGGGTCAGTGGGACTGTTTCTGGGGGATGAGTCTGAGGGAAGAACAGGAGACATGGGTAAGGAGAATGCAGAAGACAAAAGGTAGGTGAAATAAAAAGTGTCTGGATTGAAAAATCTAATTACGTACACAATGCACTCAATGCCTAAACCCCATCTCTGCAATAATAATTAATAAAGGCTGGTTTCTAAAGTACTTCTTCCTGTACTAATGTTCATGGGTAGCCTAAATGGGTTCCATTCAGACCTTAACATTAAGTCTTTTACTGTTATATGTCAACAAGATTCAAAAAAACATTTTCACCTGCTATACCCAATGTTTAGATCTGTTTGGGTAATTATGCAAATTAGCTAATACATAATTATATTATGCACCGTTTGTCCATGTTAACAAACAATTTCAAAAAACTTGTAATACATTTTTTGTTTGTCTTGATGTAAGTAATCATCTCAGTGATTTTCATGATGATATCTAAAGGTTAAAATTTTTACCCTTTTCATGTCATGAGGTTGAGGAACGAACCCAAACGCAGACAATTTGCAGACACTAAACGTTTATTCTGACACAAACAGAAAACAAAAACCCACGAGGGGGCAAAACAGGACTGGAGCAGAGTACAACTAGACTAAGACATGATGACAAACAAAGACTCGGACTTGACAAGAACCAAACTCACAATTCTAATTGAACAGGTTTTCAGATTATATACTCACAGGGATATACACCACGATCTCATGAACGTGCGTATCTATACCACGAATTTAATTTATCGTGCTATTTATACGCCAAAAATGGTTTTTGCGTGCATATGCTACGCACTGTAATCTCTTGGGTAGGATTAGGGATGGGGAGTGCGTGCGTATAGCACGCTAAATAATACGTATCATATGCACGCGAAAAACTGCGTATCATAAACACGCAAAAACTACTTTTGGCGTATAAATGCAGCCTCAAGACTAGAGGAAATCAAGGGCAAGAAGGCCGGATCATGACATTTCACGTGAGAAAAAGAATGAATAGGCGTATGAATGGGATATATTTGGGTCTTTTTCTAAACTTTCCCCTAATGGGATTCTTCGGGGCTTTTTTTCCTTACTCAGGACCAGAGGTGGGTAGTAACGAAGTACATTTACTTCGTTACATTTACTTGAGTATTTTTTTGGAAAATTTTTACTTTTAAGAGTAGATTTAATTGTGAGAACTTTTAATTTAACTCGAGTACATTTCTAATGAAAAAACGGTACTTTTACTTCGTTACGTTGGGCGACGTTCCTCTCGTTACTTTATTTTAATGCAATATGTTGTTAAAACTGTAGTTTATTCTAAGCGCGCACTCTCTCTTTTTTCTGGGCATGAGCGATGCTCAATCACAAATGAATCACTCTTTTGAGTCGATTCTGTTCATAGACTTCATCAAACAAGTTGGGCAGATCTGTCTAAATCGGTTCGCGAATCAGTTTGAATGATCTGTTCAGTTTCCTGCACGCACTGAATCGTCTCGGAGTCGTAACAGGAAGATTTAAGAACATCAAGAGCGTCGTATGAAGTGGCGGTCTAGAGTCTACAGTACAGTCTAGAAAGTAAATCTGCAAATGCATCATATTTTTTGCCAGCGATGAAGATCTTTATTAGTTGAACATCTTCGTATGTTACTCCGTAAGCTGTCTGTGAATGAATTATTCCACACGACGATACATTCGATTTCATTTCATTCAGGTAATACATTTTACAACCAAATAGATTATTACGCCATATAGCACTACTGCAAAGTATGACATTACCCTTTTTTTGGACATATACATTACTTTAAGCTATCATCGTCCAGTTTATGAATGTGTGTACACACACAATGGGTCTCATTCATGAAACACGAGCAGAACGAATTTTTGTGTAAATCGTGTGTAAAGTGGTTCTGGCATAAATTTTCGGATTCATTAAAATGTTCGTATTTTCCAAATGTTAGTTGGTACACAAGAAATCTACACTTGCTCCCAGCCACGCGTAAATAGTGCGCTTAACACCCGAACGTTTTGCTCATTAATAAGGCTGCATTTTAATTCACTTTAATCGGGTATTTGCACATGATTTTGAAAAAATATTATATATAGTAATTACATAAGGTTTTTCTTATTATGAGAGCCAGTAATAGCATCTGCGATGGTGGTCCTTCTCCAGTTTGAATACTATTTTTCCGAAGTGAACTAATTCGTTTTTTTCTCTCAAGCTTAATGTCGAACCATTTTCTTCTCACTTATGGGAATGTGCAATTAACAGATGAAACTCCATTAACTGCATCTAATATGCTGCCAAGCTTCCTTTTTTTTAGGACCCGATACGCCACTATGTAGGCTATGCTTGAAAATAAAATGTGGCGTTTTGAATGAACTTCTGATAATAAAACTTCAATTTTTGCAACTGAGAATTTTTTTTATTTGCATTCATGTCATAATATGATGCCCATATATAGTTGTCAGTCGGATTTAATGGGCGGGATTTATGGTAATTGAGAATGAACGTGCATGCGCATCCCATTTACGACTGATTGGAATTCATTAACACACACACACATTTCACGATCACATCTGACGTTTACAAAGTATTTGTGAATCAGGAGAAGAGTTTTCGGGAAGGTCTCTTTACGCGCAAATCACTCGCATATTTACTCGTATATTTACGAATGTTTCATGAATGAGACCCAATGTGTGTATTGCGCAGTGGCGTGCGAACTCGACTTGAAAACGAATGCCTTTGCCTGCCTTATTAGACACAGTTAACCAGTTTAAAGATGCTTTCATAAATATAGCCTACATTTAAATACATTTTGGAGAACAGACAGAAGAAGATCCGTGCATTTGATCGTTGTTTGTGTTTGGCATGACATGACTGCGGGCACATGTGCAGAGTTTTAACACTTTCTAATCTGTGTCAATGGTTCCCACCCCTTTACATATGAATGCAAAACTCCATAGAGTCACTTTATTCCGACATTGTCTAATAATCCAAATGTAGTTGTATAAGTTATTATACTATTATACAAACCAAAGGACAGGCAATGGTTTTCGGGCTATAGATATAATATACAGAAATAATGTTTGTCTCTTCTGTTTTTGTTGCAAAGACAGCTTATCTAATTATGATAATTTTAGTCATTAAAATGAAAAAATATCTAAATAATATCATGTGATATATATATATATATATATATATATATATATATATAGGCCTATGTGATCCAAAGCAACTAGTAACTAACTACTTGAGTAGTTTTTTTCATTGGATACTTTTTTACTCTTACTCAAGTAACTTTTAAGATTATTACTTTTACTTTTACTTTGAGTAAATATTTCTATAAGTACTTGTACTTTTACTTGAGTACAGTTTTTGGATACTCTACCCACCTCTGCTCAGGACATATTGAGGATACAAAATCAGTTGAGTTTGCTTCTGTTGCAATTTGTTCAACCTTTTTTCATAAAATGACTGGACTATATAGGTGCTACGGTCTGCTTGACACAAAATACTGCCATGCAATATTCAGGACAAAATGGAGAAATGACATATTTGGTCAACATTTATTTGTGATCATAAAATGGGTCTCTTATTTTATTTAATTATTTAATTATTTTATTTGTAGAAAAAAAGACAAAAGGGACAATACATATTAATGAACATTTTTCACAAATGTAAATATGCCAGATTAAAGCCATAGGCTAATTTCCATCTGCAAACCCCCAAGCAGGTAGATGTTACACAAAAATACACATAAATACATACAGACACACTATGCACAAGCTATATACAGAGAAGCAAGGACAATAACAGTGATAACAACATACAAGCCCATATTACACTGACCCCTTTTACACAACCCATGCTATACTAACTCCTATTACACAACCCATATCACACTGATAATTCTATCCCCTTTATTTTTGTAAAACACTAACTCTGTTTTACATCTGATATATATACTAATGATTACTAAACATGCTCACATATTTGTGTGTCCCTCAACCATACTTTTAAACGACTCCTAAAAATAGAAAAACTTGTGCTTTCCCTCACTGACTGAGGAATATTATTCCAGGAGCTCACCCCCTGATATGATAGAGCGTTCTTTGAAAAGGCGGTCCGCCTAAACGCCAAGTCACAGTCACCTCTCATAGTGGCTCTAGTCACTCGAGACCCGACAGCACTGATAGACTTTTGTTTAATAAAATCACTCAATGGTGGAGGTGCCAGACCATGTATAACTTTATAGATTAGACAGGCTGATTTATAATTTGAAATTCGCAAAATTTAAAAACTTATATTTATCTAGAATATTACAATGATATGACGAAGGTTTCTTATCTAATATTTTAAATGCTCTTTTGTAGCATACTTTAATTGGCCCAATAGCAGCATAACTTGTATAAGACCAACTTGTGATTCAGTACTCAATATGAGCCAGTATCATAGAGTGCAAGAACGTAATCGCTGCTTTATTCGTTAATGATGTACGAATCTGTTTAAAGTTCCGTAAATTAACATTTACAGTTTTCACAACTTTTTTGACATGTTTTTTAAAAGATAATTTCGAGTCTATCAGAACTCCCAGATACCTAAATTCCTCAATATTAGTTAATTCTTGTCCACCCAAGCAAACTTTTACTGTGGCCACAGTTGTTTTAGGTTTACTAAAAAACATTGATACAGTCTTGTTGACATTAAGACACAAGCATGAATCATTCAGTCATTTTTGCAGATTATTTAAAGCAAATGAAAGCTGATGGGCTGCATCATCAGCACTTTTGGCATGTGTAAAAATGACCGTATCATCAGCATACATAATCGTGTCGACATTTTTGCATACATTGGGCAAACTATTCACATACAGTGAAAATAGCAGAGGTCCCAAGATTGATCCCTGAGGAACACCCTGTGTATATTGAAGATAGGGTGACTTACAATTCTTTATTTGCACACATTGTTTTCTATCCGATAAATAAGACTGTATCCATTTAACTGTTTGATTACTAAAGCCAAATGTTAACAGTCTAGACAAAAGCTTATGTTATTAATATAACATACTTCATGAATGGTCAAGAACCACAATACCATTCAAAAGTTTGGGGTAAGAAAGATTTGTTTTATATTTTCGAAAGAAGTCTATACCAGAGGATATCTAACTGGGATCTAGGAACCTCCAGGGGGCCACACGAGGGTGGTAAGGGGTCCATGATTATTATTATTATTTATTTATTTTTGTATGTACTTTTAATCAGCAAGAATGCATTAAATTGATCAAAAGTGACAGTAAACACTTTTACATTGTTACAAAAAAAAAAACCCTTTTATATAAATGCTGTTATTTTGAACGTTCAGTCACACTTTAGTTTAGGACCCAATTCTCACCATTAACTAGCTATTAACTGTGACTTTTGCCTCAATAAACCACTAATTACTGCTTATTAATAGTTGGTGATAGTTAAGTTTAGGTATTGGGTAGGATTAAGGGATGTAGAATATAGTCATGCAGAATAAGGCTTTAATATGTGCTTTATTAATATCCTATTAATATGCATGCTAAGAAACTAGTTAATAGTGAGAATTGGACCCTAAATTAAAGTGTTACCAAACTTTCTATTCATCAAAGAATCCTGAGAAAAATGTATCACGTTTTTTATATAAATATTAAGCATTATTGATAATAATAAATTTCTTGAGCACCAATAATACCAATTCATGATATTACTTGTTTTACTGTATTTTTGATCAAATAATTGCAGCCTTGGTGAACATTAGAGACTTCTTTCGAAAATATAAAACAAATCTTTCTTACCCCAAACTTTTGAATGGTATTGTGGTTGTTGACCATTCATGAAGTATGTTATATTAATCAAAGAACATACTATATTCGCTATGTTGCCATTGTCATGACCTGCAGCATCAGCGATGTTCCCTTACATTTTTTAATAAAACTCTTTCATATCCATCGGATGATCTCGGGTGAAGAAGAAGTTTGAATATAAAGTGATATATAAAGTGATAATATATAGTGATAATATAAATTGAGGTTAATTAATAAGGGAGAAATGTGCAGTGTTTGGTACTCCAGGATTGAGAACCGCTGCCCATATAGAGTTGGATAAGATGCAAAGCCTTTGATTTTTGCATTTAGACTTGTCTGTTGTCTGTGTTGTCAGACAACAAATGTTAAGCATAATTGGCCTTTCCCTCTTTCAAAAGGAGAAGACTTCTAATACTGCCAGGTAGCGAGAAATAAATAATTATTAAAAAATCAATAACAATTTCAATTTGTCTAATGATAAACTCATGAAAGAGTTTATTTCTTATGAAAATGAAACACTCTTTCTAGTTTTGGTTCATTTTAAACTGTTCTCTACAAAAATATCCGTCTTTGTCATCAGCAGTCTCTCTCAGTGTCTGTTATGAAATGTTATGCAGTTTGGTGTCTCGCTGCACTCAGCAGATGAAACGGTCTGTGTGTGGGTATCACCTTTCATGTTTCCCGCATTTTCCATTCCATTCACCTGTAAGGGAGATGGAGAGGCTAGAAAGGAAAAAAGCTGACAGGAAGGTGCTGGATGTTTTCAGAGGCTCAAAAACTGTTGCATGAAATGGGAGTCAGAGAAGTCATCTTATCTCAGGATGACCTGCTTCCTGTCTGTGTGTAAGTGTGTGTTAGACAATGTTTTAAAATCAGAACGTCTGTGTATCAGATGATTCAGAAGTTGGCACGCTCCCTCTCACACATCACACACACACACACATACACTGGCAAGCAGTGGTTTGGTATTGCAGTGGGCAGACGGAGAGGTTGATGATATCGATCTGACCTGATACTCTATACAGGAACTACAGTATTATTCATTACACACTCATGTACATAACATGATACCTGAGAGACAGAGAGACATTGATAGGCTGATAGACGAAGACACAAAGATAGGCAGGGGAGATAAGGAGATGGAGTGAGAGACAGACAGGGACAGAAAGAATAAACATGTGACCAGTGTCACAATCTCAAAATTGGAATAAAACTTAATATTTCACACAAAAAAAATATTCTGTCATTTACTCATCCTAGTGTCTTTTCAAAACAAAACAAACAAAAACGTTCCAGATGTTTTGTACAATTAAAGTCAAAAAGTATTTTGACGCTTGAAATGGTTAACCCTTCTAAAGGTTGTCTTGCTTCATGTTTCACATTGCTCATAATTTACCCAGGGGTTAACAATTAATCCTGGTTATTCTTAAACTGTCATTTCACTTTGTGCATTCCTAAATTTTGGGTAACCGTACTTACTTGCATATTTACTTTGTCAGTGTCATTGATTGGATGATCGCCACACACAATATGTTTACATGAAAGCTGTAGTTCTGTCAGGACCACTATCGTCAAATACAATTGACAATTAGCATACAGTTATGATTGGCGGTATGGTTCTGTTCTGGGCGAGAACTCCCTGCGCATTCATGCAGCCTAGCATGGATAAGAGCAGGGAGAGCAGCAATAACCCCCCCCCCCCCCCCCCCCCCCCTTAGGGTAAACAGAACAGAACCAACATAAATGTATTGCAGATATCATTAATTCAAGATTTTAAAGTACAACATATTTCGAGAATTTATTCTGATTCAAGGGCAATCAGAATGCCAAATCCTGACTGGGCGAGAGGAGGAGCTGGGGATGGAGGAGGGTAATTAGCTCCTGAGAAACCCGATCGCTGCTGATAATACTGAGGAGCTTATATATGTATGTGATAGGCGTTGTATTCCTATAGGTAGACGTGGATCAGCTGAGAGTCAGCTGATGCAAGTTGACTAACGTGACCTGCCAGAACTGACGCTACACTTGATGATGGCGCATCCTCATATTATACTTTGCCGACTGTACTATCAAGTTTATCCTGAATGGACTTTTTTCACAAAAAAGGTGAGAATGAATCGACCTCATATTCACTTCAATTGTCGTTTTCTCTCACCATTTGACATTTTCTCCCTCAACGCTACACATTTTTTTTGTGACTGTCCAAAGCACATGAATAGAGTGGTGCAGGGATGACATCAGAACCCGGAAGTCTTAATTCACCACCAGTACCTTCGAAATTTTCATATGGAGGGTTTTTCAATTTATGAGTAAAATAAAGCCTGTGGTAAACAACTTGACAATACCTTGCTAAGTATAGTCATAACATTCTAAAGGGGTTAATTAAACAACAATTAATTATGTTAATTACAGTGACAATGAATGAATAACTCACTATTTGTATATAGCTTTTTAATATATTTACACAACAAAAGCAGTGCTAAAGCATTTTTCAAAATATCTTATTTTATGTTCAACAGAAGAAAGAAACGCATACAGGTTTAGAATGACATGAAGGTAAGTGAATGATGACAAAGTTATTTCTTTAATCAGTTTAACTTAGGCTGTATTAATTATAAATCTCTTTACATGGAGCTAATAAAATTTCCTCTTAAATTCACATCTTTTGATTATACTTGCACATAAACTTGAATTAAAATATGCAATATTCATCAAATTGACTCCAGTTACATCTCAGTATATAGACCACATTTAGAATAAAAAAAGAAAAGAAAATGTATATAGTTTTATTGTGAAAATGATATTAAAGGTACAGTATTTCTCAAAGTAGTTGCTGAACATTGTTGATATTTGAAATCAACCCAAACAATCACACCCCTCTTTTCATTGCTCCCCCTCCAAATCTAACCCTCCAATCCTAACCGCCCTGCTCCGAGTCGGTCTCGAACCTGCACTTACAATGACGCTAAACAGTAAACACTGCATTCTCTAGCAGTCATCAGCCTGCACAACTCTCACTAGCCGGCCTCCATTACACACGCAATGCAAGAGTAGATGTCTATTTATTGTAGCAGAAGCGCAACAGAATAATGCTTCATGAAAAATAAAGTGAAGATTATGAATGAATTGACAAGGAAGCACAAAAAATGTACATACTGTACATACACAACAGTATTAACGCGGGTCCTAAAGCGCTTTCCTGATCATAACCCTTCATTTTCCAGTGATATTCATATGAGCTTTTCTCTTTTGTAATGTCTCTCAGCTATCTCTCTTTCTACAGTCTTTCTTCAAATCTCCCTCTTATTCATTCTTTCTCCTCCACCTTCATACGCTCCCTAGTGCTGATTGGCTAAACGTTTGTTGTTGTGTCTGGTTGTGTTGGTCTGACCAACTTTCAAACAGCGACACTACTGCTCAAATACGGCACACTGGTAGAGAGTCCTTTTTTTCATAAATTTGAAATATTCCATTATTTGTTTCAGACTTAATAAACTGAAAAACTCCCCTATGAATTTGGAAGGGACAATACCACAGAAATGCTAGCTACAAAATATATATTTGCAACTCATAGGAGAAGAAATATGTAATTAAGTTATTTATTTTTGTTTATCGTGTTATATAAAATGTAGCATTGCAATGACTTGGCAATACAATAAGCAAATAGTCATTCTAATAAAACTTAATTGAACTGACATTGAATCAATAGGTGAAAGAGAGTGACAGACAGGGTGAAAGTGAGACACAGAGATAGGGTGTTTGAGAAGGACAGCTGCTTAAATAAAGCTGAGTCAGATTAGCTGATATATTTGCTGTAGCTGATAGTTAATGAGACCGCACTGATTTGATGTGTCTGCTGACTGAAGAGCACAAATCTGTCTCAGGCCTGACCCTTAGCACAACCCCTGGTATAGTGGTTCTTAAAATTGGAAAAGTTTGCTCAGCAAAACAGCACGATGTAATGATGTTTATTTACAGTGTTTAAGTGATCCAAATATGTACAAATAAGTGAGTGCCACACAAACACAAAGTACTGTGCAAAAGTCTTAGGTACATTACATGCTTCACAGAAACATTTTTTTTTAAGACGGCTATATTTTGCTTTAGTGTGAAACTTTTGAAACTCAAACCATTTTCTGATGCCCTTCACCGGTTTATATTTTAAGTATTTAACATCATGAAAATATGCCTGGTCAACTAAATAAATGACTACCGGTCGTCTAGGAAAATCTTTGGTCAGCCCTAATTTTAAAAAATTTACATTTTGTATTTTTGTATTATATTTATATATTTTGTATATTCTCCATCTCATGTACCCGCACTCAGCAATACAAAACCACAAGTTGCGTCGAGTCCTGTGGGAGTCTATCCTGTGGGAGTCCCGCGGTAATGCAGACCTCTAATCTGATGGCCATTATTGAGTACGTCTGAGATTACATGAAGAGACAGAAGCATTGGAGACATTATAAATCCATAGAAGAGCTGTGGCACCTTCCTCAAGATCCATGTTAAACAATTAATTTTTTAAAGGGGTGGTATAATGCCCCTTTTTACAAGATGTAAAATAAGTCTCTGATGTCCCCAGAGTGTGTATGTGAAGTTTTAGCTCAAAATACCCCACAGATCATTATTTACAGCATGTTAAAATTGTCCCATTTTGAGGCTGAGCAAAAACGCGTCGTTTTGTGTGTGTCCTTTAAATGCAAATGAACTGCTGCTTGCACAGAGGGCGGAGCTTTAAAAGCTCATGTGTTAGCAGCTCTGATTACCTCACGCAAACAAGCACTAAAATGTCAGAAACTGTTCTGCCTTTTATGTTTAAACTGGAGTCGGACAATGATGGAAAGACTCAAGAAGAAGTGACAACATGTAGAATGCAACAGGAGATTTCTGAATGGTTAGTTGACGATGTGGAGTTAACTATCTTCAAAAGTCTTTGATTAGCATATTCTGTCATCATAATCTATTAAATCGCTCGTGTGGGAACTGTTGTAATATGCCTACAGAGTGACATGTTATTGCATTTGTGTTACGTACTGTATTATTGCATGTGAAAAGACTGATGCGACAGCTTGAGCAGACTCACAAATGTGCTCTACCACAACAACCCGGGGGCGGGTTTATGTAAATTTTAGGGTAAGTGATGTCACTAACCCTGGAGGAATGTTGTGTAGTCCCTACCAGCTGTTTGTTGTAGTCCTTAAACGATTTCTTTAAAAGCAAATATCTCCCTTTGCTTTGAACTTTGAGCGTTGTAACTTTGCAGATGTTGTTTATGCTCAAACAGCAACATTACACACTAACTAAAGTTAGAAAAGTGAAATCATAATCAACCACCCCTTTAAACTACCTAGTAAAATAGCACTAGCACACTAATGCAATGATATTTACAGTGCTCAAAACAGGCAAAAGAGACTCACTTTTCCATATTTTTACATGATTATCCCTATTTTTGGGAAGCACAAAATAAAGGTTCTGGCATGTGCTATTGTGCTGAGCCATCCTTTTCCAATTTTAACAGTAACTGAGGCGCCTCTTCACCCTCGCCCTATCTATTATACACTCAAAGCTGTTTTCAAATCAGTTTGATGAGATCTGGGAGAAGTTGCTGCCACACATGAGACTGAAATATCCTACGTCAGGCTTTTGTGTCTAGCACACATTGCAAATCGGTGGAGTTCACACACTGGGGAGCACATTGTGTCTATGATGCACTATACCTATCATATCAAACATGATGCTACAAATAAACCTAGCAACGTCGTTCATTTGCCTCGCTTTATTGCTTTTTCGTCCCTTTCTCTCTCTGTCACTCTATTGCGTGCATGTCTGTCTGTGTCAGGAAAAGAGAGAGTGGTGGAGTTTGTAGGCAGCCCTTGGCAATTTTGTGAAACGCTGATCAAAGGAGACGGTCCCAAACATCCTCAGCATCTCACGCCCTACACACACACACGCGCACACATACATACATTATTAGATAAGAGGTGAATGCAATTGGCATAAAGAGATGGTGGATTTCTTTTTGGAGAAAACTCATGTTTACAGGGAACAAAGAAACTAAATGAAATGAACAAAGCTATAGATAACTCAGTTTTGTTTCTTTAGTGAAGGAGTCAATTGAGATGAATGCACACCACTAGTTATATGGTAGAAAGAAAGCACACATATACACTCACCGGCCACTTTATTAGGTACACCTGTCCAACTGCTCGTTAACACTTAATTTCTAAGCAGCCAATCACATGGCGGCAACTCAGTGCATTGAGGCATGTAGACATGGTCAAGACAATCTCCTGCAGTTCAAACCGAGCATCAGTATGGGGAAGAAAGTTGATTTGAGTGACTTTGAACGTGGCTTGATTGTTGGTGCCAGAAGGGCTGGTCTGAGTATTTCAGAAACGGCTAATCTACTGGGATTTTCACGCACAACCATCTCTAGGGTTTACAGAGAATGGTCCGAAAAAGAAAAAACATCCAGTGAGCGGCAGTTCTGTGGGCGGAAATGCCTTGTTGATGCCAGAGGTCAGAGGAGAATGGCCAGACTGGTTCGAGCTGATAGAAGGGCAACAGTGACTGAAATAACCACTCGTTACAACCAAGGTATGCAGCAAAGCATTTGTGAAGCCACAACACGCACAACCTTGAGGCGGATGGGCTACAACAGCAGAAGACTCCACCGGGTACCACTCATCTCCACTACAAATAGGAAAAAGAGGCTACAATTTGCAAGAGCTCACCAAAATTGAACAGTTGAAGACTGGAAAAATGTTGCCTGGTCTGATGAGTCTCGATTTCTGTTGAGACATTCAGATGTTAGAGTCAGAATTTGGCGTAAACAGAATGAGAACATGGAACCATCATGCCTTGTTACCACTGTGCAGGCTGGTGGTGGTGGTGTAATGGTGTGGGGGATGTTTTCCTGGCACACTTTAGGCCCCTTAGTGCCAATTGGGCATCGTTTAAATGCCACGGCCTACCTGAGCATTGTTTCTGACCATGTCCATCCCTTTATGGCCACCATGTACCCATCCTCTGATGGCTACTTCCACCATGTCACAAAGCTCTAATCATTTCAAATTGGTTTCTTGAACATGACAATGAGTTCACTGTACTAAAATGGCCTCCACAGTCACCAGATCTCAACCCAATAGAGCATCTTTGGGATGTGGTGGAACGGGAGATTCGCATCATGGATGTGCAGCCGACAAATCTGCAGCAACTGTGTGATGCCATCATGTCAATATGGACCAAAGTCCCTGAGGATTGCTTCCAGCACCTTGTTGAATCTATGCCACGAAGAATTGAGGCAGTTCTGAAGGCAAAAGGGGGTCCAACCCGTTACTAGCATGGGGTACCTAATAAAGTGGCCGGTGAGTGTACATTTTGTCCAAAATTTGGACACTTAATAATAAAATATATTATGATTGTCTTCTTTAATTTCTTATTGTTAAAAACGGACTATTTAAAGGTAACTGGGTCAATAATTGTCCATGATAAAAAATAAAAAAAATGTTATTTAAAAAACACATTTTAAGTTTTATCTATTTTATATGCCAAGTTATTGCTTTGTGTTCATTTAGGTTTCATATATCTGACATAGTCTAACACTTTATACCAAACAGAGACAAACTTGTAAGAACAAAACTATTCATAATCGAAAACATGCACTGAGCTCTTTGCCTGTTTTTGCTAATTTTTTCTTAAATATTCTTTTAAAATGTTTTGGATATCATGCAGCCTTTTACATTTTTTCCTTTAATTTAATGAAGCTAAATGTCAAGTAAAAAATGTATAATATGCCTTGAATACATGTGTGTACATGCTCAATCATTAAAAAAAAACGGATATCTAGGTTAGCGAGATATTTGAAGATAAAAAGTTTTTTTTTTTTTTTTTTTTACAAATATCAGTAATTATTAATTCATAAATATCTGCAAATTGGGCTCTCTGTTTTTGCATATTGGTTGCATCACATTACTTTATTAGTCACACCACATGACTCTAATTTGGCTAAAAAGTTTTTCAACTGGTAATAAGAGTTTTGTTAAAACAGTGTTTTCTAATCAATAATAATAAAAAACATTAGGCCAAAGTTTTCTTTCTTTTTCTTCATTATAATATCAGAACAGCAAAAAAAAAAAAAAAAAAAAATAATGCTTATCATATGAGGTGTATCCAGTCTTTGTATGCATGAATTGTTGGTTTAATGTATTTTTGAATTAATTAATGAATAGGATCAAATAAATTAGCATCATGTCATTGACCCAACTGCTAAAATGAAAAGCTTTTGCATCACTGGTTTTCAGATGCCACATTATCTCTTGTGTCCAAAAGTGTCCACACACATTTTGGGACCACTGTATAGACAAACATGTTATACAGAAAGACAACAAATGACTAAACATATGAAAAACATTTCCATGGATAATTATGTTTACGTGTATATGTATGTGTATAAGATGCATGTGTGGAGGGGGTAAAGAAATATTCAACGTTTCGTTTTAATAAACAACTGAACCAACCTGCAATGAGATTATTTTAACTTATCTGTGTGTGCGTGTGTGCGTGTGTGCGTGTGTGTGTGTGTGTGTGTGTGTGTGTGTGTGTGTGTGTGTGTGTGTGTGTGTGTGTGTGTGTGTGTGTGTGTGTGTGTGTGTGTGTGTGAGGGAGAGATTTGGCAGAGCCTGTCACATAGATCACGTCAGTTTGACTGAATAGTAAGTGATTGTTGCTTTGAACTTTCTCTACATCCAAGACCTGCAAAAACCCTCAATTATTATTAACATTACTCTCTCTCTCTCTCTCTCTCTCTCTCTCTCTCTCTCTCCCTCTCCCTCTCCCTCTCCCTCCCACAGAAACGTTAAATAAGTCTGACACTCACTCAGTTACATGAAGTAGTTTTGCGCACTATGGAGCTAAAGAGCTTGTTTTGAACTCCCACAGAGATTTCACCCACACTCCAACTCTGACCAAAACAAAATTCATTCAGAAGTCTTTACTTTTCATCTTTGTACATTAAAAATGTTGATGTTTTTGAACATTTTTGTCCCTAAAGTAACTATGTACACACACACACACTTCATTTCCATATAAGGTGAACATATTCTCCACCCTTAGAGTTTGTGAAAGAGATTTGTCATATCCTTTGCAAGCATATTTGTTTTAGAATGCAATTCAAAGCATTCAATTGCTCGCCTGGTTTAGAGAGGGGGCGACTTTCACACACATACACCTCTGTTGTCTCTGATCTTCTGATGTGGAGGAACAGGAAAGGAAGTGCAGTGCGTTATCTGAGACAACGCTATCGAGTTTAACACACGAACACTGCCGTCACATCGCCTCGCTCCCTGTCTCTATTTACACTATAACCTCATCAGTGACACAATGAGCGACAGCTAGACGAAGAGACGAGAAAGAACAGAGAGAGATTTACCTGAGAAGCTTTATCTGAGATGATCTGGAATGGGACATCATTCTTTATTTATTGTGCTGTATTAAGGCAGAGAATAGAGTTTACCGGCGGACACCAGTCAGTTAAAGGCTTCTAATCTTTCTCACACAGTCAATATACCAATAACTATGTCCATATGACCAAAAATGTATGCAAATAAATCTTTTAACTGTATATTTATTATTGACTACAATTTGACTTTGATTTTTCTTGAATTTATGACTGTTTAGAATAGATAGTGTAACTTAAAGGGATAGTTCACCCCAAAAATGAAAATTCTGTCATCATTTACTTTTACCTTTTATTCCTTTTAAATAATATTATTTGGGTACACTTTAGGATTGCCCAAAGCAAGTTTATATAATATGATAAATGTTATATTTAAATAATGACATGTTCCTGCATGCATTAAACTTTTTAGTCAACACACACTTTCCATTAACATATTTTTTCATATCGAGATAATGATATTTTCTATCCCTCAACCCCTAAAACTAACCCTCACACAAACCTTTCTGCATATTTACATTTTTAGTAAGACATTATTTAGTACATTTATTAAGCCTTGTGGTAATTAATGCCTGATCCGCACAATGAATGTGATTTTCAGGTCACACACATCCACGCCTGATTAGCTGGCACAGGTGACCTTGACGAGATGTCTCTATACTAAGGTGTTTAGATGAGACACACATCAGCTGCCAGGACACTGTGTGTGTGACAGACATCCCTCCTCCTTAGCAGTGCAATTTATCACTCACCTGGTGGCCAGACACTCTGTCTGGACAGAGGCGTTGGTGATTTTAGGCATGCATATACACACACGTGGCATCTTTTTCGGTTTCTGATTCTTGAGTAATGGGTTAGTACTGAATTAGTCTGTCCAACATGTTCAGATGTATTCATCTGTGTTTGGGTGCAACGCTGCAACACATTTTGTGATTTTTACTTCCCTATAACTCAGCATTGTGTCAAATATTTTTATAGATATTGACATCTACCGCTCACTTTAATATATAAAAATATTGAAAAAATTGAGATTAATATAAGTTCAATCTGTTTTCTAGCTCCATACTCAGCAGAGCCTGTGTGACCTAGAAAGAGGACATTTTTTAAATAAATGTTTTCATAAATGTTTTCAAAAACTTAAACTCAGGAAGTTGTAGAAATGTTTGTTTAAAAGATACATATTTACATTTTTTATGTTTAATATGTACTGTATATCTAGATGTATTGGGTCTAAGGAAGATATGAGGTTAGGAATGATAATATCATTATGATAAATCAGATGAAAATGTACATTTGATTATATTGTAAAGAGGTCATATTAGTCTTGATTTTGTTTTTGGGGTGAACTAGAATGTGTTTCCATGCTTGAGTGTTCAAGCATGGTATATTTTTCACATATTTTACATTATTAAAGCTCATCTCTCTCCAATCTGGTTGAACACGTCGTTTTCGATGAAGCCCCTCCTTCCGAAATATGAAAGGTGCTGTGATTGGTTAGCTGGCCCAGTGTGTTGTGATTGGCAGAGCTTAGCGCGTGTTAGGGAAATGTCACGCCCCTTCATAACCGCGAGCTCTACTCAGATGTAAATATTAACGATGGCGTCAATTTCAAACCATTTCGAGCCCGATTCATATGGAAGTAAAATAATGACAAATGTAGACAAATCAAGTAGTGCAATTCAACAAGCTTTTTTATTTCAAAAACATTTGTCATTATTTTACTTCCATAGATTCAGACCCTGACAATATTAACGAACAAGAGGATTGTGCTGAACGGATTTCAAGCATGGTCTTTGCAAGCATGGATTTCACAGGACGTTTCAGAGTGGTATTTTTGTTGTTGTAATTTCCTTATAGATACAATGTTATCCACCATTTAAATATATTCATAAGGGGTGGTGAACAGTCTTACAAAATCAAGAGCTTACATTAGCTAAAGTAAATATTACCTCAATACTGTAATGTTAGTTAGCAGGCTAGCTGAGGCAAAGCTTTGCCCTTCATTTACATCATAGTAGCGTTTGTGAACCTCTTTGTCCAACAAAAGACAACATTTAATAACATGCTTTTACTCCAAGCAGTTGAGCATCCTTCAGTGAGATGATGTTGCTTCTTAAACAGAATAAGGCAATCGTGTGTTTATAAGTCATGTTTAATCAATCAAAGCATTTCAATCTTCTGTTTATTCAGCTACAGCGATGATGCCCATAGGGATATCCTGGAATGACGTGTGTTATTGTACTTTTGCGGTGGGGCAAATTTGGCGTGTCTGCGTGAGAACATTCAGATAGAGCAGCCTTAACTACGATCAGCCGCACTGCACTGACAAGCTGCGCATAAAATAATCGCAGCCTTTGCCAAATCGCGTACGGTTTCATTGCGATTAATCGTGCAGCCCTTCATAGCCATCGTAGCAACTACATAAAGCTTATAATTGGAACTGTTAATAGAAAACATAACTCCAAATAATAAGACATACTTACAAGTTGTGATCCATAAACAACAGATTATCCTGACAAAATGGGAATGGCTACATCTTTCAGGAGAAGCTTTTGTGCATATAGCCTGGATCGTACTCTCTTCTGGAAGCTGTTCTCCGTAAAATGTGCAGCACACAGACAAACGTTGAGTCGAAATTTAAAGAAATTTTAACCTCTCTAAGTTGTCAGCCTTAGGACAAACTTTTTACGGGGTGTAAAAAACAGTGACAGCAACACTTCCTCTTTAGGGTTTGTGGTGTCACCAACCCGGGAAAAAGCTTGTTGTAGTCCATAGTACCAGCCGTTTGTCAAAATCCTTAAAAAGTGATTTCTGACAAAGAAAATATCTTCCTTTGCATTGACCTTTAAGCGTCGTAACGTCTCGGACGGTTATATAATAACGCAGTGCGGGTATATAATGAGCAGCTGGTGCAATTGCACTTCAGTTTTTTTGCTGAGGAGCTGAGCAGTTGACCCACCTGCGCAGCATTGTACAGGGACTGTGGCGACTGAACCGACTAATAGGAATCCCTGCCAAAGTGCCACAGCTGCTGCCCCCTTCCAGTGCCCTGTGCAAGCCTCCTGCCCCTTTTTTGCCTGAAAGGATGATAGGAGAGGGCTTACACAGAGAGTGTCTGTCACTGTTGTTCCGTGGTAACCTATACAGTGAGACTATTGGATAACAACGGGAAAGCGCACCCCTTCCGTTAGGAAGGAGAACACTGCGGAAGCCACATTCTTCCCCGAAGGAGTTATGTGGAGATATACATGTGGACTAACCCAAAGGTTGTACTGCATATGAGATACTGGGTTACTTAGCCCTGGAGAAAGACACAGGATTCCGTTTAGGAGCAGCCGTGGAACAATACACATATGGGATCCCCGCAGGGTCGCACATATGGCACCCAGCCTAGACCTGGTTCTCAAGGATTCAACAGATAAAGGCCTGGAGCCGGACACTCCGCCACATAGCCAGGCCAGAGGCTCAGTACTACGTGGTTGTCACCCTGCCTGAACTGTAGGCATGATTCGTAGACTGAAAATGCCTGAAGGTCCCCTAGCCTCTTGATAGAGGCCAATGTAACCAGCAGCAGTCTTCACGGACAGAAGCTTTAAGTCTGCTGACTGCAAAGGCTCAAAGGGAGCATCCTGAAATGCTCAAAGCACCAGGGAAAGGTCCCAAGAGGTTATGGAGATGGGGTCGAGGAGAATTTAACTGTCTCGCCCCCCTAAGGAACCTGACAACCAAGTCGTGCTTCCCCACTGATTTGCCATATGTGTGGTCGTGATATGCTGAAATAGCGGCAGCATGTATTTTGAGGGTGGAGGGAGACCGCCCTCACTCCAACCCTTGCTGCAAGAAGGAAAGCACGAACCCTATCAAACATCTTCGGGGGTCCGGTGAGAGGAACACCACTGAACGAACAGGTTCCACTTCAAAGCGTATGCACGTCTCGTAGACTGTGCCCGTGCCGAAGCGATGGTGTTAAGTACCTCTGGGGGGAAGTTACCTAGAACCTCCGCGTCCCGTCCAGGGACCAGACATGGAGTTTCCAGAGGTCCAGACGCGGGTGCCATAGGGTGCCCCGTCTCTGAGAAAGAAGGTCCTTCCTCAAAGGAATGGGCCAGGGAGGGGCTGTCACGTGTAACATGAGTTCTGGGAACCAGGTCCGGGTGGGCCAATAGGAAGTCACCATCAGATCCTGCTCCTCGTCCTCCCTGACTTTGCACAGGGTCTGTGCAAGCAGGCTCACTGGGGGAAATGCATATTTGCGAAGCCCCCAGGGCCAGCTGTGTGCCAGTGCATCCGTGCCGAGTGTTCCCTCGGTCAGGGAGTAAAGCAGCTGGCAGTGGGAGGTCTCTGGAGAGAAAACCAGGTCCACCTGAGCCTCCCCGAATTCTCTCTCTCCAAATCAGCTGAACCACCTGGGGGTGGAGTCGCCACTCTCCCGGGAGCGCAGATCGTGATAGCTTGTTGGCCACACGGTTGAGCACACCACATGAATGGCCCGAAGCGACCTCAGATGCTTCTGACTCCAGAGGAGGAGATGGCGGGTGAGTTGTGGCAGGATGTGTTTGATGGCCTCAGTCTGCTTCTGTACAGTAAAGTTCTCGACGGCGTCTCCAAAGAGTCCGGGTCTGGATTTTGCCCTCATGTCCGCCAGACACCTGCCAGAGATGGCGTTCCTGGACCACCATCGTGGACATCGCATGACCTACCAACCATGCGGTCACCTTCGTCGCTTGAAGCGCGAGGTCTGTCGCGGCATGAAGTTCTTGCAGAACTTGGGGATCATGACCACCCTCGTGCAGGTCCCTCAGTGCCTTGGCCTGCACCAACGCCATAGCGTGTAAGGCAGAGGTGGCTTACCCACAGGCCTGGTAAGCCTTGCCGGTTAAGTCCGACGAGTGCTTATAGGCCTGGGAAGGGAGACACTGCTCCCCCCGCCAGGTGGAGTTAGGGCACAGTTGCATAGCAATGGCCCGTTCCACTGGAGGGATGAGCGTGTAACCCTTAGCTGTCCTGCCGTCAAGGGTGGTGAGGGAGGAGGAGCCCAATCCTGTTGGCGGCCAGCGAAAGCATAGCCATCATCTCCGGGTCTAACTCGGGCAACACTACCGTTCACTAAGGAGGCAACTCAGCCGAATCTTCATCCCTGGAGAAGTCTAACTCACCCTTCGATGCAGCGATCGACATCCGGTCATTGGGGGGAGTGCCGAAAGATACGTCTGGTACGCACCTCGTGGATGGTCCAGCACATTCTCTTGACGGCTCCACTGGCTGCTGAGCGCTGGAGGGATGCGGGTTCCTATGGGGTTGGTTCCCCTGAGAAAGCGTGCTTACCCTGATCCTCAGGTCACCCGCACTACTGCCTGAAGCGAACATCTGAGGAGGGTTAGATCGCTGCAGAGACGCAGGGACTCCGCCCCTTTGTAGAAACGAGAGTCTCGACCGCAGCTCTGAGATGGTCATCTTCCTACAATGGGTACATGACTCATCCACAAACGCAGCCCTAATGTGTTCATTGCCCAGAAAAATGAGGCAGTGATCCTGACCATCCCGCGATCCCAGGTAACGACCGCATCCAGAAACACAGAAGTAGAGTGACATCTTTAAAAAGACACAGCTCTACTTGTGTAAGCTCTTCCAGGGAACTGCTCTCCTTTGTGCGGAAGCACGCAAGGGAATGGTCACAGCAACACAGACAGGGTAAGTGTGCAGCCTGTCGTGTGCTGACTCTCTCTTTGTAGGCGGTCTCTTACCAGCCGTAACAACGGCTTTCATAGCACCTGCTGCTCATTATATACCCGCGCTATGTGGTAGAGCAGCTGCTGCAAATGATTGCACGCCAATGTGCATTGGCTCGTTCAGTTACACTCGAAGTAGATTGGCTTCTCTGCCGAGATACATATTATTCGGTTGAGTCCAACGTGGCGTTGAACGTGACCGACTGAAAGGGAACTTTGCAGATGTTGTTTATGCCCAAACAGCAACAATACACACTAACTTAAGTTAAAAAGTGAAATCATAATCAAGAACCCCTTTAAAGTAAAAATTTTGATATTTGAAAAACTTATTGCAGGTAAAGTCACCGGACTTGTTTTGTACCATGTCTTTCACTTATGGATGGAGGTTCTACATTTTGTGTGGCTATATTTGACAAAACAGGAGTGTCAAGCTATGCAGACATTCAATTCCATATGGTTATCATTTTGAAGAAATAAGGTTTAAATAAAACCTCTCATGTCTCTCTCTCTCTCTCTCTCTCTCTCTCTATATATATATATATATATATATATATATATATATACTAATCCTTTATGAACCCTGGTCTGTACCAGCTACTCTCTCCTCATTGAGTGAGTGAGGGGTAATTACTGTTAGATAAATGCCTGTGACCTGTTTTAATTAGATGCCCAGGGGAGTTCTGGAGTCCAGTCAGTCACTGCGGCTAAAATGACCAGACAAATAGGACACATGTACCGCTAAACTCCTCGACAGAGACCTTTAACACCACAGTATCAAAATAGACTTTTTCTACTGCTTCCTTGTTGTCATGTCGGAATTGTATTTATTGTATTTATGGGATGAGCTCAAATGAACGGCAATACTAATGCCCTACTCACAATTTGAGGCCGGACTTTCCAAGTTATCATGACACAATAGAGCATCACAGTCCTGCCCGAGAGAGCTTAGGTGCCGGAAATAAATTTCCCATTCATTTCTCCCATTGACGTTTAGAAAAAATCCGTATCTTAAGAGTTATAGAGCATGTCTGAGGATAACCATCTACGGCTGAATTCATAAGCATACAACATAGCATTTCGAGTGAAAAAACGAAGAGAAAATCCCAAAAAAGTCAAAGGTACAAGACTGTGTCAACATGATATTTTCATTTCCGAGCAAAGGAACTACTCATCCCATAAACCACAGCGCCTCACTGAAGTCGACTGAAGCCACAATCGCGAAAGAGCCTTTTGAGCGACTTCCAAATCTGACGACGGCCACGCAAACTTTTTCCTCCAGTGAATTTTATATAGTTTATGTGCAGTTAATAGCAGTTCTTTCAGTAGTAATCGTGTAAATAATAGTGTTTTATATTGTGTATTGAATTTTATATTTATCATCGTGTATTTTATTGTGTATTTTATATTGTGTGCATGTGTGAAAGCAGTTAACGGTAACGTTAGCAACATGGTGCAGTGCTTTGTGCCTGACTGCAATCACCGCTCAGTCGTCAACACATGTCGTTTCCATCGATTCAGTGTGTAGTTTGTGTTTATTGCAAAGCCCTTTATGACACAGGACACTCTGCTGACAGGACAGGTATAGGTCCATGCTCATTTTATTCATGAAGTTATAGTTCATCCTTAATTTTAATAACATTTAATGTATTTTCTTAATATCCACAACAAGTGAAAATTAAAAAGTGATGGTCAGCAAACCAGAAAGTGCACCACGCCACCAGTCTGATGCATGGACCGGTGCATGGTCTGCTCTTGGACCACCATCATATTCAGTTTATTAACTTGCCATGAATTATTACACAAATGTTCAGTAAATGCATGAAGAGGTATGCCTAGGCTAAATATTATTTTGAGGGTAATGAAGTACTTATCCAAGACATCACGAATAAATGTCAAAACAAGGTTAGTGCCCCACAGTGTTGGGGAAGTTACTTTTAAAAAGTAGTGTTTTCTCGTTACTCGTTACTTCTTAAAAAAGTAATCCGTTACTTTACTTAGTTACCCCCTTTGGAAAGTAACTTTTTATGTTACTCGTTACTTTTACGTTATTTTTATGTTGCTTGACTTTGGGCAGAACCCAATATCTGTTCCTAAATGTGTAGGCCTACATAAAATTCTACTATGAACTCTACTTATTAAAAAACTAGAAAAAAAAAACTAGAAAAAAAAAGAGAGATTTTGAGATAGAAAAAAATATATATTTATTTAAATAACATTTGAAAAACCTGTATAAACTGAACACCAAAGAACAATATTAACTATTGAGCGGTGGTGACGCGTTCATGAAAAATGTCACAAAGAACCGGCAAAAGAAATGATTATGAATATCAAGTATAGCAAGGAGACATTTCAAATGTTTATTAATAAACAAGTGTTTTCTTTGTCAGTCAGTGTCGGCTGCAAAGTTAAAGTTGACGATGCTGACTCACGATCTTCACAGTAGTGAACGCGCCAGAGAGAAATGCACATTTCATACGGATTACATAAGCAGAGAGTAGCCTAGTCTGTTTTCTCTCGTTTTGAATAGTTTTGTTTTAAAGAACACATTTCAAGCTTTCTATATATTTCTCAGATCGTTGATCCTTGCGCTAAGTTTCGGTTCATTTATGAGACGAGCTCAGTCCACGCGTCGGCACGGAGCTCCTGAGAAGTCCTGATTATATTGCCTGCTATATTTACTGCTTATTTATTAAAGACAATTGGTTGAAAAAACATTGATTAAAATTAAGATACAATTAATACAAAACGAAATTCACTTTAAAGAAAGGCTTTCTACAAAAACAAACTTAATGAAGTGGTCAAAATCATGTCTGCCCACTCCATTTGTCTCCCGATTGCGCATCTTATGCTCTTACTCATGCTTTTCACTTTTCATATAATTAACATTGATGAAATTAAAAAAATAAATTATTTTATTTAAACATAAATATGAAACTAAATCGTTTTCTTTAATGACTGGCTCTCCACAGAACATAAAATATTCATTTTATTGAATTTTTCGTGTTCGCATTTATGAGGAAAGAAACAATGTTATGGACGTAACAGTTCTTCGGACTTGACCGCTCTGAAAGCGGCACTAAAAGACTGCTTTAAATTTTTCACAGAGACCTCAAACAGGCATTTAAAACACCAAATATTAAGGATTGGCATATCAAGCAAAATAATATTCGATGATTGCTCGAAAATCGTACCTCTACCCCCACATGCTTACAGTAAGACGGCGTTCGCTCAAATCCCGCTCCGATATTAAATTTCTCTGTATAGACGTGTTGTAGCGCAGCCTCTGTCACGTACCATGTGGAGCTTGTTGTGACTATTGCAAACACACAGCTGAGGAGACAGTGTTGCTGTCAAATCTGTCCATGGGAAAAGTAACGTTGTGCGGAATTGAAAAGGAACTACGTTTCCTTTTTCAACGCGTTACACTACTTTTTACCCGAAAAGTAGTTACGTTACTGTAACGCGTTACACACAACACTGGTGCCCCATGAACTTTTGGCATTTATATGAGCATACAATCGCTTAGTACAGCCGTTGCTGGTTTTAAGTCTACCATGTATGGTTACGTTTTTATGGCTTATACCCCAACTGTCAATGGAGAAATTGTATTGAATTCTTACTTCCGGCACCGGCTGTGGGCGGGACTATGATGCTCTATTAAGATGTAATTGTGAATGTTAACACAAGTGATGTAAAGACATTTAAAACGAAAAGAAGAAAAGTTATTATTTCTATTTCAAATAATAACTTTTCTTCTGATCTTTTCATTCATCAAAGAATCCTGAAGGTTTCTACAGAATTATTAAGCATCACAACTGTGTTCAACATTGATAAAAAAAATGCGCCAAATCAGTATATTAGATGATTAGATGATTTCTGAAGGATCATTTGACACTAATGGCTTTGGAAAATGCAGCTTTGCCATCACAGGAATAAAGTAAATTAATAAATACAGATCATTTATCAGTTAGGTCTTGTTTGGTGTTTTTTTTTTTTACACATGTGATGTTTAGTTTTTTTAAAGAACAGTAAAAAACAGTAAAACAATTAAATTTGAATTTCAAAAGCCTTATCCAAACCACTTTTGTAGGTGTGGTTTTAAATACAATTAAAATTATTTCAGAATTCATTGTGCAACAAGTTAAGTCACTTATTGTGACAATAAGACTTTATTAAAACATTACATACTGTATGCCACTTATTCCCGTGTGCAACAAAAAGGAACAGAAGGCAGGGGTCTCGGAATACATTTGGCTTGCAAAGTTAACAGCTTTTAACATGATGTTTTAAATACATGTTTAAATGCATTGTTTAAAATGCAACTCTCATGGCATATGCTGAACAGCAGTAATAAAATAAAATAAAACATACTGTGTAAAGTTTACCATACATGTACAGATTGTAGGAAAAAAAAGTCTCAAAATACATGTTTTACTGGAAAACAAGTCTAAAATACTGATTAAGAAAAAAATTTTTGCAGCATATAGAACATGCTCTGTGCAGGTGTGTCACTAAAGTGCTGTCAAATCTCTGAAAGTAAAGGGCTTTTAGTGCTACCCACTGTAACATTTTCTGTGATTTGGGCCTTAGAAGAATCAACATTAATGGTGTAGCGTTTCTGCTGTTATTAACGTAGCTATATGCTGTTGTAAGCTTGTTAGTGAGAGGCAGTCGTGGCTAACTGCTGTGTTTTGACAGATTTAGCATCAGTTTCATGAGCATGTGAATAAATGTCAGTATGTCACCGCAACTATAAACAATTATATTATTGAGTGTAAATGTGAAGATTTCAACAGTTCTAAATTGCATTTTATAGAAAAGTTATGCTGTTGAGTAAGTTTTTTAAATTGAGATGCTGACATTTACGGCAGGGAAGGAGAGAGAAAAATACAAAAAGTCTCGGTTTGAATGCTCATATGGTAAACTTCGAGGTCTTGAATGGTGTGTAGAGTCAAAGTGAGAGAGACTGCAGTATAATGTTCCTGTTGTTTTATTTAGGAGCTTCACTAATGGGTTTTAATGATTAGCAGTCAAGAGTAATGCTTTTATAGCCTCATTAACATGTCAGGCTAGCAATAGCTAACTGCTTTCCTGAGGCTGGTCACTTCAGAAATCAAACTCTTAGTTCACATCGAGGGTGGGAATAATTTCCACTCACAAACACAATTCACAGAAGGGTCAAAGGCTCACGCATTTAAGATTTTTTTCTGTCAAAGTTCAAAATATGAACAAAAAGCATAATACATAAGCATTTCAGTTATTATAAAGTGTTACCCACATGCCTTGGATTTTGACAGACAAATGTTTTTCAGATATTAATAAGAATGTAACAAAATTTCACTGCTTTATAAAAGATTATGCCAAACTCTTCGAATGTTTTAATTTTTTAAGAATTTCTTATAATGTGGCTCTTTTTCTTCATTTTGATATCAGGACAGTTCATGGCATTTTTTGACAAAAACAACAACAAAATAATTTTACTTTAATTCAATTAAATTCACATGTATTTGTATAGCGCTTTTCACAATACACATCGTTTCAAAGCAACTTTACAGAAAATGAACAGAAAAAGTCCACATTACAGTTTAGAGTGATCTGTTATCAGAGGTAATTGTCTGTTATTTATTTATGTATTATGTTATGTATTTCAGAAATGTATACAAATCACAGTTAGCTAAATATTAATTAATTTAAACAATGTAATAATTTAAGGCAGAAACAATGAGCTCATTGAAATAATGAATACTTGTTTGTTAACATGATTGACAGAAAATTGTAGCATTGGATTTTAAAAAGTCATTGTTTGTATTACAGTTTTTCTGAATTGCTTAAACACATTTCTTGAAATTATGCCTTCTTTTCTTGAAACTCTAAACACAAATCCATAAGTTCTCAAGCATTTCCCCAAACTTCCTATTTTTAGGTCAAAATAAAGCTCTCCACACAAAACCATTCAATCTTGCTGAAAAACCAATCTTGTGAGATAAATTTAAAACAATACTACAAAAAAAAAACGTTAATACGCAAGTTATGCTGTGGTTCTCCACCTCAAAAACCTTTTCACATAATGAACACAACAAAAGACACAACAAATGTATACATTTGCAAACTTTTTGCAAATCCTTAATGTACTGTACAGTACAATAACCCAAAAAACAAAACAAAAAAAAACTCTGCCCCAGCATCCCGTCTTTGGTCTGCACAGGCGAGAGAATCTCGCCAGCATCACAGGCTAGAGGTCCTAGCCAGGCAGCGGGGGTAAAATCCTCTTGCATGCCTGATCCACCCCTGGCATGCATCAATTGAAATATCTGGCAGGCTTCTTCCATTTAATCGTCTCTGTGTCCTACAAAAATAGAAGTACTGATTACTGTAACACATCCTTTTTACAAAATGGAAGCATTCAGTAACTCTGTATGTGAGGCAATTTGATGCATTTCTTTTATTGCAGTAGTATAGTGAAACCGCTACAGTACATGTATGTGGTGTAACAGCACAGAGTGCAGCACTCAAAAGTTACGGTAGAGAGCAGTCTGAAGTACACCTACCTGTTTTCCTTTCTGAAGGTTCTTATGATCGAGGTGACGGTGAAGCGACTCAAGTTTGGCTGTATTCGTTGCCCAGCCTCCCTCATAGTCATACCATGGACAAAGGACATGGTCAACTAGTGGAACGAATTTCATTCGAGACTGCTTGTCTCCTTGTCTCCTTGTCCTTGCCCTTCCTTATCCTCTTCCTTCACCTATTCCTCCACTCCCTACTGCTCTTCCTCCTCCTCTTCCTTCACCTCTTCCTCCTACTCTTCCTCTTCCTTCACCTCTTCCTCTTCCTCCTGCTCTTCCTCTTCCTTCACCTCTTCCTCCTCCTCCTACTCTTCCTCTTCCTTCACCTCTTCCTCCACTCTCTACTACTCTTCCTCCTCCTCCTCGCTGGTGTCCTTGACCTCTTCTATCATGTCTCTCTGGATCCATAACCATTAGATTCCAAAACTATCTATTGAAGGTTCTGATTGTTGTGTTATCAATTTTGACTCTTAGTGTTTCCACTTGGGTAATTGTGTGAGCTGAGCTGAAGCTGTGCTGACTTGAGTGAACAATATTGAATGCTAGTGCTTTATAAATGAATGACAACATGGTGTAGGCAATGAGAAATTAAGGGATTTGTGTGTAGAGTTTTGCAGTGACAGTTCAACAAATCTGACTCATGTGTCAACACGGGAATAGTTTTTAAAGTTTAGGGAAATGGGTGTTTTTTGATAAATGGTGCTATGGTTTTGACATTTTTGTTAAAAAGCCTTATAGTGTTTAAGCAATCGAGAAAAAACTGTAATTGCATTTTAATGTTTTTTAGAATAAATGTATAGATCTGGACAACAAAAATTAGTGTCATGCCCCATTAATTAATATATTAGGTTAATATAGGCTTTTTTTTCTTTCTTTTTTTTTGCTTCAACCGCTTGTGCGTCCCACCCTCACACCAGTTAACACATCATCAGAGAAGAGAAGAGCTGTTGCGAGAGGGAGGGGAAGTTTATTTATAATAAATAGTTTAAAAATCAATAAAAAACAAGAATTGTTGGTGGTGACTTTAAGCTAATTAAAATTATTATAGACTAACTTCAATCCTAAAAAGACAAGACAGTTTGTCCCTTTATGAAGCTGTTTATCTCATAGGGACCACAAGGTCTATACAGTATAATATTTTTTATGGTTTTGCTGTCTTTTTGGAGGTGAGAGGACGCACACAATGATTTGCCACAATGTGCCCTGCACTGAGAAAATCGATTAAAACAGACTGTCACTGGTGGCAGCCACATTTAAAAAGTCTAAAAGTTAAAGTGACAATTAAGTGGATGTTTCATTGCCACTCCCCTTTGAGATGGAAAGATGTTTGGGTCATTGCATAAGAGGAATCGCACATGCACATGCTCAACCGTCTTCAAACAAATATTACCGTCTCGTCATAGACCAAGCACATACAAGCAGCGGGCCTTACACAGTAGCTAGGTTACATACTATCACACACCCCCCTGCGTATAGAAACTTGGCAACCCTGGCATTCAGCGAAGCCCATTACAGTCATTAGTTTGCTGTTTGTCTCTGTGCATTACACACAAAAGTGACGTGCCATTTATTGAATGGCTTTTGCTGCTGGGTGAAAAAAGAGCACCAGGGAAAGAAAGCCATTACAAACAAGCGCGTGATTTATGAAATCAATCTCCTGCGCAGTCAGTGCCCCTCATTGTGTATGCGTGCTGCGAGATAGACACAAACTACACACCTTATGCAAAAGAAAAATACCCTTAGAGTTAACAACGACAGAGAGAGAAGGAAAAGACCCGCGCGTAATCAGCTCCTGAAATTAAACATCAAAAATGCCAAAATTATTGTGTGTGGCAAAGCGATTTGTCTGCAATTAGGTGACTTGCACATCAGTCAGAGTGCAGAGAAGGGGAACAGAACGTTAATGGAATGGCAGAGGCCATTAAGACATTTTAAAATACAGCCCGACCCAACGTTTAAAAAAACATGCGGAATTAATAAGCAGGTTGGCGTTAACAAGAGCCACGGTAATTTGTCCCCTGCGACTTAATTTGCTAGTGAGCCATATTGAGGGTTTTTAAAGAGGTCGTTGTTTTTGTTTATTGTCTCTACGGAGGCATTTATTGAGGGGAGAGGAAAATAGAGAGAGTGGGAAAGGAAAGACAATGAAATGGATAGAGAAAAGTGTGATCAAAGTGCCAAATTGAAAGACGCAGAGTGATTGAAGGTGGATAATGGGATGCATGAGAAAAAGTCGCTTTTCGGATCCCATAGAGGTGTGATGCTAGCATGTGACATGACATTTATAAACAGAGAAGTAACGTGCAACCATCACACTCTCTTTCAGGAGTTGAGAACATTTTGTGTGTGTGTTAGGAGGGCTGGCCCTTTGCTTTGGCCTACAGCTCTTATTGGCGCTGTAATTTAGTGTGACGGACCTCAGCTCGGATGATAAAGTGTGACACGCAGAGTGTGTGCGCACGCGTGTGTGTGCTCTGGATTGCCGACGCTGCATAATTGCGCAGCACTGTGGATAATGAATTAGGCAGTGCTGTGAATGATATGTGCTGTATATTATAGAGATGGACTCAAATGTCTCCATCTATCTAGAACGTCTCAACTCTCTGGCAAACTGCCTTTCTCACCTTTTTCGACCTCTCTTTTCTCTCCCCTCTTTTCTTGTTTCTTCAAAAAAAAAACTAGAAAAGTTCGTTTAAATGTCAATATGAAAAGTCCCTTGGGTTCCATTAATTTATTGTCATGAAATAATACCACTGCCATTACTCTTATATATTAATAGCCAAAGCTCTATTACACACATCACAGGTTTGTTGGACTTATTATCACATCTCTGAACTTTTGAAAGTTAATTTGACATGCCCTTTAATGTCCTCTGCTCTGGTAGATTGCTGTACCTCTACATACTTTCCCCATGTTTCTGTGTTGCATTTGTTGCCAAGTCTCTACTCCTCTTCATTTCCTGCAGTCTTGTTCGAGTGTCTTCCATGTTGTTCCAGAAGAGAGTGGGCGGCACTCAAGAAGATGACAGAAAGTTAACTGTGCCAGGCTTTAGTATGCTTTAAAGCATGGCATGTTTGATATGTTGCCGTAATTAACATAATACAGCTGAAATTGTGATGAATAAAACTTGAAAGTCAGGTTTTTTTTAAAGAAATTCATACTTTTATTCAGTTAGGATGCATTAAATTTATTTGACAGTGACAGTAAAAATGTTACGCTGCTACAAAAAAAATCTGCAGGTATTTTAAAGTCCCCTGTAGTCAATAATTTAATCCCTTAAAGTAAGTACATTATATTGCCAAAAGTTTTGGGACATCTGTCTTTACATGCACATGACCTTTAATGACATCCCATTCTTAATCCGTAGGGTTTAATATGGAGATGGCCCCCCTTTGCAGCTGTAAGACTCTTCTGGGAAGGCTTTCCACAAGGTTTAGGAGTGTGTTTATGGGAATTTTTGACCATTCTTCTAGAAGCGCATTTGTGAGGTCAGGCACTGATGTTGGACGAGAAGGCCTTGCTCGCAGTCTCCGCTCTAATTAATCTCAAAGGTGTTCTGTTGGGTTAAGGTCAGGACTCTGTGCAGGCCATTCAAGTTCCTCCACACCAAACTCGCTCATCCATGTCTTTATGGACCTTGCTTTGTGCACTGGTGCGCAGTCATGTTGGGCCATCCCCAAACTGTTTTAAGAATTCCTTTCACTGGAACCCTTAAAAACAACCCCACACCATAATTCCCCCTCCACCAAACTTTACACTTGGCACTAGAGCTGGGTTTCGATTCAAATTTCAAGAATCGATTCCGATTCTCAAGATCTTGAATCGATTATCATTATTCGATTCGATTCGATCTTCGAGATTTAGATATGAGTTTTTTTGTTTTTTCCAGGTGTTACCTGAATTACAGGACTGTAGTTATGCAACATATTGATACTATTAGGCTATTATAGACATTTAACTGCTTGTTTTGTACTGTCTTCATGCATGTGTATTGAATGTTAAACAAGTTCATAATGATAACAAACAAGAATGTTTATCGTGGTGATGTGTAGCCTACAGAGACTTCGCACAGACAGTGAATGAGAAAGATCGGCAGAGCCCGTGCGGGTTACCTGCGGCTGTCTTTGAAGTCATATGTATTCGTGAAAAAGGTTGCCGTGTCAAAGGAAAGCGAAATATTTGTCATATCATCCTTTTAGCGTTCACGTCACGGGTATTTACCATAAATGCGCGTCAGGAGCAGCGCTGGACTGGTCAGCATTCCACAGCGCGAGGAAGCCGCGGGGAAATAAAATAAGCGAGTCACGCATTGAATCAATGCCATATTGGTCTCTAATAAGTGAAGCATCAGCTTCAGCGTTGCCCATGCGACGCATTGCTGCTCAGCTGAGCCTTGAAAAGTGGAACTCAAAGTTAAAAATAATTAACACCTTGTTTCATTACATCTCTTTTAATGAATCAGCTTTTTTTAACGTGTTCGTTGAATGAACGAATGACTCACTCAAAGCCCGTTGTTGGAACAGTGTGCACGCTGAGTGAAAGCCTTTCAATGCGCATACAGGGATCTCCCAGTCGCGGCAAGTTAAAGTTCCTATTATTAAATCGATCCTCTGAGTTACGGATGGATCTTTAGAAATTAATATGAAAATCGATTCAGAATTGGTGAATCGATTTTTTCAACACAGCCCTACTTGGCACAATGCAGTCAGGCAAATACAGTTCTCCTGGCAACTGCCAAACCCAGACCCGTCCATCAGATTGCCAGACAGAGAAGCGTGATTCGTCACTCCAGAGAACACGTCTCCACTGGTCTAGAGTCCAGTGGCGGCATGCTTCACACCACTGCATCCGATGCTTTGCATTGCACTTGGTGATGTAACACTTGGATGCAGCTGCTCGGCAATGGAAACCCATTCCATGAAGCTCTCTGCACTGTTCTTGAGCTAATCTGAAGGCCACACGAAGTTTGGAGGTCTGTAGCTATTGACTCTGCAGAAAGTTGGCGACTTCTGCGCACTGTGCGCCTCAGCATGGGCTGACCCCCGCTCTGTGATTTTACATGGCTTACCACTTCGTGGCTGAGTTGCTGTTGTTCCCAATTGCTTCCACTAACAGTTGACTGTGGACTGTGGACAGGCACAGGTGGCAACCTATCACGGTACCACGCTTGAATTCACTGAGCTCCTGAGAGCGACCCATTCTTTCACAAATGTTTGTAGAAGCAGTCTGCATGCCTAGGTGCTTGATTTTATACAACTGTGGCCATAGAAGTGATTGGAACACCTGAATTCAATGATTTGGAGGGATGTCCCAATACTTTTGGCAATATAGTGGAAGTAAATTTTATATTGTAGAGCACATTTAAATTCAGCTTACACTAACCAAAGTGCTGTACAAAACAATCATAAAATACAATAAAATAAAAAGATAACAGTTACTAATCCATAAATAAATTAAATCAGGAAAGGCTAAAGAGTAAAGATGTGTCTTCAGTCTAGATTTAAAAACAGAAATAGAAGGAGCACTCTTAATGTCAGGTGGTAACTGATTCCATAACCGTGGAGCAGCAACTGCAAAGGCTCTGTCACCTTTCGATTTAAGACATGACCGTGGGACATGTAGGAGAGCTTTATTGGCAGACCTGTTGGACTTAGGAGCTGAATTCAAATAAATATGAGAAATGTAAGATGGGGCTTGTCCGTTAAGAGCTTCAAAACAATCAGCAAAATTTTGAATTGAATTCTAAAAAAGACAGGAAGCCAGTGAAGAGAAGCTGAAATTGGAGTGATATGGTCAGGTTTTTTTTTTTTTTTTTGTACTAGTTAACAGTCTAGCTGCTATATACTGAACCATCTGTAAACGTGCCAATAAAGATTGAGGAAGACCGTGGTATAAAGAATTACAATAATCCAGCTGTGATGTAATAAATGCATGAATAACCTTTTCTAAGGCTTGAAAGGCAAGTGTCGATTTAAGTCTAGCTTTTTTTAACAACGGAGCTAATTTTTTTTTCAAGACAAAGCTCCGAGTAAAAGATAACACCTACATTTTTTTTGCATGTGACTTAACATATGGAGTGAGATTGAGATTTTCACATTGTTCAGAGGAAATTATTTGCCATTCAGCATTTTATATCCTTAAGACAGTCCATGAGAGGTTGCAGAGAGTCTCTAGATTTTAATGGAAGGTACAGATGAGAATCATCGGCATAGAAATGAAAATAAATTGTATATTTCCTAATTATATTACAGAGTGGAAACATACAGATTAAAGAGCAATGGCCCCAAAATGGACCCTTGAGGAACCCCACAGGAGAGAGAAACAGATGATGAGAGAAACTGGCCAATAGCCACTCAGAATGTCCTGGGTGTAAGATATAACTCAAACCAGAGTAGTGCTGTATTGAAATTTAGGGGTTAGAGTTTGGGACAACCACCTCCCAATGGAAAGTACCCAATAAATGATGATTATATTAAAGGGGTCATATAATGCCATTTTTGTACAAGTTAATATGAATGTTTAGGGTCTAAATGAAAACTTTGTAATATACTTTTATTAAAAATCCACATTAGTATTTTAAGAAAACACTAATTTTACCTGGTCAAAAACAGCTCTGTTTTCAGCACGCCATTTCAGTGCATATGCCTTTAAATGATAATGAGCTTCTCTCACTCCGCCCCTCTGTTCTGCGGGCGTTTAGATACAACGCACGTGGAGTGTTGCCTTGAGAACAGTTGAGGGTATATTTTGGAGAGAGAATGGCAGCTGGAGTCTCTGAGGACACATCTGTGCAACCGTATCAGTTTGAACCAGAGTCGGACCCAGAACAAGATGGCGGCCCGAAGAAGTTCGACAATTAAGGCTCGAACAGGACTTTTCTGAATGGTTGGTTAACGTAATGTCACTTTGGTCTATTTTTGTATGCACTGGCAGGGTAACGTTAGAGTAGTGAGATACGAACGCTGTGTTTACTGATGTAACGTTATACGTTTGTTCATTGACAGATTGACGTTACAACTAATGGTCACGAAACACTTTTTTCCGCCATTTGATTAATATAAAGGTTAATACAACTTTACACTTACTTCTTTTGGAGGTGCAGAGGGAACATAAATAGTTGGTACCGATTCTTTTTTCAGGAGCAGCTTCTTAGCAAAACCAGCTCACACTGACCCTCGTTTATAAAGCAGTCTGGTGAGAAATGATTCGCGCAAACACGAACGCATTGACGTTGATCGTGGGGAATATTCCCTTCGAAAACAAAACTCAGCCACTGCGTTTTCAGCGGTTCGGATTTAAGAACATCAAAATGACTGCTGTGTGTTGTTCTGTTCTTGGGTGTAATAACGAACAATCACTTCAGACGCCATTCTGCTCCAGCGTAACAACAATGACGGACTATGAGGATGACAGCTCGCTCAGTGCGGGTCTCTGTTGCAACACTGCTGTCAATCAACAATCGTGGGAGGGGCGTCCGACCGTGTGACGTCACACGGTCGAACGGCTCGATTTGAGACAGGGGAAAACATATAAGGAGATTAAAACAAAAACACAGGATGGATTTTTATCATTATATGATGGTTGTGTACAGGCACTGCCAACACACATTTCAGTACAACCAACTTGTAAAAGTGCATGTACCATTATATGACCCCTTTAATATACGGGCTGACCTGAGGATCACAGTGGGGGTTTCCCCACCGGGCAAGTCTCCACGGGCCCCCCACTCCTCTCTTCCATCACAGACCGTGGTGCTTCCGGTGCCTTCTCATGGGGGTCCCAGCGTCTCATTTGGGGCTCTGGCGGATGACCGGATGTTGATTGCCGCTTCGGAGGGCGGGTTTGAGTCATCTGGAGAAGATGATTCGGCTGCGTTGCCCCCTTCTGGGAGAGTAGCTTTGTCTGTAGCTTTGTCTTTGACAGAGTCAGATTCAGAACTGACAGCCATGCTTGCCCAGGCAGCCACGAGTGTCGGGCTCGAGTGGAACCCTCCACCGTGTCCCGAACCTTCGCGGCTGCATGATTGGTATCTCGGGGCGGGGCGTGCTGAACAGCAGTGTATCACTCTAGTGCCCCTTTTCCCGGAAGTGCATGAGGAGGTAACAAAGTCGTGGAAGGCACCTTTTACTACCCAAAGCCATTCTTCTGCCTGCTCCCCTCTCACTACCCTCGATGGCGGGGAGGCCAAAGGGTACGTGGAGAACCCACAGGTGGAGCGTGCAGTTTGAAACGCTGTGCTTTCTGAAGCGCGCCCCTGCGCTCCACAATGCTGCCCCACCGTGGGTACGTCTGTTTGTCAGAATCTCTTTTCTCGGTATGGAGTTGGACTCGGTCGCCATGACTGCAATGAGTGTGCTCAGTCAGTGCTAAACTGCTTGAATACGTTCAGAGGCAGGACAAAATATTTCAGAGGCTCCTGGGGCATATGGCGTCTGCAGCCACGATCACATCGCTCGGATTGCTTCATATAAGACCACTTCAGTGCTGAGTTCATGATTGAAAATCACTTCGCCAAATTTTCAGGCCGTGGTCGGACCTTGCTTTTCTACGGCCAGGCATTCCCCTAGAACAAGTATCCAGGCATGTTGTTGTCTCAACAGACACGGGCTGGGGTGCTTTGTGCGACGGGCAAGCAGCTACGGGACACCACCTGCATTGGCATATCAATTGCTGGTAGTACACCTTGCCCTGCGCCGGTTTCTGCTGTCGCTGCGGGGCAAGCATGTACTGTTCCGGACGGACAACACTTCGACCGTTGCGTACATCAAACGCCAGGGTGGTCTAGTCTCCCGTTGTATGTCGCAACTCGCCCGGCATCTCATCTTGTAGAGTCAGAGGCAACTCAGGTTGCTTCGTGGAGTTCACATCCCTCACGAGTTCTCACAACAGCATACATCCAGGGAAGAGTGGCGACTCTATCCCCAGACAGTCCATCTGATATGGGACCACTTTAGACTCGCTCAGGTAGACCTGTTCGCGACTTAAGAGTCGACCCAGTGCCAGTTGTATTACTCTCTGACCGGGGGGACCCTCAGCACAGACGCACTGGCACACAGTTGGCCACGGGGCCTACTCAAATATGTATTTGCCCCAGTGAGCCTACTCGCACAGACCCGGTGCAAGGTCAGGAAGGACGAGAAGCAGGTCTTAATGGTTGCGCCTTACTGGCCCACACGGACTTGATTCCCAAAACTCATGCTCCTCTCAACAGCCCTTCCCTGGCGGATGCCCCATAGGAATGATTTTTCTTTCTAAGGGACGTGGACAGGGCACCCGGAGGGTTTAAGTGACCTACCCCCAGCGGTAGTTTACACTATCACTTCAGCGAGAGCTTCCTCTACTAGGCAAGCCTACGCTTTGAAGTGGAACCTCTTCGTTGATTGGTGTTCTTTTAGCAGAGAAGACCCCTTTATATGCCCCATCAATGTCTAGCTTTCTTTCCTGCAAGATGGGTTGGAGTGAAGGCTGTCTCCCTCCAACCTGAAAGTGTATTCAATGAAGAATGCCTGGAATTCGGGCCAGCCGACTCTCATGTCTTCCTGAGACCCCGGCCTGGATTCGTGCCCCGCCTCCACTCACTCACACCAGCTCACGGATCCACTCGCTGACGTGATTGGTTAGGTAGTTTGTGACGTCAGAAACACCAGCGATTTTTAACCGCGTTTTTGAGACTGTCTTTGGTTCACTGCCGTTTTGAGGAGAAAATACTCAGCAATGGTGTTGACTTATGAATTTGCACATGGTTTGTCTTAAAACATTGTCTTAAAGGGGTCATATAATGCCATTTTTGTACAAGTTAATATGAATCTTTAGGGTCTAAATGAAAACTTTGTAATATACTTTTATTAAATCTGTGCAACCATTATCAGTTTGAACCGGTCGGACCCGGAACAAGATGGCGGCCGCAAAGAAGTTCGACAATTAAGGCTTGAACAGGACGTTTCTGAATGGTTGGTTAACGTAATGTCACTTTGATATATCTTTATATGTACTGGCTGGGTAGAGTAGTGAGATACGAACGCTATGTGTTTACTGATGTATACGTTAGTTCATTGACAGATTGATGTTACAGCTAATGGTCATGAACAACTTTTTTTCGCGATTTGCAAAGATTAATTTAAAGGTTAATAAAACTTTACACTTACTTCTTCTGGAGGTGCAGAGGGAACATAAATAGTTGGTACCGATTCTTTTTTCAGGAGCAGCCTCTTAGCAAAACCAGCTTTATACTGACCCTCGTTTATAAAGCAGTCTGGTGAGAAATGATTCGCGCAAACATGAAAGCATTGACGTTGCTCGTGGGGAATATTCCCTTCGAAAACAAAACTCAGCCACTGCGTCTTCAGCGGTTCGGATTTAGGAACATCAAAATGACTGCTGTGTTCGGTATTACACCCAAGAACAGAACACCACAATCGCTTAGACGCCATTCTGCTCCAGCGTATCAACAATGACGGACTATGATGACAGCTGGCTCAGGGCGGGTCTGTGTTGAAACGATGCTGTCAATCAACAATCGTGGGAGGGATTTGAGGCAGGGGAAAACATATAAGGAGATTAAAACAAAAACACTGGATGGATTTTTATCATTATATGATGGTTGTGTACAGGCACTGCCAACACACATTTCAGTACAGTCAACTTGTAAAAGTGCATGTACCATTATATGACCCCTTTAAAACACCACATAGACATAACATTAAAGGTACCATAGAATGCATTGATACAATATTTTAAATTGTTCTCTGATATCTACATAGAAGGTATGTTGCTTAAGTAAGGGCAAAAATTCTCCAGATACGGTTTTACATGTCCATTTACAACCCTAGGATTTGTCCCTAGAATGAAATGGGCTGTTATTACCTTAAGTGGTGGAGAAGGTCATGTTAGCTAGAATGAGCGAGTAAGGTATCTGTAAGCAACCAAACTAACTTAGTTAGCTCCTATGTGCTGTTGATGAAATAAAGGCTAAATTATAATACTACCCGACAAACGGGAATTGACATAGATGTATCTACAGTTGAATTTTGTAGATTTATATGACAACACAGGCCGGAAATAATATTAACCTCCGTGTAAATAGGTCGTCATACTATTTAGTTATCTATGCTCGTCACTTGGAGCTTGCTAGTTAGCTAAGGTTAACGTTACTGTACTAGCATCTTGCGTTCGATCTCAACAACACAGAGTAAATTATCGTTAATGTTGTTAGCTCACTAAGGGGCTGTTTACACCTGGTTACTTCATGCGTTTTCTGTGATAGCTAACCGATCGTGAAAAGACCAGGTGTAAATGCCCTCTGAAACACATTTGAGACGGATTTAAATCTGATCGCTCAAACCACATCAGGTGGTCTGGGCCGCATTCCAGACGAAACTGAACAAGTGGTAATGCATCTGGTTGTTGAAACCACATATGTAAATCTTACTCCTCCCAACAATGCTAAAAAGTAAACGTATCAGAGCGTGTTATAGGCTATATGTCATGTTATAGCCAGATATGACGGCGCTACTGCAACACGCATCGCCGCAGCTGAGCATCTATTCATCAAGCAAACGTGCAAACTATTGCAAATCAAAGTGAAAGTAAAACGCAGATGCTCAACACACAATCATCTTCATTAAAAGTAAAGAACGAAGTGATCTTACCAGTGCTGTTGCTGCTCTCTCCTATTGTGGTCTTTAAATTAGTTGATGATCAATAAAATGCAGCTCATATCTGTTGCTTTCGGTGACGTGAACTCCATTAAATCTACATATAACGCGGGAATTGAAGATCGGATTTATATCCGTTTTGGGAAAGCACATTTATGTGACCAGGTGTAAATGGAATCGTTTTGATAAATCAGATAGCTATCTGATCAGTAAAAATGCATGAAGTGACCAGGTGTAAACAGGCCCTAAGAAACTTTTGATTTAAACAGAAAGGGCTTAAACAGTCAAGAAGTGGATAAAATCACTAACATTACTTACTGCTTGCGGTAAAGGTTGTAATGGCAATATAGTTGGAATTGCCGCCTTCTTCAGTATCAAAAGCTGAGCGAAGCCTGCTCGATAATGTCACAGGTTAGAAAAACTGTCAGTGGTGAAATGGACAGAGCAAACTAACAACTTTGAATTAAAATGGTGCGGTATCCTGTTATAGATAATCTTCAACCATGGCTGTTGACAGTTCTGTTCTGTTGGAAGGGTATGAAAAGTGCTCACATCCCCTGCACAGCCTGGAACATAACATTTTGTATCCATGATCTGCCATTTTCGCTATTGTCCTTGCTTGCTTCTTCACAATACCTGCAGAACTTCTGATGATTCGGCTGTGCAGGTCCACGTTAATACTGCCTGCAGGGCCGTCGCTAGTGGGGTGAAAGCTGGTGACAATTATAGGGGCCCCCGCTGCCCAGGGGGCCCCACACAATCCAGCAGTTATACTACTTAGGCCCCTGTTGTATGAATAATTCTAATATTTATATTAGTTGTATGCCTGAGATTTAAATGAAAACCACAAACACGTGCAATTTGGTTAAATATTTTTTCCAAATATCTGCTTCTCTTACCTCCATAAAAATGGTTTAGTCTGATCTAAAGTATTTATTAATTATTTAGTCAGTGACAAACATCAGATGGACCCAATAAAATTGTAAGTTCCACCCCAGCTTGTGAACAGAACCAATCAGAGTTGAGGCGGCAGAGCCTGAAGTTAACGATGAACTTGGTGGAAGAGCAGGAGACTAACTGACTGAAAAATGTCGGGGAAAAGAAAACATAAATCAGGGAACCAGAAACGCCATGAAAAGAAGGAGAGGGAGGTCAGGAGAGTTGTTGTATCCATTCCCAGTCGATCAAGACATTCTTAAATACAGGTTGTATTGTTATTTCGCTGGGAATAAGAAAACTTCCATCTACAGCCTGCCGGGTACTGTCACTTTTCATTATCGGTGCGCACCATAATCGACCGAATGATTACGTGGTCAAAATTCCTTTCTTTTTACACTATTGTAAATAGAGTTAAAAAAAAATGACACGAGTCACGACGCATTGCATTATGCATCTGACCTGCCGGCTGATGATGTAGGCTATTTAATACATCAAGAAAACACGAATACCACACACTGCACTTTGATGAATAAATGTATTCGCTTTATTTAATAATATTACCAGTTCCATATTATCTTTATTAAAAATAAGACAATACATGGTTTTATTTTTTTAAATTTGACTCCATTCTTGTCAATTTCTAAATGTTTACTTTTTGATTTATGAATTATAACAGACTGATGGGAAAAAAATATTATTTTGCTGTTACTTTTTTAAAATTGGTTTTATTATTATTTAACAATTTCTTGCTTTTTGTTAGTTTTTATTAATTGTAATTTTTATATAAACATTTAACTTTAAAAAAAAGGTTTTACAACAACATCACTATCTTCTGTTATATGTGGGCATCACATCAATATTTTTTCAGGTGGCCCCGAATCCTCTAGCTACGGCCCTGACTGCCTGGCCTAGAACATGGGCTGGTATATATGCAAATTTTCGGGGCGTAAATATTAATGATCCCGACTGCAATGTCACAGTCGGTGTTATGCTGGGATTCGTTTTTCAGTGGTCTTTTGCATGCACAAGATTTACATATGAAGGAGGAGACAATTGTGTTTGAGGCTCACTAATTTCATTGATACTGAATTTAAAAAATACAAGCCAAATAATTAGGCTTAAATGTAAAATAACACTATAGTGTTCACTGTAAAAAAATAAATATAGATTAATCTTTGTTAAAGCTGTGTTTTGTTGTTTGATTAACATTAATGACTTAGCAGCAGTTATAGGTTACTGTCACTTTAACCCTCTGGGGTCTAAGGGTTTTTTGGGGTCCTTGAGATGTTTTGGCCCCACATTGGCCATTTTTAGAGGTGATGGGGCTCCCAAGCGAGACCCCATTTGTCAGTCGACATAACGTTGTAGTGACTGACAGATGGGGAAAGCACGTTCGACTTGTTCAAGGCTTTGTAATAAATGTTTATTTTGAATTTGATTAAATACAATATTTTGATGCAATGTAATGACACAAAATACAATGAAATAGGAAACGCTTTACAATACAGGACAGGTACATATTTATTAATATATTTTTTTAATTAAAAAGATCATATTATGAAATAAATGTTATTCTCCAAAACACGTTGGCCATAAATATTGGCACCCTTTTATTAAATGATTTTTGCAACCTCCTTTTCCCAAGATAACAGCTGTGAGTTTTCTCCTATAATGACTGATGAGTTTGGAGAACACCTGACAAGAGACCAAAGACCATTCCTCTATACAGAATCTCTCCAGATTCCCAGCTCCATGTTGGTGTTTCTTCTCTTCAGTTCACCCCACTCATTTTAGGGTTCAGGTCAGGCTGGGATGGTCATAGCAGACGCTTAATTTCGTCCTCAGTGACACATTTTTGTATTGATTTTGATGTTTGTTTTGGATCACTGTCCTGATGGAAGATCCAACCACGGCCCATTATAAAATTTCTAGCAGAGGTCGGCAGGTTTTGATTTTTTTTATCTATTGGCTAGAATCCATAATGACATGTATCTAAACAAGATGTCCGGGACTTCCAGCAAAAAATATTTGGATGAGTGAGGAGGATTTTTCTTGAAACTCTCCCAAACAACATGTGGTGATGTAGGGGTTGTTTGTTTTTTTTTGTTTGTTTTTTTAGGCTTTCTGACCCCAAGACTCAACTAATCTCTGCAATTCTCCATATGTGATCCTTGGAGAGTCTTTGGTCACTCAAACTTTCCTCCTCCCCGTGCATTAAGACAATATAGACACATGTCCTCTTCCAGGCAGATTCGTAACATCTTTAGTTGATTGGAACTTCTTAATTATAGCCCTGATGGTGAAAATGGGGATTTTCTTACTATATACAGCTACTTTCTATTTTGTGAACCTCAACAATCCATATTCTTTGGTTTTACTCATTGTGATAGATGATTAAGGGAATTTGGCCTTTGTGTTTCCTTATATTTATTCTCCTGTGAAGCAAGAAGTCATAGACAATTTCATGTTTCTACTCACCCTGGTAAAAAAAAAAAATATATATATATATATATATATATATATATATATTAATGGGAATATACTTCAGAGATAGGGCTGCGCGATATGACGATAGTATATATCAGATGGAAGAAATAAAAAGTCTATCGTTTCATATTATGCTCTATCGTTTATTTCGTGGTGTCGCAAAATAGATTGTTTACGGCAAAACTTTTTCATTTTTCATTTGGACGACTGCAATCTTGCCACCATGGTGATGCAGGCAGAAACGTGAATAACATGGCAAGTGAATGGGAGACAGAACCGAGTGGCTCCAAACAGGAGAAGGACCAGTTAGGACAAATCGAGGAGTCCGTTCTTAAACGAGGGGCTACCTGTAGCATGGACATGGTTTGGTTAACTTTATGTTTGGTTGACTATTTTATTTTGACAATTAACAGGCTGCGATGTCAAGTCAAGCCTAGTTCACACTACATGATTTGAAGACGAAGAAGAACCAGAGCCCGTCTAACGGAGAGCCTTGGCACTTCCTATTAGCCCCATTGTGTATCATCTTGGTTGCAGTTCCATTAGAATTCCACTGGAGGTGATCGCGGGCGAGTGCAGAATGAATGGGAGTCTATGGAGCTAAACGGCTAAATGTATCTCTTTCTCCTGCTTGTCGTTGAATCAACATATATTTTATTGTTGATTCCGCAAGTTCAATATAGATTGTAGGCCAAAAGTCGAATGAACGAGTACTTATGTCCTTTCGATTTCTTACAGGTTAGGCCGTTGTTGGCCGGAACACGCTAGCATTCTGCTATTATGTGACGTCATCACATTTTTGAACGGATTTTTAGAACAGATAAGTGAACTTAAAAATGCAATTTTCAGCTGAGTGTATAATCTTAGCCCTCCCTTTTGAATGCAACTTTCAAATTACTTGACAAAAAATTATGCCCCGCATGGACAGAGACGTGTTACTGCAGCCAGTCCAGAAACCGGAAGTAACCAGACAGTGCCAATTCTCTTCAATTAGACATTCTCTGGAAGAACACAACACGCGAACATGCCTTGCTCTGATTGGCTGTAGCTCATGACATCACGTGAGCTTGAGTCGTGCGACAGCTCTGGATATCTAGCATGCTAGATATTTTTCTGGGCTCGGTGACGCGTCTGCGAGCGTCTTTGATGCGTTGTTGGCTCTTTCATACTAACAGATTGGCGAGCGTTGATTGGCGAGCGTTCATCGCCCGCTAATCCCCCGCGATTTGCACGCGATAACACCCTGACCTGTCGGCGAGCTCAACCTTTTGCAAATCGGGCTTAAAATCATGTAGTGTGAACTAGGCTTTAGCAATGCTAGATTAAGTTGTGTGCGCGTGAGGCGCCGGCGCGATCAGGGGAATTTTTTGGTCCTTCAGAGGAACCTGTTACTCCGTAATTTATGGTCATACGTACAGTATAAGCAAGACATGGTTCAAAACTGTAAAGCTTTTGTAAAATACAGCTTTTGTCTGTTTCCTTTCCGTGAACTTTGGACCCCGTCACAATGAACCGAAGCTCAGCTAAATTTTTCCTTTAACTTAAATAATTACAGATTAACAAAACAAAATAGCCTATATTTCGCGTATATGCCTATATATTAGTTTTATATATTTAGTTTTATTCTGTTTTCTCCGTTCACAGAAGCGCTTTAAGTGTGTGATGTGACGTTGTGTGAATCCATGTTCTACACTATCCTGCAATTTTCGCTGGTTTCAAAACACACAACAATCTGCATATTACCCGCTATTCATTTTGACAGAAATGTAGGCCTAATTGTTTGACAGTTGGTGACATATACAGTATATCCTCGGAAAAACTAACGGCAGGGCATTGCCATTGTGACTTATGATGACTTGATAGCTGAGCTCGTGCATTTCACTCACGTTGGATAGGCTATGCGTCAATATCACATTTGCACAGTCTGTATTATTTGAATTCGTGATTGGTTGACTGCCAAATTAAAATATTTAACAGAACGATGAAATAACGTTATTAATGTAATGTTTACATTTGGCATTTTATATAGCAATATTTTATGTTGGGCCTGTAATCATTTGTTTTTGAAAATTGTTTTATATTTCATTCATATTTTATATTTCTACATTCTTAAAGGGACAATGTGTAGGAATTTCTCCCATCTAGCGGTGAAAATGTATTTTGTATTGCGTTCTCCAGCGCCTCGCTTTTTCAAATGCGTGTTGCATCTACGGTAGCCATTATGTACCAAAAAGCTATGACAGGATGTCTTCTAATAGCACTTCGTCGACTGTTCCTTCGGGTGAACAGGTTTGTTATTTTAAACAAACAGCAACTTGACACAACGAACAAACGAATGTTTCAGTATGAATTACTGACTGTGAAAAACATTAACTATTGTAATAAGTAGTTATGCCTTCTTTATTCGTTATATTTTCTGAAGTACGTGCATTGTTAGATATCATCATCAACTTTTAACTATAAATGTTCATCTGTCTATAAAATAAAGTACACAACCAAACAATGAAAAAAAGCTTGTAATTAAGACTGTAACATTGACTTACCTGTCGAGAAGAAAGTAGGACTTCAGCGTCTCTTTTGAAATCTTTCTCCTGCATTAGCTCTATCCACCTGGAAAAAGCTATCCCGACATTAACTCGTGTTTTTTGTAATCTCCGGTCATGTTTCCTTTTACGATCTATTTTGGACTTTTCTGGCGACGAGGTTTTGCAATGCAGCCTTTTAAACTTGCCGGGGCAGTGACAAGCACCTCTCACTGCTCTGCTCCTCCGTTTCTGCTGCTTTCAGTTACGTCACGCTGGCTCTGAATGAAAACGTGTTGTGGAAACGCGTTGGCCTAGTACTTTTTAATAAATTCTTGGTTTACGAGGATAAGTCAGATAATTGGAAGAGGTATTTGTACACCATTGAGGACATATTTATGAATAAAAATATTGATTTTGAATAATAAAATAAATAAAAAAGTACACATTGTCCCTTTAATAAAACATTTGCCCAGAAGTTCTAAATAAAGGGAGAAAAATAATCACATATGAATGAGTACATTTTTTAGTATATACTTTGAATTGTTGAAAAGAAATAGTCTTTTCCATGTGGTAAATATATATAAACTATTAATTGATTGAATTTACAGAAAAGGTACTATGATATCGTTATCGGGATATGAGATGACTTATATCGTGATATGAGATTTTGGTCAAATCGCCCGGCCCTATTCAGAGATATTTTATGAAAAAGTTTCTAGGGGTGTCAATAATTGTGGGCAACGTGTTTGGGAGAAAAACATTTATTTCATGTGATTTTCCCTCCCTACTTTCAATTCTATTTCTTCAATAAAAAGGTTAGATTTTTGTGCATTTTTCTGAATGAAAGATCAAGGATAAACATTGCAGATTTATTTTTATTTTTTACCATGGGTGCCAATCAAGGGGGTAATCCACCAGCCGGAAACTGAAGTCTGCCTGGGCGCCGCCATTGGCTAACAAGCCTTCACCTGCTGTTAGCATTCCATTGACTCCCATTCATTTTGGCATCACTTTGACAGCAAATAACTTTACATCTAAGGCGTTTAAAGACTCCATTTGTCCATTTCTAAAGAAACACGACAATGTATAAAAAGCTCCATTACCTTGTATCTTACGTAATGGCCCCGGAGAAGCAGTTTTTGTAAAAATAGGCTAACGATTACGTCATAACACGCGACTCTCTATTGCACAGTACAGAAATTACCATATAGACAGAAGTAGAAGCTCGCGGGCAATCGGGGGGACGTGGAGGCATAAAGTCAAGGGAGAAGCCCATAGACAGTCATAAAGTTGCTCCTGCTGCTAGCACATGGACAGTTCCTACTCGCGCTCTCCGGCTCTGCAAGATTCGGAAGGGAATGATTCAGATTCCGCTTGGCACAGCTACTAGAAGACACAACTGTGAGACAGGTTGCTCACGTCACATCTACGTCGTCAAGCTGAGTTTGAGCCTGCGCAGTGCGCTTGGCAATCAGGAAGTGAGTGCTTCTAATTGACTTCACTTTTCTCCGTTGAAGTCTATGGGGTCGCTGTGTCCATTTCTTTTACTGTCTATGGTGCCAATAATTCTGACCACAACTGTAGGTGGCACAACACGAAGTCTACATGAAGGGGAAATTCTGACTTCCCATTTCTTTCCTATTGTGGCTTGTGAAATTACTTCTCGAACAAGAAAAAAATGTAGCGCAGGACTTGATTTTGTCCATCGGGAATTGATTAGTTGTGGTTTGCTATTCCTGTGATCTCATGTGAGTGACAGGTTGTCCCCCCCCCCCCCCCTCGCACCAGTAAACACGTCATCAGAGAAGAGATTTTGTTGCAAGAGGAAGTGGAAGTTATTTTGGTTAAAGATTACGAGGGCAGACGAATTAAAAAAAAATCATGATGTGCACAGATATATCATTTTTAATAAATACGGCAATGTTCCATTTAAAAAATAGGTATTGTCCATTTTGATTTCATGGATACTTTAAGACTGTATTAGCTCAGCCCTTTTAGCCCTTGACTGCTGGCCTGAAAGTGCTAGTACTGCTGTCCTATAGTACCTACTCCTGGATACTATATAAAAATGCATCTTTGCATCACAAGAATAACTTACATTTTTTAAATATTACTTCTATTATTTATAATTTCATTAAATAAAAATTATATTATTTTCTTTAGTTATAAAGAAAGGCAATGGGTTAATGTGTGACCAGCATTCATATTTATTATATTTTATTTAAAATACAAAATAAGGTATTATTGGTGCAGTCTCTTACAGTCTCTTAGTAAAACGATACAAGATCTGCTGCAGTAAATAATGATTTATTCTGCATTTAAACGGTACAATATAAAAGAAAATCTTTTGCTTGTAATATGTGGATATCACATTACTGCAGAATGCTCAGCCTGAAGCCAAGATCCAGCTGTAATTTTTTTTGTTTTTTTTGTACAGTTTGCTCAATATGATGTGCTGATAAAATTTTCATGCAATGTATTTTTAAGTCAATTTTATAAGCTCTGAGGATATTTTTAAAATAGCCAGATAGCTACATTTCAGCATCAAGTGCAGCAGGCTGGCATCAAATTCAGGCATCTTTTTCTTCCTTTTTTTTTCTTTTTTCTCTTTTTGCTGTGAGGAGAGAGTAGTGCAAAACTGCAAAATCAGCTCCAAGTCACACCAAGTAAAGAGTAAATTGAGCTTACTGGTTTACTGAAAGTGAGACTCGAGCCTTCCTCTGGCTCTGTGTGGGATTCAGCCTTTAGTTTGATTCGAGGTCCACCATTTGCTTTTTCTTTTGGTCTTTTTTTTTGGCATTTTCAAAACTGTTGACAATATAAATAACTTGACAACAGATAATGGGTTAAACACACCAATCTATTATGGGAAATATCCCATGCAGAATTTATCTTTATGTCAAGTGTCTTGATAGAGTTTGAGTACATACTGCATCATTCCTGCTATCCAGTACATTTACAATACAGTCCCCATCATATCTTCTTAATATACTTGGGGAAAATAACTGCAATGACTAACATAAGCTCTTTATTTCCATCCTGTTAGATATAAATTTCTTGTAATTGTGTAAATAATAAACTTAATTAATAAAATGTAAGTGTCTAAACTTTACCAGTCTGCTCTGGTGCAACCTTTTATAGAAATCATTATATAAATTACAACAAACATTTTTAAATATTAGACTTAATTTTTTTTTACTTCATAACAGGAATGACCTTTTGCCAAAAATAATTGAATTACAAAAAGTCATAATGAAGATCATTACGACTATTTTTAATTTGATTATTTCTTGCAAAAATGTAACAGATTCCCCCCATTTGATGCCTGTAACACACATTCTGTCCCACAATCCTTACAACAGAAGGTTTGACCTAAACCTGCTGTCAGACACTTTAAAGGAGGTGGCTATGAGATTTTAACCATCATGCCAAGTAGTGGGTGGCTATGTTGTGATTTGGTTTCTAAATGGAAGTTGTTTCAAGGCCAATTAAGCAGCTACTGAAATTAATCTCTTTAAAGCAGTTATAAATTAAAGTCCATCACTGCTGGCCAAACACTGCGGCAGAGAATGAGGAAAAACTGGTGAAAATGAGGGGTCTGGAGGACAGTGGAAATAAAGGCAAACTTAATATAAGGGTGGGCTAGATGAAAGGAGTAACAGAAAAGCCAAACTGAAAAGATGGAGAAAGTGTGTGCGAAATCAGAGAAGAAATGCGTGAGTGAGACTCACTCATTAACCATATTTTGGGGACAACATTTTTAACTCTTGATCTCTTAAATTCGAGGATGGGGATGCCCTTATTTGTAAAAAAAAAAAAAAAAAAAAAAAAAAAGTATATATATATATATATAAGCCAAGTCAGGGTTTGAACCCTGGATCCCTGTTCACGCTAAACTGCACCACAACACTATCTTTTCTTATGCATATATAAATAATACCAAATAGATGTTTATTTTCACATGTCTTCTCACCTATAGTGCAATGGGAACCAATGATGCCATTTCAAATAAATAAACAGGTTCAGAACACTACTACCAGCCAAACCAATCAACCAGGCTTCACAGTGTGTGTGTGTGTGTGTGTGTGTGCGTGTGTGTGTGTGTGTGTGTGTGTGTGTGTGTGTGTGTGTGTGTTTCCCGATGCTTCACTTCTGACTTTTTCCACTTAAAATGAGTGTGGTGTGTAACATTAGTTTTGTGTGTTTCTGCTTTGTTATTACGGCAGGTGCTATGGGAAAGTTTTGGCCTCTGAGAAAAATAAAAACTCTGCAGGGATCCTAGTGAGAGCCGAGTGTGTGTGCATCTATCAGGAGTGTGAAGGAGACTATTGTCTGTTAATTTTCAGTGGAGTGAATCTAATCTATGTGGCTGATTTTCTTTAAGATCCAGACACTCCCGCAGTCACACAGCATGAGACAGGAGTGTAAACAACGCACATATGCTAATGTATGATAGTTAGTCAAAAACGTGTGGATGTCTTCCTGTGCATGAGTTCAACATGTATGTATGTGAGTGTGTGTGTGTGTGTGTGTGTGTGTGTGTGTGTGTGTGCAGCCCATTTTTCCTGAAAGGCTTTGCAAGCCTCTGAGCTGAATGCTAACTGCCTTGCCTGGGGCACAACAGGCTACTACAACCTACACACACAGACACACACTTGCAAGGTTAAGCACTGGTGAAGCTCTAGAGTCCCACTTTCATATATTTTGCAACAGAGGTTAGCTTCGGAGAAACTGTGTGTGTGCTTTAGTGTGTGTTGGAAAGAGATTTGAATCTTAGATTGAAACTGTTCACTTTGTATGCATTTGTTTAACTAGCAATAATGGATTATTTAAAGCTCCAGTCCGTAACTTTTTTAAGTTAAAAATAATCCAAAATAATTATATAAAAAAAAACTTATTCTGCCAGTGGTCAAAACTATCTGCTTGCCATAGCTAGATTCAAAACGGTTAGCTTGTAATAATGATTTTAATTCCAGTGGTACTGGTGGGTTTCCGCGGGAAATTCGAGCATGTCTTTGCGTCATGACGTCACACCCGTACACATAAAGAAGGAGTTTCGGCTAGCCGGCTATACTGTGCGTGACGAGATGTTTAGATGTATAGGCTTTTCTCGCAGCACTTTACATAATTAAACTTATGGCATCCAGAAAGATCCAAACAACAATCATCAGTGTCAACTGGAGATTCAGCAGTTATAAAACCCAAAAGACTTCGTACTTCGGATTTAAGGTGGCTAGAGAAAGAGAAAGAAACCGTCTCATGCGAACACAAGGATTTAAACATCAGCGGGGCTTTTGAAAAGTGCGTGAACTCCGTGTTTTGAAGGGGTTCAAAACGGAAGAAGAGACGGCTTTTTTCTGCTGAACAAGTAAGACATTTCAATAGTTCAATCGTGTAACAGTACGTTTTCTTAATTCACACAGTTATGGAGTTTCCTTTGTTGTGCCTTTCTCGTTTTGCTATTATGGAGAATATGAATTCTGAACTACACAGGTAACCATAAAACACATTAAATTTAACATTAGTCACGCAATGCTGATGTGATGTTGTTAACATGAATTTGAGAACAAAGTAGGCTATAATTTGCACGGTTGCTGTAAATCGCGTTGATTAAATCTAACGAAGCTTATCATGTCGAATGCTTTTTCCCCCTTAGTTGGTCAGAACAAAAATGGATGTTACTTACTTGTTCAGAAGACATTTTCTTATGAAAATTCTTATGTTGGTCAAACTTTCAAAAAGTGAATCTGTGATTCTGTATGCCAGTATCCACACAGCGCGGTGACTGACAGCAGCACTCGCCTCAAAGCACTGTGTTCATCCGCGCTGTTTCATGCCGATATACAACCCACGTAAAGATGATAATTCCGCGAATCACTGCAGTTACAGATTTCGAACAGACAGATGGCGACAAATAGGAAAAGTTACGGACTGGAGCTTTAATATTATTGTACACAATTGTATTATTATGCAAAATTTAAATTACAGGTATTTGTTTCATTTTGTGAAGCCACATTGCACAAACACATTTGAAGCCAACACATTTGATTGCGACAAACCGAGTTTGATTAAGTGCAAATAAGTCTTCAGAGCTACTGAGGAGGACAAGATTTTTTCAAATGCCTCAGAGGATTTGGAATATTATAGAAGTCCTTTTCCATCTTTAATTGTGAGATGAAGTAAAGGGGGAAAAATGTTTGTTTTTTTAAATATAATGGACAAGTCATAAAGACTGTATTGTTGTTTTTCCTGTTGTTTTTTAAATGCTACATTTTGGGAAGTTCAAATAATTTTAGTTAATAAATATGGATGTGTTAATTAAGTGGTTCAATAAATGATTCAGTGATTTTGATATAAATCTCTTATGCACACCAATGCTGATGTTGGTCAAAAATACAGTAAAAATACTGTAATATTGTGAAATAGTATAACACATTTAAATAAATAAATTAAATAATTTAATTTATTTGCTGTGATGGCAAAGCTGAATTTTCAGCAGCCATTACTCCAGTCTTCAGTGTCACATGATCCTTCAGAAATAATTCTAATATGCAGATTTTATGCTCAAAAACATTTCTTACATTTCTGTAGAAAACAGCTTTTCTCTCTCTCTATTTTTGGAAGCATGTGTGTGTGTGCGCACGCATGTCTGTAGGTTTGGCATCCTATAAATGTTTCTAAGAAATTGTAAATTCAGAGAAATTCACAATTTTAAATAGTGCCTGTCACTTGTCAATTACGTAATATCCGCGTTATCCCTGGTTTCCGCTTGTACTGCCATAGTAACTATGGCGACAGACGTGGACAACTGCGTAGTGCGTAACGTCTAGAGGCACGCTGTTGATGTTTCGTTCAAACATTATGGACCATGCCAAGCAGACTTCGGGACAAAAGTAGAAATAAAACGAGGATCAATATAGGTGTGGCGTTTTTGAGATGCCGAGAGCTCCGTGACAAACTTGGACTTGACAGAGAGACGCCGCTCTTGCATGTACTTTATTAGATAGGTGAGCAAATGTACATAAAACGAATCAATGTTATATAGCTCAACATGATGAAATGTTAGAATATGATCCGTATGTTATTCTAATGTTGATAGCTTACTGTCTCATATAGCCAACAAACTAACACATAGAATAATATTATAACTTTCAACACACTCAAATGCTATTTAGTATATAGTGTTTAAGCAAAGTCCTTTTAGGCAAGTCATGCCACTCGGCCCATCTTGGCAACGCCTCCGGGCAGCTATTTCGGACTAACAAGACCAGGCTCCTATCTAAATGAATGGGCAGAGAGTCAGAACTGCACTTTCACTGGTCACGGGACATAAAAACTGCTTGTGTAGAAACAGCAGTAAAATATGATAAAAATCGCTGAAAAAGTTTGATGACTTTGCCCCAAAATAGGTTTAAAACGCCTTTTTCCCCACAGGTTATACGTTTACTACGCATGCGAAAACCTCAACTGTGCACTTGCGTCAGTGGAACCAGACGATAGGCTTACATGTTTCCTGGCTTGACTGTTAAAAGCAGACGATTGGCTTTCCAGCGGGAGGAGCGGGACATGTGCATACAACCGCCATCTTTGCCGTTACGGGTTTTCCCTATATAGTTGTATTGAGGATTGAGGAAGTGGCATGTCTCTATATAAATTGTCTCTGGTTTAAGTCACAAGTTTAATTCGTCAAATTAACTGACCTGTATGAATATTAATTCAGCACTTGCGGACGTAGTTTGGTAGAATGAAATGTCCTTATTCCTTTATATCCGCTGGACTTGCGTGTGGCGCTGATAGCTGTCTCTCATTAGCAATCTCGCCCTGCTTCATATCACAGTTTAATGCTAAATGCTAAAAACGTGTGTGTGTGTGTGTGTGTGTGTGTGTGTGTGTAAATGTATGTTCAATTTAATGCTAAATGAGATTTTGTGTGATAAATACTTTTTTATAATTTTTTATTATATTTTCGATAATTTTATAATTAACCAGATTTTACCCCCTTAAAAAGAGTCAGTGTTTCTAGCTGCTTTTTATTATTAGCATGTATGCTAACTACTTATTTTAACTGTATGCATTTTTTCTTTAAATCACGAGTTGTAACTTAGGAATCTATTCAAAGTAGCTTCCCCACACTTTAATTTCACATGTTTTCATTGTAGGAAAAAGCCTGGACATTTTGCTAAATTTCTCCTTTAAAAAAGAGAATCACATGAGTTTGGAGCAACATAAGGGCAAGTAAATTATGGCCGAATTTTCATAAAGTACAAAAGTCAAGAGAGAAAGTGAAAGAGGGAGAGTTGGTGAAGAAGGGATAATCAAGATTTAGAAAAAAAAATAAAAAGTTGTGTATTGTGTGTGTCGAACAGGTCGTGTGTGTCGGCAGTTATACGCCTACGTCCTCCTCACAAACATGGAGGAGGGGAGAGAGGGATGTGGTTCACCACAACAGCAACCGAGGTGACGATCTACCTTAACGCACAGAAATACTCACATGCATGCATACACATACACACACACACACCATGTTAAACTCCCACGCAGCTCCACATAACCCACAGACCCATGTGCTTTCTTCAACATGTTTACAGTTTAAGCCACAAGAACACTTGTGACTGACACACACTTTAACCATACGCTTATAACACAATAACCCCAGACACACACTGTTACACAGCCACAAGGCAATTTATGAAGTACGTCTGTGTTGTCTCAATGTTACTCCTCTGAGTCTGCAAGCAGCCTTTTTACGATTAGATAAAAAAAAAAACCTTTAAACACGTCTCCCACACATGCGTTTAAATTCTCAGCCCAGATTCTGTCATTTCTTTTACTTGATATAATTACATTCTGCTCTCTGAATGGAAGGCATTTTAAAAAGATACAACTCATCAAATTGTCAGTCATGCCAGATTATTTTTCTCAGTACAATATGATGTGAATATTATGTCCTCTGTCTCAGATAATGAATAAATGTTATAATAATAAGTGACTCTATGAATGTCATAATTACAATGAAGTGTATGACAGTTTTGGAACTTTGGTGCTGTTTATATATTACATATATTATTAGAATCATTGTGAGTGATTATTGCTGTTAGTAAAAATCTGTGTTTATGAAAGGTTGTTACTTGGGAAATGAAGCCCTTTGGTACGGCACTAGTGACAACACAACACTCTCATGAGAAAAGTGTTAATGTCATCGATGTAATTACTGACGAAAATGTTTGTTGACAAATGTGTTTTTAGATTTCATCAGTGATAACAAAGATGAGATCAAAAATACGCACTACCTTTCAAATGTGTGGGGTTAGTAAGTTTTTTTTTTTTTTTAATACTTCTTTCTGTTCATCAAATAATCCTGAAAAATTAGCATTTTCACAAAAATAAATATATTTGTTTTTCAACATTGATAATAAGAAGAAATGTTTCTTGAGCACCAAATCAGCATAATGATTTCTGAAGGATCACGAGACTCTAAAAACTGGAATTCAACTTTGCCATCACAGGAATAAATGACATTTTAATGTATTTAAAAAGGATATCATTTATTTTAAATTGTAGAAATATTTCACTATACTATGCTTTTACTCTTTTTTTGATCAAATAAATTCAGCCTTGGTAAGAATAAAAGTTTGCTTTCAAAAACATTAAAAAGTGTTTCTGAACCCAAACTTTTGAATGCTAGTATGTATATGTTTGAAAATAAATGTATATTTTAAAATATTACAATATTTAGTTACAGTTTGACCCTCATCTTTTTATCACTTTATCAACTACTATTTTTGTTGACTTAATAAAATGGAATTTCAGTCAGGATACAACAGACTAAAATTTATGAATATGACATGATGCAACTTTTGACTATGACATGATGCAACTTTTGACTGTTTAAAGGACATTTTCATCAAAGATCTGAGTAAAAAAATGATCAGTGCATGAGACACTTTAACAAACTTACCACTAAACAATGGTGCTGTAATATATAAGCTTGAGAAACTACAAAATCACAGGTCGATTCCGATTTTACTGCTTTGGGTCTGTGAGATGAAACGTTTATTTTATGCTGAGAAAACATTTCGCTGTCATGGGTGCTTAATAAATCAGTTATCAGATCCCAAATATGCGATTACTGCCTGAGCCCTCCGTGTCATCATATTCATATTACTGCACTCAGCAAAAGAGCAGTTGCCAAAAGTAAAGTGGTTTGGCCACTGTGATGGAGAGAGAGAGACAAGGAGGGAGGTGGAAGGGAGAAAAAAAGAAGTAAAACAGGAGATACAATGTGATGTGGGAGAGACAGAAAGGGAGGGAGGAAGGAAGAGAGAGAAAGAGAGATGACTTGTATTGGCAGTGAAAAACGTGTCCAGAATGATCATATCTCAGTGACAGGGAAGCTACTCAGCAGAAGGGGGAGTGTGTAAATGATCTGCCCCTGGACACAGACACATGCACACACACTGACCTTGCTCAGTCATGGGGAAAAAATGAAGAAGAAAAAAACTTGAGTTACGGTGTGAAATTAAAGGCGATCTACTGCACCTCTCAGTCATAAATCACCATGTAATTACTAGAGTCTATCGATCCCTATCTCTCTCTGCTTCCTCTCTATGTCTCTCTTACCCTCGTTCCTTTTGTCATTCTCTCATTTTTGCCTCCCTTTGTCTCATTTCTTTCATTTAACCTTTTACAGTCAACCCATCTCTCTCTGTCTGGATGTATCTATCAGTGGGGCAGAAGTGAAGAGGTGGGTGTAGGCTGAGGGAAGATGAGCACTTCTCCTCGAGGGATGAAGCTTTGCTTTGGTTGTCGAATAATGAATAAAGCCCTGAAGTTGGCGGGGGGAACCACTCTGTTATTATCGACAGCCTCGGCCACCACCTTTAACTTTGTTACCGTGACTCTGACAGAAATAATGCAGTAAATATAAACTCAACACTTCAAACACAAAGAATCACTGGGATTTCTATTAAATCTCATATAAATGCTGCACAATTATTTAAAGGGTGTCACGGTCGGTTGCAGTAATGATGAGATAGCCGGGATCTAATTGCAGACAGTAACAGTTTATTTAACTCTAAACTCAGAAACCAAAACACGAAAAAGCAAGCAGGAACAGAACAACCGATAACGTGATGAGAACGGACCAAGAACTGAAAGAAATACAAATCTTAAATACACAGGGCAAACCGATCAACGAAATAGAGAACAGGTGCAAAACATAAACAATGAACAGCATGGAAACAAACTGAAACACAGGAAACCCTTATCAAATCCACACTGAAAAAAATTACTGTAAAATTTACAGTAACATACTGTAAATAAATGACATACAATAAGTGTCACAGTTGTCTGCTGTCTTAGTGTCACATGTCTTCATCTGTAGCACATGTTAATCTTCACCTGTCTTCACTCAATCAATGTTAATCAGTGTTTGTATTTAGTTTCCTTCAGTTCACTCAGTCTTTGTCCGTTCTACGTTGTATTGGTGTGTGTAAGCCTGTACGCCTTTCTTCTACCAACACCACACCGTGACAGAAGAACCGACCAGTAGGGATGGGCAAATGAAGCCTCATGAAGCACTGAGGCTTTCCCCTGAATGTTTCGGGAAAAGATTCGAAGCATCAAGAGTGTCGAAAACAACGCCATCTTGTGGCAGATCAAATGTATAGCAGCCAAGTTTATGAGCACAGCGCCATTGTTTTATCCATTAAGCACAAATAAAAGCCTGACAACGCTAAATGTTCAGTTTTCTGATAATATAATTCACATATTAAAGTGTGGCAATAAATTAAATGTAACAATTATATTAATACTAATTATAATAATACCAACAGAGTTGCTTGATGCAAGTAAATGTTGGTCTAATTATTTTATGGTTTCTATGCTGTTTATGTGTCAGAATATATGATCATGTAACATATAGGCTTATTTATAAATAAATAAAAAATTGTTAGTAAATGGATTTAAACTTCCAAAATACTGTAGAGTAGTGGTCTGGGTACAAACATTCCGACACGCAAAGTGAGGCATTCACGTGACTGGAAAGATAGTGAGGCTTCGTTTTTCGTTGATCATGTGTTTCTCTGAAAACAATACGCACTCCGACACGGAGCTTCATGATAAATTGCGCTGTGTACTCGATACGTGCTTAGAAGCTTAAGTGTCAAATGTAACATCACTACCGACCAGTTCAATTTAATATGGGTAGTTCCCGCACCCATCAAATTTCTACCGATCGTCTACTGACCTGTTTCCAAGATAGCCGTCCAATCGAGGAATACGTGCAGGATTTTCTAGAGCTTTCACACTTGGTCAACTGGACAGATGGCGCCCTTATTAAAGTGTTCGGGCTTGGACTGGACTAACCCCTGCACCAACCAACTCCAGCCGCAGCGATCCCAGGTACGTTTGCTCAGTACCTAGATTATGTGCTCAGGTAGAGTGGCTCAACTGTGGGTGAGGCTGAGGGTGATATCTCCACTCAACCACCATCACCGCCTGATCTTCACGTCATGCCTGACCAACCTGATCTTCACTTCATGTCTCGTCCCGCCGAGACCACCCGTCCAGGGTCTCATCCCACTGAGACCACCCGTCCAGTATCTCGTCCTGCCGAGATCGCCCCTCATGAATCCTCTGTTCCTGTCCTCGTCCAAGGTCCGGAAGAAATTCCCTTAATAGACTTTGACACCGAACCTGAGATTCTTCACTTCATGTCTACCGAGCCTGAGTTTCTTCACGTCATGTCTGCCGAGCCTGAACGTCTTCACTTCATGTCTGCAGAGCCTAAGTTTCTTTACTTTCTGTTCCCGAGCCTGAATTCCTACCCAGCCTCCCTCTTCTACCTCCTTCCATCTGCCATCTCTCTATTCTTCCGCCACTGCCTGTCACCCCCTCAGCTCCTCTTCTAACCACCTTCTGCGAGGTGGAGTCACCGTGGGTCTGCCGGCCTGCAGCTCCAGCCTGATCCCTGGTTCAACCTGGACCTCCAACCTCCGCAACCAGGACTCTACCTCGGGCCTTTGTTCCAACTGCTCCACCTTGGCTCTTACCTCCCTCAGCTCCACCTTGGCCCTTCAGTCCCCTAGTTTCCGCCAGGCTCCCTCATCCCCCCAAATCTAGTTTGGTCCTTCGTCGACCTTCCCTCACCTCTGGACTTCACTCATCTGGCTACGCCTCGTCCTTTCGTCCCCACGGCTCTGTTGGACTTCTCACTCCCCTCAGTTTCCCTTTGGTCCTCACTCCCTCTGTCTCCACTGTAAAGTATTTGGGCCATTGGGGAATATGTATTCAATATTTAGTAATTACAAATTAATAACTATTGATACGGGTTTGACCCAGATAACAATACATGTTAAAAATCACCCGGCAAAGGGGTTACGCAATCTGTTATGAACGACCGAATATAATGGATGTATAATCAATTATTCATACAGATCGGCAAGATAGATCAATTGTATTTATCAATAATTAAATCATAACGAATTATAATTCAATATTCATATACAAATCGTCTGGAATATATAGATTCTTAGGATACTCCTCAATGGAATTAATTATTATCGAATAATCTGTTTGTCCAGCAAACTGGTCATGGATCTTCATCAATTTCCACAGAGAAATTACCTTTAAGAGACTCGCAGGAAGAGACGATCTTTACGGCCGTAAAAGATAGCTCTCCTGTTTCGTCACAATACTATTTAAAGTATTATACCATTTCAAAGCTTATAGCTGATCGAAACATTTAAGTGATTTGAAGTATGAGCACAGGCAGAATCAATCAATGAATATATGTATTTAATAAAGGTGATTACGTATATGGTTAATAAACGTTACAAGGAATAAATGTATTTACAAACACAATAAAACATCGAGGAAGGAGAATGCATATAGAAAGAGAGAGAGATAGAGAGAGCTGGTGAGTTTGGCAAAATTCATCAGACACAGAACCGTTAAGAGAGACAACTAGTCAAATCGTACCCTAATTAGGGCAGGCAATCTTAGCAGTATTTAGATCTCGGTAGGAAACGAATACTTGCTGATCATGTTCTCTTGTGTAACGTTACGTGTGTTCCGGACCCGGTCAGAGGTCCTTTCCGGCGCGCCCGTGTGGCGGGATGTTCAAATCGTCCGTTGAAGGTGTTGCCAAAGAAATGATTCAAACTAAGTTCATTTCACTCGCCGGTGAGAATGAACAAAGGAGAATACAAAAAGGAAAATAAAACTGAACTAGACAAACAAAGGAAAGATGGGTCATCGCATGAACACGAGGTCCCGATGGACCAAGGAGTCACATGATGGAGGAAGGGAGAGTCCAGAGTCTGAGCGAGCGAGAGAGTCAAGCGCGCGTCACATGTTGGAGGAAGAGCAGTCCAGGGTACCAGCCAGAGAGGGAAGAGAGAGAGTACCGGCCAGAGAGGGAAGAGAGAGAGAGAGGCGAGCGAGTCCAGTTCTCTTTTAAAGGAACTGGAGTCCACACCTCTGAGGTGCGAACTAGCCAATGACATTCAACGAAACTCTTGGCGGCAAAATTCTCTTTGTCTTGTCAAAGCTAAATTATGGCCGCATTCACAGGTTTTACGATCAGTCAGAATTTGTTCAGAATCATTCCAAAGATGGTAAAACATAGTAAAATACATTTTATGGCTTGTTCAATTACATAAATGACCTTGTCAGGTCACAAGCATTCTGAACATAGGAAGAAATACATTTTAGGAGAGTTATATTGCAAAGTTACATTAAAAGCATAATTAACTGCCCTTGCAGTTTGTTTTAAACTAACACACACTCATAGATCCCTTCATAGGACCTGGGCAATCGACAAACATAACAACATATCAAATATACCTCAGTAAATGTCTTTAAATGAGGAGAGTAGTAAAAGTTCATATATGTGTGTGTGTTTGTATCTGCGTGCATTGAGCACCCAACACGGGGGTTTCTCTGGAATTCCTTTGAAGCTTGGACTACGTGAGTGGGAGAATGCAGGGTTAGTCTCTGGTGAGTGTCCCAGAGTCGTAAACGTGTTAGAAGCAGACTTGTTGGCACCAAAGTCCAGTAATTTTCATTAATCCTAAAAACTTTGGGTTTTAGGAAGAATGTGCTTTATTTGCGTTCAGGGCAGAGTCAATGATTTACCCCAGATACCTTACAGTCCCCCTTTTCGTCCGATGACGTCCCTTTGTGGACATCATCGGACGACACATCACAATGGGCGGATGGCAGGTGAATCATGACTCATGCAGCAGGTGGTTATTAGGGCTGAGGATTCAGCTCTATGAGGTTCGAAGCTGCCTCTGGCCTGGTCTCTGACTTGGCACCCCCCTTTTGCGGGTTTCGTCCGAAACCTTTCGTGAGCTTGGCTGAAGATGTTTGCATCTCGTTCAGTCTCCTGTATAGGATGAAGGCCAAGCCCAGTGTCAGGGTGTGTCTGACTACCATAGAGGTACACAGTGCAGTGTCGGCTGCGGTCCAGGCTTGGACAACAGGTGAGGTAGTCAGAATGGGTAGTCGAGACAAAGCTTGGAGGGCTGTATCGATAGGAGCAATGTCAATTAGCTGGGATGGCACCTTTCAGTACTCGACTCCACATGCTCTGGTTGAGCAAGGTGACACGGGTGACAGTGTCGTGCTGGGGTGAGGTGCTCTGTAGATGTTGCGTGGGTCGCGTCGAACACACACTTTCTGGGTGTGGGTCCTGTGCTTGGTGATCAGGATTCCCGGTTGTTCTCTCCGGACGATGCCTGCTGCCGGACCTGGTGAGATGTCCGATTGCGGCTGTCCTCTGGTTGGCTGGAGGCACCGGATGAAGAACCACAACAGCGTCCTGCAAAAGACAAAGGGGAGAGGGAGAGAGAAAGGGAGGACAGATCTCAGTGCTGCGTTTGGCAGCACATGGTGCATCGTGGGCATACACTGGCATGACCCCCCCTTTTGCACTGTGGCATCACAAGCTGTGGCGCAGTGATGTCACCAGGTGCAGAACACGTAAAGTTGTCCCGTGCACGCAGCATGTGCTTGGTGAACTGCAGTGGTCTGGGGCACCGGTTGTCTGTTTGTTCAGATACCTTGCGTGGGTGGTTGGAGGGGTATGAGGGGTGGTTTCTCATAGTGGGCATTGAATTGTCCTTGGTGAGCTGGAAGGTGCAGGGTAGCGAATTCAAACCTTCATGTGGTGCTGAGGCTGTGTCTTCATGGCTGGCTGCGGGAGTTCCCGTGACCTTGAAGTCTGGCTCTGCGGGAGTTCTCGTGACCTCTGTGACCTGACAGTCTGGCACAGGTGACCTGTCTGACGGGAGGGGGAGAGGTTCCTGAACTTGAGCCCAAACTTTCAACTGTTTGAAGTCCAGTAAAGGCTCAAAGCGATCTAACAGGTCTTTGCCAATTAGAAGTGGGTGAGTGTTCATTTGTGAGATGTACACTGGGTGGATCAGACCCATAGAGCCAAGTGTAAGGTGAACTGGAGCTACCTGTTCGAGCCGAATGTCGTTCTGGCTGTATGACTGCACAGTCAGCTCACACGTTTGAGATGTGAGAGTTCGATCTTGTTTCTTAGCTTTGAATCTGAGTCTTTCAAAAAGTTCAGCTGATATCAAAGTGAGGTCTGAGCCCGTGTCGACCAGGGCTTCAAGCCTCACCTCATTTTCCAGCGTGACAGCCAGGTAGAGTTTCCGGGCCACCCCCTTTTGGATTAGGTTCCCCAGAAATCTTGGCGTCGGGGCTGGTGTGGTGATCGATGGGTAGTTAGGGCTGGTCTCGGGTGGTTCGCTGCGGAGGCAGTTAACCAAAACAGCCTTTCCTGGTCCTTTGTGGTGTTGGACCCAGTTGTGGGAAACTGTGCTGTCATGCTCAGGAAGTGCAGCTGTCAGCTGAGGTGGCTGGATGATGCTGTCACTTTGTGATGTGACAGCTGGCTCTGTGGCCTGTGGCCGACGAGCAGTGTTCAGGGTGCTTGGTCTTACGCTTAGACACAAGACGTCGGGCTCATCCTTCCTGTGTCCCTTGTGAAGTTTCCTGTGAAGAAGCTCTTTCAGCACCTTCAGGATCTCCGCCGTCTCTGACGGGGCCATACGATTTCTATCTGATGTGGGCTCAGACCAGGGCTCGTCGGTGGCATGTCGAGAGGGGCTCCATGGCCTGTTTTCTGGGCTTGGGGTTCTTGGTGATGGGGGTCGGCTATTTCTGGGTCGCCGGCTGGTTTCCCAGAATCTTTCAGAGCGCTCGCTCTGGTGTCTAGGACGCGCACCATCACAGTTGTGCTGCCCTCTGTTGGCCTGGAACGGTTCTGACTGTCTGTGAAAAGGGCTGTGGTGTTGTGGGGCGCCCTCTAGAGCCAGCTCTGAGTAGTGCTCAGAGACAGAGTGGATTGTGTGGTCTTTCAAAGTCTTTTCGGACACAATCTTTTGCTTAATGTGAGCTTTGTGGGCCAAGTCTCGTAGCTGTTGGGTAGACATGCTACGGGGACAGGCCAGGATGCCTAAGTGATGACTCACTGTGGGATGCAGATTTCGAAGGAACAAAGTTCTGAAATTGACATCCTCTTCCATATAAGGCTGGTTCTGTGCTCCGAAGTAGGCTTGTCGGAGTCGGCTGTAGTAGGTCTGTGGGGTTTCAAGTCGGGCCTGCTGGAGGTCCATGGCGGTGAACAACCCTTGGTCTGATTCTGGATCAGAGAATTCACGGATCAAAGCTTGTTGCAGCTGCTGGTAGTCCGTTTTGATGGTCTCTGTTTGACGGTCAAGGAAGCTGCGCACATCACGACTGGACGTAATTCTTAGCAGGTACAATCTGTCCCAAGCGGTCGCGTTGGTGACAGTTTGTAAGTGAAAGTCAATGTCTTGCAGGTAGGCATGCACGTCGTGGCCTCCTGCAGGGTTCGGAGTGAACGTAGGGATGTGTCTGGCCAGCTTGTCAAGTTCTTTGGGGGCCGTGCCGTGGTTAGGGGCAGGGGTTCTCTTGAAGGCCCCCCTCCTTGCTGCTGGCGGGGGTTCTTGTGCGCTGGCTAGTGGTGTCTTGAACGGTGGACTTTCGCCCCCCTTTTCAGCTCTTAGCTCTTGGCTGAAAGATGCGGACCGGCTGGTCAGGGGAAACTGTGTGGTGTGTGTTTCCCCTTCCCGGTCACTCTGCAGTCTATACGAGTGTTTCAGCTCTGTGCGGACAATGTCAAGTTCGTATTCGAGATCGTGTCTCTGCTGAACAAACTCGTGGATTTTAGCTTGGGCCGCTAGCAAGTGTTTTTTGCAGGCCTTGGCTTTAGTGTCTCTTTCTTTTAATTCAGTCTCTGCTCTTGCAAGGAGAGCTTCACCATGTCGGAGTTTCTTGTCGAGTTCCTCTCTGCTTTCTTTCTCCGACTGCTCTCTTTGGTCTGTGTCCAGACGAAGATCAGACAGGGCTTTTTGGAGTTTTTCCACTTTTTCTTGTAGCTCTGGGTCTGTTGCATCCTTTTTCCCGCGCTGGTCGTGGGTCTCAAGGAGTAGCTGGTCCAGACGAGACTGAGCGTGGGTTTGGTTCATCCGGGCCTCCTCCACTTGAAGCTTTAGCGTTGCGGCTTCCTGCTCTAGGTTGATGCCGTGTCTTTCGCTGAGCCGTGCCTGGTTGACAAGTGTGTGAGCGAGATGTCCAACGATTTTGGCCCAGTCTTTGTATTGGTAGCTCTGGGTTGGATCGTGTTCCATCAGCTTGTCCAAGTCGGCGTCCAGCTGCTCTTGGCTCGGGGGCTCTGAGTCACCAGCTTCCTCGGGCAGGAAGGTAGCCGTCATGGCTGTCAGCCATGTGTCGAGGTTGTCCCAGTGGGCTGCGGGACTGGAGGCACGGGACATACTGGCTCACTGTGGGCGAGAGAAACACAGCACACACACAAAGAGACCAAGGCAAGTTCGTTCTACCGTTAACGAATTATGCTAATACGGGCTATGCCGTCTATGAGAATTTTGGCTAACTGATGCAGACAGTTAGATTGGGACAATTTGCGTAGGTCAGCGCAGGGCCTAAATAAAGATTTTGACAGGGCGGCAGCCTAGGGAGTCACGTGGTGACGCTAGCTGCTCAGTGGTCGATCTGTTATTTAGCTGTCCTCCAGTGTCTCTCATAGGTTCTGTCTCAAAACAAAACAAATCACAACAGAACGGAAAAATAGTGAGATAGAAAAGATTGCAGTAAAATGAAACAAAACAAATTAATAGGTCTGTAATGAAATGGGAGATATACTAACACAGAGAGTGTTGCAGGGGATAACGAGGCCTGAGCCTGCTCTCCAGATGGGTTTTACCTTATTTAGTTTGCCTGGGTGACTTGCGGTCACTCTGGTTGGAGCCAGCGTCGTGGTTAATCCTTCCGTCGTCCCCACACTCAACCGCCGTGTCCCCGGGCCTCTCTGTTCATCTGTACCAAGGTGCGTTCCTCTCAAACAATCTGCGACTTTGGAGTGCCAGATTGCTGATGACACAGTTCATGTGTCGCACCAAATGGAAAGAGACAGAAAAGTCCGGGACTCACTCACGGTCCGCGTCGGTAACGCCGGTCAGACAAACCAGCTTGCCGGAAACCAACCAGAGATGCCTGTCAAATCACCACAGTGCCCTAGGGAATTCTACGTACAAATACAGAACAGGATTTAGCAAGTGAAACCTAAAGTGAATTAAGGCTTTCTTGTTTATCCAAATTGAGTAATTATGTGTGTAGAAATAAAGGCAAAGTCTTTACTAAATAATAATAAACAAAAGGAAATTACGATAATGTTGGTAATTATCAAAATGACCTAACCCAAAAGAGAAAATAGAGAATAAGGAAAGCCAGATGAAACACGGAGGAAGCAGGCTATCGTAGCGTGTTTGTGCCACAAGGGTACGTACTTCCTCAGTGGTGGCCCACCTGACTTGAATGGACAAACTTAATTCAAATCAAATTCAACGAAGGTTAAATCAAATTTAAATAAGCATGTAAGAAGAATTAAAAGGAAAATCAGAATAATATCCGATAATCACCAATGATAGCAATGAAGTATCATTAATAATTATGAAATAATCAAGAGAGAAAGGTAGAACTAAAGAGCAGGCTGAACGCAGGAGGAGGTGTACCGTAGTAGTGGGTTTTCGCCACAAGGGGACGCACTTCCTCTCTGTCGTTAACCTGGTTGAATCAGCCACCTTAATTTAAATTTAAATTCAAAGTTGTTTGAACCAAATTCAAATAAGCGTGTAAAGGAAGTTCAAGATCAGAATTATATCTGATAATAGATCAGATGGCTGAATAGACAAACTTAATTTAAATTAAAATTTAAACTTGTTAAACTCAATTTAAATAAGCGTGTACAGAAAGTTCAAGATCAGAATTATATCTGATAGTAAATCAGAGGGCTGAATAGACAAACTTAATTTAAATTAAGATTTAAACTTGTTAAACTCAATTTAAATAAGCGTGTACCGAAAGTTAAAGATCAGGATTATCTCTGATAATAATCAAGATTACTGCAAGGTATCATTAATAATTATGAAATAATCCAAAGAGGGAAGTAGCAATAAGTGATTCAAAACAGAATTGAAAAGAGAGAGAGTGAAGAGACTCGACAGCTGCGAACCGACTTAGCAGGAGACGGCCATTAGATGGCTTAATTCCCTCCAAGTGGGTCAAACAGCGGCTGAGTCTGAGCTGAGACTTCACTCTAAATTTTAATCCAAATCCTGTTTGAATCAAACTCAAGCTAAGTACAAACAGTCAGAGGCAGGATAACTATCTAACGTTCAACAATATTAACACAAGCAAAGCTTTCCAATGCGAATATGTATTGAAAGTTAGACTGCAAAGTTCCTAATCACAGGGAAAATGAAAAAGAACGAGAGAATTTTTAGAACAGAGTGACCTGTTTGCGAATGCCCACACGATGGCGCAATTTTCGTTCATGCGGGGTGAAGTAAGGGCGTGGTAGTAATTTGAGACTGTCACACACTTAAAGGTTGCCCTCTTGTGTTTGTCAGCGGAATAACAACCAGCCTGCTTCAAATGTGATTCAAATCTAAGGGCACGCCCCGTTACTGCATAGATCACAAACATAAAATTTAAATCTCGGCGGATTTTTGGTGCTATATTTCACAAAAGTGTGTGGCAGGATTTCTTCGCTGCACTACACGTAAATTGTGGACAACAGGAATTAGGCATCTGTTTTTCGGATCCAAATAACATTTATCAAATAGCATTTATGATGAAAAATGTTTTCAGTGTTGGATTTTTCCGGTGCTATGTTTTACAAGCACATCTAGCAGGATTCGTCGCTGCGTTGTGCGAGAGAAAACAGGAATTATTCATCTGTTTTTCGACTCCCATAACATATATCAAATAGCACCTATGATTAAATATGCTTTAGGTTTTTACAATTGAGTAGCTACGTCAATGTTTAACCAGGAGTTTATCGTTAATCTAACGATTATAAGGCCTTTTTAAGAATAGTGAAAGAGCATCGTTTCACTAAATCTTGTCTTCACCCTGTTAGAATAATCTCGTTCGGGCAGGGGAGCTTTTAATATTAAAATGTAGCGCGTCTTTACAGAGGAAATTTTAATATTATTAATATAACTGCAGTTTAATTTAGCAATTAACAGTGACTAAAATGTTAAGACATATTTAGCAGCTGTTAATGTGCTTACCTGAATTCGGCTTTGTGCCTTTACTCAGTTTAGTCAGTGAGTTCGCGCTGCGCGCTTTGGCTCACGATTCGAAACGCGCATACAATACTAAATAACAATATACACATAGATTGAAACTGAATTGCTCATAAACAAATTTAAAATGTTCCTTTGCCTGCATTCTCCACCAAAACTCTGTAAAGTATTTGGGCCATTGGGGAATATGTATTCAATATTTAGTAATTACAAATTAATAACTATTGATACGGGTTTGACCCAGATAACAATACATGTTAAAAATCACCCGGCAAAGGGGTTACGCAATCTGTTATGAACGACCGAATATAATGGATGTATAATCAATTATTCATACAGATCGGCAAGATAGATCAATTGTATTTATCAATAATTAAATCATAACGAATTATAATTCAATATTCATATACAAATCGTCTGGAATATATAGATTCTTAGGATACTCCTCAATGGAATTAATTATTATCGAATAATCTGTTTGTCCAGCAAACTGGTCATGGATCTTCATCAATTTCCACAGAGAAATTACCTTTAAGAGACTCGCAGGAAGAGACGATCTTTACGGCCGTAAAAGATAGCTCTCCTGTTTCGTCACAATACTATTTAAAGTATTATACCATTTCAAAGCTTATAGCTGATCGAAACATTTAAGTGATTTGAAGTATGAGCACAGGCAGAATCAATCAATGAATATATGTATTTAATAAAGGTGATTACGTATATGGTTAATAAACGTTACAAGGAATAAATGTATTTACAAACACAATAAAACATCGAGGAAGGAGAATGCATATAGAAAGAGAGAGAGATAGAGAGAGCTGGTGAGTTTGGCAAAATTCATCAGACACAGAACCGTTAAGAGAGACAACTAGTCAAATCGTACCCTAATTAGGGCAGGCAATCTTAGCAGTATTTAGATCTCGGTAGGAAACGAATACTTGCTGATCATGTTCTCTTGTGTAACGTTACGTGTGTTCCGGACCCGGTCAGAGGTCCTTTCCGGCGCGCCCGTGTGGCGGGATGTTCAAATCGTCCGTTGAAGGTGTTGCCAAAGAAATGATTCAAACTAAGTTCATTTCACTCGCCGGTGAGAATGAACAAAGGAGAATACAAAAAGGAAAATAAAACTGAACTAGACAAACAAAGGAAAGATGGGTCATCGCATGAACACGAGGTCCCGATGGACCAAGGAGTCACATGATGGAGGAAGGGAGAGTCCAGAGTCTGAGCGAGCGAGAGAGTCAAGCGCGCGTCACATGTTGGAGGAAGAGCAGTCCAGGGTACCAGCCAGAGAGGGAAGAGAGAGAGTACCGGCCAGAGAGGGAAGAGAGAGAGAGAGGCGAGCGAGTCCAGTTCTCTTTTAAAGGAACTGGAGTCCACACCTCTGAGGTGCGAACTAGCCAATGACATTCAACGAAACTCTTGGCGGCAAAATTCTCTTTGTCTTGTCAAAGCTAAATTATGGCCGCATTCACAGGTTTTACGATCAGTCAGAATTTGTTCAGAATCATTCCAAAGATGGTAAAACATAGTAAAATACATTTTATGGCTTGTTCAATTACATAAATGACCTTGTCAGGTCACAAGCATTCTGAACATAGGAAGAAATACATTTTAGGAGAGTTATATTGCAAAGTTACATTAAAAGCATAATTAACTGCCCTTGCAGTTTGTTTTAAACTAACACACACTCATAGATCCCTTCATAGGACCTGGGCAATCGACAAACATAACAACATATCAAATATACCTCAGTAAATGTCTTTAAATGAGGAGAGTAGTAAAAGTTCATATATGTGTGTGTGTTTGTATCTGCGTGCATTGAGCACCCAACACGGGGGTTTCTCTGGAATTCCTTTGAAGCTTGGACTACGTGAGTGGGAGAATGCAGGGTTAGTCTCTGGTGAGTGTCCCAGAGTCGTAAACGTGTTAGAAGCAGACTTGTTGGCACCAAAGTCCAGTAATTTTCATTAATCCTAAAAACTTTGGGTTTTAGGAAGAATGTGCTTTATTTGCGTTCAGGGCAGAGTCAATGATTTACCCCAGATACCTTACACCACCGTGCCCTTCTGTGTCCCTGCCTGCACTTCTGTCACCAGAGCCTGCGGCGTCACCATGTCCCGCCGGACTCTCGACTTCGCCTAAGTTCGTCGGCTCTCCAGCTCCAACCTGGTCTCCTCTCCTTCCTGTTGCACCCCCGTCAGTCTGCCCCCTGGAGTCGTCACCCCTACCTCCTCCATGGCTCCTTCCTCCGTCTGCTCCGCCCTGGGCGCCTGCATAGCCTGCTCCGCCCAGGCCTCCTGCCTTCTGTCTACCCTCCTGCTTTTCATCCTCCTTCTGTGTCCCTGTTTTAGGCCTATATCTGGTGTCAATGTCACATGCTGTGCTAAGCTTATCCAGGTATCAGCAAAATGCTTGTCGTTGTTTCAGCAACATTGCTATATCAGTACTGTACTGGGGTGCATTTCCCGAAAGCGTCGTTAGCCAACTATGGTCGCAAGTTCCGTCGTTATCAGCATAGTTCAACGTGTCGATGTTTCCCGAAACCATCGTTCCAACGAACATTCGCAAACAGCATCGCAAAGTTGTGTGGTTGGAACGACAGCTCTTGACCTGTGGTTAGAAGCATAGTTTCTAGATTGCATGACATGTGGACTTAATAAATCCTTATCTTGAGCAAAATAAGCAAGCTGACATTCAGTACAACCTGTGTCTTTTATTTAGAATACATACAAATGTCATTTACGTCTTTGAGTTTGTCAAGAGATTTAAAGCCCCGTTTTTGAAGACTGCGCATGTGCGAACGTACTCTACTGTGTACGAATGAGCCTATGATTGAATCTGGAAATAAAGCAAAATAACTGAGAAAAATTAGAAATATCCCTTAGATTCCATGTCTGTAATTTATATCTAAACATCTAGCATTAATTCGATCTCAAACAGTTTCGTTAAAAGTAGTTATTACTCCACCACGTGCGTGACGTCATAAACCAACGTGGTTGAACGACCACTTTGCGACAATAGGGTTTCGGGAAACAGTTGTGACTAACTTGTTGATTTCTTCAACGATGCATTGTACTATGGTAGTGAAGCATCAAGTTGCATCGTTGTACGGGAAATGCACCCCTGGTTGCTAATAATATAAAAAATATATTTGTTACATTTATATAACGCTTTTCTGGGCACTCAAAGCGCTTTACATATGGAAGGGGGAATCTCCTCAACCACCAATGTGCAGCATCCTGTGAGTATAAAGGTGTGGTGTGTTTAACTTTTAAATGTCTGACGAAGAGCCTATACGTGCTCGAAGCGTTACCACCTGTGTGTGAGTCTACCATTAAATGTTTCACATTTTTGGAGCCATGGTGTGCCGACTTTTTTTTCCTTTTTTATTAATTTCCTTGTTGAGCACCCAATTTGAGCAACATATTGCTTTGCTGTGGATGTGCGTGCTTTGGATCTGATTTTACAGTATCCACCATTTGCAATGCAATGCAAATGTTATTGAATATAATCATTAGCCTACTTGCACTTCTAGTATTATTGAGCATATTGAGTAAGCGACATGCTGTGGTAATCAAAGCGTTGTTTTAGCCTTATCTGATTGCTTAGAATAAAGAATGAGCTTCTTTTTTTTCAATCCGATTATTGCACATGCTGTGTTAAAGTTAGCACATGCTTGTGGCTTAAGCTTATCTAGATTATTGGTAACACACATTAGGTATGTTCACCGCAGAGGTCTGTCATTCAACACTAACAACACCGTAGCTTGATGATCCCGTGAATGAGTGTGGAATCATGGGAGTCATCAACTTTACCTCCACAACAATGGAATTCAGTACGAAGGGAGCAGAAATCATGTTCATGACTGAGGAAGCACACTGTACTTCATTGCTTAGCTGCACACTGCATATGACTCAGAGCTACAGGGTGTATGCTTCCCCGACCGGACTAAGCTAGTTTTAATACTAGTCTCATGGTTATATAACATGCTTGTTGTATCAGTTTTGTTGTCGCTAGTCGGAGCTGTTGCTGTAGGGTGTATGCTTCCCCTGCCAAACTACACTAGTTTTAGTTCTGCGATTTATACAACATGCTTGTTGTATCAGATTTTGCTGCCGCTAGGGGTGTAAGTGTCCCCCAATAGATCCCATACACTGTTAAATTGGCTACATTTGGTAAATAAAAAACAAGCTGACTACGCCACCCCTCTTCAGAGAGAGGGGAAATAATTACCCAATGTAAATAGGGCACACAGGTTCGTTACCATTGAGGGCAAAGAGACGTGGATATCAGTACAAAAGTTAATTTATTAAGTTCACATCAATAGGTAAAACTTTCTGGTCACTGTAAGGCAGAATGTCACACACACACATGACTCGTACCACACTGTTCATCCACACACACGATAAACGAGAAAATAAAATAAAATAAATAACTGTTAAGATGGCTGAGGCTCACCCGTAGTGGGGTAGGCTAGTTAAGTATCTAATTCAAAAGCCACACGCACACACACACACGCACGCCCAGTGAGGTATAAGTGGTTACAAGCAGCAAACCACACTAAGTGCTTAAAGTACCACCACCAGAAGGCAAAAAAAGCTAGCCTCCCAACCCGGGGTCCATCAGCAACTTAACACACAGGCAGGCAATGATAAGATGACTGAAGGGCGAGCCCACGTACACAACTTCGGCACCAGTTGATCATCACGGAATTGTATAAGCATACGGTTGCTCACAGCAGCGTACACATACCGTAATAACAAACCAACTGGGGGAATGGAACAGCCTGCACATCACCGCGACGCTGCCAACCAAACACGACCAGCATTGAATGGTGGCGCGCCTGCAACAAGGGGCGGAGCTAACAATGACGCATGACCAGGTGGCATAAACAGTCTTTAAATAGGCCAGGGACAGCGGCCGATAGGCTGCCACATCTATCACTCATGTGACAGCCACAAATAACAGGGCGGGGTCTAACCCGCTCTGCCACATCTCTAATTATGTTGTACATTAAAATTAATGAATGATATCTGCAATAAATTCATGTTGGTTCTTCTCTGTTTACCCTAAGGGGGGCTTATTGCTGCTCTCCCTGCTCTTATCCATGCTAGGCTGCATGAATGCGCATGGAGTTCTTGCCCAGAACAGAACCATACCGCCAATCCTAACTGTATGCTAATTTTCAATCGTATGTGACGATAGTGGTCCTGACAGAACTGAACTTCAGTCATAATCTTGAACTTGAAACAAACACAAAAGAAATGTTCAGAACTTTAAATTGCCAATGCATTATATAGGTATACATTCCATTACATTCTTGATCATTAAACATGAACTTTAAATATTGGTCAGAGCTGTTTGTCTACCTTATTCGAATCCTTTTCTTTTTCTTTTTCTTTTTTTTTTAAACAGCAAGCCATTTAAAGTCCACCAGCTGTCAAAACAGAGAGCATATATGTCGGTTTATTCCTTGCATTGCATTTTCTTGTCTTCGATCCAGTTTCTGGATTAATGCCCACAATTCCTCTGAATAAACACACACAACATCCAGATATCAAAAAACAGCATACTCAACAAATATTTAGTCATAAATAGCAAAAGGGACATTTCAATCACTGAGTATGATAAGACAAACTTCTCATTTCATTTAATAAACAATTGTAATCAGATTTAACCTCAGTAGACCACACAGACATAAATTTGAAGCCGTTGAATGATCTCCTTTCAATATTGCTTTGGGGAGAAAAGAATAAAAAGAACTTGGCATAAAAAGAAAAAAATATATAAATCAAACATAAAGAAATAGGCTAAATATTCCACAACAAATCTAATCCTTATTAAAAAAATCTGCATTCTCAAACATTCTTAAAGTGTTAGTACACCCCTAAATGAAAATTGTCATTATTGTCAAAAAATGATTGTGGGTTTGGAACGACATGAGGGTGAGTCAAGGGCGTAGTTTTGGTTTGAACATTGGGGTGGTTGAAGTGTGAACCGTTTAGTTGGGTCCCATGCAGGGCATGCACCCTCATGAGATTTATTTGTTGTAGTTTTTTTCCAAAATGGTCTTTTATAGTTTCATCCACACATGCAAAGTTGGTTGATAACATAACTGCAATAAAGTAATAGCATAGTTAACAATTACTTGTTTACATAGGATATGTGATGTATTTTATATTATTTAAGCACCAAAAACCTTATCAGTTTGGCAGCATTTTCTAAATCAAAGTGCCATGGTAGGTCAAACTAACTTTACTTAAAATGTTCTTAAACTGAAAACGTTAATTTCCTGTCATCTCTAGGAATAGCTGAAAGCAAGGTTAGGTTTTTCCTAATATCCATTATTAGCAGAACACATTTTACACATGGGATAAACAATTGTTTAGTCAGTAATTCAAGAAGTATATACTTTAATCTTGATTCTAGCTTTTAATTGGCCTTATGTAACAGTAACATAAGTTATTGTAATTGTTTAACTATACCATTTGTTACAATAAGGATATAATTACAGGCAAGACCATTGATGGCTCCTTATTTTGATTTCTTACAAATTATAAATGAAAAATGTATTGCTTTAGTGTTATGAACTTATTCTAGAGAAGCACCAAATAATTTCCTGTACAGGAAGACTGGCATTTTTTCTTTCATGTTTCAATTAATAGCAAAATACAATAACAGTAATTTAAAATATCAAAAACAATATCTTATGTAATATGTACAATATCTTATTTTACTGTAAAATTGAAGGCAATTATTTATCATGCTCTCATAATTCATAGCATAAAAACAGTAATACTGTAAATTGCAAATAACAGTAATTCTAAATATTTACTGAAAAATTTACACCAATTGTTTATAGTGCACCCCAAAACATAAAATTGCACTGGTAACCAGTTACAAAGGGATAGTTTGCCCAAAAATAAAAGTCATTATTTACTCATCCTCGTCGTTCTAAACCGGGTTCCCCTCCCCCATACAATGAAAGTCAATATACAAGTCACATTGGTTTGGAATGAAATGAGAAATTTATGAAAAAATTTTATTTTTGGGTGAGCTATTCCTTTAAGCAATAAGCAAGATTTTTTTTTTTTTTTTTTTTTTTACACAAATTATGATTACAATGCAGATTATTGGTTGATAAAGACTTGTTTTCACATGGCTCATTGCACAATATGATCTCAAAACACTTTTGCAATAGTGCGTAAACTAATACATATACATTAATATGGTGGTAGCCTGTGTTATTTTCAAATGCAATAGAAAATTAACCTCTTTGCAGCACTCAACTGCTAGAAACTTATTCTAATAAATTAAATCTAATAGGTCTGGCAGAAAATAATTCTAATAAAATTATAAATAAAATCGCCACTCATTGGACATTTTTACTTTGAAAGTGTCACTAAACATGCAAGACGCAATGTAATATATTTACAGAAATGTCACCACAGGCATCATTTTTCAATGAAAGAAAATTACAAAAATCTTAAAAAATCTCCTGCCTAACTAACTAACTAACTAAACTAACATCTAACCTTCAAAGAACACTAAAAAGCTGTATATTTCAGGGTGGTCTAGCTAATTCGCATGTGCAGAGTTAGCAAATGCTGAGTGCAAGTTTCATGACTCCAAATGTTATCAAACAGCAAGAACTATCGTAAAGACTTAGCGATAACTTTGCTGTTTGGCAATTGGCTCTTTTTATTTGAAAAGAGCCAATTGTGTGTTCTTTTTATTTGAAACTTCCTTTACTTTACATATTGGTGGTTACAATTTCTCTTATTTATAATACATATAGAATTCATTTGTAACACAAGTGGCTTGTCTTTGTGATCACTCTCCTTCCACTCCACACTTAAATGCTTTGACATGGTTGTGTGTGTGTGTGTGTGTGTGTGTGTGTGTGTGTGTGTGTGTGTGTGTGTGTGTGTGTGTGTGCATGTGTGCGTGTGTGCGTGTGTGCGTGTGTGTGTGCGTGTGTGTGCGTGTGTGTGTGCGTGTGTGCGTGCGTGCGTGCGTGCGTGTGTGTGTGTGTGTGCGCATCACTACAAACGAAACTACTGAAAATATACATCCTCACCAACTAAAAAAAAATGAGGTGAATCTGAATCTTTTTGCTTTTAAGAAACATGACGCAATATTGAAATGTCTCACTAAAATCATTGATGAACACTTTTGTAATATATCAAAGTTAAAACTGAGTTACAGTGAAATTTTCTTAACACAAAAGGATCTTACAGGTGACACTAATGTCCTTAGTTCATTCTTTTCCGTTACCTAGAGGAAATGCGCAATTGTGGTTACTTTGATTCAGTTAGACTGAAACTGATCAATAAAGAAAGTCATTTCAGGAGTCATTTAGACATTGATCAACTGAAAATGTGTGTGTGTGTGTGTCTATTTGCTCTGGCCTGAAGGCAGGTTTATAAAATAAGATGTACAATGTGATGGATTACGAGTACTCTACAAGCAGGCTGCATGGCTTTTGAGGACTGATTATTGAAGTATTGCCATATTCAGTATAATTTGGAGATGGATGCATGCATAAATTATTAAGGATATAAAGTATCTTCTTTTGAAGATAAAATCTGACTTCCTGTCTGACTAACTCAGGCAGAAATGGAAAGTATAAACATGTTTGCTGTCAAAACTGAAATGGAAATGCACTTTGTCTTGAATGTTCGAAACTAGTTTTTCAGAAATGTTTTCAAAGTCTTGAAGTGAACACTTTCATTTCTACTTCGCTAGATTCAGTTTGAATAAAATATTTCAGCCCTTTTTCTAACACACAGCTAACAGCATCTTTACATCTCTAAAACCTATTTTAACCTGACACTAAGAATATACATCGTGAAGTTTTAATACAACCTTCGCTTCCAATTAAACTGATCTGAAGTATAGAAGCCTTACCGACCAGTTAAAAATAGCTATTCAATTCAGACATGCTACACATAATCCTATCCATTTCATTTGCAGTGGTTTGACGTTCTCAGTGATGGGTAATGCTGGGGAAAACCACGGTCTCAGGCATAACCAGTTCAAACTCTGCATCCATAACCTTAGTGTTTAAAGATGTCTTAAAGGGTTCACCCCAAAAGGAAAATGCTGTCAGTAATTACCGTACTCACCCTCATGTTGTTCCAACCCCGTAAGAATTTCGTTCATCTTCGGAACACAAATTAAGATATTTTTTAAATCTGAGAGCTGGATCACTCCTCCATAGGCTTCTTGGGATCAACTGGCCGGCCCAGGGGTCTCATTTATAAAGCGTGCGTACGCACAAAACGGGGCTGGAAACGTACGTACGCCAGTTTCCACGCAAAGGTTGTGATCTATAAAAAACAAACTTGACGGGATAATGTGCGCACATTTAAGCAAACTTTGAACCGTGCGTACGCACGTTTTGGAGATGGAGCAGTTTGGCGACACCGATGGTGAGCTAGAGCTAAATGTCTTTTTGTTCACTTTTAGACTGAAAACTTAAAGAAAATTATACATACAGTATACAGAAAGTAAGATAATACAAATATTATTTCACTCACCAAGCCTATCACATGAAGCAAACATCCATCCCTTTTTAAATGTCCATCCCTTTGTTAAATATCCATCCCTTTGTTCTTTAGTGAAACTGACGCAGCCTATCTAAAACCGTAAATCTTCATTATAATCATATACAGTGTTCTGTGAAATATGTTCACAATAACAGTTTAAATAATTAAAACTATGTTTTACTTCTGATATATACATTTAGATTAAATATGCCATTCTGATTAATGGAGTTAGACACTTAAATTACATGAAATCATTACTGAGAAGTTACAACATTTTTTTCTATTCAATAAATAGAAATATTTGTTGTGGATGCAATGCTTTCAAACACTTTTCCTCTGGCATGCTGTGTTTTAATGTTTTGACTACAGAGATAATTGCTTATCATGATAATAGCAGATTGTCTGAGAAAATAGTTTCGTGCAAATAATGCACTACAAGGTCTATCTGTTTCCATTAAAAATATAAATCAATTAAAAATACTCTTTGGCCAGTGGAAAAGATTGAGAAAAACTTTCTCTGAAATGTATTTTACACTATTTGATTTATTAATTCAAAAACAAGGCAAGGATATAGGCTACTAAATTATTATGTAACTAATGTGACGGCACATCCGTATTTCATATTTTCCAAATGTCTTGTACCGTTAAACATGTTATCACGTGGATGAATAATCATATGCAAATGATATGCAGATGAGGATATGCATAGTAAAACTAGGTGTTGTAAGCTCCATATATGGTTATTTCGGGGAGGAGACGCATGTGCGCACATTCTTCCGCTGACTGGGATTTATAAAGTGAATTCTGTGCAGGTTCTGGCATACGCACGGTTTTATAAGTCCGAATATTTGTTTGCGTATGCCATTTTTGGCTTTCGGACGCACGTACACTTTTAGTAAGGATCCTACGCACAGTTTTATAAATGAGACCCCTGAACAGTTAAAGACATCGTTAAAATAGTCCAAGTGACTACAGTGGCTCAATCTTAAGTTAATCAAGCGACAAGAATACTTTTTATGTGCAAAAAAAAAAAAAAAAAAAAAAAACGACTTTATTCAACTATTCATTTCCTTCTCGGTTGGCCTCGAGATTTCACGTAGTGAAAAACACCCTCAGGGTTTGAAAAACATGAGGTTGAGCAATTACTGACAGAATTTTCATTTTTGGGTGAACTAACCCTTTAAGTGTATTAGCAATGAAACGTAAAACTGCTGTGGAAAATTTCTGCTGCCCCAAAGCAGAAATTTGCCCCCATAATGACTGTTTCCTAACATGCTTCCTAAACACCAATGTACCTGCTGGATGGATAAATCTATCTGTTAGCATTCTCAATGGCCAGGGGCGGACTTAACCATTAGGCAAAGGTCGGCAATTGCCTTGGGCCCCGAGCTACCTAGGGGCCCCCAAATTGCCCCATTAAATTATACTTAAGTTTTTTGTTTTTTTTTACTTTTCGCAAATTATATATTTCTAAAAAACATTTGCGAAAAAAGGCATCAAATCATTAGTCGCAGACAGGAGAGGGCCCCCACCTCACTACATTGGACAATTCCATTATCTCACTTTCTGCGTGCGAAAGTGACAAGGCTGTAATGCGCCAAAAAACTGACGGAGAAAAAGAAGTGATTGACAGACAGTGTAGGCTACAGAGTGACAGACAGAGAAGCTACCCAAGCGGTGCTGAAAAAGCAGGAAGCGGGAGGAAAGCAAAACGTTTTTAGCAAAATTGCAGAAGGTAACAAACTTTTTTGTGTTGCCCGGTATGTGCTAACGATATGTTACAAGTCCATGGCCGTAGCCAGCTATGATGTGACCGAGGTCCGGAACTCTGTCATTTTTTACATTCAAAAATAAAATGTCAAGCTCTCTGAATGATTAATTAGCCATTTAAACCACCTCATATGAGTGTTTGCAATTCATGTTGCTGCGAGAAGCAAGCGCAGTGAACGGGGCTTGAGAGCGCGCTGCGAGTGAGGGCGCGCGCGGGTGCCAGATCCAGTGTTGCCAGATCCACCTAATGGTAAAGGTGGCAGTAGCCATAGCAGGCCCGGCTCCACGGGGGGGCCAGGGTGGGCCTGGCCCACCCAATCAGAAGCTTGGCCCACCCTGGCCCCACACTACATAACAGCCAATCACAAAATTGGTGCGATATTCAATTCAGCTCGAGATAAGCTACGTTATTTTCTATTTTCTACCCAACCCCCTCCTTTTTCCCTCCGAGACCAGTGTTGCCAACTTAGCGCCTATGTCGCTATTTTTAGCGACTTTTCAGACCCCTTTAGCGACATTTTTTCAAAAAAGCGACTAGCGACAATTTTAGCGACTTTTTGGACAAACCTCAGTAACCTCCAAATGTTGCCAGTACTGTCCTGCGAGCGCGAGCTCTTGCTTTCTCCCTGTCGTCACTCTCTCTAGCTGCGTCTCCACTGTTCAGTGAATGGCTGAGAGGAGCGCACGGCCGCTGACAGACGCAAATGAGCAGTGTTTTTCCACGGACTTATCACTAATCTGCTTTTCTTTTGTTATATTTAAAGAATTTAGTTTGACCATTTTAATTTTATTTATTTTCTTGTGCTTATTACTTGTAACACTCACTATCACAGAGCTTAGTTCATCCGGTTCCCTAACTCTCTCAATTCAGATAATGTTCCACATAGGCCAATACAAAATGTAATCATTCATAGCTACTCATTCTATTGTCTGACAACAAAAAAATAGGAAATGAAAACAGCTTTATTTGACATTCAGGGTCACACGCAAGGTCTCTCGCTCGCTTTCCCTCTATGCCGTGCGCGCGCTACGTGGTTTGGAGCACAATCTCTGTCTCTGGCGCTCGCTCTTGATTACGAGAGATTTTAACTAATTTGCGGCATAGCAAGTCGATCACGAGTGGTTTAACAGCAGATACTGTATAGATACACTCATCTTCCAGGCATTTGACCGACCTGGGGTGCGTTTCCCAAAAGCATCGTTGGCCAACTATGATCGCAATTTCCATTGAACTCTATGGTAACGACGGAACTTGCGACGATAGTTGGATTTGGGAAACGCACCCCAGGTTGACACTTCAGCGTGAGAGATCGGGGATGTGGCGTGTGAGCGTGTGAAACCAATCAAATGCATGTGTCTCACGGCCGTGAGAGTTGGCAGCTCTGTATTAGTAGTTTATATATATATATATATATACACTACCGTTCAAAAGTTTGGGGTCGGTACGATTTTAAATGCTTTTAAAAGAATTCTCTTCTGCTAACCATGGCTGTGCTTATTTGATTAAAAATACAACAAAAATCAGTTATAATATTAAATATTATTCCAGTGTAAATCAGCTGTTTTCTGTGTGAATATATAGTAAAGTGTAATTTATTCCTGTGATCAAAGCTGAATTTTCAGCATCACCAGTGTCAGTGTCTTCAGTGTCAAATGATCCTTCACAAATCAGTATAATATGAGGATTTGATGCTCAAGAAACATTTATTATTATTATCAATGTTGAAACAGTTGTTGGTCTGTCAGTTGTACAGTTTTTTTTTTTTTGGATTCTTTGATGAATATGAAGTTCAAAAGAACAGCATTTGTTTGAAATAGAATATTTTGTAACATTATAAATGTCTTTACTGTCCTTGACAAATAAAAGTATTGATTTCTTTCCTCCAAAAAATAAAAATAAAATTCTCACTGACCCCAAACTTTTGAACGGTAGTGTATATATATATATATATATATATAAAGTTACTACATAGTTCCAAAATATTTACAAAAAATATTAAAAATGAAGAACATGTTAACATTTTTAGTTAGTAACAAGTTTGTTTTAGTTGATGTAAATAGTTATTGATCTGCTCCTTTTTATCAAATCTATAGTTACATAATTGATACAAGATCTGTTAAGAGGTAAAAAAAAATTACAAATGCAAAAAGAGAGAATGTAAAAATAAACATGTTCAACATGTTTATCTATATATATGTAAAGTTACTAAATAGTTCCAAAATATGTACAAAAAATATTAAAAATGAAGAAAACACAACAATAACAAACAACCCTAACAATTGCCTTAAATGCACGATATTAAAATTATATCAACAGACATGTGAGTATAAAGTATTATATCCCCCCCCCCCCCCCGGCCCACCTAGGAAGCGGTGAATTTCTGGAATTTCATTTAATGGTTTATTTTTATTTTTTTAATTCTGAAAAAATATATTTTTTTCGTTCTCTTTTTAAGGGGGGCCCATACTACCTTCGCCTTGGGCCCCCAATTTGCTAAATCCGCCACTGTCAATGGCAGTTAATGGTGGATGGCAATGGCATTAATAAGTGAACAAGCATTTTTTTTACAAAAAAATAAACAAAGATATTTACACATGAAACATAAAAAAGTTGATTTTAAGTCAAATGTTCAGTAAACCACCAAATGTTCTTTCCCATGCAAAAGCACAAAAAGCATAAAATTATACAATTTTATATTTTTAAAAGCCAGGATTTTTTAAAAAAAATTTTGTTGTTGAGAATTTTCAATTCAATTTAGGTGTCACTGGTTGTACAAATGTTTTGAAAGTAGAACTGTGTTTTCACTTATCAGGAAATGCGTCCGAATGGCTTACTCGTCTTTGCACATCAAGCTGGGATTACACAAAATATTTTAACATCAGAAAGATTTCTTCTTCTTTTTATCCATCTCCCTTTTAATATTTCCACCAACAAAAAAAAAAAGACTATCTGGTTTTTTTTAAGCTAGGTTAATCTACATCTATTAAAGAACTATTTCAAGTGCTTGTCAAGGATGCCTGAACACTCAAAAACGTTAAGAGAACGTTTCACAGATAAGCCTGGCTGATTTGCTGATGGAAAATGATGTGTGTCTGCTGACAGGCTGCTTGAAGTATAGTTGTTGGCTGTCATAGTGGTGCTATCTCTTCACCAATCAAAGCGCAGGTAGGGGATGACAAGGAATTTATCTCAGTGTTAGAGAGCTCTATATCTCATGGCCTCAATTACAGCATAGAGTGTTAAGCCTTCATTCAGAGTAGTGTGTATGTATGTGCGTGTTTTTTTGATGGTGTAAAAGAGGAAGAAAGACATGAACAGCAATACCCTGACAGCAAGCAGGGGGTTTTGAAGCCTTGATAGCAAGATCACACAGTGGAAACGTGCTTGAGTGAGTGAGTGAGTGAGTGAGTGAGTGAGTGAGTGTGTCACTGAAACAGAGACTGGAAAGGAAGGCTACAATATACTTGTCATAAAACGTGAGACTAAAATTTGACACTTTCAAATTATTGTTGGTATGCATAAAAATGAAGCACCTTATTATCTGCATCATTTCATATGGAGGTTATCAGGATGGGAAAAGAAATTGTAATATTTTGTTGCTTTCCAGTAACAAAAAAAAACATCTAAACATCCTTGGAACCATAAATTTACCTGAGAAACAATTTAATAATAAGACTCGTTTTTATTTGATATATCTTGCTTGTAAATATTTATGTTTCTTACCCCACTGGAAAATAGTTTTAAGAATAAACTAAATTTTATTAGAAAAAAGAAAATATTTGCCCGTGAGGTCAGAAAAATAAACTTATTTGAAGATATACTCTCTGAAAACATTATTTTATTATACACATTTTGTTCTTCTTATAAGCAAGGCGTTTTATTGGTGGGCCACCTCAGCATAGGGCCCAATGAGTAGAGGACCTTAGTGAGCACCCTCCTGTCAGGGTTCTGCCCTGACAGCCTTGTCTGTGTTTGTTTCATGTTTGTTTTGTGTGTCAGCACATGGCTTTGTATTCGTTTGGTGTTTGCCATGTCCTGGGGCCTACCATGAAGCCGGTTTAGGTGGCTAGCCAGGTATGTTTCAGTTTAGTTTGCACCAACCCTGGGTTTTAGGCACCCTGAAAGTGGTTTGGCTTTTAGCAGTGTTCATCGCTATAGTAACTAACGCTGCACGGCTAACCTGGTCTGGGGCAGGTTATGTTCCAGGTAAGAGATCTCAAACCGAACTTGGACCAATCAGCTGTGAGCAAAGGATAAAGTCACTCCACCTGTTTCTACTTCCGGTTTCTGTAGATCACTATAGCAAATAATTTTTAAGGACAAAATCGTCTGGCTTTTAGAAACACATATTTAGAATAATTAATAATTTTGTATGATTTAGATATTATTTATGTAATTATTAATCGATCACACGTACAATTTTAGTTTATCAATTATTTTTACGCACAGTTTAAAAGAATAAATATATAAAGGTAATAAATACGTTTTAGAATCAATAGATTAAGCTATAAAATGACTGAGTTTAAAAGTTCAGGTCTCTCTATACCTTTATCACCTGTATAAACTAACTTCGCAACTTTTACTTGCACTGATATAGCAAGTCTTTTAGTTGTTCTCTTTCATAGCTGTTCTTTCCTTGTTCTTGCTGTGCAAATTTGTTCAAATTCCAATTTTTTTTTTTATCTGGTAATATTCTGCAGAAGAGAGAAGTGAATCGTGCTGCTTCTCTCGCGAGAAATGAATCGCGGTTTCACTCGTTCTCAGCATGTTATCGGCTGTTCGCTACTGATTTCACACTTAAACTCCTAAACTCAGGATCAAAGCCCGAGTTGACAGAGAAAGTTGATGATCAGCATCATGGTACCAACAAAGCCTGGTTGGATTGGTTTGGTTTTGTCAACTCTAAACTAATCATGTTAACCGGAGTTTGTTCAACTATCATGGTACAGGCCCCTGCTCTTGTTCCGCCTCCTTGTTTGCCATTACCACGCCCCCTTGTTTAGTCCCTGTCTAGTCCTCGTTTGCTTGATTGTTTTCACCTGATCCTCATGTGCTGGTCCCTTTATATTGTGCCTCTTTTTCCAGGTTGCAGTCTTGTTTTATTTCTTTAGCCCCTTTCACACAGAGATTCCGGAAAATACACGGATAAAGCGACCCGGGATTTGACCCGGGTTCGTTTGATTTTGCTTCATTCACACTGCCAGTGATTTGCCGGAATCAGAGAGCGCGTTCACACACAACCCGTGTATGTTCCGGAAAGACACGTGACATCGATGTTACATGTAATGTCTCAGCAACATGTATAGTTTGCTTATGAGCTGCGATTTCTCTCTGGAGAAACCACGCTTGTGCATTATTTCTCTGATTCGATCATAAACTAGCGCATTACGTACCGTTTCACTAGCCTGCTTTCACTTCACTTCAGCGTCATCATTACGACACGGCATTGGTTACGGCTTTTGTTCACACAGCGCGCGTTCCGGGTCAGAACACGGCAATGTTACTAGGTCCCCAACCCGGCATCGATCACGGCATCAGTCCCGGGTCGTGTTTGCGTTCACACAGAAAGCACTCTGGCAATTTGCCGGGTTCAAAGCGCTGTGTGAAAGGGGCTTTTGTTTACTAGTTCTACCAGAAAGACTCGGGAGAATAAATACTGTAACAATAGATACATTTATTGATAGCCCAGCAAGCAGTGTTGGGAAAGTTCATTTTCTACATGAACTAGTTCAAAGTTCAGTTCACAAATTTTAAAATGAACTAGTTCAGTTCATAGTTCATACTTAAAAAAATGAACTAGATCATAGTTCTTTTTTTTCCATACGTTGCTGCGAGCTTTTTTTATTTTATTTTTTTTATTTATTATTATTATTATTGCCACAGCCCATATACAACCACAGACAGCTATTATTGTATCGACGGGCAAAGTTTGCACAGAAATGTAAGATTTTTCCCATCCTCATTAAATAATCATACGACGTCTCCTTGCTCGCTGCTTGATGACGCATGCGGCGGCCACGGTGCGAGACTGGTGGCTGGTGTTGCCAGATTGGGTGTTTTTTTCGCTACATATTAAGGCCTGTTTATGCGTGTTTTAGCCGGGTTTTCGCCTGGAAGGCTCTATAGAAATCTGGCACCCTATTGAACACAGTTAAACTGAGAGAGCGTGCGTTCACAGACACCAGAATGAACGAGTTCACCGTAACGTTCATCAGGCAGTAATACAGTACGTTCAGTTCACGTTCGCCCAAAATATGAATGAGTTCATGAACTATCATTCATTGAACGCGTTCAGGCACAACACTGCCAGCAAGCAATAAAGTTCTTTGGCGTATAGCTCATAGCTCGCAATCCGAGGGTCCGGACTCTGCTTTTCCTGCCTGAAGACGAAGGCAGGGGCGCAGCCGACCCCCTGGGAGGTATAGGAAGGGACCATCCTGGTGGTGGTGGGGAGGATGGAGGGGAAGGGGCCATCCTGGTGGTGGTGGGGAGGATGGAGGGGAAGGGACCATCCTGGTGGTGGTGGGGAGGATGGAGGTGAATGAAAGCGTCAGCATCTGCAAACTAAAACATGTGTAAGTACCGGTCTTTTATACCGCAAGTATTAGACACGATTGGATAGATGAGAAGGTAATAAGTGACGTAGCAATTGAGTCTTCCTGGCAGAACTTAACGCTAAAGCTTCCATTTCCAGTTATTCATTTATATAATTTATTTTATTTTTCCTTTGCTATTGCTCTAGTTATATTTAATTTATTATTGTTTTCTGGTGTTTAGTTTTTGCCAGTTTTTATTTTGCTCTTGTTTTTGTTATCTCTTGTCTTGAGTTTTGTCTTTTGTGTTGTCTTGTGTTGGTTTCTGTCTGCTCCCTGAGATTCTCTGCCTGCTGGTTCCTTCTGCCTGGCAGTTAGACTGGTTCAGGGTCTGTGTGCAGCAAGTATCAGATCTCTGCTTCATGGTTCCTTGCCCTGTCTTCACCACAACCATCTGCCTGGCCTGGTCACATCCTCTGCAGTTCTTTGTGTTGTCCTCTGGAGTTGGTTCCAGCAGTCACCCACAGGTGTCCTGTCATTTACCTCGTTTCCACCAAAAAAGAACTGGTTCGGAACTGGTGCTGGTTCAAAGTTGGTTCAACTTGCGAACCTTCTCAGAACCTGTTTGTTTTTCCACTGACTAGAGAGCCCAGCGAACGACGTCGTTACGTCACTGTGTATGTCGCCATACGTCTTAGCTTTCCCTTTCCCGTCGTGTTGTTGTTCACAGTAACCCGCCCCCAGCCCCCGACGTAAGCATGACGTGGTAAAAGAACGGTTCTAGTCCAGCAAAGAGTTGGTGCCGCTTTGGAACCAATTTTCCTGGCCGAGAATCGGTTCTTTCGCTGTCGAAACACAAAGAACTGGTTCGTGAGTAGGCACCGGCTCTGAACCGGCTCTCAAAATGCTTTGGTGGAAAAGGGGCAATTGTTTCCTGTTGACACTGTTTGGACTGTTCCTGCCTCACCCTATCTTGTACTGTCTTCTGTTAATAAATATCACTCCCCTGCTCATTTTGCGTCTGGGTCTCCCCAATCTGAATCCTGACACCTCCCCCATATAGGAAAATGCACCCCTCCCCAACTTTAATTGGCAGGCCAGCTTACTTGTGAAAAATTACAGAGACATTTCCCTGTTGAAAAATCAGCTGACGGCAGCATGAATTTCCATTCTGGTTTATGCAGTATAATTCTGGTTTGATCCTGGTCTAGTTGGTTCACCAGCATAGCCTTTCTGCTTGATCAAGTTGTTTTGCTGATTCAGTTATTTGGGCAGTTTTTTGTGGGATAAATCATCATATGCTTGAGAACGTTTGTTGTTGTTGTTTCGTTGTCGTCTGCCTTAATCATTAATTTGTTGTAAAGGACAATAATTATGTTCAGCTCTCATCAATCATCATCACTGTATCAATCTTATCACCTAGGCTATGTTCGGTTCTGTTTCAGTTCAGTGTCCGGTGTATGTTATGCTGTGTTGCTTTGTTCTCTTGGATTTACCTGCGGATTAATATTAAACCCTATATTTGAGCTCTGAACCTCCGTCTTCATGCACGTTAGACAACACTAGTTGTAACAGCTATAGTCTTTTTAGAGTATTATTCAATTGTAATTATAATGACGATCTTTGTGCACTGGTGTGACTTTCCAAGTTATAATTTTATTAAAATGAATAAGTGTAATTTTATATATACATTTTGGCACTGTTTTCGACCAATTATGTAAATTTGCTTTGTGATGTGACTCCATAAAAAAAACTTTTATAAACATGATTTTTCAAATGTTGTTCATTTGTGCAGTTTTTGAAACTCTACATATGTTTGTACTTCTAAATTATTTTGCCACAGCGTAGGACAATTTAAAATAATGTATTACTGAATGCAAAACATTTTATATATATAATACAAAAAAATGTCCATGTCATTTGTCAACTACCCTTATGCATGTTTATTGCATTTATATTCTGTATATTCATTTAGTACACTGGGGGGGATAACCTAAAAATGCTAACGCTATTCAACCTAAGTAAATTCATTTAAATTCATAAAATGTATGGGTTAAATCATGCAGTTAAATATCTTTTTAAGGTAGCAATTGCAGATTTACACTTTTTACAGTGCAGATGCTTGTTTGTAAAGATACGGCAATTTATAATGAGACACAACTTAACATGCAATGTTGTAATTCAAATTTCCAAATTTGCACTATATAAAAATTCAGCTTGAGAGGTACACGAAACATTAAATTTACAAATGTTTAGTTTAGAGATTAGTAGGAAGTTTATTAAATGTGTTAATGTTTGAGGGGGGAGTTTGGAAGTTCATAATTTCCTTTAATTTTCTTTATGTGGGGGATGGTTTTGATAAGATAAAGTGTTGGGCCTATTGGGTCTAAATCTAAACGGTTGACTTGAGTGCAACACAATGAATCCATAGACAACGGAGGAGCCTCAATTAGAATAACAAATACGAGCTGGGCTTCCCCTGTCACACACACACAATACACACTCATCACACACACAATTCGCACTCATTATACACACACAAACACACACACATTCTCAAACACAAAGTCTCTCTCACTTACAATTTTCACACATATTCCCATCGTTCTCTCACAAACATACACCTTCTCTCCTTTTTTACTTTCTTCTGGCTCTATAGAGCAAAAAACAATAGGTAGTAAATAATCAAATTAAACGCGTGTTTTAGCAGAGAACTGCTGGAAGCTTTCAGCCCCATTAGCTCCAGAAAGGAAGGAGGGAGAGGGGAGAAAGGGGAGGAATAGACAGGGAGGGAAACAGGAATGGAGAGGAGTGGTGGGAGAGCAAGAGGAAGGAGAGCTGAACGCTTGCCAGACCATCACATTTGGCCCAAATGAGGCATACACTAATGCTGCCTCTTCAGAGTATCTAAGAAGTATGTGTGTTTGTGTGTGTGTGTGTGTGTGTGTGTGAGAGAGAGAGAGAGAGAGAGAGAGAGAGAGAGAGAGAGAGAGAGAGAGAGAGAGAGAGAGAGAGAGAGAGAGAGAGAGAGAGAGAGAGAGAGAGAGAGAGAGAGATTCTTTGGCTTCTGTCTGTATCAGACAGAAGCCAATTTTGACTTGAGCGTGTGTGTATATGTTTGCATGCAGCGAGTGTTGGTTTGTTAATCAAATCACACTCAGTGTTTTAAATGGTTGAGTGCATGCTCTCATGTTTGAACATGTCTCTAAAGAGCTCTTATGTTGTTTATGAGTATACAACCGTTTTCACTTCGTTATATTGTCCATTGTTAAAATGACTTAATCATCAACCAAATCTGCACCTCCCTTCATCCTGTTTATAATTACATACATTTTTTTTATGCCAGTTGTAGAATTCTGCAGAACAGTTTGGTCCAACTCCCTTTAGCATTTCTGCAGAAGTCAGCACTGTCCTGTTTCATTTTGAGTTAAACCCTCAAACCGTTTTGATTTACGAAAAGCAGAACAGAAAATCCCACTCATGGAGACCGACTGGGCATTGGAATTAAATGCTAAGAGAAGTATGATGTTATGGTTTAAGTATCTACAACTGGGGATTTTTTTTCTTTTCTTTTCTTCTACTACTTCTTCACCACACTGGAATGAATCCACCAAGGGTCAAATATGATATTTTCTACACATTTTCTTTTTAATTTTATTATATGTTAAAAACCAGCAGCTGCAACAAGCGTTACAGGATGCCGTTTTTGTTTTTATTTGTTGTTGTTTTTTGTCATTAAATTAATGTTAATAAATCAACATCTTTGAGACATTAAAATATGTTGCTGCATTGAAAATAATATGTAGGTTGTACAATAGAATATGATGGCTTGAAATGAATCAAAATTGGCCTCTTCTGAAAATGCAGTCATAAATAAAATGACAAATCGCAATGTCACAAACACAAAATATTAGCAGCTAAATACTGTATAACTGATTACAAAAACAGATTTTAAATGAAAAATCCAAACAGATGTTTTTGTTCATGCAGGGAATTCTGAGAATGCCCATTTCCCCATATTATAAGACAATACATTTTATTGTCAAAAACCTCATTTTAACCATATTTTATTTAATTTTTAACAATATTCAGAGTGCCTTTTACAATATTTTTTAGTAAAATGACATCTATTGTCTTTTAAAGTAGGCTACAATTTAATTTTACAGTATAAGGTAACTTAGTTAATCGGTTAGCCGGTTTTTAAGGCTACCGTAGTTAAAATTACTTTTACAAACACTGAGTACGCATATTTGTATAGCCTAGGCTAATGGAGTATTATTTTGTAGAGCTGCTTGTATATTAATTTAAACATAGGCCTACTATAGGCTATATTGTTATAACTATTATTAAGCGATAAAAATAATTAGTAGCCTAATTAGAGATACGTGATAAAAAAGTAGCATAATAGCACTTGTCACACTTTCATTGTATTCATATAGCTACTTACCATACCATTACGTTATACCATAATATAAATTGCCAATCACTCGAGCATCTCTCTCTCTCGCTCGCTCTCTCTCTCTCTTTCTCTCTCTCTCTCTCTCTCTCTCTCTCTCTCTCTCTCGTTCTCTCTCTCTCTCTCTCTCTCTCTCTCTCTCTCTCTCTCTCTCTCTCTCTCTCTCTCTCTCTCTCTCTCTCTCTCTCTCTGTGAGCTAAAGCGCATAGAGAGGCAGCGACTCTATTCAGTCACTGCTGACAGTGGAGGGGAGTCCTGTGTCTCAGCGCTCCTCTCGGGATATTCTCTTCAGTTCGTCTTTTGAGCGCTTTTCCTGTCTCAAGTCCTGTCTCTCCTCCTGTCTCCAGACCTGTCTCCCCCCCGCGCTCCTTTAATCCGTGTCGCAGTGAGAGAAAGGGATAAAGGGGAAGAGGGCGCGGAGAGAATAGCGAGCCGGTCCCCGCATCATTCCAGATGGCTGCCTCTGAATCAGTGGATGAGATTGGGCGCTCGGGTTCAGAGCTGTAAGGAGCTGGTGTTCCAGAGAGAGGCGGCTCTGCTGTGACAGCTTCCCACTCAGCTGTGCCTCAGGTTCGGCTCAAGGTAAGAAAGCTTGTCGCCGGAGATGGCGAAAGTGCGGCTAGTTTTGAGTTACGTTTAGTATTGTAACTTTGTGCTGGTTGGGGTGCTGAACGTCTTTGTTTTTGTAAGATTTAGAGACGCTGTGCTGGAATGTCACATTACCGATATCGGACCGGAGATGCTGTACGTTTAATTTCGCTCGCGTTGTAGGCTTTAATAGTCTTTTATTTTAATACAATTTCTCTTGAGCAAAATCAGTTCTTAAAGCGCGATTGACAACGGCTCCCGGTTTAGTTTGAAAAACAACCGTTAATGCGCACAAACAATTGCACATGTGCATGTTTGTCTCCATTAATTGTATAGCCATATCGGCTAATTGAAAAGTATTTGAAAACATTTTCTAAAAGAATGTTCTAACTTACACAACATCGTAAACATTATAACTTTCTTATTGTTCTTTTTAGAATCCTTGAATGTGTTGAGGCTGCATGTAAACTTAGGCTGTTTGTTTATTTGTTTCTGAATATTCGACTTTCATTTTCTCTTTTTGTTTTAGACTTTTCCTTCTCCATTTTTGACATACATTTTTAATCTTAAACAGAAACTGTTGTTTATTTAGGGTTTTAATCAAAATGTATGAATGTAGTCTTGTTAAACATAACAGGACTGAGCAAAGAAATTAATTAGGTATTCATATTTAGTATTATTAGTATTAATGCAATTAATGTAGCCAAAATATCTAATCTCTGGCGATGCTTCCCTTTTTAAAGAATGCGCCGCCTCGCGGGGAAACACGCACACGTGCGCGCACACGTAGGTTTCACTATTATGTGAGGACATCTCTTTAGGCGCAGTGTTTTTTATAACAAGGTGACGATATTTACTGAAGCATACGCTCATCATACAAACCTGTTGACGTTAGACTTAAAACAAAACAATTATTTGACCGATTTATGACCCTTTAAAATTGTGAGTAGCCTACCACTTTAAATGTCCACACAACTACTGTAGAGGTATTAGTATTAGCCAAATCTTTGCAGCCCGCAGACTACACTAAACTTGTTGATTATTAAGTTTTCAGTAAACATGATAGAATAGTAAAATATTAAAATAGACAGAGACTACAAAAATAACCACATGTTCATATAGAATGTCTTGTGTAATTGCTACTCCCTACGTAAACCTGTGCTCTTATGATGCAGAACTTGGAACACTTTTTTGGTCATCTAAGTTTTTCTCGCCTTATAAAATTAATCCCCTGACTTTATTGAATTCCCCTGTGATGTTCCAGCGCAACGTTGTTATCTGTTATTTCAATCTTGTGTAATTCATGTTCCTTTAATTACGTACTCCGATATTACACCAATCATGACATGCACATAGTCTCACACACACACATAAACAGAGAGTGAACAAGTGCACTTGTTGGATGTACTGCATTTGCAGTTTATGAGAAAATATCTAGCCGCCATCCCCTTTTCTGCTGTAGCAACATTTTGAAGACAAAATGTGGTCATGTAGATTACCTGATGTGTACATGCAGTATATGGGCGACACAGTCGATTCCTATTGGACAAATGATGAATTTCTCCCTTCGAGCCACCCTTAGGCTCCTACTGGCTCAGCCTCCAACTTCCTATTTATATACAGCCAATCACACACTCCTCCCGGGAAGTGTTGGCCACAGCTGGTGAAGTGTTGATTGAAAACAACCTGGAGGCTGACGGCTGAATTGCCCCTCAAGAGCATCCATACACACCCCTGATGAACACTTCTGTGAGAGGAACACACCTCAGAGATGCTTAAAGTTGTACTTAAACATGAATTTGCTTGTCATTTGTCATCTGTATTCTCTCCAGGTTTGTTGGGGGTCAGGAGAAATCTCAGGACATGGAGGGCTGCTAGTTGGGTGAAGGATTCATTTCGGTAACAGCTGATATCTTGGCTGAACATTGTGCCACATTAAAAGCGGCCTGTCTTGGAAGCGAATTTGCCAGTTTTGTGAGATGGTCACATGACTGCAGCATGATCACCAAAAAAGCCAATTTGCAGCTTTAGCCCGCATCAGTGATCAATCAGAGCCTCCCACCCACGCACACTCCCACACATGTGCGCCATTTGCCATGAATCTGGCCACCAAGCTGCGGAGGAATCTGAGGAGGCTGGTCATCCTCCTTGCCACCTTCTGTATGGTCAGTGTTTTAGTCTCTGCCTACTACCTTTACACAGGCTCCACCCAAGAACTGGATCTCGCGGACCGTGCCATAGGTGCAGACTGTGCTGACCTCAGGGCCCTCCCTTTCCGACAGTCAGAGCCTCGGACGCCAAAACCGATCGATCCGTCACGTAAGGATCCGGTGGTGCTGGTATTTGTGGAAAGTCAGTATTCTCAACTGGGACAGGACATCATCGCCATTCTAGAATCCAACCAATTCCGTTACCATGCCGAAATTGCACCAGGGAAAGGTGATATCCCACCTTTAACACACAAAGGCCGTGGACGCTATGCACTGGTAATCTACGAGAACCTTCTCAAGTATGTCGGAATGGATGCGTGGAACCGCGACCTCCTGGATAAATACTGTGCCGAATATAGCGTTGGCGTCATCGCATTTCACCGTGCAAGTGAAAACTCCCAGCCTGCACAGCAGCTGAGGGGTTTCCCTCTGACATTGCGAACAAATGTTGCACTTCGGGACTGTTGCGTAAACCCACGCTCACCTCTGCTCTACGTAACACGAGCAGAAGTGGATCGAGGGCATTTACCAGGAGAAGACTGGACTGTGTTCCAGTTCAATCACTCCACGTATGAACCAGTCCTATTGGCTAAAGCTCGGCCCAGTGAGAGTGGGGCGGCCCAGTTGATCCCAGGTAACCAGGGTCTCCATGCTACCGTCGTGCAGGACTTGGGTCTGTACGATGGGGTGCAGCGTGTGCTATTTGGACATGGGCTGAGCTACTGGTTACACAGACTCATACTGGTGGATGCCATCGCTTATCTCACAGGCAGGAAGCTGTCACGATCTCTGGAACGCTACATCCTGGTTGACATAGATGACATTTTTGTGGGGAAGAAAGGGACGAGAATGAATGTCAATGACGTGAAGGTAAGAGAATGTGTGTGCTAATTTGAGTACATTTAAAATATAAACAAATAAATGTACACATTAAAAAAAAAAAAAGATATATTTATAAAATGATTATTTTTGGCATTTAAATGGTGCCATGATAGGATGCATCTCCAGAGATTCTACATTTTACAAACACATCTACCACAAGATTATTTCCAGCCTGTTCCAATTAATCACAAAAGACAGAACGAAGACTAGAATCTGAAATCAAATTAGCTGTGTGGGATTTTTAAATGCAGCATTTGGTGAAAATGGTGAAAAAAACATTTAGTAAATCAGACAAGAACACCTGTGAGTAACTATAACAAAATAGACTAAATATCAATAAGTCTATTTGGTTTATTTTTTGTCGCAGCTGTTCAAGTCTGATATACTAAAAGTGAATGTTTTTGTGAGGACAAGAAGGGGATGTTGTGTGTGTGTGTCACTGAATTGGAGTGGGTGTTTAAGTTGGCCTCAGTCAGTATAAAGAGGCTATTTAGAGGGACAAGAGCAGTAAAATGGTGTTCATTCTCTCTTTCACATACTCATTCATAATCTCGTTCCCACGTTTGGCCCCTCTCTGAGATTGAAGAGCCGCTCACACTCCATTGTGAGATGACTTCATGACTTCCAGAGCTTTCGGTTTCAAGTGCATGGACATGAGTGTATATGAATTAATGCGGACATTATGCAATGATTAGAGATGGATACAATAGGAGAGAGTCAAATGTTTAAAGGAACAGTTCACCTATGAACATTTTGTCATAATTTATTTATTTTGTTCCAAAACATGCTGTTATTTTTTTGTGGAACTTAATGTTGAGTTTTTTGAAGGATCATTACGCAGCTCTTGCCAAATTTCATAATAAATTGTCAAAGCACAGAAAACAGACACCATAGAAGTAGTCCATACAATTTGTGTGCTATATTACAGGTCTTCTGAAGCTATCTGCTTTTGTGAAGAACAGTCTAAAATGAAATGAAATGAATGAAAATTCTATCATCATTTACTCACCCTCATGTATACTCATTTCTTTCTTCTGTAGAAAATGAAGGGAGACAATTTAATGAATATCCGGTTGGGTGAATTCAGTACAGTTGCGGTACCATCTGACTCACTTTAACGCTTAACAAAGCACTTAAAGAGTGTCAACAAAAAGAGTAACTGCAGCTTGCTGATTGTTTTCCAAAAGGTTTTAGTGAAAAACAACCAGTAACATTACAGTAAAATTGTGGCGGTCTCGATTGATCTCATGTGCGTCATGCAGCACAAATCTCCTGTCCAGTAGGTAGGCCTAGTGGAAATGCAACATCATTCTTCTACTTATGCTGTTTTAATGGTGGTTGTCAAATCAATGGCTGTGTCTGAAATCACCCCCTATACTCTTAAATAGGGCACTATTTATGGGGACAGCCATTTGTAGTGGTGTCCGAAACCATAGTGGACATTATCAAATGCACTCATTCAGTCCCACAATGCACCACAATAACGAGTGTACACCCGATGTATGCTCAACAGCTAGAGAATACCTATGATGCACTGTGAAAGTCACGCGTCGAATGAATTCCCGCGTCTCACCAGAAGATGGCGGCCGCAGCTGAATCATCCATCCATTTTCCAAACCGCTGGTCCAATGTGGCTACAGCGTAATATCATACAGGTATAAATCCTTATCCTTTTTAACTGATTTTTAAATAGTTTAATTAAGGCTTATACATACTAGTTTCCATGACTGAGTTCAAGATAAATATTTTAACTGGAGCTGTCAGGTTGCTACGTTTTAAATAATGATGAGCACATATTATGCAAAAGTGGCTGCCCAGTTTCGGCGCATTCAGTGTCCGAATTCACTCACTTGTTTTCATTCACTCCTTCAAGTGAACTATATTAGTGGAGCAATGCAGGGAATAGTGAATGAGGGCATAGGGGGTAATTTTGAACACAGCAAATGGAAAAAGGTTCAACAATTGCCCAGCAACATTGCTCAAAAAGTTGCCCTGTGTATCATCACCTTTATGGTGATTTTTTTTTTTTTTACCGATGACTACGAAGTGTGGACATTTTTTCTAAATTCTACTTTTACGGAAAACAGCATCAAGGTTTAGAACAAATTTTCTATTCCCGTCTACAGACTTGCATGATAAAATCTTTTGGTACTATTGATAATTAGGCTACTAATTAGGTAGCCTATATGCATATTTTTGTGGAGTTTCCATAAATATTTATTAAGAGGGATTATAAATGAGGTAGAGGTACCGAACATTTACACGTCTTTGTCAGAAATTTAAAACTGACTGGCTTCAATTATTTTAAAATACTGAACTGTTGGACACAGGAAGTGATGACACATTCTTTATGGTTGCTCCTTATGGGTAATTTCCTTGTTAGCTGTCACTTGGTTTCAAACAGACTCTATAAACAGTATGGTACCATTACCTAGCGTGGGTACACATTTAATTTCCGAATCTAATGTTCTCTGAGAAAGGTTAGTGGCTAAGCACGTGACACCTCCCCAGATGTTGCTAGCTAAGAATGTGCACTGTCAAATTCTTCCCGATTGGTCTGAGCTAATTTAGACCTGGCAAATGAGCCAGTGGTAAGATGGAGATTCTGGAGGGGGTGCTCAGGGAGAGAATTAGAGCTAGTCGCTCTGGAGCACGGCTGGAAATGTCAGCGGAAAATTCCCGGAGGATTCTGGTGAAAAACAAGGCATGCAGTGATGGGGGAGAGAAGTGGGAAGACCTTGATCTCCCAGCCATTGTTTTTAGCCACTGTTACTGCTGGTTATAGAGAAGAATCTGACTGTTTATTGCAGGCTATCAGAATCCAGAACAGGTGCATGTGTTTGTGCGTGTGTGAGGAAAGGCCGATACTAAGCCAGTGGAATGAAATGGCAGATAACAGCTTATCAATGGAAAACTCATGGTGCTCAACTGGTGGGCAGCAACACAAAAATGGGACACAAGTCTGTTCTGATACAGTCAGAAGTGAAAAAAAAACAATGCCAAATGGCTCAAATAAAATGCATCTAATCATATGATCACACATTGTTAGGATATATATATATATATATATATATATACACACTCACCTAAAGGATTATTAGGAACACCATACTACACTCTAAAAAATGCAGGGTTAAAAAATAACCCAACCTTAACCACGCCGCTGGGTCACTATAGGACAGAACACGCGCTGGGTTGGTTTGACCCAAGTGCTGGGTTTGTCCATTTCACCCATATTGTTGGGTCATTCATTTGACCCAACCAGTGGGTGAAATTGACCATCTTGCTGGGTTAAGTCTTACTCATGTGCTGGGTTATTTCCTGTATCATTGCCTTATTAAAATTAGTAACAGATATTTTTTTTATATTACCGTACTAATGTAAAATAATGATTGTCTCTGTAATACAATAAACCAGAGAGGCCACTGTATATGTGATTTCAATCATTTATTTTATTTTTTTACATTTTTAATACATCTTTAATATTTTTTTGTAAACAATTATTACAATTATACAATGTATACTCATTCTAAGGTAAAAAAAACATAACGGTTCATTAAGTAAGGTCTTTATACACCACTGAAAACATAGTTATGTATATGATATTGCATTTCTGTTAACAGATCCTCCTAAATACAGTATTACACAATGCACCTTTAAAAGTCAATAAGAAACTAATTTGAACTCTTATACGATTATGATTTCATTTATTAAGATGTGTTGATTTATTAAGAATAGCTACAAACATTTACAATGCGACTAAATATCACAGGGTTTTCCTCACATTTGACAGAGGACGATTCTTTTCCATTAATTTGATACACTGCTTCGTGTATTTAACATGAAAAACAAAATAAAACTTTGAAACAAAGATCACCAGCCTCCAGCAAAGACTCGGTCTCGATGACGTGGCCTGGAACAATGGCAACGGTCTGACGTGTCCCCCTCGTCGCATCCCTGATGCTCCAGTCATTTTGTAAATATTCATCCATGTTGGTCCCCAACTGTTGATTACACACAATCACTTAGAGTGTTGCAATATAACTGTCATGCAAGTTTTTTGTGAAAGTATTTATATTTTTTTTATTGCAAACATTACCAAATATGGCCAAATGTGAAAAACAAACAAAATGTATATTTACACATCTAAATAGACAATTAGAAGTCTAAAATAGTCTGGGATTCAGGATAAGACAAAAACACGATTTGGAAAATGGATTCATGATGTACTCGCTCATTATAAACATTTTGTAAATTTTGAACACAAAAAAAGTTATGGACTGCAGCTTTAAAAATTAACAAAAATCTATTTAAAAAAAATGCAATTTTATGTTGCAAACAGAGATTGCACCTTTAAATATTCTAAACCTAAATTAATTTCATAGTTATCAAGCATATCAAACTTACAGGTTGCATGTCAAGGACCTCTGTGGTGGGTCTGAAGCCCTTTCCTCCTCTCCTGTAACGTTAGATGGATGGGGGAAGCAGAGTTTGCAGGACCTTCAAAGCCATCAGCTAAACAATATGAGCATAATAAAGTTGCATTATCATTTAAATAGTATGCTGTTTATAACAATTCATATTTCTAAAGTAGCATTTCTGACTTTTCTGCCCTGGTGTTTAGAATGGCGCTGTTGTGACAATAGCAAAAACTATTTATTGGCCTCAAACATCGCGCACACTTGATCCATGACCACTGTCTTAGTAGTACTAAATTATTCTTAGTAGGCCTACCTCAGGTCCTAACAACTTATAATGGGTTCAGGGCGAGAACATGCTTAATATGAAATCGATTTATTTCTCATTGCCTCAGTCGCCGTTTGTAAAGATTGCACGTCCGACGTCATACAGTTATTATTTGATTTTTTTGGGGTAAAAACGATCCTGGTTCCGACATAGACATTACAGAAGAAACACGCAGACTGTGCTGGAACTTACCCCCGTCGCTTCTTCTGACGAGAATTTCTTAAATGTGCCAGCAGACTTTAGTTTCCACACAGACTAGACTTTTTTCCCGCAGTTTTTACGTACGAGCCCTATAGGGACATAAACATAGGCTACTGCGCGTGCACGGGTTCATTCAAAACGCTTTCCTCACTTTTAATTACTAAACGTCCACAATAAATACGATATTTACGTGATGAAATTACAATTTAAACTACATATTTCATTAAGGCTGCTGATATAGCTGGTTTACAATGTGGCATTTTGTCAAAAAATCTAACCGGCTAGCTGTTACTAATGTTTTACAGAATAAATACGTTATAGCCTACCCCTCGCACTTCCATATCAAAGACTGTATGCTGAACAGTGAAATTATTAATGTTAAAAATATTGGTAAACATATTAACTTACCATAAAACACTGCCTGCTCCGACCTCCGAGTGAAGTCCTCCTCGAGTCAGAAGTGAAGAATCCAGAAAGTTCCGCAAAGAATAAACCGGTTGCTGGGTCAAAATAACCCAACCAGCTGTTTATTTGTGAATTACCCCCTTACAACTCATTTTACCCAGCATGAGCAACCCATTAATGTGTTTACAGTGCCCCAAACAACCCAGCATTTTGACCCAGCACAATCAACCCAACAATTTGTTTACAGAAACAACCCAGCATTTTTTTGAGTGTAATACTGTGTTTGACCCCCTTTCGCCTTCAGAACTGCCTTAATTCTACGTGGCATTGATTCAACAAGGTGCTGAAAGCATTCTTTAGAAATGTTGGCCCATATTGATAGGATAGCATCTTGCAGTTGGAGATTTGTGGGATGCACATCCAGGGCACGAAGCTCCCGTTCCACCACATCCCAAAGATGCTCTATTGGGTTGAGATGTGGTGACTGTGGGGGCCATTTTAGTACAATGAACTCATTGGCATGTTCAAGAAACCAATTTGAAATGATTTGAGCTTTGTGACATGGTGCATTATCCTGCTGGAAGTAGCCATCAGAGGATGGGTACATGGTGGCCATAAAGGGATGGACATGGTCAGAAACAATGCTCAGGTAGGCTGTGGCATTTAAACGATGCCCAATTGGCACTAAGGGGCCTAAAGTGTGCCAAGAAAACATCCCCCACACCATTACACCACCACCACCAGCCTGCACAGTGGTAACAAGGCATGATGGATCCATGTTCTCATTCTGTTTACGCCAAATTCTGACTCTACCATCTGAATGTCTCAACAGAAATCGAGACTCATCAGACCAGGCAACATTTTTCCAGTCTTCAACTGTCCAATTTTGGTGAGCTCTTGGAAATTGCAGCCTCTTTTTCCTATTTGTAGTGGAGATGAGTGGTACCCGGTGGGGTCTTCTGCTGTTGTAGCCCATCCGCCTCAAAGTTGTGCGTGTTGTGGCTTCACAAATGCTTTGCTGCATACCTCGGTTGTAACGAGTGGTTATTTCAGTCAAAGTTGCTCTTCTGTCATCTTGAATCAGTCGGCCCATTCTCCTCTGACCTCTAGCATCAACAAGGCATTTTCGCCCACAGGACTGCCACATACTGGATGTTTTTCCCTTTTCACACCATTCTTTGTAAACCCTAGAAATGGTTGTGCGTGAAAATCCCAGTAACTGAGCAGATTGTGAAATACTCAGACCGGCCCGTCTGGCACCAACAACCATGCCACCCTCAAAATTGCTTAAATCACCTTTCTTTCCCATTCTGACATTCAGTTTGGAGTTCAGGAGATTGTCTTGACCAGGACCACACCCCTAAATGCATTGAAGCAACTGCCATGTGATTGGTTGATGAGATAATTGTATTAATGAGAAATTGAACAGGTGTTCCTAATAATCCTTTAGGTGAGTGTATATATTTGCTGTGTATTGCTAGAAACTGCTTGGTAGAAAGTAGCCTGGGATGTCCTAATTCTCGAAAAGCAGGTAAAAAAAAAACTTTTTAAAATGCATCCCCTTTGTTAAATATGTTCACTTAAATTTAATATAAGCATGGTTTTTGGAAATCATTTGATCATTATACTAAAGCAAAAACAGTTGAGAGCCACTGGTTTGTAAAATATCACTGAAATTCTTGTTCTCCATTAGATTACTTAAACAATCATACAACAGTTACTTTTTGACTCTTGTCATAAATAGGCTCATGTCATGTATTTGTTGGGAGTGTAAAGATGAGAGATAGAAAACAAGAGCGAGAGTGAGAAAGAAAGGAACCCTGTGTGCTCTAGATGTAGGTGTTGTAGATTAGAATGTCACTCTTAGTGACTGGTTGCCATATCTCCCATCAGCCCATGGGACAGGCTGAAAAAACAGGGGACACCAGTGATAAATGACTCAATGCACACTTGCACACACTCACAAACACAAATGGGATTTACCATCACTTTACGTGTGTGTGTGTGTGTGTGTGTCTGTGTGTGTGGATTCCCCAAGCAGAGATTCTGCTGAAATTGCAGTTAAAGTGACCTTGTGTTGTGGTTGTGTAACAGGACATTTAAGCACAGATGTGTGTATGTGGAACTTTGCATTTGTATGGTGGTGTGGCAATTGTGTAAATGACAGCATGTGTTGAACTGAACTCACCTAGCTTAAACTGCAGTATTTATGAAGTATTTATGAATTTCATTATGTACACTTGGGTAATATAGTGCAGTAATATTTGCCTTTTGGCATGGCATTTTTAATATATGAACTTTTTTAATATATTAAATAAACTAATCATATTCACTACCATTCAAAAGTTTGGGGTCAGTAAGATTTTTAATGGTTTTGAAAGAAGTCCCTTATGCTCACAAAGGCTTCATTTATTTAATCAAATTAGAGTAAAAACAGTAATAGTTTGTAATATATTTCCTATATATTACTTTAAACAGTTATTTTAAAAATAATTGTTTTCTATTTTAATGTATTTTTGAAATGTAATTTATTCCTGTTATGGCAAAGTTATATTTTCATAAATCATTCTAATATACTGAATATAAGAATTGTCTATTTTGATTTATTTTCATGGTGACTTTAAAACAAAAATCTTACACCTTGTTTACAGTTTTTTACTGTTTACTTCACTGTGGTTTAGGTCACTGTGTAGCATTTTTAATTTATTAAAAAGTTATAGGAAAATGTATATAAATAAATATCGCCGTTTATATGTGTATGGTTGTGGAAAACCATAGAATGGCTTGATTATTTTTAACTGGATTTTGATTGCATTTGACATCTTGAAGGAATTATTTTGAATCTTATTGGATACAAAAGCTGTTTGGTCGAAATGATGGTTTCTCTGAAACAAATCACTATTTTGCCATTTCAAACCAAAATAAATATTCAGATGTAGCTGTTAGCTATATCTCGTGGCCCTAGTACACTTACAGCAGGTCATCGTGTATGTGTGTGTGGTGTGTGAGTGTGCATGGTGAGTATGATTCTTGGCTTTGAAGCAGCATATAGATGAGGATTAAAGACAAAGCTGACACTTCTTCAGCTTCACACTGACTTCAACATGTACTGTTAAACAGAATCACAGTGAACAATCACAATATCAAAGCTATACCTGCACACATTCAGCCAGAGACAGAAAGCAGAATCAAAGTGACTCCTGAAGCCTCCCTCTCTCACTCACACCCACACACACAGACACACACACCAATATGGGTTAGAAAACAGGGGAAATGAGAAAGAAGAACAGTACTTAGCCATTCATTTCCGTTCCAGATACATCTTAAGAGAGATAAAGTGATTTAAAGAGACCTGATAAACATAAATACATGATGGTGTCAAGAAGGTCAACAAGCAGAAAGATGGACAAAATAGAACAAAAGATATTGAAAGAATTCAGACTTTGGCATTATTATTGTTTTTTACAAGATCTCCTGAGGCCCACGGGACTTGTGTAGTGTATTTACAGAATCTTTTCTTGTGAATTCTCATTTATTCTTCGTTTTGGTGTGAATAGCAGAGCAGTTTAAAGTGAAATTTGAATATTGAATATTTCTATAAACTTTTGAAAACCATATACAGAAAAGTAGCAGAAAATTTGACCTCAAAGCACAGTCATCTCAAATTCGGCCCTCAAGTGCTCATTGTATCAACCAGTTCCTTGTTAACATGAGTTTTCTTCCCTGAGGACTGATAAACTACCCTGTGAGCCTTTACTCCCGGAATTTGTAAGATTAGAGCTTGCCAGATTGAGCAAGTGCTTTCCAGTTTTGTGTGCAATACTTACACATCAGACCTGTGGGTGGTTCATGCTGTTTGCGAATAAAATAGCTTAAATGTGGAACTAACTGTTTTTTGGTTATAATTATGCGAAATATTTAGTTGCATTTGTTCAGTGACACATTGTAAAATTTGGATACTTTTTGCTATTATCATCAGTATGTAACAGTTAGCAATGTACAGCAGTGTACTACTGTAGCTATGACTAGCCAATGACAAGGTTGAAGGTGAAGGAAGCAAGAATAATACTTTATTTTGCCTTTTTTTTTTTTTTTTTTTTTGCCTTTTCATTTTGAGTACACACATCAGCCTTGCAGTCTGCGCTCCAACGTGTGGCACAGTTGAACTTCGGTTCGAGTACCAGCTTGTTGTCCTCTTTCCTCTCTAATCCAAGTAAATGTAAAAAAAAAAAAAAAGAGTGCCACACCAACTTGGACAGCCTTAGACGGCATTTCTGGCAAGTCCCAAGTTCAGTGGCAATTTCTTATGTATTTTGGTAGGTCAACAGGGAAAAGCTCCAGGTCAGAGATTTTGTAATTTGTGGACCTTGTCAGTACTTGATTGTGTGTGCTCTGCTATGCTAGCAAGCTGACAGATTTGAAGAATGCTGTATAATGTGATTGTGAACAGTGCAATAATTTTGATAGTTTAAAAGTCACGTGAACCTGACACTTTTAGAGCAGATTGAAACAGAAGCATCAGTCTGATGTTAAATCTGAGATTCAGGAGGTCAAATACAGACCAACCAGGGAAAAACTCACACACCAGACCTATTTTCAGAAAGTATTGATCCAATGATATTTCTGCTCTGAGTAAGATGGAGCTGGTGTGTGTGTGTTTCCGTTAAAAGGCTACGTAGGTTGCTAAGCAGCTGTCTTCATTTCAGCCGCACACTCACATCAACAACACACTCACATGTGTGTCCTCTCGCACTTGACACATTATGAGCTTTATTGGGGAAGCTATGCCAAGCTACAAGCTACGCATCATTTAAAGCTACCCTTAAGAAATAGTTAATAAATAATGAAATGTATCTAACTACATTAAAGATATGGTAACATTATATTTTAAATTATGTCAGTACTGGATATGATTCAGTACTAAGGATAAAACAACAAAACAAAGGATATCCGTTAGGGCATCAACCTTAGTATATTAATATGCATAAAATTACACTAAACTAATAAAGCAAACAAAAAACAGCATAATTTAAATAAATGAGTTTAAATCATAGTGATGAACAGCAGTGCCATAACTAAATTAATTATTTTATTTTGCTAAAAAAGATGTAAATTCTAATTGAATCAGTCAATGTCATGCCAGCAGCCATATCACCCTGTAGCCCAAGACTGGTTGCCCACTGAAGCTAAGCAGGGCTGAGCCTGGTTAGTACCTGGATGGGAGACCTCCTGAGAAAACCAGGTTGCTGCTGGAAGAGGTGTTAGTGAGGCCAGCAGGGGGTGCTCACCCTGTGCTCTGTGTGGGTCCTAACGCCCCAGTATAGTGACGGGGACACTATACTGTCAAAGAGCACCGTCCTTCGGATGAGACGTTAAACCGAGGTCCTGACTCTCTGTGGTCATTAAAAATCCCAGGATGTCTTTCGAAAGAGTAGGGGTGTAACCCCGGCATCCTGGCCAAATTTGCCCAGTGGCCTCTGTCCATCATGGCCTCCTAATCATCCCCATATATATATACCAATTGGCTTCATCACTCTGTCTCCTCTCCACCAGTAAGCTGGTGTGTGGTGGGCGTTCTGGCGCAATATGGCTGCCGTCGCATCATCCAGGTGGATGCTGCACACTGGTGGTGGTTGAGGAGATTCCCCCTTCTGTGTAAAGCGCTTTGAGTGCCGAGAAAAGCGCTATATAAATGTAATGAATTATTATTATTATTATTAATGTAATTTTTTAACACTTGTTTAACTTAAAGTCTGAAAGCAACTGACTTACTAAAATTAATCATACTCACTATTTGTGTGATAGTGAGGGGGGGATACAGCTCTTTCTTTTTACTTTTACTATATACAAGACTAAAAATCATTCTCAAATATTCGATGAAACATTATCTATGTTAGCCGGCTGACATATTTAAATCAGCAGAATTTGTAAGAACAATGTGAATTCATGGCAAAATAACATTTTAAAAGTTTGCAAGGCATAAAAACGTCTAGGTTACTAATGTAACCCCTATTCCCTCAAGGTGGGAACGGAGACGTTACGTTAGAACTGAAGAACCACTACTTTTAGGGATCAGGTGGTGAACCTGCAAGCGCTTCCCCTTGTGGGGGCAGACCCAGCCCTTTGCTCTGTCCTGTTCACACTTTGCACCTATACGTGGACCGAACACAGAGCTTCAGGACCCCAGAACAGCTCTATGTGTGTTATGGAGGCCAGCTGAAGGGAAAGGCTGTCTCCAAGTGGAGGTTGGTCCAGTGGTCTATCCAGTGGTCCATTGGCCACTGGACGGTGGACACCATAGTCTTTGCATATCAGGCCCAAGACCAGCCGTGCCCCCTTGGGGTGAGGGCTCACTCCACTCGGAGTGTTGCCTCCTCCTGGGCGTTGGCACACGGCGCCTCGCTTGCAGACATATGTAGAGCTGCGGGCTGGGCGACACCTAACAAGTTTGAGAGGTTTTACAATCTCTGTGTAGAGCCACAAGTAGCGAGTAGCCTCCTAGGACATGATACGTGTAGGGCAGAGTTCGCGATGCAAATCTCGCACGCTAATGTCCATTGGCTCGTTTAGTTTACACTCGAAGGCGTATGTATATGAACACAGCTCTGGCCCAATATAGTAGGTTATTGTTTCGTTAAATAAAGTGGTGCTATTTTGATAAGATGCCAGTGTATACAACAGAAAGCCGTGTTGCTGAGAAAGGAGTGTTGCTGTGACAACAATATGTTTGGCATTTGTGTGGGATTATTTCTTTTTGCCAACCTTACTTTTTTTTCACATTTCTTTTTGCCTTCTTATCCCTCCCCCCTCTGCTGTTTGTATATAAATAAACATTTACAAGCTTTAGCAGTCGCCCCTGTTTTTAACCTGCTTAAAAACAAAAAACATGGCTTATCTAGTCGAGCTCATCCTCTCTGCGTCTGTATCATAGTTCATGCCCATTCTAATCCAGATCTTACCCAAAAAAAAAGAGCTTGGAAGTGCTTTGTACATTTTGGGCGGATGTGTTAAAGTCTTGTCTCGATGTCAGCAAGTGCACACGAAAACAAACACAAAATGCATAGCCGTCATTTCCTGCTTCTCAGTTCAGATGGAGTGTTTTTGGTTGCAGCGATAGATCTCCGAATCCTGAAGAAAAGTTTCTTTGCAAAGTTTGTTTGAAAATTTGCACACCTGCATCTGTGAACACGACATAATAGTAACAGCATCAGAAGAATCATGTCCATTCAAACTGAGTATAGGCCAGTCTATGGTATAGGCATGTGCCTCCTCAAATTTCTGAGCCAAGTGGATTTTGAATGCAACTTCCAAAGGAAAATAATATTTGGATCTTTTGATAATTAAGTTGCATGATTATTGTAGGTTCAAAAAGTATAAAACGCTGTGGCAGAAATCTGTTGTTGATTTTTTTTTTGTCACCTGTCACCCTAATAATGATTGAAACTCACATATCAGAATTGCTGTTTTCCATAAGAACATGCATGCAATCACTTTTGTGAGCTGTTTAGTTTATTGTAGTATATAAAAAGGGTTTATTTAAAATAAATAAAAGTATGCACTAGATTGGGATTTGAATCCGTGTCTCTTTGCACACTAAACAAAAACCATACAACTAGACTTAATGACTTTTCTCGTCTTTGGCATCAAGTGAGCTAATTTTGTCAGTGGTGCTCCTTGAAACAAAGTGCATGCCATCCCTATTTGTGCTTTTGCTGAGATTAATAAATGTAAACTAAAAATGAAAAATAAATAAATTACTGTTCAAACTGCTTATAAAAGAAATCGGCACGTGATATTTTACGGCCATGTGTTTTTAGACCTCCGGTACCAGATAGTGAATGAATTATTATTATTTTTTTAAATCACAGTTTACAAGAATATTCAGCTTTCTGAGCCTCCATACGCCCCCTTGAGGAAAACCACTTCTGGTCCTAACCAGTGCAATGTCACACAGAACCCTACATGGTTTAGATGGTTTCTTTATCTCGTTGTATACTTCTGCCTCATGATGACATCAGTAGGATTTAACATGTTTTGTATATGAGCATATCAAATAAACAGTGTTTCCAAAAAAAAAAAACATGAACACATAAAAAAAAACTAAATGACAGACTTAACTGTTTTTTTTTTCTTTTCTTCAGTAATCTGAAGGGTTCACTGAGGTAGATTAATGGGCATGTATATGCGCATGCTCTTTTTTCTTATGGCCTCAGGAATAAGCAATGATTTCATGTCCAATAAATATTACATGTGGAGCCTTTCCCGGTTCCCCTGGTGCACGCACACACATGTACACATATGCACACAGTCTGCCTTTGAAAAGCAGATTTGATCCACTGCAGACCGTGTTGAGCTTTTTGGCTTTAGAAAGTCATTAAACACAGACCTAACATGAACTGAGGTAAACCATAGATAGATAGATAGATAGATAGATAGATAGATAGATAGATAGATAGATAGATAGATAGATAGATAGATAGATAGATAGATAGATAGATAGATAGATAGATAGATAGATAGATAGATAGATAGATAGATAGATAGATAGATGGTTTGTTAGTAGGTTTAGTATTTAAGAAACAATGTTGCTAACAAAACTCTAGAAATGGCTGTCTCTTTCTTTCTTTGTCCCTCTCTCTCTGTCATTCTCTGGGGGCATGTTCGTCTTCTTGCCTGCCCAGATGTCTTCAGCTATTTGTCAGCATTTCAACAGGTTCCCTCCTCCTCCCCATCCACCACTCTCACTCTTTTCTCCCTCTTTCCCTCTCTCTCTCTCCCCAGTGAGGAATCGATCAGTGCTTTCAGGTCATTAACATGCATCTCTGTCACTCTATCTTCTCCCTGATCGGCCCTCAATGTCAGCAGAGAGTTGCTAGAAGAGAGGAGTGAAACAGAAAAACATTCCGATTCAGATGAAAGTGTGAAAGATAACAAGAGATAATGTAAGAACCCAAAAGAAGACAGTGAGTTTGAAGTGAGAAAGAAATAAAGAATGAGTGATAAACATACACTCGTCTTGTCATGGATGTGTGTTTTTATCCCTCACCAGAGGGTCGTCTGCATATGTGTATGTAATGAAAGGAAGCACAGCTGTGGTTGCAATCCTTAAATATAATTTGCTCTCTCTGCAGTCTAATAAAAACCAGTCAATCTGATTAACTCTGCTTATCAGTCCCTTTCTCCTCCTCACTGTTCTTTTATGAGGATCTAAAGACCATATACTTGGTGATACAGTACTGTTTGATAGTTTTTGGGGAAACGTTTGGAATTATTGACTGTCTCTGTTAACCCTCTGTTGCACAGTAACCCTCTGTTGATGAGTACCAATCACATTTTTTTTACTTTGTAATGCAGAATAATAATAGGCGCAATAATGACTTATAATTAACGTTTGAAAACGTTTAAAGTTCTAAATGAAATGTGTTATGAGGCATTGTTTAAAGATCTTTGTTGCCTCGATGCAACATTTGTCACAGTGGATATTAATCTAATGAAGAACGCCATGATTGTTAATCAGATGTTTTTAAATATCTACCTTTATAGTAGTTACTTAACATTTAATCAAATAAAGGCCATTTCCATTTGGTTTCTGTCATGTAGCTGATAGTTGTTTTATATTCATCATTGGCAAAGTCTTTGATTAATTTCTTTCCATTGTCACACAGTGTTGCCCCCAGGAGAAGGAGCCGCTAAATATTACATTTCAAAAATTGTTTTTTATAATAAACTCTCTAGCTTTATATAAATGGGTTCTATTTTATGCAACAAAAAAATGGAACTTTTATTTAAACATTGCCTGCAGTTAAAGGCAGAGTGAATTATGCATCTCTCCATTACGTCTTAAGGGCACTGATTAAATTTATGTGGAGGAAAAGTCAGTAGAATGCACTTTCCTTGAAGAAACCCTATCTTTATACGCTCTGATTACTTTGTCTGATTACTAGCTCGCTGGATCGGCGCGTGTGTGGTTACTTATTAGGCTGAAGCTGATTAATGAATTCAAATGAGTGATTCTACCACTTCAGTTCATCCTAGGCATTTTAGGTCAACCAAAGACAATAAGTTGATGAGCTTAATTGTGTGCGATGCGATCTCTATTTGAAGTTGGCAAAGACAGTTTGTAAGAGTGGCAATGAATCTTATGTGTATGTGTGTGACTGTGTGTTTTCTGGAAGCTTCTAGTGCCACAAGTATCCAGGCACAGCAGCTGGATTAGTGCAGGCCACAGAATTGATGCCAATCCTAATCTTGGCAGAAATAGCCATTCATAGTGGCTGATGTTGGCACCACAAGTTCTCAACCCTCGTGCGCTAAGTGTATGCTAGAAAACTGGCAAGAAAAATTATGCAGAAATATATTTTAGTAAGAAAATATACCGGTATATATATAATTTATAAAGCTTATCCAGTGTTGTGGAATAACAACAAATACATATGTTAACCTGTCATTTATTGAAGCAGTATATTTTTTAACGCTGCAGTCCAGCGTTTTTCCTCTTTGTCGCCATCTCTGTGCGAAATCTGCAATTGCAGTCATTCGCGGAATTATCAACTTAACGTGAGTTGTACTTCAACACCCTCGACACCTCACAGCGCGGAGGAACACAATGTTTGAGGAGAGTGTGCTGTCAGTCACCGTGCCGATGTGGATCATAAACTGTGTGGATACTGTCATTCAGAATCACAGATTATTCCTTTTGGAAATATGACCAACATAAGAATTTTCACCGGAAAATGTCATCTGAACAAGTAAGAAACTAAGTAAATTGCGCCGATTAAATATAACAATCGCTTATAAGTTATCATATCACGCAAATCAAAATCAAATGTTACATAAATATTAAATTACAAATATGAACTGTTTAATTCCTGTCTTTGGGGGTTGGTCTTGTGCTTCTGAAAGTTTGGTTTGGTAACATTTTTTTAAATGTTCATATAAAAAACTAATATTTTAATAAATACGCTGCCTCAATAAATGATGATGTTAGCATATTTTAAAATGTTGTTTTCATTTATTCAGAAATACTCTTGATAGGCTTCAGTGTGGCAAATGCAACTCTCAGATTTCAAATAAAGCTTTATTGCCTTGATTTGTTCCGTGTCACAATTACGATCAATTCACATTTATATATTAGACAGTTCAGGCAATGTCAATAGTATGACTCATGATTGGGGTGGATGAAATTATATTGAATTGTTATAATATAATATAAATTAATTATATTAAATTTCATGCGATGTTCAAACTTCATATTTCACACCTTGTGCAAAACTGTTGTGATAAATGTGAACATTTTGCAGTGTGTCAGGTAGGACAGATTCCCAGATTGACATTGTTTGTTACAACCTTCTTACCAACCAATCTTAGGCCAAACTTCATCAACACCCTAACCATAACCAACTAGCTCTGGAGCGAGAGTCAAATGACTGGTTTGATAAAATGCTCAAAATGTACCTTCAAACCTCAAAACAAGAGCCAACAAGAATATCCTACTGGGTCTACACAGAGGGTTTGGTAAAATTACAATAAAACACAGATTGTTAAAAATAAACTGTTTTAGACTTTTATGACAGTGTACAATGAATCGCCAAGCTGACGTGAAGCATTAGAACTTTGATGCCATTATGAAGCTGCTTCTTTGGCTTATTAATGCATTAATGATTCATATGCACTCTTTTGAAGTGTGCTCAGTAAAAGGAATCGATTTAAGACAGAGCTGTTTAAAACCTAACCTTTAAATAATTAATTTTGCTCAGTTTGTTGCATTTTAATCAAGAGGACCCTGACAGTGGTGGGAAGTGCAGACTATAGAAATGAGCTGAGGAAGTTTCAGTACAACAACTTTTCCGACATGTTTGTGTCATGTCTTGATATTTTCGATTTGCGTTTTGGAAGACTAGTGCGATTTATGCGTGTACCTGCTTGTGCGCGCATGTCACGGCTTGTGAAAGAACGGGAAACTTTGTGTCGGTAAAAATATCCTAGAATAGCTATGTCTCTCTCTCTCTTTTCCTTCTGTCATCCATTTCAGTTTCACTCTCTCCTCTCATCCTGTCATTCCCCTCCCATCTCTCCTGCACTCTGGTTTGGCGTTGTTATCTTATGATGTCAGATTCCCAACATCCCAGATTCCCACATCAATATTAAATGTGTTGTCTCTCATTCTTTTATTTGCACTCTTCTCTCTCTCGCTCCTGCAACAGTATTCGTCCCATCTACCTTTCACTGTTGTCTTATATGTATTCTTTATATAAAGAGGAGAGAAGGGTAAGATGAGGTAAAGTTTGTTTGTCTCCTATACAAGGAAAACTTCGAGAGAGGAAAAGTATAGAGCTACTTTTTCCAGGCAACTGAGTCTATGACAGAAAGCCACAAACTAATGTATTTTATTTTATTTATTTTTTTAATGTGATTCACTGACTGTTGTGTTGTGGGGCATTAAAATCCTCTTGGGAAGTTCATAGTTACAAGTTGGAAAGTCGTATTTACGGCGTCAGGTACGTAAATTCAAGTCACTTTTGTTGGAGCAAGATGGCGGTGTACTTCTTAATTAACTACACAAAGATACAGAAAGGTTTCTCTACTTCTAAAATGAAGAACAAAGAATGTGCATCAGATGTGTTTTGCTTTTTTATGTTTTTAAATGATTTATGAAGCCCCTGCTAAATACCTAAGCATTCTACCACATTTCTTACTGACACGCCCCCAACTCGTAAAGACCACGGGCCACATTTATAACCGTTGCGTACTCACAAAACGGGCCCTGAAAGAGGTGTACGCCACTTCCGACGAATAAGTTGTGATTTATGAAAACAAACTTGACGGGAATTTTTTTTGTAAGGACACTTTTAGTAAGGATCCTACGCACAGTTTTATAAATGAGACCCCAGGGCTTAAAGGAAAATCCAGAGCTTCCCACTCGTATTTACGACATTGTGGTGGCGACGTGGCATTCATATATGTGTTAAACTCGTAAATATACGATCTTTCCGACTTGACTTAAACGCACCATTGCTCATGGTCAGTATAGGTAAGATAAGCTTAGGATGAACAGATCAGTTGAAATTTTCAAATAAAATAAAATTCCACATAAATTCTTTCTTATCTTTTACTTCTTAGTTGTAATCTATTTATTAATTACAATATAATTGTCATAATTTCCTATGTGCTTTCTTTTATTTTATTTACATTGTTATACCTTTATATTATTATAAAATAAACCACTCAGAGTTTGACACTGAGCATTTTTGTTACTTAAAGGATTAGTTTGGACTAAACTGCTCGATTTATATGGATTAGTTTTACGATCTCTTTATGAACCTTTTGAAGCGTCAAATTGGTAGTTGCGTCAATGGAGGGACAGAAATCTCTTTGATTAATTTAAAATATCTTCATTTGTGTTTGAAGATGAATGAAAGTCTTACGGTTTGGCACGACATGAGGGTGAGTGATGACAAGTTTTTCATTTTTGGGTTAACATATACTCATAATTTATGATGAAAACCTAATCAACCACATAAAATACCACTGCAAATACCAATAGTCAAAAATCTTTTAAAATCCGAACATTATAAAAAAAATTGTTTCAATGAAAACATAACTCGACTAAAATCTTTGCCAGAATAAAAAAACCCACTCCTTTATGTTGTTCTAATAATTACAAATGTCATTAACAGAGCCATTTTGTAATAAATTGGTTTTAATTAAAATATATTGCTGGAACCAATCAAAAGTCATTAAATGTAAAGATTTGAAATTACTTCGGCCAGTGTAAAACATTTTTTAATAATAGCCCTTTTGCCATGTGTTTGACACTGATGGACACTTCCTGTTTATATTATCACATGACAAAAACATGTGCAGTTACCTGGATACAAGAGGTGGGCATCTTTCCCTCTCTCCCTTCCCCTTTTTCCTGCATGCTGAGCCATAAGCCATCAAACATGAGGCCGTATCTCCCGTAAGACACATAACACACTCCACTCATTATTCAGAAAGGCATCTCATCAAAAGCCTCAGTTTTAGTAATATCACATTACGACATGAACATTGAATTAGATGACAGTTGCTTGTGAGGCCAGATCATTTTAAATTAATGAGCGCTCGATCAAAATGCCACTTTATTAGGTTAAAATGCAAAACGCACATAGACTGGTGCACCCTCACGTGGGTGAGCTGATTCGATTACCAAGATGCGAGTACCTGAGCAGATTTTTTTGCAGTTGTTTAGTTGAATGTAAATAGAATTAATTACCAAAATGTCATCAGGGATAACTGCCACGCTCTCACTGGAGGATAAAATCAAATATATTACACCTGTCTCCTGGGTCCCGTCTGTGTGTGTCTGCCTGTGTGCCGGAGTGTGTGTCAGCATATCTTCCCGAGCTCTGTGAGTAATGACTTGATGACACCGTCTAAGTCAGCCAACACGCCCCTTCCTGCCTTCTGCGATATTACCATATATCCTACAAAACAGTGACACACACGCTCACACTCGCTGTCAGTTGTCAGACAGATATTGATTGTATTTGCATGGTGTCTTAGGCTAGAAATATATGAGACTGTTTTATTGGAACTGCTGCAATGAGGCACCTGCCAAACCCAAATGCCATTACTCATCCTTGAAAGATCGATCACATCCTTAGACGCATATACACAGACCACGCGCACATATACTACTTCATAATGTTAATGCGAAATAGTTCAATATTGTGATGTGTATTATTGTTGATTGACATATGGACAAATCTAATGTTTGACATTTTTACTTTTTCAGGCTCTTCTGGAAACACAGAACACGTTGAGGTCTTATGTCTCCAACTTCACCTTTAACCTGGGATTTTCTGGGAAATTCTTCCATACAGGTAACTGTGTAGCCTATGCGTGTCGGTGTTAAAACATAAAGGGGAAAAACTAATATAACACGCATGATTAGTTCTGTAATATTCTGATTGGCATGGTAACAGAACTCTGCCATAGCAACATTGAAGTTTCTCTAGTTCATCATGTTGGAGATTATGTTCTATTTGTGAACTGTGTATGCTTGTGTTTGTGTGGATAACTAATTAAAGTTTTTATTGTTGTTGCTGAATACCTTTGCAAATTGTAGCTTATTCTGGCCAAGACCCACCTATTTTTTTGTAAATATGTCTATGTCTCTTTTTTTTAGGTTTAGTTTTCATTTTTTATATATTTAGTTTATTTTAGTACTTACTTATTATACATTACACATGTATTACTTCCTGTGTCCTTATAAAACAAATGGCTTAAAAAAAAACATACCGGTACTAAACTGTGTTTTTTTATTCAATGGAGAGTCCACGTAAACCACATATACAAGTGTTTGTGTGTGTGTGTGTGTGTGTGTGTGTGTGTTATTGAAGAGTATGCTTCAGATGAATGTATGCATGATAATGTGGGAAGAAAACTAACAAAAAAAACTACGAAAAATCAAGGTAAAAAGGCATAATTTCCAATCAAATTTAATTTTGTCAGATTATGTAAAATATTTCATTGCATTTAAAAAACATGCTAGCAATGAAATTCACTTTAGCAAAACAAAGGAGTCATCCATTTTATTCTAAAATGATATTTCCATTACCGTCTTTTTCACCACAGAATGCTATTAAACAAAACAAATATTTGGGCTGTGGTAGAAATGACGATCAGTCTTCCATGATGCCATTAGACACTGTCAATATAGAAACTAAGAGTTTTAGGAATTTAGGAATGTTTATTTTCTAAAAGTCCACAGCTCCAAAAGAAATACCCAATATGCTAATGAGCTAATGTTTGTTTGTGTAGGTACGCAGGAGGAAGATGATGGAGATGATCTGTTGTTGAAATATGTGGATGAGTTCTGGTGGTTTCCTCATATGTGGAGTCATATGCAGCCTCATCTCTTCCATAATGAATCCTCTCTGATGGAACAAATGATCCTGAACAAAGACTTCGCTTTGGTGAGAAAAACTACACTTTTTTTCTTGCCCTTACACAATCACTGATCAAAACCATCATCCAGGTATTATCATATCCAGTGAAAAATACTCATTCGCCTAAGGAACCATTAGCCCGACAGCGAGTCATGTGTCATTTACTGAGAGAAAATGAACACTAATTATGCATGTTTTACAGGTGCTTTGAGACTTCAGTTGTTCCTCAAATAGAGAAGTGCCTCTTATGATTTTGACAAAATCATTGAAACCTACACATAAACGGGGAAGAGTGTGAGCGTGTGTGTGTGCTCTCACTTAGTTATCTCTCAGTAACACTCCTGCATTTATTTGCCCCCCTTTTTCTGTGAACCAGCACTCTCATGCCACACTCAAAGACACTTTTCCAGCAGAATGTAATACTCTGACACATATATTTACCCTTCATGTATTACAGAGTGACATGCATACTGTAAATGGATGCGAGCAACCCAGCTCCTTATCTTTCCCTGTATGCCTTTCCCTGTCTATAAAACAGGCCGGATATATGTCCTAATATATATATATAAATGAGAAATGCCCTATAAGACATGACCGAAACATTCAGATTTCTAAGTGAATTTCAAAGAAAAAGAATCTAGCTGTAAGCTGGCACACTAAGGGGTGATCATTGGCATTCCTCATTATCACACAGCCTGTTTTATTTAGTTATGAGCTGTTTGGAAGCCAAACACTGCAGCTGAACCGTTAGAGAGGGTATCATCATGATCCAGTGAACAAGTAAACTGGCGTGCAAGTAAACTATCCATCCATTGTGCTGTGCAGTGCCACTCATGCACATTTGATGCAATTTGGTCAGTTCTTTTTTTTTCTTTTTTGCTCTCAGAAGTACGCTTTGTATGTTACTGCAAGAAATGTTTTAAAACATGTATATACACTATATGGATAAAAGTATTGGAAAAATCCTCTTAATTACTTAATTCAGGTTTTCAGTCAGACCCATTGCCTCAGGTGTCACAGCCATACAGTCTGCATTTGTTAACATTTGGGAAAAAATGGGTCATTCTGAAGAACTCAGTGAATTCAAGCATGGTACCGTGATAGGATGCCACCTTTGCAATTTCATCCATTCTAGATATTCCATGGTCAACTCTAAGTGGTATTATTGGAAAGTGGAAGCATTTAGGAACTAAGTGGGGTCCCCGAATGCTGAGACGCATGGTGTGTAATAGTCGCCAACACTGACAACGCTGATTCCATAGCTGAAGAGTTCCAAACTTCCACTGGTATTAATATCAGCACAAAAACTGTGCGGGAGGAGCTTCATGGAATGGGTTCCCATAGCCGAGCAGCTGCATGCAAGCCTCACATCACCAAGTACAATGCCAAGCATCGAATGGGTGGTGTAAAGCACGCCGCCACTGGACTCTGGAGCAGTGAAAACGTGTTCTTGCGAAAACTTGATTGACGAATCACACTTCTCTGTTTGACAGTCTGATGGGTGAGTCTGAGTTTGGCGGATGCCAGGAGAACATTGCATACCTGACTGCATTGTGCCAACTGTAAAGTTTGGTGGAGAAGGGATAATGGTAAGGGCCGGTTGATTTTTGACAATGCTATGCTTCCAACTTTGTAGGAACAGTTTTGGAAAAGCCCTTTTCTTTTCCAGCATGACTGTGCCCCAGTGCACAAAACAGGGTCCATAAAGACATGGCTGGAAGAGTTTAGTGTGGAAGAACTTGACTGGCCCACACAGAGCCCTGACCTCGACCCCATCAAACGCCTTTTGGATGAACCGAAACGGAAATAGCAAGCCAGGCCTTCTCATCCAACATCAGTGCCTGATCTCACAAATGCTCTACTGGATGATTGGGGCACAAAATTCCCACAGAAACACTCCAAAATCTTGTGGAAAGCCTTCACAGAAGAGTGGAAGCTGTTCTTGCTGAAATAGGGGGACCAACACCATATTAATGTCTATGTATTTAGAATGCGATGCCACCCCTGTTGGCGTAATGGTCAGGTGTCCCAATACTTTTGTCCTTATAGTGTATATAAATGTATATGCACAGCAAGGTATTGTAGATGGTTGTGTGCTCACTAGCTGTCTAGGCCTAATCTGTACTGTTAGGCTGTATGTTAAAATCACTGTCATCTGGCAGTTATTAGCAGAATATTAGAAAAAACAGCCATGTGATGTGAACAGTGGAAGGAGTGATAAACAACAGAGCGTAAAGTGCCCCTGCTGGAAGTCACAAACAAGCACAGATCCTGTCTGAAAGCATAACCGCCAGCTAAATTATAATTTGAGTCATGCGCCACGGCTTGAGCAGTTTAGCTAATAGTTTTTTATGCAAATGCAGTTTGCATTAAAATGTGACTAAAATTAAGTTTTAACTAAGCTCTTTTGAAAACAATAGTCTGGTTTATCTATATTATTATTATCTTTGTTGCTTATCCCTCCTCACCCCTATTATCGTTTTCAATATCATTTGCTTTTTATGTTTAAAGAGGCCTTCATATTACGATAAACTTTGAGTGGCTTTTAGTGTGTTTATCCATCTAAGCAATTGAAATATTAGAACTCAAGTAGCCTAATATCTCTTTCACTGTGGGTATGCTTGTGTTTAACTGTTTTAATATAAACATGTATGTGTGTGTTGTTTTACAAGGTAATGATAGTATAGTGACAGATTATTTCTTCTGTATTGTGACGTGCATCCGAGTGAAACAAACTATTGAAGGAAAGAAATGTTGGGCGGGGTCTTGGTTTAATTCATTGGTTGTTGATGAAATGTAACATAAAAATGAAACCATTAGAAATTGATAAAATAAATTAAAGTGAGTTTCCTTAATACAATTTTAGAGCTGACTTTAGGATCTGCTCAAAGTCTGTGGCAATCAACAAATAGCAAACTTCAAAACTTTCCCATGAAAAATCTCCTACCTGAGTGACCAAGGTCAAGCAGTTAGCATGCGCTTGACTCTGGGCACTGAGTTAAACAGACTAGTGTCTGTCAGCTCAGAGGGCAGAGACTGTGAGAGTCAAGCTGACAGAGAATTTTAATGGGCCACGAGCAGAAGTTTGATAATCTAGAGAAGACAGCTTTGATTTGCCTTTGTTGGTTTGGGGGCTTGATTAAATCAGAGCTGTGCAGCTAAGCTAACAGATGAGTGTACGAGAGGATGGAGGATGTGGGTGGTTTTCTCTGTGTGTGTGTGTGTGTGTGTGTGTGTGTGTGTGTGTGTGTGTGTGTGTGTGTGTGTGTGCATGTGCGTGTGTGTGTGTGTGTGTGTGTGTGTGTGTGTGTGTGTGTGTGTGTGTGTGTGCGAGCACAAAATCTCTTGAGGGAAATTTTATGGATTACTGGATCCTCATGATATGGAAGTTAAATCTGAAATTTCACCTCAAAATACAGTTATCGACTCAGCTGTTCTTTAGATGTCTATTATCTCACCTATCTGATTTTAATTAGTAAGCCTAGAGAAATTTAAAAATGAAAATGGATTTTTCATAAAAATCATAAAGTCTCGAATCAATAGCTCTGAGGTAGCTCTGTGTAACTCTGAAGATAAGTGTGCATGTGTGTTAAGGAGAGCGCGCCAGCTATATAAATGTGTGTGCGCGTCTGTTTCTGAGAAAAGGGATTTTTTGTTATTTTGTCTTCTCAAGCACTCAACAGATAAAAACATGTATATTTCACGATGTGTTCTAACCAGACGTGACATGCAACAGTCTTCTAAATCATTTTTTTGTCATAACCTGCAACAATAGATAGTACATATTAGAATGATTTCTGAAGGATCATGTGACACTGAAGACTGGAGTTATGGCTACACTTGTGTATACACTGTAGTGATACACTTCTAAGTAGGCTACATCTGTACTCTGTTACTTGTGACCATCCCTGTTTATGTGTGTTATGAAAGATTGTATTATGCTTGAGTATGCGCTTGACATCCAAATATAAAGTGTATTTATTGGTGTGTATTTCTCATTACAGGAGCATGGTATTCCAGTAGATCTGGGATATGCCGTGGCCCCTCATCATTCTGGTGTTTATCCAGTCCATATTCAGCTGTATGAGGCTTGGAAGAAAGCATGGGGGATACGAGTGACCAGTACTGAGGAATACCCACACCTCAAACCTGCACGTCACCGCAAGGGATTCATTCATAACAACATCATGGTACGGTTCATCACATAGAGGACACTTTTTTGTACACAGGTAGTGCAGTGAAAAATGCAGTGAGACTTGCCTGCTAGAGACTGCCAAAATACAAGCAACAGCTAGCATAGCAAATCAATGAAACACACACACACACACTCCAGAAGAATTAATGATGACACACTGGGACTCAGATGAAATACCCCATAGTGAATTCACCACAGGCAAATCTATTAGTGGTACACACACACAGATTTTGACTAGATGTCCCTAACTGCAGCATTGAATCAATTTTTTTAAATGGCTTTTTGCTGTCTCTGTCCCTCATTTCTGGTCCCAGGCTTTCTGGTTATCTGAAGATTCCTCATAAAAGCATAGTTCACCTTAAAATAAAAGTTTTGTCATAATTTACAGTCCTGCACGTGGGCGGATACCCAACAGGTGAACCGCTAATTTTCAGTGTAACGTGGTATAAAGTTTTGCACCGTTGAGCATTATAGCCAATCACTCTGAATTGAAGTGATTGACAGCTTCAGTGATTATATAGGGATCATTATTTGCTCGCTTTCTGTATATAGTCTATTCACAATTTGAATACATTTTATTTTTCATGCTGCTAAGAGGACCAACAGCAATGTTTTTAAGAGAGACAACTGCATTCTAATGCGGCTGCGGTTCGGGTTACAGTCTTTGTCAAACGGGTTGGGTATGGAATTAAATTAGCGTTGCTGTTGGAAAACAGGTCGGTTGTTCTGTTAAGTAATGTAGGGGCAGATGCAGGTTTACCAAACAGGACCGTGCAGGATTCTGCCCTCGTGTAATGTCCTAAACCTTTCTTTTGTGGAACACAAATGGAGATGTTGACATTCTGCCTAAAATCTCCTTTTGTGTTCCACAGAAGAAAGAAAGTCATACATATACGTTTGGAACAAGGAATGAGGTACAGTAAATGATAAAATACAGAAGTAAAATTTTGCATATATAATGATAGATAATAAATTATATATTACAACATCTCTTGAATTAATTTTGTCTTACCTAACTGGCAAATCGTGATTTTTTTTTTTTTTTTTTTTTGGTCAAAGCATAAACTTTATTAAATTTAGTTTGATTTATGCTTGAAATAAGAAAAGGCTATTTGCCAATGGGGTAAAAAAAAAAAAAGAGGCAATTTTAAGCTGTTTAGATATTTGAATGGGGGGGGGGGGGGGGGGGGGTAACAGAAAAATACTGATTAAGAAAATGAGTTCTTAAAGTGCAGTGCAATATCTTTCATAACTCTTGTGAAACAGCAATAATTAGTGCACCCGTTATTTGATTCTTATGAACACTTGTGACTTTTTATTTTTTATTTCAGAGAAACAAATTAGAGTACTCTCTTTTGTTAGAACACCAGCCCACTACAACATGTTCTTTTCTTTGTTCTTTCTAGTGAATTGGAGATGTGTCACTTTCTCTCATTCACAATACAAAAGAACAAGCGTTGGCAGGCCTAACTCAAATCAGTGTTGTTTCACGTGTAATTTAGCTGTCATCATCTTTAGCTTTTTAAGAGTGTTTTGAATCTAGCCAAAGGCAGATATTTAAGAGGAGGTGTTAGTGAGCACAAATCCCTAGCTTTTTTATTTAGAGGATGCACCGAAACAGGTTTTGGGTCAGTTGTTCGGACACCTGCGGCCTAATTAATGGCCTCCTCTGTGTGAGTACGACAGGTCTCAGATCAGAGATCCAGAGCGCTGAATCATGATGAGTGTGGATACATGGAGCTTAAACATGCATGAGCTATGAAACATGTCAGACTGTTACAGGCTCCGCAATACAGCAAGCCGACAACTCGCCATAGAACTATTTTCTCCTTTCACAAACCACCACAATAATATACTGACAGGGCAAGTTACATTCAATGAGACGAGAGCAGGGGAGGTGGGTGGCAGAAAAGTGAACGGGAAGGGCAGAGCACATGAATAGAGTCTCATAAATTCCCCAGGCGTTCTGATGGGACAGGCAGTTTAGTGTGTTTGCACTGGAATTGAATTTTAGGAGATGGAGTAGATTAAAATATTAAATCAAGGCCACATGCGTGCAATACAATTGTGCTGCGCCCCTCAAGTGTGTGTTGAGCACGTTTAGTTGAGCACGCATGCCAGCCACACAATACTCTGCAATAAAACACAGAGAGAGATGTTAAAGCGGGAAAAGCAATTAAGTTTAAGTTAGATGGAAAGATTGGACAGAGTCCCAAAGATCTGTTCCAGCTCAATCAAGCAGTCCGAAAACAAGCATATGGGTGATGAAAGCTCTTATCAGTGCATTAGAGACCAGTGTGTTTGTGGGTGTGTTAATGTAATAGATTTTGCTGTTTTAGCAGTTTGCTGGAGGAGTCTAGCTGCCTCTCTGATATTTACACACTGTTACAGTGTTGAGAAATGGAGTCTGTTGCTCCTTGGAAACTCTCAACCTGTCTGTCTGCCACACACAGAGCAAGGATGTTGGACATAGAGTACATTATATTAAATTCAAAATATTCTTAAATTCAAAAGTTTGCTGTCTGTAAGATTTTTTTGTCAAAGTGTCCTATGTAATACTGTGAAATATTGTTAATATTTAAGATAAACTTTGTTGTATTTTCCTATATTTTAAATATACAGTATATATTTTAAAATGTAATTTACTCCTGATGGAAAAGCTGAATTTTCAGTAGCAATTAGAATTTCCCTCAGAAATCACTCTAAAATGCTGATTTGTTGCTCACGAAACATTTCTTATTATTATTCATGTTGAAAACAGTTGAGGCTTAATATTTTTTGGAAACCATGTTGCATTTTTAAGGATTCTTTGATGAATGGAATGTTCAAAAGTACAGCATTTATTTGAAATAGGAATCTTTCATAACATTATAAATGTCTTTACTGTCACTTACTATTAAATTGAATGCGTCCTGGCTGAATAAAAGTAATAACCTTTTAAAAAAATATTACTTGCCCCATACTAAACGGTAGTGTATACTAACTGAAAGTTGTTCTCTTGTTTATGCTTTGAGTATGAACTATATGACTCAGATTTCCCATCAAATTGCTTAAACAAAAAAATAAATAAAATAGAATCAAGTGTCGGCATACAATAATAGTATAAAGCTATATAATGATGACTATGGTTGGCATAGCTTAGATAATTTGTTCTTGGAAGAATCTAAAGACAAATATTTAAGAAAAAATTCAATAATCTCATTGTTTTGAGGAAAAAGCTGAGATATTAAAGCAATAGTTGAATAAAAAGAAAATATATTTTTTATTGTCTTTATTTAGTCACTCTCATGTTGTTCCAAACCATATTATTTTCTTACTTAATTTTTTTGAAGAATGTATTGGTCTCTTAATTACAATGAATGGCAACTGAGGCTTTTAAGACATACAACAGTGAATGATGGCCTGAATTTCAGTCGATCTGAATGACGACCTGAATTTCTCAATCAAAGCTATTTTATACATTCAAAACACTTCGAATATTAGGCACAACGAATCTCGTAGACAACATTTTTTGATACTTTGGTATCCTTATATTGAAACCTGAATGCCTCAGTCTACATTTGTTGTAATTACATAGAAAAGAGCTATTATTTTGTCAAAATACAAACATATAACATGTTTTACTGTAGTTGGAGAAGGACACTAGAGAAAAAGAGACAGAGCTTTTCTGTTGTTGTCAAGAAGTAATTTTGTCACATTGAGTCACAGTATATTTCTTATTATCTTTTTCTGTTTTCTTCTTGTCTGTCTTTGCCTGTATAGCACATATTTTATTGAAACATTCAGCTTTTTCCCACTGAGAAATGATTCTCTTTTCTTTGACTGATTCAGACAGGAAATGAATGGATGAATATATATATACACTCACCGGCCACTTTATTAGGTACACCTGTCCAACTGCTCGTTAACACTTAATTTCTAAGCAGCCAATCACATGGCGGCAACTCAGTGCATTTAGGCATGTAGACATGGTCAAGACAATCTCCTGCAGTTCAAACCGAGCATCAGTATGGGGAAGAAAGGTGATTTGAGTGACTTTGAACGTGGCATGATTGTTGGTGCCAGAAGGGCTGGTCTGAGTATTTCAGAAACTGCTAATCTACTGGGATTTTCACGCACAACCATCTCTAGGGTTTACAGAGAATGGTCCGAAAAAGAAAAAACATCCAGTGAGCGGCAGTTCTGTGGGCGGAAATGCCTTGTTGATGCCAGAGGTCAGAGGAGAATGGCCAGACTGGTTCGAGCTGATAGAAGGGCAACAGTGACTGAAATAACCACTCGTTACAACCGGGGTATGCAGCAAAGCATTTGTGAAGCCACAACACGCACAACCTTGAGGCGGATGGGCTACAACAGCAGAAGACTCCACCGGGTACCACTCATCTTCACTACAAATAGGAAAAAGAGGCTACAATTTGCAAGAGCTCACCAAAATTGAACAGTTGAAGACTGGAAAAATGTTGCCTGGTCTGATGAGTCTCGATTTCTGTTGAGACATTCAGATGTTAGAGTCAGAATTTGGCGTAAACAGAATGAGAACATGGAACCATCATGCCTTGTTACCACTGTGCAGGCTGGTGGTGGTGGTGTAATGGTGTGGGGGATGTTTTCCTGGCACACTTTAGGCCCCTTAGTGCCAATTGGGCATCGTTTAAATGCCACGGCCTACCTGAGCATTGTTTCTGACCATGTCCATCCCTTTATGGCCACCATGTACCCATCCTCTGATGGCTACTTCCACCATGTCACAAAGCTCTAATCATTTCAAATTGGTTTCTTGAACATGACAATGAGTTCACTGTACTAAAATGGCCTCCACAGTCACCAGATCTCAACCCAATAGAGCATCTTTGGGATGTGGTGGAACGGGAGATTCGCATCATGGATGTGCAGCCGACAAATCTGCGGCAACTGTGTGATGCCATCATGTCAATATGGACCAAAGTCTCTGAGGAATGCTTCCAGCACCTTGTTGAATCTATGCCACGAAGAATTGAGGCAGTTCTGAAGGCAAAAGGGGGTCCAACCCGTTACTAGCATGGGGTACCTAATAAAGTGGCCGGTGAGTGTATATATATATATATATATATATATATATATATATATATATATATATATGAAGTTGTCTCCAATCAATACCTGAATACAGATACACTGACATGAGACCTAATAAAAAGGGTAACACTTTACAATAATAGTACATGAATAATCATGTACTAATACCTGAATTAATAATTACTTTACTATGAACTAATGATGAGTTAAGACATGTACTAATGAGGAACTAACCTTAACTACGACATGAGTCAAATGAATTCCTGCATGAATATACCATCTTAACTACACGTTAGTACATGCTTGTTAATTAATGCATTAATTAACATTTCGGGGTAAACTAAATCAAACATGTTCTAGATCAGAAGAAAGATGTACTAAAAGGGCACAATGTAAAATTGTTCATAAATTTGACACCAGCAACTGTCACAAACATCAGTGAATGACACTAGATGTCTTGCAATGCTTACATTTACTCATTGAACACACAATGATGCATTCATCATTAAAAACAATTTAATCTCATTCTGTTTTAAGTGATTCCACTGCTGCCATCAAGAGGGAAATACCTACACTAACATATTCATTAACAGATGCAATTTCCAAAATTAAAATCAGTGTTAGCACAGATGATGGTTATTTATGTGGTTATTTTATGGATTGGTTTACTGTCTTTATATCATAATACAGTTGGATGTTAGTCAGTTAGGGTTCTTGCTCTTCTTTTGGGCCACAAAATATGTCCATTTTCTAGAGCAAGTTTGATTTAGTTTACCCCGAAATGTTAATTAATACATTAATTAACAAGCATGTACTAACGTGTAGTTAAGATGGTATATTCATGCAGGAATTCATATGACTCATGTCATGTCGTAGTTAAGGTTAGTTCCTCATTAGTACATGTCTTAACTCATCATTAGTTAATAGTAAAGTAATTATTTATTCAAGTATTAGTACATGATTATTCATGTAGTATTATTGTAAAGTGTTACCATAAAAAGTTATGTGTAAAACTGAAACTGGGAGTATTACATGATAAACGTCACAGAGGTTTATAAATTTACCATAAGAATATCAATTTTTTCGAATACAAAGCAGGGTTTGAACTGTGTTGACTAGAAATCTTTGTAGTCTAAAACTCTATGTGTGTGTGTGTGTTTGTGTGTGAGCAGGTGCTGCCCCGTCAGACATGCGGCTTATTCACACACACCATCTTCTATAAAGAATATCCGGGAGGCCCTAAAGAACTGGACAAAAGCATACGAGGAGGAGAGCTGTTTCTGACTGTCCTGCTCAACCCTGTAAGTGTAAAACACACTGGCACACACATACTGCTATTCCCTATTGTCTCTGCTCATTTCATCCTATCAGCCTGCTGTATTGTTTTTCTCTGTCTTATTCTGTCCTCATGCCCCCCTCCTCTCTCTCGCTGGGTTTCCATGTTAGTGTTGCTTATAGATTTGTTCTCCCAGCATGAATCACTGTTCTTATGTTGAAACTCTGCCCTGTTTGAATCAGCAGCGAAATGAAAAACAAGAGTGTGTACTGTCGTGTACTATGTGTGCTGTGTGTTTATACATTAAATCAGTGCTTCTCAACTAGAGGGTTGCGACCCAAAATTGAGTCACAGGTCTGTCCTGATAGGGTCACACACCGCAGGAACAAAATAATGTATCTAACCATATGGCAATACGTAGTTTGGGTAGCAAAAAGGGGGTTATTAAATTTGAAAAGAAAATGCTTCCCATGGAAAAGGTCGTGCATGCAATTTTGGCTTATGTACTATGAACAGATTTGTTGTTGTGTTGAGTCTATTGTTGTTATTGTTAACCAAAATTATAACTAAAACTATTACAAATAATTTTCAGGAATTGGAATAAAACTGAAATAAAATAAAATAAAAATATTAAATGGAAAAAACTTAAAATAAAAAAACAAAAGTAATAAAAATAACACTGAAAAAAATACAGCTAAATAGAAAAAAGCTACTAAAATTTTGAAAAAAGCACATACCAAAATGACCAAAATGAACCTACAATTCAAATTAAAGCTGAAAATATAAAAATTAAATTAGAAATATGAATAAATACTTTAATAGTATGTAAATACTACTAAAATAACAGTGGTTGAGTCGCCACTGGATGCCTAAAACCCTGAAGAACAGCTGTGGAGTATTAATGGATATTGTAGATTAAATGATGGATGGATACTGTATTGTGAATGGCTAACATCCCGTGCTGCCTTTATGTGTATAAGGTATGAAAATGTAATGTTTAAAAGTTATACTCTGGATGTTTGTGTGTGAAGAAATCATCCTTGTGAATCTTCTCCTTTGGCTAAAGGCAATTTCTTAGGGTTGACTCATTCCGATGATACTGCACTGACCTGAAAAACAAGCTGTATGTAATCAGAGATTTTGTGTTCTCATGTTCACAAAGATCCTGGTCATCTGCTTATACCAGCAATAATAAACAACCCACAGACACAAATAGAGAGAGGGTGGGTGAAATGAACATAAGGAGATATGGACGTGTGAAGATGTAGTATATTGTATTCACTCTGTGTGGAATAAGATTGTTCACTTCACACTTACTTTGCCAAAGCCTACAATGTGTGTTAATAGTGTGTTAAGTGTTTGTCTGTGTGGTTGTCTGAATAAAAGAGGATCCGTTGAGAAAGAGATACTGAGAATAATTTATCTTTTTGGTAGTGCGGATCACAGTGCACTATATTTACTTGTATATTGTATTATATTTTAAATTCAGCATCATAAGCCAGTTACTATAACATTTTTGCTATCAAACTTTTTTTTTTCTAATTATTTTCTATCAGTGATTTGATTTAACATTGAAAAATACAGTCTTCACTTTTAATTTTTTACATTATAATCTTTTTTAATATATACATTTGTATTTTTTTAGTTTATTATTTTATATATTATATTGTATTATATTTGTATTATTTTATTTTTTATGGTGAATGTGGATTATTTTTTAAAATGAGAAACAACTTATTTTTTTTAGAATGAGAGGCTTGTTGAATATCACAGGCCTGTTGCATGAAGCTCGTTGAACAAACTTCAGAGTTTCAGAGTAAGTTTATAGTTGACAAAAACATACAAACGCTCGGTATAAATGTTCTCTGTCAAATCAGGGTTTGATCCAGAGTTTGCATTTAAAGGTGAACTAAGTAACTTTTTTACCTTAACCGAACAGCTTTGGAGTCATTTTAATGTTTATATTACTGATTTCGTGTTGAATGGTGGTCGTCTCGCACCCCCCGGTGCCTGTGAGCCGCAAAACCACCCTTGCAACTTTGGGCTGGGGGGCCGGCGGGCAGTGTTAGGAAGTCGTGTGATATCAGGTCTCGCGAGGTAACGAATTGCTTTACAGCAAAAAACAGATCTGATAAAATTCTGATAAAATGAGCATCTAACAGAAATAACCCGGCGCCGTATACATGTGGTGTTCGAGGCGCACATACAATACAGTCTGCCGACAGTTAAACAGGGCGCGCGCAGCTCTTAAAGGGGCCATACCTTATTTCCACTCGTTACAGCGTCCATCCTACTGAACAGGTACCAGTGTAGAGGGGGAGGGGATCCGGCTGTGAGTGCGAGCCATCTCTGCGTGAGTGCTATTCACGACAGTACAAGTACTCCACAGCGACTCTAGGGGTCGCTGTTTGACAAAAACGGAATTCCTACTTAGTGCTGCTTTAACTCTATAAATCTTACTATATCAATGCATGTCAATCAACTGAATTTAAATAATAATTTATATACGTATTCTTCAAAGTACTTTAATGACTAATTTAGTTGTACTGTATAACGATGAATTTTATCCCCCCCAGCCCCCGCCGCCCCAAAAAAAATAAAAAAAATAAATGTACTGCAATCATTGAAAAAATTAACTTTATAGATCTTGCCTCTCATTAACATCTGGTCAAAGAATTTCATCAACATCATAGCATAACTTTTCACGAGTTGTGGGGGGAAAAGCAGTGCATCCTTGTGCCTCAACTGCTCCACAGGCCTCTTCCATAGCTAGAAGAAGACCTACTTGGTTGTAAGGGTTGCGATCATATAATTTCCATCTTCAAGAGGAGAATATGCTGGAAGGAACACCATCCTGAAATGTGGGTGATGCTCAAACCACTCTTGCACCAGTGCTTAATCGTGAAATTGGAAATTGTCCCAAACAACTACAGAATTTCGCTCAATTTGCTCCTGATCACCCTGCGGAAAGTGGATTTCATTGAGGGAGTTTAAAAAAATGTAGAAGCCTTTCTGTGTCGTGCAGCCCCAAGACAGCGCTGTGTGCCACAACACCATTGGATTGCAGCACTTGTTGTCCAGGGACATTGACTGTGGCACAATATTCGACTGAACTCTCTGTCCAGCTTCCCTCAAGGAAAGACCATAATTTATGACATGGTCAATTAGGGTGGCTCTGATTTCATTTGAAACCTGTCTGTACCCTATCCTTCTATCTCTCCTTCCTCCTCTTACACATTGCTCTTCCCTTCCCCTCTGTCCATGTCTTATATTTTCTTCTCTTGCTCTTTGCACTAATACCATTGCCTTCCACTCTACCATCTCTTCTCCCTCTATCCCTCTTTCTACATCCTCAGCTCTTCTTGCTTCTCCTAAATCCTCAACTCTTCTTGCTCCATCTCCTTCCTATACCATCTATTCCTTTTCCCATTCTTCTTTTTCTTGTCATTTTTCTTTTACCCTTTTATAGTTTTTGTAATTGACATAGCTGTGTAAACAATTAGGAAATTAGCATTTCCTGTGTCGTGTGTATTACTAACTCAGCAGATATTTATTTGGGGCTAATCGAGAACATTCCAAGTGCAACTGAGAATTTAACAAATAGCAGAGTTTTGTTTGTTGTGTTTGGAAAAATGGTGCACAAATGATTGTGATTTTTGTAAAACCAATAAAAAGAGCTGCAATTCTTGTAATATATACACTTACCGGCCACTTGGGTACACCCGTTCAACTGCTCATTAACGCATATATCGAATCAGCCAATCACATGGCAGCAACTCAATCTATTCAGGCATGTAGACATGGTAAAGAGTAAACACCATCTGCTGAAGTTAAAACTAAACATCAGAATGGGGAAGAAAGGTGATTTAAGTGACTTTGAACATGGCATGGTTGTTGGTGCCTGACAGGCTGGTCTGAGTAACTGCTAATCTTCTGGGATTTTCATGCACGACCATCTCTAGGGTTTACAGAGGATGGACCGAAAAAGAGAAATTATCAGCAGTTCTGTGGGCGAAAATGCCTTTTTAATGCCAGGGTCAGAGGAGAATGGACAGACTGGTTTGAGCTAATAGAAAAGCAACAGTAACTCAAATAACCACTCGCTACAACCGAGGTATGCTGAAAAGCATCTCTGAACACATCTAACCTTAAAGCAGATGGACTACAGCAGCAGATCACACCGAGTGCCACTGTTGGCTAAGAACAGGAAACTGAGGCTACAGTTCGCACAGGCTCACCAAAATTGGACAATAGAAGATTGGAAAAACATTACCTGGTCTAATAAGTCTCAATTTCTTCTGCAATATTCAGATTATTATGGTCAGCATTTTGCCTAAACAACATGAAAGCATGGATCCATCATGGCTTGTATCAATAAATCAGGGTGGCTGGTGGTGAAATGGTGTGAGGGATATTTTCTTGGCACACTTGTGACCCCTTTCTACCAATTGAGCATCGTTTAAACGCCACATCCTACCTGAGTATTGTTGTTTTATGACCACAGAGTACCCATATTCTGATAGCTACGAATAGCGCACCATTTCACAAAGCTCAATTCATCTCAAACTGGTTTCTTGATCATAACAATGACTTCACTATACTCAAATGGCCTCCACAGTCTCCAGATCTCAATCCAATAGAGCACCTTTGGGATGTTGTGGAACTGGAAATTCAGATCATGGATGTGCAGTCAACAAATCTGCAGCAACTGCGTGATGCTATCATGTCAATATGGACCAAAATCTCTGAGGAATTAATTCAATTTAATAATTAAATGTTAATTAATATGATGTTATAATTATATATAGTAAGAATCCACTTAATATAGATATATGATAAATAACTAGCAGCAACTGTCTGTGCTAAATGTTTCGTGGGGTAATTATTGAATGCCTTTAGTTTGCTTGCTAATGTTTTGAGACTGGAATGCAGGTAATATGAGGAGGAGGTTGTGTGGTCATGACTTTAAAGTCTGGGTTCCATGTCTAGTAAATTAAACATGAGTCTTTAATCTCCAAGCAACACTTCCTGTCCAATCAGAACATCACACTGAATGAAGGAAGATTTCAGACAATTAGACTCCTTTGTGGATCTTGTTTGAATATTCTTCTACAATAAGCATCCAAACTACTATTGTGCTTACGAAGTGCTGTGAGAGTTCTGTAGATGCACATTACCAGTAACATGATCACACTTCTGTCTTTCTACATTAAACTCAAACCCATCACATACATACATTAATCTGACCGTAGGCTTTTTGATTTATTCATCACAGCCACATTCTTCTGTGTTAAAATGAATCACTGTTAACATGAAGACACAGCACTACTTATTAATGACATACATCACTCTTTTCTTCTCTTCTCTTCTCTTTGTTCAGTAGCATCAATTAAACATTTTATGGCAGTGATAAAATTGTTATTACATTGAAAAAAAAACATTGGTATAACATTGATTGAAAAAGAAAATTACGCCATGCCTTGTGCCTTCTTTGTCACCTTGTCCAGAGGGCTTTAATGGAAACTCATTTATCTGCCCATTCATTATTGGGGTCCTCTCTCTGAAATGAGGTGTGTGTGTGTGTGCTGTGTTGTTCTGTGCTTCGCTTGAGAACATGAGGTTAACAGAGCATAACGTAAGGGGAGAACACTGTGTTTTTGACACTCCATTTTACCCTCGTTCATGCCCATTATCATCATCATCATCTCTAAGACTTAAATATATTACTTTTGTAATACAATTGCACTGTAAAATAAAATTAAAGTATTTTACATTAAGTATAGATTAGTAAAATTACAGAACTTATCTATTTCTGTCTTCATATCTTTACTTGCAAAAGTTGAACATTTAATTTTGGTAGAAAACTGCAGGGAGACCTTTAAGCTTCTGTGACAACAGGTTTACAAACACTTCTCATTATAAATCTAGTAAAATGCTGTGATCATCTGTCCACAAAAACGTTGGAAATTATGTGAATGTGAAAATAAGGCGCAGCTGGTCCACGTTGCATTACTGCATTACTCTGAACTTAGCCGCTCTGAGACACTGAAAACACCAGATTATGAGCTGCACGCATGTAAATATTGGATCATGAGCTTCTCACGTGTAAACGGAAACAGTGCCTTGCTTCACTCTGGAACATGCAGCACAACAGACTATATACTTATGAAATCGCACCGTTTGTGCGATTGGATAAGCCCAATAAGACAAATCATAATTTTGATTTTAGTTTGATTTATAGATGCTTTGCGAAATCGAAGGCGATAGACATTGTGATCTTTGCGACTTCAGTGATCTTTTATGTTATTATGAGAAGGGTAAAAATATATTCTTCTAGGTAATTAATTGGAAACACTGTGGTCTTTATAAACTTGCATAAAAAATTATTCTTAAAAGATTTTTCTTTTTCACAGAAAAACAAATATTGGATACTAAAACAACATGAGGGTGATGAATTAAACAAATTTGGTGAGCTATTCCTTTAAGAGCAACAGAACAAATTCAGCTGACATCATTATGTATGTTGATGTCAACTTTCAATTATCCTGATAATTGATGATTCTCAAAGAACTTTTAACACTGAGAGAGAAAGGGCCTATAAGCGGAACTAAACAGTTTGTATAAGAAAAAGAAGGATGTTCAATCAGAGAAAATGAGAGAGGGAGTATATGTTTGTTTGTGTCTGAGTGAAAGAGAGACTGTATAAAGGACAGAAAGAGAGAGAGGAATGATGCTTGAGGCTGAAATTTTCCAGCTGGACTCTCCTGTTAAATGAGCCGATTGTGTGTGTGTGTGTGTGTGTGTGTGTGTGTGTGTGTGTGTGTGTGTGTGTGTGTCAAGATGGTTGTCCAGCACCACTGTTTTTGAATATTAAAATTATCATTCAATACATTTAGCAGTGAAAAATCAGCTGTGGGTTAGACATCAGAATATACAAACATGAAAATTCTCCCATTCTTGTATTCCTGAATTGTTAAACCTTTTTGGGGGGAAATGCAAAATCATGAATTTTGTGGAATTACACTGGACTGAAGCTTTCAGAAAGAAAAAAAGTTGTCAACGTGCCATAAATGTATGATGAGAGTCCAAGGCTTTTGGGATAGCTTTCAGAGGGGGAGTGAATGTCAGATCTTTTAAAAAAAGAAGGGGAGAAAACAGGTTGATCCCCTTGTGAATTAAAAAAAAAAAAGTATTTTATGCTAAGTATACTACAAATACTTTTATATATTAAAGTACTTCATATAAATACCCTGCAATTGTACTTTTGGTATACTAAATTGGTATACTTAAAGTATGCTAAATTAGAACATTTAATTTTGTATTTATTGTACTTTAGTTATCCAGAAATAGTGCTGAGGTACGTGCGTGTGCGTGTGCGTGTGCGTGTGCGTGTGTGCGTGTGCGTGTGCGTGTGCGTGTGTGTGTGTGTGTGTGTGTGTGTGTGTGTGTGTGTGTGTGTGTGTGTGTGTGTGTGTGTGTGTGTGTGTGTGTGTGTGTGTGTGTGTGTGTGTGTGTGTGTGTGTGTGTGTGTGTGTGTGTGTTAATGCCATGGCCAGGCCAAGTCATTACACGTATACATAATCATGTTCCGCCAATCTGAACAAGTAGGTCAAGATTAATACTACATAGAATAGAAAAAGAGATCAAGTTGAATTTTGCAGGTGTACTGTATAGAATAGAATAGAACAGTATAATATACTTGATAACACCAAAAGTATATACAACATTAAAACTGGTTTATTATGGTGAGCTGGAATAGAATACACAATTAACAGGATAACATTTTAGTTTTCTAGTAAAATTGATTGTTGCTTATTGGGGAATGCAGAAAAGTTGAACTTTACCTCCTCTTACAGGATGTTTGAGATTGTGTGTGTTTGTTAGTTTGAGTGTCCAAGGTCCAGTGCACAAGCTTTGTTACAACTTAGCCTGGTTACTGAGAAGTTCTGTAATGCACCATTCAACTTTTACAATCTCCAAAGTGTGTCTCAGATGGCAAAATTGTGGACATAATTGTATAGCGTGAAACTGGCTTTTAGTGAAAAATAACCTAAAATAAAAACTAATTATCCTTGTACCAGAGTAACATTTGGAACAAAAAAGGATCAGTATTATAATAATTATATATAATATTTAGAATATATTCGTTATAATTATAATATTAGAAAGAATAATAATTCACTGTGACTTAATTAAACACATAAAATACAAATAAAATGTAATAAATTGTTTAATGTTTGTTAAATTGTTTATAAAACTGCTGTTTCCATTTTTTATATTGTGCCACTTATTAATTTTTAGTGTTTAGAAGTTCTTTAATATTTGCTATATTTAGATATTTAAATATACTATTTATTATATTTCATGATTATTTATGTATTGTATTCACTGTTCTTCTGTTCAAACTCAATGGAAATGTAATTTTGTTGCTACTGACTGTTATGCAAGGCAAAAGAAGTTTGAAACATCAAATACAACAACATGAAATGAAATTGGAAGACTGTTTGTTGTTGGTTTACAAAGGTAAACATCATGTTGCATGACTATACATTACAGAGAGCTAAGCCTTGCTTTAAGAACGAATGATGCAACTAAATAAGTTCACAATAACTGTACAAACAAACTACTATTTATTAAAGGGGAACTTGGCAACTCTAGTCATTTCTTCGCTGATTTTAACTTTTGTTGTCGCATGTTTTCTCATCGAGCTCCCCCTACAGCTGTGCGGCGTATATGTTCACAACACTGTCATTAAAAAACTCACTTGCGGCGCCCTCCTCCAGCTTTCTGCCGCTGCTTATGTGCATTTGTTATTATCGGAGCCGGACAACTTTATCGTGTGGAGCTATGTCTACCGAGGTAGGTATACATCATACACAGTATATAATTATGTCGAATTGCCATAAAGCAGTTCGTGTTTCTCGCTCGTTCTCGCTTCTCACGAGACTTCCTATTTTCAACTTACCAGGACGTTAGTCCCTGCAAGGTTGTTTTTCCGCCTGGGGACGCTGGGGGGAGCGGGGAAAGTCACCATTCTTTCCAGAACAGGTTATTGAACCATTCAAATGATTTCTAAATGGTTTTATTAAGTTGAAATAGTTGCCAAGTGCCCATTTAAGCCAGTTGTGTGAACTTCACGTCCCAATTTAAGTAAGACCTTTCTGAAACGCTAGCTGCCAAGGTGCGTGCGTGTGTGTGTGTGTGCGTGTGTGTGTGTGTGTGTGTGTTTGCTGGTTAAATTTTCATGTCTTTTCCAGGCTAGTGATTTATAATTCTGTCAGGTCCTGAACCTCTTCCAGAAAGAACATCTGTTTGGAACCCTTTAGATCCTCTCGCTGTTTGTGTGTGTGTGTGTGTGTGTGTGTGTGTGTGTGTGTGTGTGTGTGTGTGTGTGTGTGTGTGTGTGTGTGTGTTTTCAATAGGTAGTCCAAATTTAGCTGTTAAAATGGTAGCTTGTGCTGGCATTCTCAAGTGTGTGTTGGACAAGCAGGATAGATGCTTTTGGACCTGAAATCCTTTAAGGATGCTTTTTTTTTCACTCACTACTCTCTTTTCCTCTTTTTTCTTGCTCTCTTTCTTTGCCCTGGCTGTTAGCGCTAGGTAAAATGAATCATACGACCTATAGCTGTGTGTGTGTGTAGGCGTTGTTGCTTTCTGGTGTCTATTTTACAAAGTCTATGTGTGTGTTTGTTATTGATTGCTGAAAGCGCAGCATAAATCATATCTTGATCAGTCTGTTTGTGGTACAGCAGAACTCGTTCAGTGGTCAGATTGATGTTGTACATATGGGAAAAGCCTGTGTTCTTATGTGTGTGGAGCAAAGGCGAACATTCACCACAATCCCACCAAAATACTTTATAATACTTGACATCTTTTTAATATCACAGGTCCCATTCGTTTTCCCGTGAGGGTTAAATTGAATTCAGCGGCTGCGAGTGTGTACGCAAGAGTGTGTGTTACACCAGTCTGGCATAAAGCATGCCAGTGTGACAGAAGCTGCTAAACTTGTCTCATTATCCCATAAATATTCCCCGCCCTGCTCACGGTCACCTAGCATCCCATCCATCAATCAAAGCCTTCTGCCATTGCTGTGCCGCTACCACATCCACTGCAACCTTCTGAGGGAGCCGCACTTAGACCCTGATACAGAGTCCATTACACGCTCCAACCAGATCCTGGCTGATTATAAAACACTTTCAGCTTACAGGAGACAGCCTGTTCTAATGGATCACAGTCTTCTCTTTTACCTTCAATTTAATAAACATATATATATATATATATATATATATAATGTAGCAGATCTCATTTCATGATAAATGTAGGAGTTATGTGGAAAATGAATTGATGTCGGTGCTAAAGTTCTGCTAAAACTTGTCGATGCTTAGTTGGCAATAAAGTTTGTGCTGCTTCTGCTGTCTTTTGTTGTTTCGCTGGTTCATGTACATGTGTTTATTAGAGATTGACTGTTATTGTTTTTTTATAACTGAAATGAACAACAGATTTTTTCAATTACTTTGTAATGTGTGAAAGAGTATAAATAAAACAATCAAAGGTAAAAACATAATGCCCATTATAAATATTTGTATTGTTATTTTATATATACAGTATTTAATTGACAATCATATTAATAATAGTATTGTCTACATTATTGCATGTTTACAACTTTTCATGTATGCATTATTACAATTTACAATAACTGTTTGCTATTTTAAAATATTTTAAAATATAATTTGTTCCTGTGATGAAAAAGCTGAATTTTCAGCATCATTACTCCAGTCTTCAGTGTCACATGATCCTTCAGCAATCATTTTAATATGCTGATTTGCTGCTCAAGAAACCTTTCTTATTATTATCAATGTTGATAATATTTCCATGTTTCCACAAATTATACTTTTTTCCCAGGAATATTTGATGAATATTATATATTGTTTTGTTATAATAACTTTTTTTTTTAAACGCATTTATTTGAAATATTTGAAATGCCTTTACTGTCAATTTTGATCAATTTAAGTGTTCTTGTCTGACACCAAACCTTTGAGTGGTAGTGTATATTTAGTAGTAGTAGTAGTAGTAAGGACTGATTACGTATTAGTAGCTGTAAAACAAATATCAATCAAGCTGATTATCAGTATATGTAATTGTATGTGATTTTATTGTAGAAGTGAAGGATGCCTTGTTTCAGGGCCGTCATTGAGGAGGGACAACTGGGAATGTTGTCCCGGACCCTGTGATGAGGGGTCCCCCTAAAAGGGCCTCTATCTCATTGTACCTGGGTGAGTAGGGGAACCACCCATAAAAACTTTGCCCTGGGTCGGTGTATTTTAGCGACGGCCCTGCCTGGCATTACTGGGAGTGTGTGTTTTAAACTAGGCCACATATTCCCTCTCCTCTCCTCTTGCAACGCAACCTACTAAACCAGTCAAGCATAGAGACCCAATAAAACTTCTCCACTCTTCCTTTTTCTCTTGTCTTTCCCCCCTCACTCCTCTCATCTTTTCTCTACTTTCAGCAGACCCTTGTTAATTGTATTGATCCTAATCTCCACAGACACTGTCCGCGAATGACCTTACTCTAGTGGATTACATCAGAATTACAGCTCCGCTCCACATGAAGTGGACGCATCCGCTGGGCTTACCTCATATGAAAGACCGCTGATCGGCCTGCAGTAATTGAATGTGCCCCAGGGGTGCCATGAACCACCCCATAAAGGGGCTGACACAGGAAATCAGCACACCCTAGTGAAGTTTATAGGGTTGCTAGGCAACATTTAGCCTTTATCAAACAATGCCAGCAAACCAAATGATCAACATCACCTCAACATCTGCTGGGCTGTTTGCAACACATGTTTGACAAAATAAAATAAAATCATTCACAAATGCGACTAAAATGGGCAAATGTGGGTTGGTTTGTATTTAAATGGTTTTCTCTCTCCTCTAATGCTGTTATGAGAAAAGGTGTTAGTATAATGCAGGAGCAAAGGTATAAGACCTGAACATTAATATACACAATACTGCCGCCTACAGGAAACACTGGGATATTACAACTAAGGTCATCACATTCACATCTGTCACTATAGCTGAAATTAGCTTAAATGTTATAGTAGCAAAGGCTGCTGTTTACTAATGACATTTTTAAGAATTTTACTTGGATTAAAGAAAAGTTTCTCTCTTTGTTCCTCTCTGTAGATCAGTATATTTATGACTCATCTCTCCAACTATGGGAATGACCGCTTGGGATTATATACATTCAACAATTTGGCTAACTTCCTGAAATGCTGGACCAACCTGAGGCTGCACACACTTCCTCCCCTGCAGCTCGCACACAAGTACTTCACACTCTTCCCGGAGCAGAGGCACCCGCTATGGCAGGTCAGTCATAGAAAGACACTTACTGTCTTTTAACTATATTCAAATATTTGAATTAACTTTTACTTTTATTTACGATTAACACTTCATGAGTTTCCCTAGTTTAATGAGAACTGGTTATAAATGATATTTGAATATTAGATCCGAATATTAGAAGGATTTCTAAAGGATCATGTGAAACTGAAGACTGCAGAAAATTCAGCTTTGCCATCAATTCATTATTTTTTCAAATAAATTTAGAACAAATTGCATTTAGAATATAGTAAAATAGAACACATTTATTTTAATTGTAGGAATATTTCAAAATATTACTGTTTGTACTATATGTTTGTGTTTTTTGTTTTTGTTTAAATAAATGCAGCCATGTTGAGCATAAGAGACTTGTTTAAAAAACATTTTAAAGTCTTTTTTTTCCTTTTTTTTTATTATTATTTTTAGACCAGTTAACGTTTTTTTTAGACTTCTTAAATACAGTATCTTTTACCTTACATAAAATGTCCTCAAGAAGTTACCACAGGGAAAAGCAGACCTTTACAAATTGACATGTTAGTAAAAAGCCTACTCTCTGCGGGCTGCGGCCTGTAGGATATGTAACTATCGCTGTACATCAAGTTCTCCATGTCTCAAGTGCACACTGACCAATGACAAGCCACCAGAAAATGAACAGTTGCACTTTACAACTTCTCACAGGGACGACGCTTGGATTTATGGGGGTTTTGCACAATTTTAGCTTCTTTTTCTCAAGCATTTTTCTATGGAAGCATATGGGTAGCAATATTCAATTTGAAATGTAATATGCAAAATGACAATGCAATATGTAAAATGGGATTGCATTCTGTATTTAAATTTACATTTTACATTACCATTTTAGCAATGTTTGGTGCAAAATGAAATTACATAATTTACATTTGCCATTTCATACACTAGTTTTAATATGCATTATTGAAACGATTTATAAGTTGCAAAATGAAAATGAAAATGCATTACAGAAATGATTAGATATGTGTAGCATGTTCAAGCAAAAACTGTGGCAAAATGATCATTCAAATGTTATTTTTCTTAATTGCATTTACACTCACAGTCAAGACACTTGCGATTGCATTTTCATGAAATGTCCCGCAATGAATGTAGCAAAATTCAATGTGCACATTGAAAATGCATTCCGAGTCGATCACGCCCCCCGGAGGCGTCTTGCTTAAGCTGGACGATGGCCTTTCTGAAGGGGCAGCATTTGCACTTTGTCACTCTATTGCTTGTGCAGCTTCTCGGAGTGCCATAGAGAGAAACAACACAACGTAAGCCCCGCCTTGATGCAGTGATTGACAGGGCAGGAGGGGGCGTGATCGACTCGGAATGCATTTTCAATGTGTACATCGAATTTTGCTACATTCATTGCGGGACATTTCATGAAAATGCAATCGCAAGTGTCTTGACTGTGAGTGTAAATGCAATTAAGAAAAATAACATTTGAATGATCATTTTACCCCAGTTTTTGCTTGAACATACTACTACACATATCTAATCATTTCTGTAATGCATTTTCATTTTCATTTTGCAACTTATAAAGCGTTTCAATATGCATATTAAAACTAGTGTATGAAATGGCAAATGTAAATTATGTAATTTCATTTTCATTTTGCACCAAACATTGCTAGAATGGTAATGTAAAATGTAAATTTAAAGACAGAATGCAATGCCATTTTACATATTGCATTGTCATTTTGCATATTACAATTCAAATTGAATATTGCTACCCATATGCTTCCATATTTTTCTGTGGTTGTTCAAATTTTTTTTATATTTAAAAGATGCTGCTTATAGGTGTTACAGCCTTGACTAGAACTTTCAAGTGAAGATTTCAAGTGAATTTCATATTGTCCTGTTCTCGACATAAATTGCTATTAAATTGCTGCAGTAACAATTACAGTACAGACATACTGTATGTCCTGAAAACGAATTCCATCCGAATAGGTTTTTAGAATATCTATTAATATCATCATATGATATCTGAAGATGATCTCAAGGATGATCCATATACTGTACAGGCATCGAGCTACAGACAATGACCTGTCCTCTGTCTCTGTGCTTCTGTTAAAAGATAATATATTGATTTGATTGAACTTTATGCCTGATCCCATTTATGATGCTGTTGTTTTTAGAACCCATGTGACGATAAACGACATAAGGACATCTGGTCCAAAGAGAAGACCTGCGACAGGCTGCCCAAGTTCATGGTGGTCGGACCTCAGAAAACAGGTAATTCTGCACTTCTGTTACGAGAGCGTGTTTCTTCCGTCTTTCCTTTTGCAGGGCTTCAAAGCCGTGTGTGTGCACGTATCTCCTCGCTTCGCTGTTCCCCTTGATCCTGCTTCATATCTCACCTTGTGCTGCTAGAAATGATGAAAGTGCAACCACGGGCGTTGAGCTCTAGAGGAGAACAACACAGACACATCCCCAGAGGGCTGAGGGTAGAACAAGGGAAAGACAGAGCGCTGTTTTGGGGCTGTAAGATTTTGATTGGTGTCAAGACACTGTCTTGTTAAACACTTCTCCTCTCTGCACTCATCTTCTTTCCTGCTGTATCACAAACTCGCAACACACACTCAGAAAAAAAATCCATAAGGTAAATGGGGTATTGATCCCATGTCTCTTAGTTTCTTGGTCTGTGGGCTGAATCTCCTGGCCCGAAATGTTTCTCTTCAGCGCTATCAGCTGCACATATAATTTCATCATTAGCAGGGGAAGGGCGCGTTGATTTACTTCCCCTCCTTTTTCTGTTCTCTTCTGCCCTCCTCCTTTCTCCCTTCATCTCTTGCTCTCTCTCACCAGGCACGACAGCGCTCTACCTCTTCCTGATCATGCATCCCTTCATCTCCAGCAACTTCCCCAGCGTGAAAACATTCGAGGAAGTTCAGTTTTTCAACACCAACAACTATCACAAAGGCATCGACTGGTGGGTGTGAAACATGTACTTGTGCTCCAGACACTTTTGTGCATGGGTTTTACTTTGTTAAAAATGTTTTTGGCTGAGTATGCACTATGCAATGGTTATGATGTCACAAAATGGTGAAGACGTAGCTCATGAATATTAATGAGATAATACACAAATAATTTAACATGATTTAATTTTACATTTAATAATTTAACATTTTGATAAATATATATAAACTCGCAATTGTGGGTTATAAAGTCTGAATTGCGAGATATAAACTTGTAATTGCGATAAATAAAGTCAGAATTGCGGGATATAAACTCGCATTTGCGAGAATTAAAGTCAGAATTGCGAGATATAAAGTTGCAACTGCAAGAAATAAATTCAGAATTGTGACTTTTTTATATAATTGTGACTTTTTTCTCGCAATTGCGAGTTTATGTCTCACCTTATGACTTTTGTCTGTGGCAGAACCAAGCTTACAGTACATAGTATAGAGAATTTAAATTTAAAGCTGCAGTATGTAGTTTTTCCTCTTTGTCGCCATCTCTGTTCGAAATCTGCAATTGCAGTCATTCGCGGAATTATCAACTTTACGTGAGTTGTACTTCGACACGGCACAGCACGGATGAACACAATGTTTGAGGAGAGTGTGCAGCTGTCAGTCGCCGCACCGGTGTCGATACTGGCATTCAGAATCACAGATTATTCTTTTTGGAAGTATGACCAACATAATAATTTTCACTGGAAAATGTCATCTGAACTAGTAAGAAACATCCACTTTTGTTCTGGGTCTGACATTGCAGTAAATCGCACTGATTAAATCTAACAATCGCTTATCATATCATGCAAAACCGTGCAAATTATACTTTGTTCTCAAATTGTTAATGTTAACAACGTCAGCATTGCGTGACTACATGTAATGTCCTTCCGATATGTATCCGTGTTTTTGCATGGGTCCGGTTGCAGTCTCTTTTTTTCTGTAGCCACTCCGAAGTCCGAACGAAGTCTTGCATTTTACTGCAAGTCTTGCAGTTGTCACTGGTGATTGTCGTTTGAACCTTTCTGGATCCGCCATCAAATTGATAAGTTTAATTATATCAAGTGCTGTGAGAAAAGGCTATAAGGCCACCTCCAACATCCTCACACGTAATACAGCGTACTAGCCGAGACTCCTTCTTTATGTGTACAGAAGTGACGTAATGACGCAAAGACATGCTCGAATCTCCCGCGGAAATCCACCGGTACCACTGGAATTAAAAACATTATTACAAGCTTACCGCTTTGAATCAGATAGGCAAGCAGATAGTTTTGAACACTGGCTGGTTATGTATTTTCTCAAATATGTATTTTGGATAATTTTTAACCCCAAAAAAGCTATGGACTGCAGCTTTAAATATAAATGATTATATTACAATTAGAAAGGTTTACAAATCATTTTTACATCTATTTCTGTCTGAATTGCTATTGTGACTTAAGTTCTTAATTTATAATATCAAATATATTATTATTGTATGAATTGTGTGTGCTAAAATCAAAGTCATAGTGCTCCTAACATGCAGAAAATAAAACAGACAATTACATCATAGAGTGGACCCTCTTTAGAATATCTCTTAACCTATTTATGACAGGGCAAAACAAAGTTTTAAAAAATTATAATTTACTTAAAAAAGTATATTGAAAAACCTTTTGGAAATAATATATAAGATGATATGCGGGGGGGGGGGGGGGGGGGGTCAACTTATTAATTCGTGGCCGTAGTAATAACAAATTCATATATGTATTCAATGTGTTAGGGAAATATCTTCTTACTAGATTTATAGATATTCATAACTAAAAGATTTTTCCTTTTTCTTTATCTTGGAAACTCTTATTTGTCATTGGCCCTGATATATTCTCGCCTCAAGCTATTTCAAAAAGTGGAGGGGACAAAATCTGATATGGCAAAATGTCCCATCGTAAATGAAGCCTGTGTTTATGTGTGCATTTGTCTTTGTATGAGTATTATCTAACTCAATACACCTCTCTTCTCAAAGGTACATGGAGTTCTTTCCCATACCCTCTAATGTCAGCACAGATTTCCTGTTTGAGAAAAGTGCAAATTACTTTCCTTCTGAGGAGACGCCCAAACGAGCCGCTGCTCTCCTGCCTAAAGCCAAGATCCTTACTCTGCTGATCAACCCTTCAGACAGGGCGTACAGCTGGTACCAGGTACGACACTGACCAATAACAAAGCAAAGACTAGTAGAATTGCCCAATCAGAGTTGTGTGGGTGGATTAAAGAGACTGCTTGTACAGTAAAAGAAAATCAATGCCATTGATCATGTTTACATGCACAAGAATTCGATTATGTACACTACCGTACAAAAGTTTGGGCTCTGTGTTTTTAAAGAAAAAAAAACGTGAAATCAAATGTGATTGTAAAGACATTTATAATGGTAGAGAAGATTTCTATTTCAAATACATGTTGTTCTTTCTATTCATCTATTCAAAAATGTATTACAGTTTCCACAAACATATTAAGCAACTGTTTTCAACATTGATGATAATAATAAGAAATGTTTCTTGAGCATCACATCAGCATATTAGAAGGATTGATCATGTGACACTGAAGACTGGAGTAATGATGCTTAAAAAATTCAGCTTTGCAGTCATAGGAATAAATTACATTTTAAAATACATTACTAGAAAATAGTCATTTTAAATTGTAATAATATTTCACAATATTACTATTTTTACTGTTTTGGTCAGATAATTGCTGACTTGGTGAGCATAAGAGACTTTCAAAAACATTTAAAAATCTTACCGACCCTAATCTTTTCAATAGTAGACAGACTTTTACTTTTGGGTCATGTAAACGCCTTTTGTGGAATATCCAGAGTAATGGAGCAGTCATTTATGTCTGCGCATGTCCAGACAAAAATCATTCTGCTTTTCGATATCAGCAGCTGTGAAAAGTCAAGCTGTCAAACAAATACGTCAGAATGCATAAAACATTAATGTCATAGGTAAAGGATAGGTACATGAGAATGAGAATGAAAATACTGTAAAGAATTACTAAAATGCAGATTAATAAATGCATCAAAATAAACTAAAGCCATTTATTATTCCATAAAGGAATTACATAAAACATGTCTTACATATTATCATATCCATCTTATTTTAAATATACTATTGTCATGTTATATAGTAATATATAAAAAATATTAACGTAAATCGGAAAGTCATGTGCATGTACACTTTAGGAGACCAAGATTTTTCCAAAAAAAAAGGGTTAACTTGAGTTGTACAAAAAAAAAAATCATCCATTAAGCTGCAAGGCAAGGCAAGTTTATTTATATAGCACATTTCATACACAATGGTAATTCAAAGTGCTTTACATAGAAGAAAAAAAAATTTGAAATATTAATTAAAACAGTTTAGAATGAAGAAATTAAAATAATCAAAAGAAATAAGAATAATTAAAACAGTTTAGAAAAAAAAAGAAGAAAAAAAGCCACAAGCAGCGTCTCAACACCAAAGGTGTTGAGCTTAAACAAATACCTGTGCAGGTCCACATGACTTCTCCAGACCTATAGAGGTTTGATATTTTCTTATCGCTCAGGGTTTGTGTATCCGTGCTTGGTGGATGTACATAGGAATCAATCGTGCACATGTTCATGTGTGATATTGGGGAGAGATTGAATATGTGTAAGTGTGACTGAGAACATCACCGGGTGTAAGCGCGAGTTAGAGATTGTGTGAGGTAGAAATGTCATCAACAGCATGCACAGGAGGGCACAGCTTGAAGCTGCTATACTGCACACCACAAGCACATGAAAAGAAAAGCAATGCAATCTCGTATCCTGTATTAAAGAAACATTCATTCAGATTAAATTCCATTTAAGCCCAGCACATATCTCGCTTAATACATGGCTACTTAACAAATAAATATTATTTTGAGTTCATTGGATCATTGGATTAACTTACTTACAGATCATCTTCAGGTGAGGAAAAAAAATTGACCATTACAATGTTAAAAATAATTGGCCTAACAACAAGACAGACAACAATATTACAATTATACAAAAGTATTTGACCAATTTGCAATTGATGACCAGTCAGAATCAGAATAAATGCTGATATTTAAGTCATTGTGTAGTTGGTTTTGGTTTTTAAAGTAGTTTTAATCTCACTGGCAGCATCAGAGGGCTCATGAAGACCCAGCAGCATTGCAGTTCAGTTTCTATGAGGTCATTTCAGCAGACCAGCTCGCTCCACCTGAGCTGCGCTCTCTCCAAAACCGCTGTCTCGTACCTGGACTCTACGCCACACACCTGGAGAGATGGCTCACATACTACCCTTCAAACCAGGTAACACACATCTGTCAGTGGTCGACTCTGGACCATCCCTTGCTGAGTTCAGGACTTTTATTGGACATTTTTCTGAATCCTCTACTTCTGTCTATCTCTTTCTCTAGCTAATGATTATTGATGGACAGCAACTGAGGAATGACCCAGCTAAAGTGATGGACGAGCTTCAGAAATTTCTGGGTGTCACTCCTTATTACAACTACTCCCAGGCACTCACGTAAGGCTCACACACATAAACACACGCCATATGTTTTATTTCAAGTGGGGACATCCCAGTGATTTTAAAATTTGCATAATTACAATTACTATATACTAACTTTAACCCCAAGCCTGAACAGTTTTTAATTGTAATCTTTTATTTTTATTTTTAAAGGAAGTCTCTTATGCTCTCCAAGACTGCATTTACTTGCTATATACAGTAAAAAAAAACTATGAAATTGTAAAATATTATTACAATTTAAATGAACTTTACTACTTTCATTTATTTTGAAATAATTTATTCCTCTGATGGTAAAGCTGAATTTTAAGCAGCAATTACTCCAGTCTTCAGTGTCACATGATCCTTCGGAAATCATTCAAATCTGCTGAGTTGGTGCTCAAGAAACATTTCTTATTTTTTTTAATGTCTTTACTGACACTTTTGATCAATTTAATTCATCCTTGCTGAATAAAAGTATTAATTTCTTTTTTTTTTTAAATACTGACCCCAAACTTTTGAATGGTAGTGGACAAAATCAAAATCTCAAACTGAATATAATGCACAGGAAATGCAAATGCGAAAATATTTATCTCTAATAATTTAATGATAAAATAATTGTCCCTACACTTTATGGATGTAATCTTAAATGTATAAAGATATTTTATCACTGGCCTGCAGTCCTCCATTACCATTTCAATCAATGACGACGTTTCACTCATTGGTAATATTACGCTTGTTGAATTTGTTGAACACTAAACATTAATGAAACGGTTATAATGTCCAATTGAATAAATTAATTTGTATTGTTGTTGTTGTTTTCATTGTTAAGTACAAAACCTTGAATTGCGAGCATTACAAATAAACAATTACTTTATGCAGCTGTGTGATGTAGGTCCAGACAATGTAGTGTTTTTTTTAGGCTTTATTATCTCTCTGGGAACATTTGGTCCCCACTTGGATATGCAAACGAGACCATACACATACTTACTGTACGCACACAGATGGACACAGGCTCATCCAGAGATACGATACAGGAGTAAGCCTGCCATCCATGCTGTCCCTAGTCCCATGTGTTTGAAAATCAGCTGATAAAATGAGTTGACAGATCCGTGTTCTCAGCAGTTGATGCCTGTATAATCTATACTGAGTCTGAATGAGATTAATTGTGATAATTTGGCTGTAGCCATTAGCACCGCATGAGAGGAAGAGGATTAACTTCATCTGGCCTCTCCAATTAAAAACAGCTCATTAGGCATCTGACACTTTCTCTGTGTTAAATTGCTTTTAAAGTGTCATGTACATTCTCACAATTCTGGAAACATAATAGGAGTAAGTGAGGAGAGGAGGGAATGGTGTGTAAGTGCACAATGCAACAATTTGCAAAAGTGTTATTCAATTGTCAAACAATGCTTCTGAATGGCTGAAAAAGCACCTGTCAGACGATAAGACCACGCCTTCTCATGAATAATATTTCAAAAATCACACGTTCAGGCATGTTTGAACTGAAAGCAAGATCCAACACACACACACCTGGAGAAGTGGGCAGCCATTTACTGCGGCACCTCAGTTGTTTTGTGCCAGTATTGAGAATCAAACCCACGACCTTTGGGTTACAAGTCTGACTATAAAATCTATAAAAGATATTTTAGTTATAAAAGTCTAAAAGAAAACAATTTTCACAGCATATCTTCTAACAAGATTTACCAGAAAAGTTCATCTTATACCTTAAGTGTTTTTTTCTTTTCTCCAGAACACTATGTGGTAACACATATGTGAAATATTCCTCACAATAAACCACAAAATTAATATGATTTTTCACAGAGTGAAATGAAGGCAAATATATATATTTATAAAAAATGTGAAATACATGGTTATAAAAAAGGTAATCTTTAAAATAAATAAATAAATCTTTAAAAAAAGAAATATCTGGCCAGCGAGAAATGTTTGTGGACGATACATTTTCTTTGTCCACCCACCATTAGCAAGTGTGGTAAAATGTTAATTTTGAACCATGTGCATAATTCATATTGTATTTTAACATATTTAATGAAATTACATTTACTCATTTCAACTTTGGAAGAGAAAAATATGTCAAAAGTCCCTAAAAAAAGCCTTTCCTTTAAAGTAATGCATACCATAATTGTCTTGAAGAATATTTGTTAGTGTGTCCTGACCTAAAATGAAAGGAAAGAAAAGTAAGAAAGAAAAATAGTCGCTGCTTGTGATAACGCATTGTGATTATCAATACCATTGATATAAGAGGCCGAAAGATTAAGCTCAGTATTATCCGAGTCATGTGCAGTCCTTTTCAGTCCTCTCTCTCTCTCTCTCTCTCTTTCTCTCTCTCTCTCTCGTGTGTGTGTGTGTGTTAAATGCTCTGTGAGTCTCTGCATGTGTTCTCTACCACAGACAGCTCCATCAATCTTTGGCTTTTATTAATAACCTCCCTGTGTTTGAGTTTCTCTCACTTCATCTCTTCACACATCTCCTTTCATTCTCTCTCTCATCATGCCTATTTCTACTTTTTCTTGTTTTCTGTCACTTTCATTTACTATCACTTCTTTCTGTGGCTTTGCTTTCTTCATTTCATATTTTGTTTCAGTGTCTGTCTTTCAACAATCATACTCTGCTTTTCATTCGTCTCATATGTCATACATCACTTCCTCTGCCTCTCTGTTGCTTTCATCTCTTTTATGGGTGTTTCTTGGTTACTTTTGGCCTTGTTGAATTTGAAAATAAACCCTCTTAAAACATACTTTTCACCCTCACTGGTTTAATTTGTCCACTAAGAATGTCCAACAGTTAATGTACAAGCATTACAAAAGAGTTCTGTCATTTTTCCCACACCTAATGAATCTCCACCACATCTCATAATATGTATTGTGTTTCATAACATTCTTTGATGGAAATTAATTTATTTTGGAAAATGTAAAAGCTAACATTTTATTTATCCTAAATACACACAATTAAATAACATTTGCACATTTTTCCATATCAAAATGCATGGGAAACAAACAATGGGTCTCATTCTCTAATAATTGTGTGGATTATTACATATTTGTACATAGGAGAACTTCTCACGAAAATTCTGCATAATTCACAACATGTGTGTACGCACATGATTTTGTTTCTTAATCACGTTCTAATGTTAGTGTTATAGTATTTTAAATGAACGGCACGAGGTTAATTATTTGCATAAAACACGCCCAAACCATCTCCATATAAGGGTTTTCCGCACAGCCTTTCCTTTAAAGCCTTGCGTCACTCTCGTCAACATGCCGGATCCTTGAGAGAGCAATGCCAGTTGTGTCATTCTCAAAACCTGTTCAAACACCATAAACACCTTTATTCATACATTTTTTAATAAAATAATAATATAATATAATTATAGTTGTGTTAAGATGAAATAGGACTTCTTTACACATTTATAAGGCAGCGCAGAGAAAGTGCTTTTTTGTGCGTGTGGTTTCAGTTGTTCCTAAATTTTTTCGCACATTTAGAATACATTTTAGTACAAACATTTTTGGTGCATCATGATTTGTTCTTGAAAACAATCATATGTAGATTTCACGCACAAATTTGTGCATACACACATTCTTAGTGAATGAGACCCCTATGTTCCCAATACTTTATGTAATCATTAATGTGTAAAGATATTTTAGCCACAGGCCCGCAGTCCTCCACTGCTGATTGTTAATTCCATCACACAAAGAATCCAAATGATGTTTGTCTGGTTATTTTTAAATAAATTATCCATAAAGAATCTACATTTACTGAATAATGCATACTCTCCCAAATCAGCTCTGATTGCATAATTTGACTAAATTAAGATGATTTTATATAGGCATTTAAATACCATGCTTTTACCTATTTAAAAAATAGAGCATGGTAAAAAGTTTCATAAAGCAAAAAAAATCTCTTAGTTTAAAAATACATTAATCCCCGGGGTATAAAAGAGATGGGAGAAAAGAACTTATATTTTCTTTATTCTCTTTGTATTTTCTGGGACTGAAACTAAACAAAGAACATTTTTGAGCAACAAAAAAGGAAAATGAGTGAGACCAAAAAGAGAGAAAGAGAGAGAGAAAGACAGGCGAAGAGTGAGAGAGTGAAACAAAAATACATTGCGCCAAGTGTGACATGCAGTTCATGTTTTAAAGTAACACTCTGCTTACTGCTTTGTCAAAGAACCAATACACACACACACATTTTATATCGCATTTTGCTGAGAGCTGTTAGAGATTGCTGATGTGTTTCTGAATGCTTATCAAACCAGACCATGTCGGTGACAGCAGACATCTGTCAGTCAGACCGTTGTGTGTGTGTGAGGGGACACACATTCTGGAGTTTTCCAGATTTTCTCCATTGCTGAGTGAGAAAGAAATAACAGCAATATGCACAGTATATATTTCAATGAATATGCAAATTAGAAATGTTTTTTTGAGGAAAGAAGTCTCGAATATTCTAAAGAGTTCTCTATCTGTTGACAGGTTTGATCCTCAGAAGGGCTTTTGGTGTCAGCTGTTGGAAGGGGGCAGGACTAAGTGTTTGGGGAAGAGCAAAGGCCGCAAGTACCCACCCATGGACTCTGAGGTACCACATAACAACAGTAAACTGAGCAAAATGGAGCCTTTCATTTTTTATGATTAGAGCTGCATTATAGAGGCATGCTATCACTGAGTAATATGGGTCATAGAGAGAGAGAGAGAACTCACTGACCTCTGACTGTTCAATTTTGCAACAGCTAACATGTCTGAAGCGCATGTACTAAATAACTGAAACCAACAGAACAACTCACTCTCGCTTCATATTTCTCCATTTTCCTTCTCACTGTTTTTCCTTACAGACACACACACACACACGCACACAAAAAAACAGTTACAAAACTTACATTCACCCACCTCATGTCTTTCCAACCCTGTACGACTTTCTGTCTTCTGCAGAACACAAAAGAAGATATTTTGAAGAATGTTTCAACTGTTTTTTTTCCCCATACAGTGAAAGTCAGTAGAGTCCAAAACAACACTGGACCCCATTGACTTTCACTGTATGGACAAAACTTCTCAAAACATCTTTCTTTGTGTTTCACAGAAGAACAAAGGTCAAAGGTTTGGAGGATGAGTAAATAATGACAATTTTAATTTTGTGATCTCTTTAAGAACAGTGTACATATTAAGAACATGGTTCATATTGTACATATTATTAGGGGTGTAACTGTACACAACAATTAAGTTACGGTATGTACTTCGGTTTTGAAGTCATGGTTCGGTACGTTTCTGTACAGCAGTGGGGGAAACAAAACAAAATTCTGCTTCTTTCTCTTTTTTTATTAAACAGTGGTTTACTGAACAGATATTTGAAGCAAAATAATGTATATTTTAGTCAGAATTATTGCATTCTGTCTGTTTGTTGCATATGTGCCAATCCTTTGGAAAGGGAAAACTCTGAGTTTCAAATTAAAGCTACAGTATGTAACTTATGGGCTTCTTTTGGTTAAAAAATTAAACTGAATCTGTCTTGCGAAAGAACACTGTTTTGGTTCTCCTCTGCATGGATGGTACAGTTTTTTGCACCAGTTTACACATGGAAATAGGGCCACCCCCCAATCTTGGGACGGCCCTGTTGGAAACATTAATGTTTTTAAATAAATTAAGTAACAAAAGTTTACAAGTTTTTAACATTAGACATAACGATTGCTAGTCTGACAAGCTCAAATGTTATTATGAACTCGCACTACTGTTAGAGAGATTAAGCGTAGTGTCAGTTCTGGCAGGTCACGTTAGTCAAGCTCGCATCAGGTGACTCTCAACTGATCCACGTCTACCTATAGGAATACGACGCCTATCACATACATATATAAGCTCCTTCAGTATTATCAGCAGCGATCGGGTTTCTCAGGAGCCATTTACCCTCCTCCATCCCCAGCTCCTCCTCTCACCCAGTCAGGATTTGGCATTCTGATTCCCCTTGAATCAAAATAAATTCTCTAATTATGTTGTACTTTAAAATCTTGAATTAATGATATCTGCAATACATTTATGTTGGTTCTGTTCTGTTTACCCTAAGGGGGGGTTATTGCTGCTCTCCCTGCTCTTATCCATGCTAGGCTGCATGAATGCGCAGGGAGTTCTCGCCCAGAACAGAACCATACCGCCAATCATAACTGTATGCTAATTGCCAATCGTATTTGACGATAGTGGTCCTGACAGAACTACATTGCTATCTATCAATGCAATAAAACACCATATCAAATTTAATATATTATATCATATATTATATTTATCATATCAAATATATAATAAAATGTTGAGTAAGAAAAAAGCCAGGGAGCCATGCCTACACCGTACATGCGCCAGAGCAGCGAGGCCAGAAATTTTAAAGTGAGTGGACCTTGTTGAATAGGGTGGACTTCAATTGTGTACCAGTGGCAGCAAAATATTTGGACTTGCTAGATTTTTTTGTGCGCAAACTCACGTAAATGGGGCTGAGTGAGCAGGTGGTTCATCAAGTGTGGATAAACCAGCCAGTAGGTTGCTTTCCTGAAGGATGGGCCCGGGTTGAGAGGAGGTGCTGGTGGACGGGAGATAAGACGTTGTGGGGTAATCAGTTGACGCGTTTGTACTGTCGACATCATCGAGTGTAGTTTCAGGCTCTATTCTTGTTTTTGTTTTTTAATAGTTAATCAAGATATCTGTTTCGACATGCTCGCCTCGTGCGAGTTGAATATTAGTCTATTTCACTAGTAGCGAATGTAAACTCATCTTCCTCTCCCCACAACAATCCATGATTGGCTAAAACAGTACTACTAGCCTATTGATTGGCTAAAACAGTTTTCTGCACTAAAATGATGATTTAGTTCTGAAACTTGGTATATATGGCCTAAATTCATGTTTTTGAGCGATTATTGTCATGTAGCCTATGTGTGATTTTTTTTTTTCTCCTTTCCCACAAAAATATTTTGTGTCTTATTTGATTGGGTGGATCGAAAAACATGTGCAATTTACCGGTAATTTGGAAAAGGTTCTGTTCACACAGGATCTCTAAACGGCCGTTTAGCAGTAATTTAACAGTAAAGACTGTATGTGTGAAACGTGCTATAATGTATCATAGTATAACACAGCATATGTTCGCTACAGATGCGTGCCAAACCATAAGACCCGTACCGAAAATGTGTCCTGTTTCACCCCTATATTCTAAACCAAGTCTGTAGCTGCTCTGCTCACTAAAAAATGTTTTCTGTTCACTCTTGTTTTTTCTTTTTTTTAGTCGAGAGCATTTCTCTCCAGATTCTACAGGGATCAGAACATTGAATTATCTAAGCTGCTGCACAGACTGGGTCAGCCGCTACCAGCCTGGCTCCGAGAGGAACTACAGAAGGTCAGGTAGCCCTAACCAAACCACCGCTCCTCAAGGTTCAACCCTCAAAGGAAACCAGACACTTGAACAGTACTCAATGCCACCTACCTGAAAGCTTGCGAAGCAAAGGTCAAAAATTCAACTCACCAATCATTGGTGCCTCTGGAAATCCAAACAAAGCAGTATGATGTGTCCATGGCAACATGACATTTTTGTTGCAAAAGGTCAGATTTTGTCAGTGAGATACGGTGATGTTACTGTGACCCTTGAACTTCAGATGCAGCCAAACAGAGACTGCATAAAGACTGCGTAACTGAAAATGTAAACCTCCACAGACTTCCTCTTATATTTACTGTCCCCCCATCAGACACTGGATATAAAGGTATGGCTTTAGATTTTATACGTCATCAAGAAATTTAGAACTGCACAACCACTGTTCATGTCCTCACTTTTGCAAATATATCAGTCAATCAATCTATCAGCCAATCAAAATGAAGATGCAAAATGTTAAAGGAGTAGTTCACTTTAAAAAAAACTTTTGCTGATAATTTACTCACCCCCATGTCATCCAAGATGTCCATGTCTTTCTTTCTTCAGTCGAAAAGAAATTAAGGTTTTTGATGAAAACATTTCAGGATTTTTCTCCATATAATGCACTTTACTGGGGACCAAACTGTCCAAGGTCCAAAAGACAGTTTCAGTGCAAACTGCAAACTGTTCAAAGGGCTTTAAACGATTCCAGACGATGAATACCTGTTCGAACTCGTTCATCAAAATGAACGAATCTTTTTTCGAGTCATTTGATTCATTTAACGAACGAAATGAACGAATTGACTCAGAAAAAGATTCGTTCATTTTGATGAACGAGTTCGAACAGGAGAGTCACACAGAACAGAGCAAGGTGGGCATTTGAGCTTATAAAACTTAAACTTTGTTATTTATTAAATGAGCGATCGTTTCGCTTGATAAGACCCTTATTCATCGTCTGGAATCGTTTAAAGCCCTTTGAACAGTTTGCAGTTTGCACTGAAACTGTCTTTTGGACCTTGAACCGTTTGGTGCCCAGTAAAGTGCATTATATGGAGAAAAATCCTGGAATGTTTTCATCAAAAACCTTAATTTCTTTTCGACGGAAGAAAGAAAGACATGGACATCTTGGATGACATGGGGGTGAGTAAATTATCAGCAAAAGTTTTTTTTAAAGTGACCTACTCCTTTAAGAATCAATTTGGAAAAAATAAAGAGCACAGTCAAGTTTGCTGTGTCAGCTTTAAACTGGTCAATGGAGTGATGTCATTGTGATGTCAATGTCTCAGTCCATGTCACAGTTACTGTTGATATAAACAATGGCCTGAAGAGCGAATATCATTTCAGTCTTTGTGTGTGTGTGTGTGTGTGTGTGTGTGTGTGTGTGTGTGTGTGTGTGTGTGTGTGTGTGTGTGTGTGTGTGTGTGTGTGTGTGTGCGTGCGTAAGGGTAAGTACATAGAAACCCTTGCATGTGTGTGTGTGTGTGTGTGTGCGCGCGTGCATGTGTGTCTAGGCATATGTCTGTAGCCAGGTAGCCTTAGTCCTGCCCACTGGACTGCAACTGGTTGGCTGATGAATTTGAAGTGTGACTTTTATTTTTAAAAACAATTTGCCTCAATACAGAGAGAAAGTGCTTTGAGAAATATGTAAATAACTATATATTCAATAAACACTGGAGAGATTCATGTTTCCGTAAAACAGTCCTTGCAAAGTTCTGTCTCTATTTGTGCACGGTATACCTGGAAAACATACATGAAATGTATTAGATATTATTTATCTATTATTTTAGATATACATTTATTTTTATATATTACTTGAATGTGTCTACATGTCATCACATGGTTAGGTATAGGCTACTCAAAACCAGAAAGGTGTCCTTTCAAATAAACATACTCTAGGGACTTACAATTGTCTGAGACATCTTAGGCAATTCATTTTTGTTGTTGTTTTGTTATTATGACAAAACCTTTCGTGCTAGGCTATATATAGTGATCTTGTTTTTTAATAAAATACCTCCCTCTAGTGGTCACATAAATAATGGGACCCTCAAAATCACTTTTTAGGCCTGGTAAATCCAGTCAACCAACGGATTAGGTATTACGGATTACAACTGAGGTTACGGGTAAGATCTGATGTTGTGTAAAAAATAATTCTTAATGCCATATCAAAGTATTCTTACTGTAGGCCTCGTTTACTCAGGAAGACATACAGTAGCTGTAGCTACATTAGCGTCTGTGTCCCTCAGCTGGATCATCTGCTCTCCGATCACACCTGTGTGTCGAAACTAACACAGGTTGGATTATACCATGTTGAAGGATATGGAAATTTATAGGCTACCTACTTTATACTTGGAAATTTTATTACACCGAATCCGATACATACATAGCCTACATACATACATAGCTACAAATGTAGCCTATCAGATAAAAAAAAAAAAAAGCTTTTGGCATGTTCAGTTAGCGAATTAATATTGTGACCTTTCAATCTGTCAAACAGTTTTATTTCGTGAATAAATCTGAATCTCACCGAACAACTGGAGTCACAAACATTTAGAACGCTTCAACGAGACGCGGTTATCATGTGTCGTCACTGGGATTGGAGCATCTTTTCAGGAGCGCTGGTTACATGGGTAGGCCTACTTGTCTTAACGTGCACACACTCTGGAGTTATAGGGGCCCATATACTTAGATTTAGATTTAAGTTTAGATTAGTACTGGGCGGGTTTAGCATTAGGGGCCCCCAGGGGACCTTGTGAAGCTGCAAGTAGGGCACCGCCTGCAAGGTTGGTAGGTGGGCAGCAGGGGGCGCCCTAGATCCTAACCTTTTTTTCCCGTTTCCAAAAATAGACTGACTTTACATCACCTACACCAGGGGTCTCCAACCCTGCTCCTGAAGAGCTACCGTCCTGCAGATCTCAACACACACTTGAACCAGATAATCAAGGTGTTTCGGGTTATGTGATAATTACAGGCTGGAGTGTAGCAGGGTTAGAACTGAAGTCTGCAGGATCGTATCTCTCCAGGAGCAGGGTTGAGGATCCCTGACCTACACTTTTCGCACATTACATTAGTATGCATGTCACATACAACAAAGTACCAAGGTGTTTTGTACATGAAGCAGAGTACCATGTAAATATCATGATACACGAATTCCAGTTGCAGCTTATGTTTATAATATTAGTGTATTTCTATGTTGATGTGTCAGAGATAGTGATACCCCTATAAACATTATCATAAATTAAATGATTATTAATATGGTCAAGAACTGATTTTGCCTAATGAGAAGTTTAACTGGCTATTAGGCTACTACCAGTTTATATAGTGAGGTGATACTTCTACTTCAGAAAGGGAAAAGGTCTTAATTACATTGGTTATTCCTGATTGGTTAATTTAATAATACTGTGAATTACGGGAGATATATTATGTGCATGTGCTTGGAAGATCAGAAGGCTATACGTTTATGAGGTAAAGCATTATAAAACCGTGGAATATAGGCTATACATAAAACAGTAAGTTTCATTTCGAGAGTTCCAATTTGGCCAATGGATGGCGCTGTAACACTGCTCTCAATGTCAATCACTGAACCAGAGCACACTCTCTCTCTCTCTCTATCTCTCTCTCTCTCTCTCTCTCTCTCTCTCTCAGTGAGCTGTCTGGATTGTCACATGCCAGAACAATGTCACTGGATAAAGAGTCATAGAGAAACAACTCTCCCTCCTGCCTAGAACCGCAGAGGTCTCATACGTATCGGATTTACATTTACTGTATTTGTACTTCTGGCAGCACTCTTGAATTTTATTTTCATTCAGTGAATCAATATGAATGAATAGGCTACTAACAATAATCTGCATTTCTGAAAATTCATTTCAGCATTTCCCATCATACAGTAAACTTGTCTCCATAGAGATTAGTTTAAAGGAAGAGTGTATTAGAAATGCAGTGTCAACACACACACACACACACACACACAGAGAGATCCTGTAGGTACATTGTAACTCATGTAAACAAAGGGCTTTCTGAAAAGACTGACCTAACACTGCACTGTCAGGTCTGTACACACTGATTTAGACCACTGTGTGAACAAAAACACACAAAGCTGGACTTGCTAAAAGTGTAGCTTGACTGTGTATTTAGAAAACGTAAAGCCAACGATTGTTAGAAACGTCCTCAAATACAAGATATGGATGTGCGTTCATACAAACACACACAGAATATACTGTTGTTGGCAGTGGCACACAATTTTTTTATATATATATAAACTTGTCTTATAATCTCAGTCAAACCATTTTTAGATTTCCCTCAAACTAAATTTTCCAGTTTAAGAAGCTGACAGTTCTTTGACAGTAAGGTACTATATTCCATCAAGTATTCCAACAACAAATGTTTAATGCTCCAAACTGAGGTTGTCAGACAATTGTATATCTAAAGTATTTTATGATTTAAAGTTGACACATGACTTGACATACTATTTTTAGGCAAGAATAAGCACCATGCCACAAGTTCCGAAATATTTTAACATATATAATTCAATACTATGCACTACTGTGTTATTGACCCTGTGTGAACAATTAACACTTTTTACAGTTTTCATAGCATAGTTAATTAACACGATATTACAATATGACTGACTCGTGTATAAGAAAAACATGAAATTTATAAAAGTCTAACCTGCAACACCATAGTTTGTGCAAAATAACAGAGCTTGTGGTTGATCCGAGGTTTTCTCTTTTTTTAACAATAATAACAATAATGGATTGCGTTAAAAAAAAGGGGCGTAGTCTGTAGCAAGACTACATTCATAAATCATGCTCATGGAAGTCACAGAAAATGAATGCTAACATGAAATGCTCCTCATCACAACACTAAAACAAGGAGGTATAAACAGCTTTGCATTGCACATAATTCCCATATCCCACAGATCTCTGGCTTCTGGAAGTGAGTGTGGCACTGCAAAAATATTAAGCAAATGATGATGTCCTCATGTTGAAATATGGCAAGCCTTAGTCCAATTATCATGAACATCTGATCTATAACACATGATGTCATGGTTCCTGTGGAGGATTATGATGTCATCTAATGTGCTGATGAGGTGATGTGGGCGGTTACTTAGCAATGGCATGGTAACCGTATCCCAGGAGTTTAGAATTACCATACATTTCTTGGCAGGAAATCCACAATCTTCTCATTTCAGCATTAAAGCCTGATGTGATTTCAAGCCATTGGAACGGTCTTCAGTCCGCTATGTTCAAATAGTATCTGTTTCTCAATGGCATAGAGTATACAGTATACAGATACAGATTACTTTCTCCTTTTAAGGATCAATAATTTCATACTCGCAATTGTGGTCTCTTCAACCTAGAAGTGCTTTCATTTATATATAAAAAAAGAAAAAAGGATGAAGACCTAAAATTGTCAATTTAAGACCACCAAATGCATCGCTATCAAGATGGGCCCTTAAAACTTCTGCAAATACTGATTTTTTATTTATTTTTTATCCGTGTTTTTCTTAAAAATATCTAACCATCCTTAAAACAAGATACATTTAGTGTTAATTTAACAAATACTGATTTTTTTGTCTTGTTTTAACCCTTAAACGCATACCTTGGGTCTTTAGCGACCCGGGACATCACTCACTACTCTCCCCCTCATTCATTTTAGACATCAAGTTAGACATCAACCTTCTTGGTATTCCCCAATCAATTCATTATAAACAAGAAAAAAATATAATGATAAAGTGTCTGTTTTCTTATACATTTTTTGTAAAAAGCGTATAGGTTCGCTAGCGACCCGAGGTATGTAATATTAGTGTAAGTATTTTTTTTCTGCGCAACAATGGAGTCTGATGGGTGATGGCTCTGTAAGTGCAATTCACCTTAATTTCTCAAGGTGGCAATGTCTGACACAATGGTAGTGTAAGCGATCAAAATATTGATTTTGAAGACGTTAATAAGCACTGTTAGTCTGGGTTTCCCCATACTGCCTTCCCGCAGCGCGATTTTATTCACGCTGAAAGGTCTCAACGAGAGTCTCAACGAGAATTGGGTCTGGCGTTAGTCAGGCTAGAGCACTGTAGTTTTGAGAATATGGTTGAGATGGCGAATACGTTCACACTGCAGGCTGAAACGACTCAATTCCGATTTTTTTGCCCCTATGCGACCTGTATCTGATCTTTTCATGACAGTCTGAACGACACAGATCCGATCTTTTCAAATGCGACCCAGGCCACTTGGGTATGTGGTCCAAATCCGAACTGTATCCGATCTTTTGAAATGCGACTTCGATCTGAACGGCCAGGTCACATGTATCCGACCCGCACGTCATTGATATGCGACAAACGTCATAATTCTGCGTTGAAGTAGGCGGGAATTGACATAGGAATTGACCGTTGAGTACTCTTCTGCGCATGCGGGTAACTTCTGGGTCATTTCCATAGACAGTATGGTCATTTCATGTTCACACAGGAGATCACAATAGGTCGCATTTAATTGGAAATGTGAACGGCCTTGCAAAAAAATCGAATTTTTTCAAAAAATCGGAATTGAGCATTAAGCCCCTGCAGTGTGAACGCAGCATGTACTGGGGAAATGAGCTCTGACGATGATAGCGATGATGGTAAAAAGCATCTGCTCTAATTTAACCCTTCCGAGTTTCAAAAGATAACGAAATATGCTATATTTTATTCTTTTGTAATTGCTATTAAAATGTCAAGAGTTTTATATTATTGCGGCAAATAGAGATCCATCCGTGCAAGATATAGATCCGGGTCACTAAAGCCCCGAATGTGTAATAATGATTGGTGAAACATTCATGCATAAGGGTTAAACAAACCTCACAAACTTTAAGATTTATGCCTAAAATACAAAAAAATTAGCAATGATGTAAGAAAATAATTCAGCATGTATTCTCTGAAAACAAGTCTTAATCTAATATTTTTTTAATATTAAAAATAAAAACGTATTGATAAATTGTTTCTCTAAATTCATTCAGGATGTTTAGATATTTTTACTGGACAGAAAAAAATACTAATTAAGAAAATGTTTTTTGGGGGGTTTTTTTGCAGTGTAATTTCAGAGAAAAGTTCAAGTTTTGTTATGACTATACTGATGCCAGGCACTACGTAATTGACATTTAAGACTTATGTGGAATACTAGACTTAATTTCAGCTAGTTATAACAACTTCAACAAGTTATAAAATTGTTTTCAACTAATATCTAAAAATGTGCTTAATTTTTCTGCCCGCATAGTCAGAACGTCTGTTATCAGTTGATTGAAATGTCCTTTGGGTCCTACTGGACAATGACCTTCTTAATCCAGGGCACAAAGGCGGAGACTTTGGTGTAGACGCCGGGTGCGTCTTGCAGCCGACAAGCGTGACCCCATGATGTGACCCCATACACAACCCAACTTCCATTCGGCCTCTCACACACCAACGGACCTCCGCTATCTCCACGACAACTGTCCACGCGGCGGTCGTCTTGAGAGGAGCCGGCACACAGCATGCGATTGGTGAACTGGTCCGAATAGCGCTGCTCACACTGACGCTTGCTCAGAACAGAAATCGAGGCCTGCTGAAGAGTTTTTGAATATGCACGGCCTGAGAAAAGAAAAGAGGGGGGAAAAAAATCCAACGGGTCAGAAACTCCTCCATTCTTTAAACTTGAAGTCTGGAAGTGATCAGACTTAACTGTTCACGTATGCAATGGAGTGTGCTGTCGTTTTCTGATCACACACTTCATTCATCCCACTTTAGAATTCTGTTAAGTCCACTTACTGAGAGAAGACTACTCAAAGATTTACAACACAACGTGGCCATTAGAATGAAGCCCCACCATCAGCACGTCACATGATCATCTGTAGATGCTTGACACTGACATTATAATTACACACTGTAGTTCCTTGATGACTTCCTCATGTTCTGTGTCAGCCTCTGATTACAGCTCTGTCATTTTTTTATGAGACTAGACGGCTGGAAAGGTGTGGCCAGAAAAGAAATGCACTTAATTGTATTGAATGTGCACTTAAATTAAATAAAAGGCCACTTTAAGTGTAGTTCACCCCAAAATGAAAATGATCCCATAATTTACTCGCCCTCAAGCCATCCTAGATGTATATGATTTTCTTTTTTCAGACAAACACAATCGGAGTTATATTAAAAAATATCCTGGCTCTTCCAAGCTTTATAATGGGAGTGAATGGTAACTTGGATTTTGAAGCCCAAAAAAGCGCATCCATCATAAAAGTAATCCATTCGGCTCCAGGGTGTTAATGAAGGCCTTCTGAAGCAAAGTGGTGTGTTTTTATAAGACAAATATTCATATTTATAACTTTATAAACTATAATCACTGGCTTCCGGTAACGGCCGTACGTGAGTCTAGTTCCGGCGGGAAAAAAAGTGACCTCTGACCCGACGCATGACGTAGTAGGATGTAGGAGTAGCGTAAGTTAGCTGAGAGTAGACGCCTCTCGCGGTCCAAACAGATAGAACTGGGCAAGAAAACTCAAGCTCCTCTGACATTTGTCTTTAAAAATTCTTGTTTTAGACTTCTAATTCATGAACGGTGTTTTGTTTTGCTTTATCCTCTGCGCTTCGGCGTTCATCAATACGTCATGCGTCGGGTCAGAGGTCACTCTTCGGCCGGAACTCCGAAAGCCAGTGATTATAGTTTATAATGTTGTAAATATGGATATTTTTCTTGCAAAAACGCATCGATTTTCGACATTAACCCTCTGGAGCCGGATGGATTACTTTTATGATGGATGAATGCGCTTGTTTGGCCTTCAAAATCCAAGTTACCATTCACTCCCATTAAAAAGCTTGGAAGAGCCAGGATATTTTTTTAATTTAATTCCAATTGTGTTTGGCAGAAAGAAAAAAAAGTATATAGACATAGGATGATGGCTTGGTGAGTAAGTTATGGGATACTATTCATTTTTGGGTGAATATGTTTCTTAAAAGGTGCACTTTGTAATAATGTCAAATTAAAAGTTACTAATTCCCCACTAATTTCATTTAATATAAATTTAAACTATAATACACTTTACTTTAACTGCAATTATCATGCAATTAAGAACTTAAAAACATTACATTCCGTTCACACCTACTGTACAGTAAGTACATTGTTTTAAAGTATGTCCATAATAAGTAAAAGTATGCTAAAGAGGTCGTCTTTTTCACAAGAGCATAGCCTATTTACTATTTATTCCCAACTAAAAATGTTTGTTAGAGTTTATTATGTGTGTGTAGGTATCTGCAACTGAAGCTAGCTGCTAATATTTTTGTTATCTCTCTGTCTCACTGGACGTCTGGTTGGAGAAATTTACAAATGGCATCATTTCACAGCCTCATAATCCCACAGAACACTAATGCAGACTAATTTTGTCATTATGAACATGTTAAATTGGCACTCACGTCATGTGCTCATTCATAAACCAGTGCTTACAAATACCCTCACGCAAATATGCAACCTTGTTTGCAAATACCACCAAGGATGCAAATAATTACTAAATGTTTGAGATGGATGATGCCCGATTGTTGCAGAAAAACAGATGTTGTACTGATAAAATGATCTACATGTTCAGCAAACAGAAAATCAGAAACACAAAAACAATTGTATCATGTATTAGTAAATTCCTACAAATGCTGACAAATGTTTAATTGTTTAAAAATTCCCACACTTGTTGTATTGTTCAAGTTCAAATGAAACAAGCTGTTTTCCATTCAAATCAGTGAACTTGTCACACCAAACAACTTTATAACATGTTAGTTATCCTTTAAGTCGACATTCTATTGTAAAACGAATAATTCAGAATCTAAATTCTGAAAAGATGAGCCACGAACAAGAACACACACCTATGACCTTAAAGGAATAGTTCACCCAAAAATGTGAACTGTGTTTTCGATCCCCATTGTCTTTCATTGTACGGACAGTAACAGTTGAAACATGTTTCAAAATATATTTTGTATGCTGCACAATAGAGAAGAAAACACGAGTTTGGAACGGCATGTAAATAATGACAATAAATGCATTTAAATTTTTTGGGGGAATTATTCCTTAAAGTAAGTCTATGGTCTTATGGAAAAAGGACTGCGCTTTCATTGAATGTGCACATGTAGTGTACTTCAAACCTTAGTAGTATATAGTAGTAACTATATATATATATATATATATATATATATATATATATATATATATATACACTTTTTTTTTTTAAGCGGTGGATCATTTTAACTGTAGTGAGTTATTCAATAATACATTTAAAGTTAATATATTTTAAATGTACTGAATTGCAACATCTTCATTACAAAAGTCAAGTGTAACAAATATATTTAAATACATGACATACAAGTTTCAATAGAAATCACATTCAAGTATATTTTAGTTTACCATAAATGATTGTCAGTACATTAACCAGTACACTTTTCATATTTCAGACAATAGAAGTAATTATGAATTAACGTCTAAAGAAATGAGTCAAAAAAGTAAAATAAGGCATTTTCATTCATTTGCAATTAACATTCAATTAAATGTCTTAAAAAGAGTACTTATTACAGAAATAACATACTTTTAAATAATATAATTACAGCAGGTGTGAACTAAATGTTTTAAAAGTACGCTTAAGTGTATACTACTTTTTCACAAAGGTGATCACTTATATTCATAAAAAAGGGCATTTTTCTATACACTTCTGCTCTATTTTTTGTACTACTCTGATTTACTCTTGAAATTCAGTACTGCAGCACTGCTGAAACTGCTTGTTTTTTTCCTCATTTGTACATTTGTACTAAAACTTTTACTTGTATTTCCTCCAGGAGTTTGTAAATGTCTGTCAGATGGTGAGAACGACACCGTGAGAGAGTGATCGTTTCACACAGAACAAAGACGGATATCTTACAGTGTGTGATCATCGCTGTCAGTTCTACTTTCACACTGTCTGATCACATCTAGTGCCCGTCAGCCTGTGCTATTCAATAGAGCCAATAACACATCTGTTTTACACGCACAGCCTCAGTTCTTGTTCTAATTGTGCTCAAAGCGTCCTTCATTTCAAGAAGGAAAGTTTGAGGCTGTCTAATTGTTTCCGCATCAGATCTGCATTCAATTTCTTTAGTTTTAAGGAAATATGTAGGGAGAGCGTGTAAATCCATAAAAAAGTGTGTGTGTGTGTGTTTTATGGAATCTCCGACCTGTGTCTCCCCAGCCTGTGATGTAGCAGTTCCCGATGTCCTTTGGCACTTTTTCCCTCCGCACTGGCAGGCACGCGGGCAGCACGAAACGGTTCAGCATGACGCACTCGCCCGTGACACCCCTGTGAGCTCTGTGGCCAGACACACGCACCAGTGCCAGGTCGTAGTCATTACTGTCAGCATGGTAGCGTGGGTGAAGGACGATCTTCTCCACGGCGTATTCTTCCTCGTACTCTTCAGGAACCAGAGAGTGATAATCACCCACACGAACTTTATACAGCCCAGTGCTGTTACCGTATCTAAGAAAGAGCACACAACAGACCCGTAACTTACATATTGGTCAGACATCACTAATCAGCCAATAACCATGACCATTTGGTAATTACCAAAACTGAATCTATGCACAATATTTTGGTGAAAATATATATTTGTGATCGGTGAAAACACATGGGTAATCGGCTAATATTAGAGACTTTTTAATTAAGGTTACATACACTACCATTCAAAAGTTTATTTTACAAAAGATTTCTATTTGAAATTTATTTTCCATTTTCTCTTTATCAAAGAAACCTGAACAAAAAAAAGTGTATCACAGTTTCCACAAAAATATTAAGCAGCACTGTTTTCAACGTAGATAATAATAAGAAATGTTTCTTGAGCACCAGATAACCACATTAGTATAATTTCTGAAGGATCATGTGACTGAAAATCCAGCTTTGCCATCACAGGAATAAATTACATTTTAAAATATATTCAATTAGAAAAAGTTTTATTTTAAATTGTAATAATAATTATTTCTTTTTTTTCTGTATTATTTATAAATAATACATATGCTCACCAAGGCTGCATTTTTTTTTTATCTAAATCTGAAAAATTATTTGTGCATGCTCATTCTATATTTTTATATTTAGAATACCTTTTATCTAATGATCACTTAAAGTTAATCTTTAAAAACACTAAAAAATTGAACAACACTCCTAATTTTTAAATCTTAAAAATGATTATCTGTTTTTCAAGATGTACATACAATTGAAATGCCTAAATGCACTTAAAATGATGGATATTGGGTTTAAGTGTTTTATTTTTCATTTATTTAGGTCTTTTTATTTAGTATAGGCCATTCACATTGGCTATACTATTATAACTTGAGACAAAAAGTTAATAATAAAATTACTAAAAAAGAGATAAGAGAGGGCATACAGACAGGACACATTCAGCAAGACTGAACAACACAACAGAACACAGTGAATCATCAAACAAGTATCCGGGACAGCACAGCAGCGTAATACATTATCACAGGATGATTTGCGACTTTTCTATGTGCCACTCAAATAAGTCCTCAAATGACAAATCCGGTCCCTTCCTCAGGAACTTCATGTCAACCAATCTTATGGTCCCAAAGCCAAACCATGTGCACTCACAAACACACACTTGCAAAACCACAGTCACGGTCGGTTGGTGAAAACAGATACATACAGGAAGTTTTCTTTTTCCATAAACCCAACACCATGACATCACACTCACAAAGGTCTTTGCATGAAACAAAAAGTTTCCTGTGCTTGCCAGTCTTTAATATACTGTAAGGTTGTTGTTTTTTACTTATTTTTTATAATATATAATAATTATATAAAAGAAAAAAAGAAAAGTGTTAGATTAATTACAATTATTGTATTCTATTGGCAGCCACAGTTGCATTTTTCTCCTCAGGTTTATATATATATAACATAAGGGTGGGTAGAAAAAACATAGAAATGCCTATTACTTTTATAGTACATAAATATTTTCCTTATAATGTGTATAGGAGTAGGGAATAAACAGAATCAAGATCTGTTGTTTGCACTGTAGTGTGTTGGTGTGTGTGTGTGCCCTCCTGTCTGCTTGTTAGTGATTGAAACCATTGGTGTGTAACGGAAATATATGTGTGGTGCCAGAGAGAGAGACAGCAGTGTCCCGTTACACGGTCAGGTCTTTTCTGGAAAAAGGATCTGCCCTGTCCGGAATGACACTCTTGGTCTGGCAGGATCAGCACCACATTCTCAAAGTCTCTTCATGAGAGACACTCTGGAAAGGGCAGTTCGGAGCCTGACACTGTATATATTAAGCTTCTAATACTCACAATCAACATTAATCCTAACTGAAGTACTGATCTCATTTAGGTTATTATGAGGTTATTCTGTCTGAGACATAGCCAAGTGGGTAGTGCTCTGACATATTGCACTTGAACCCATATTTGAATCTGGATAATTTCTCATTAACAACCCCCAACCATTATCCCTACAGTTTTTGGTCACCTCTCCAGTGTCTTACCTTATCAAGCCTAGATGGTAGTCTATTCGAAAATGTATTTATATAAATGCTAGGGAAGAAATATATATATTATATATATAGACACGTGTGTGTGTGTGTGTGTGTGTGTGTGTGTGCGCGCGCGTGTGTGTGTGTGTGTGTGTGTGTGTGTGTGTGTGTGTGTGTGTGTGTGTGTGTGTGTGTTTGATGAAAAAGGAAATCATTCTAATAATGCTGATTTGCTGCTTAAGAAACAATATTGATATTATCAATATTGAAAACAGATGTGCTGTTGTGTTTAAAGCTTCCTTACTGAATCATTTTTTTTTATTATTGTAATTTGACTAATGACTATTCTAGGCCTGGAAATTACAACTTAAACTTTTAATATAGTATGATTAAACTATTATTTTTTTAGACTTTAAGTGAGTCAATAGACTGACAGCAAAAGTCAATATAAATGTAGAAATAGGGGAAATTGGCATTTGCAATTAAATATCCAATTTCAGCTGCTACCAAATTAAAAGATATCTATATATGGCCAATAACTGATAAAGTTCAGTACTCTATTAATTGGTAACTCACATTTGCTCACTAGTCTAAGACTCTGTTGAGCCGGAAGCTGGATCTGTTGACAGGTATCAAACTCTTAGTTTGTACATTATGCCAGTTCCGACATTAGTGCTTTAATGCCACGTCGGTTGTAACCCCGGAGATTAATTAAGGTTTGCCAACAACTCGGCACACAGCATTAAAATAGTTTAGAGCTAATGTGTGTGTGTGTGTGTGTGTTTGTACATGCTATTTTTGCACTAATGTCATGTTACCCTCTGTAAACTCGGAAGTGAGAGACTAACTTTAGTCCTCTCGAGCTAAATGAGCTCAAATTATTTAAAACAACTGTTATGCTGTTCTGCATGCTATTAATTGCATTCTTGAAAAAGTGTGTGTACGTGTACGAGGAAAAAGAGGGAGGGGGCCGCAAAGGTATCTAGATTTATAGCTCTGTGTAGGAGAGCGTGTAACTAGAGGAAACTTTTGCAGTAGTCTGATGTCATGGATCATATTCTGAGGGCTCAGTGCTTGGACTAGTTGATAAAAAACAGATTCAATCTTACTTAAACCACTCACACGGCCAACGTATTTCTACTGAGACCCTTTTTTAAAAATGTAACCCTAAATGGTTCAGGAAACTGCCACTAACATACATTCTTCACAGTAATGTGGAAATGCAGCACAGTCTCAGACCTGAACTGAAGACAGATCATTTACTAGACCGATCCTTATGGGAAGCAGAAAGTGTTTGTGTGGACATGTTTTTTATCGCTTTTCCTCTGGCATACTATTATTATTCTTCCTTAATGTGAACAGCTAAAATGTTTTATCCCTTTGGTGAAAATTCATCAAATGTAGCATGAAGGGTCTGTGGCTAATTGCATGTAGTGTCATTTTAGGATAGATAGGATGTATTATTGCTTAGCAACAAGCCATTGAGTTAGCAATATTCAAAACAACCGCCCTGCTACCCCGTTTGAGCTAGAGAATTTCTTATTTCACATGAGAGTAACTATCTTTAAGAGGAACAAATTTGCCTTAAAGGCTCAGTTTTGCTAAGATTTTTATTTTAATTATTGCTTTATTTTAGGAATGAATTTTATAATTTTGCCACATTGTGGATCTACAAATATAATAGTGTTAATGCAACTCTAGAGTCAAATGTGGGTTATCTTTTCTATAAATACTTTTTTTGGTAACACTTTATTTTAAGGTGCTTGTAATAAGCAGTAATTAACAGTTAATAAGACACTTATAAGACCTTATAAGATGCATATAAGATGCATATAAGCATTAACTAATGATAATAAATAAATTAAATTAAATAATAAATTTCTCAAGTATCAATACATTGCACTTTTAGAACAGCCGAACAAACATAAATGGTAACACAAACTCCCAGTCACTTAAAAATGGACCTTCCCAAGAGGGAGTAGTTTCCCTGAACTCTTCAGGGCCTGTGCCCGGTTGCATAAAGTACCTTAAGTTTTTCCCTTAAGTATGATACTTAAGGGGCGATTTACCCTTACCTAAGAGAACAACTTAAGGGTGTTGCATATAATCTCTTAAACGGTTCTCTTAGGTAAGGGAAACATTTAAGTGTTTCACGACAGCGATCCTGGATTCACGTTATAAAAGTCTGTTGTTGCCATAGATACGCAAAACACTAACATGTCAGAATATCACGTGTCAGTCCAGTGACGCTATCATGCAACACCGCGTTAGCCCCGAATGTGGCGGCAGTTTGTGTTGTTCACCGTCTCCTGCTTTGGCATTTGTTTAGGTTTTGTGAATGCACTTCTGGCTCTGTGTCTCGAAATACAGCTGAGTATATTTCCATAGCATACCTGTTTTCTTCTGTCATGATTCCTTTTAAAACACAGAATCAGCTCGTTCTCCTGTGAATTTTTTGTCGGCCACACACTCTCCGTGCGCGCACTGACTTAACGTTGTGATAGTTTACATGCGAGTTGCGTGTAATGACAGACAGACAGCCGTCTAGTTTGATAGCGATGTCAAATATTGCGCGTCGACCAAATCGGTATTGTTGCAACAATTTTTCATGGCTAAATTGGTCCAAAGGGTTCTCCCTATTCCCTATGATCTTCAGCTGGTTTCATAAATTCAGCCATGTCGTCTTATTTTTGTCCGCATTACTCTTAAGGTTACGATTTCCAAACCTTAAATTATACTTAGGGAAATTACCGTTAAGGGGTTTTATGCAACACTTAACGATTACTTAAGTGAGAAAACAGCATTTAAGGGAAATTCTGAGTGTTTATGACGTTTCACTTAAAAAAACCGTTAAGTAACACTTAAGGGTATTTTTCTGCAACACCCTTAGGTTTAAGGGAAACATAAGGGCGACTTTAAGGGAAAATTACACTTAAGGTGCTTTATGCAACCGGGCACTGGACCTTTAATTAACCCTTATATGAAGTAGTTAATGCTTATATGCATCATATATGCATCTTATAATGTCTTATAAGTGTCTTATTAACTGTTAATTACTGCTTATTACAAGCACCTTAAAATAAAGTGTTACCCATTTTTTCTATAAATTACTTATTTTGCCTTGAGTGCTCCAAAATCCTTAAATAATGCTGAAGAAAGCACTCCATATTTCTGTAGTGTTCAGGAAGAGAGAGAAATGTTTGCATTCTTATGAGTAAAACTAGTGTAGATGAAGTCGACCACACACATTACTTAAGCTTTACATTACATTTTAAATTTAAAAACTATGTACATATATATATATATATATAAATTTAAAACAAATGTAGATACTGTATATTTTTACTAGAAAACAAGGTAAAAGTTAAGGGTATATTTGATGTTTTTTTGCAGTGTGACATCTTTACTGAATGGCGAATATTTTGATTTGGTTGCACTGCCTTTGTTGTTAAATTTGAATTATTGGAACTATTTAACTATGTTTGTTTTGCAGCTAGAATGATTAAGAGTGTTTATTTGCAAGTCACAAATAATGATTACATAATTGGGTAAAGGCTACAGAGGAAGTGTGTGAAGGAATGTTGTTTAAAATAGACAATTAGAAATATGTTTTGTTTGTATTTCAGCCTATTTGTGTTATCTAGCTGTGTGAGTCACAGTGGAAAATTGGAAGCACAAGAAAGAAGTGTGTGTACATATTTGTGTGTGCTTTATTTATGCCTTGCAGATGTGATACAGAATGAAGATATACCTGTCCATATGTATGTGTGTAAGTACCTCTTAAAGCAGTGAGCCGAGGTGAGGATCCAGCAGCTGTTTATCAAAGTGGCTCCACATACCAACCTTCCATCTGCCTGAGACCCCCGCATACGCACAGCTGCCTGCCACGGCCAGCCCCCACTACACCACACAGACACACACACAAACACTATAAATTTCCATTTTAACCGCTCTACACATTCATCTTCTCATTTCGACCATATTAACAATTATTTTCAAATGTGTCATTTGTTATGTCAAAGATGTTTGTATACATTTTGACCCTCTCTGCTTACCGTATGGAGTTTTTCCCTCCTATTATTCTCTTCTGACGGGTATGAGAGGGTCTTAGACCACACATGGAGCCCACTGCCTCTGTAATGTGAAGCAAACACATGTTTCTATAAAGCATGTATGGGTGAATCTGTTAGGAACATCTGCCTTGGTTCTATTTCACAGCAAATCAGAATACATAAATAAAAAATATATTTTGCATATGGAAAATGAAGCCTAGGAATCTTCTAATTACCGTAATGTGTTTATATAATATTAATAATTTAGGTATTAAATGATTTATATAAATAACATAAACAGTATTATTTACATCATGTCAGTGTTTGTTGTACTGCCTTTATGCTTATTTAAAGAAAAATGGGTAACACTTTAGTTTAGGGTTCAATTCTCATTATTAACTAGTTGCTTAGTAGCAAACATATTACTAGGATATTGGCTGTTTATTAGTACTTATAAAGCACATATTAATGGCTTATTCTCCATGACCATATTCTACATCCCTTAATCCTACCCAATACCTAAACTTTACCTTACAATAACTAAACTTACCTTACTAACTATTAATAAGCAGTAATTAGGAGTTTGAGGCAAAAGTCATGGTTAATAGATAGTTAATAGTGAGAATTGGACTCTAATCTAATGTGTGACCAAAAAATGTACTATAAAAAGATTATATTTAAAAGTATCACTGAAAATAATGGGGCATTATGGTAATGAGATGCACAATATAAATTCTTTATTTTCCATCTTTTTGATTTGGGGGTGAAATGGGACATGGGCATGTGTGTGTGCATACAGAACTGCTTGATGGACCTAAGAATGTAGATTAGTATAACATATAATAACACAAAAAGATGTGTGTGTGTAACTTATGTGTCCTTCAGGGTTTAATGGAGAAAGCACTGCAGGCCGGATAAACTAGCGAGTTATTAGATTGATAAGAATAATAAAGCATAAATGAAGTCTAAGTGCCAGTGATCATGAGATGGCGAGCCAAACCACATCCTTTAGCGCAGACATAACACACACTCCACTCCAGCCCAAACTAGAGATCTGATCTGATAGGTTTCGTCTTTCACTCTTGCTTTTAAATGGATTCAAGTATTTTTACAGGTGTGAGGATCTCTAAATCTATCATTCAAAACCACTCTCCAGGACACCACATTTACCTGTGCTTCAAAATGTACATTTTCCCTTTTTCCCTTTTGACCACCAATTACAATGAAGTCAGATAATTTTGTAAAGTCCAATAATGTCTGTTTATTCAATTGCAGTTCATTCAATGTCCCTAAAAGAAATCCTAACATGAAAATTTTGTCATAATTTACTCCCCCTCCTGTCTTTCCTAAACCATGTGATTTATTTTTATTTTTTTTACCTGTAAGAACACAAAAGGAGATGTTAGGCCAAATGTTCACACTGCTCTTTTTAATTCAGTTAAAGTAAACACTACTTTTCTTGTACTATTATGGATTTATGTCATTTTTGAATCTTGGAACTTTTATTGTATAGAAAAGAGCTGCATCAACATTCTGGTAAACTACTCCTATAATGTTCCATGAAAGAGAGAAATTCATACAGGTTTGGGAAATAAACATTGCCAGTTTCACATACAGTACGTGAATGCTGTAGCTATGAGAGGATCAAGAAGAATGTCCCACCTTTGACCCCAGCAGAATCCTTCTGTAACCCATAGTCACAAATAACACCGGCATCTTCGCTATGGCGACAGTTGTGTGTCCCAAACTGCTGTTTGATACAGTCAGTCAGAGAATTTTCCCCACCCGTACACTTTACGTTGTCAATGTGAATAGGCCCCTCGCCTTCACCAAAATACGCCATTACACGAGCTTTAGCCAGCCCACTGCAAAAGAATGACAGTAAAAGATACATTTTGTTACTTTTTTTTTCAAAACTGTTGTTATTGTTAAGTAAAACTAAATCTAAAACTATTAAAAAATGTTCATTAAAATTGGTCATTGTCATTAATTGAAATAAAATATAAATATTATTTAAATAAATTAAACTTTTAAATATTAAAATAAATGTTAATTCAAAATATTATTAAATACTATAATAGTACATAAATAATACTAAAATACCACTGCTGTTGTGTAAAAGCTTGAGATGTGTGCTGATTGATCATAATCCTATAGTTTAGCAAGGGTCAGTTCCCTTGCTCAATCTGAAGTGTGAATGTTACCTACTGTACAAGCATAGTCAAACACTTTTTCAAGAGTATTCTCAATACTTTTTATAAGAGTATTTTCAAGAGGGTTTCATGAGTATTCACTTAAAATAAACATATAGCATATCGCAACATACATACACAGGCAAACACAGAATATCAAACTTAACACAAGAGAAGTGTCACCAACTCCAGCTGAGAGAACTGAGCTCATCAGATATGAGCATCAGTTACAGTGTAATAACCTGACCTCTGACCTCCCGCCCCCCACCCCCCCAGGAGGTGAGCGTGAGGGAAGGTGTTGATCACATTAGTGTGTGTAAATCTGACAGTCTTCTTAGTTTTGTAATCTGAGCTAAACAATAACACATGCATGATTCATAACTGAACTTATAAAATCTTATCATCACTTCCGAACAAGAAAAACAAACCATTGATGAAATGGACCAGGGCCTATTGCTAAATAAATTAATTGTGAAATAAATTTCCTATTGTGATAGAAAATGTTTCTCTTTTTGTTCTTCTGAGCATATTTGACTATGTGTGTGTCATTTGGCAACATTACAACACAAGGTTTTAGAGTCTTTATCTTAATCCTATAGCAATATGTCATAAAAAATAGTGAATAGAATAGTCAGGTTATAATTCTAATACATTTTGCTAGATAATATTGTCAAAACATGCTAGCAATGTGCTAAAACATGCTAGTGACATGTTTTAAACATGTTAGCTAAATCTAACAAACATTCTAAATCATGCTAATGACACCAAGTAGATAAAAATGCCAAACCATCAGTTTCTAGAAATGTGGTCTGATGTGATTTCTTAGTGATCTTGTGGTCTAATTGGGTCTGTAAAGGTTTAGTTGGGACTGAACTGGTTTAATCAGGTTAATAGTCAATGGTTTAATAAGGTCAATGTAGCATGGCTCTTGTAGTCAAAAAAGAGTGTTGGATCCAAATGCAGCATGCAACTAACAAGACACAAAGCAAACAGGATCAAAACACAGAAAGTAAACACAGAAACAATAAGAACCAGAACTCACTTCAAACTAAGGGCAAGCTCACATTATATAGGACTACAAAACTACCTGAATTCCTGTGGTGCTCACACTACACAACAAGGTAATCTGTCATTGTCTTGGCATAGCAGCAAACATACACAACACAACACTAACGAGGTGCACAAACTACAAGACATTTGACCAAGAGGCAGTCCCGATCAACAGCAAAAAAAATGCATACATTTTCTAGCATAAATTCACGCAAGTGATTATGAGATTTTTCCATTTATACCATCTATATTGTGATCGGCTTGAAAATATTGCAGCGTCTGTGACTGGCTCAGGCTCAGATCACGTCACTGACCTGCTCATACTTAACGAACATCGCAGACTGCGACGAGCACCAATTTGGCATGATCCAGGTTGGGTTTTTTTGCAGACCTTGGAAATCTGTCTGCGGCAGCAAAATCCAGCCAAAAGTCGTGTATAGTGTGAGCTTGCCTTAAAGGGATACTTCACTTTGAAATTAATTTTTGGTATGTTTTAGCTTACCTCAAGGGCTTCCAAGATGTAGGTGTCTTTGTTTCCACAGTAGTTTCAATTTTGATATTTTTAGGTCAAACCGTTCTTGTCTGTCAGTCATATAATGCAGGTCTATGGTCACCTCCTCAAAGAGCATGCACAGAGAAGTCCAAATTAAACATGATTTAATGACTCGTAAATGTAAGTACACATTGATGGCCTAAGACACGAAACGAGCGGTTTGTGTGAGAAAACGAACAGTATTTATATCGTTTTTACCTCTTGTAACCACAGCCACGTCCAAGTGATCTGAGGGCGCGGGCGCTTCGGTCTGCCAAGCGCCGGAAGTGATCTCTCGCGCGTGTACGTCACTCATTGTTTACACAGAGATTTCGGAAGTGTTACCTTTCACTGTGAAGATCTAAACATATTTAGATATACAGGAAATCGCAATGGAAGACGATTTCGATATATCAACAGACAACGTTGAATTTTTTCCGCAACCGCGCGAGAGATCACTTCCGGCGCTTTCCGGCGCTTGCGCAGACCGAAAGCGCCCGCGCCCTCAGATCACTTGGACGTGGCTGTGGTTACAAGAGGTAAAAACGATATAAATACTGTTCGTTTTCTCACACAAACTGCTAGTTTTGTGTCTTAGGCCATCAATGTGTACTTACATTTACGAGTCATTAAATCATGTTTAATTTGAACTTCTCTGTGCATGCTCTTTGAGGTGGTGACCATAGACCTGCATTATATGACTGACAGACAAGAACGGTTTGACCTAAAAATATCAAAATTGAAACTACTGTGGAAACAGAGACACCTACATCTTGGATGCCCTTAAAGTAAGCTAAAACATACCAAAAATGTATTTCAAAGTGAACAATCCCTTTAAGAGTCCCCCTTATAAAGTGGATTCCAGACATTTAAACAACAAACAAGTCCAGGAGGGTGATGGAGCAGAGGTGGTACAGGGGGAAGGATAGAGGGCCAGACCTGTGGGGTGGAAGCGTGACTGGAGAATGAGGAGGATCGGGCCCTGGCGGAGCTAGCAGAGCAGGTGGCTAGGGCTGAGCCAAAGATCACCACGGCAGAGCAGGCAGAACTGAAGACCCAAGGCGGAGCAGGCAGAACTGAAGACCCCCAAGGCGGAGCAGGCGAAGCTAGAAAGCATCACGGCAGAGCAGACAGAGCTGGGGACTACCAGGGCAGAGTAGATGGAGCTTGAAACCACCACGGTGGTACAGGTGGAACTGGAGACCACCACAGCAGATCAAGCAGAACTGGAGAGCACTATGGCAGATCAGCCTAGCGAGCACCATGGCAAAGCAGGCAGAACTGGAACAGAGAGCACAGAGAGTTCAGTGAACGCCTCCCCGGCTGTGCCAGAGCAGACAAAAAGTTAAAAGATGGCTTCCTTGGGTGTTACCAAACAGGCAGAGAGTTCCACCGGACATGGACATGCCAGGACCCACCGGACATGGGACGACTGGACTTGCAGCACTGGAACCACTGAATTTGGGACCACCGGTTTTGAAAGGGCTTTAGAGCACCGGACTTGAGACCACCAGACTTGGAAGCGCTGAGATCCGTGGTTGGCCAAGCTCTGCGACCACTGGAGCTTGAGACACATAGCCACAGCAAAAAAAGTGTTTAGGGGAAGGGTTTTCCTTTTACCTCGCCCACAGTGAAGGGGGATCCACTTAAATGGATTAAACCTCGAGGACCATCACGGATAAATGATGATTAGAAGTGGTTGTTTATAGAGTTCTCAACGGGTCGGGTCGGCCCGACAAATCCGACGGGACCCGCGGGTTCGGGCCGGGTTCGGGTCGAAAATATTTGCAAATGACTCGGGTCGGGTCGGACCTCGGGCTTAATCTTTTGAATTGTACAGTGAAAGAAAAAAAACAAACATTTATTATTCATCGCTGCTGTTCACTGTAAAGAAAGTCTGGCTGCTGCGTGCAACGTGCATCGCGACGCGAGGGCAGACCTGACGCCGCTGCGTGCACGCCTTTAGCCCGGAGAAGAAGATGGAGTTGGTGAAAAGTAAACTTGCTGCAGGTGAAATCACCGTTGCTCAGGGGCGGCGCGACACGTTGTGTGATTATCTCGGCAGTTTAGGACATCGCACAAGATTTGCGTCAATACAGAAAACATTTAATCACTGGATAGTTTTTTTCGTTTATTGAAATGTGGTTTATGTCAGCTGGATGGGCGGAATGTGTGAGACGTGAGAGTGCGCGCGCGTGCGCGGCCGGGGCACTCTCTCTCTCTCTCTCTGCGTCAAGAGCAGCAGTCATAGAATACATTCTATGTATTCTATGTGCCGCGGGTCGGGTTCGGGCAGATAATTCATGTTGATGTGTCGGGTTACATCGGGTCCGGGCTTTAAAAGCCACGGGCCGGGTCGGGTCGGGTTGTAATTTTCAGGCCCGTTGAGAACTCTAGTTTTTTAGTCCATAACTAAAGTCAATAAGTGCAAATTCCGGGAAGTAAGTGAGATTTGCCATGTCCAAAAACTCTCTGTTGTGGTCCTCAAGAGACCGTGTCCATTGGTGGCGTTTAATCTTACTGCTGGATGCGCACAATACATCCATGAAGGACAACACCAGACAAAGCACATGTAATGCCAAACCAGCAGAGGGAGCCCTCACCCGAGTACTGACTATGTTCCACTCCCTCTGCTTCTTCTGCACTAATTTCCTGTTTGACTGCTATTTAACCAGAGACCATTCTTTTACTCATTGCGAAGTATTGCCAGTTTACCTGCCTTAGGGCCCGTTCACATATCGCGTCTTTTGCGCGCTCAAGTTCATTATTTCAAATGGAGGCGCGCGGTTTGTGCGCTCATAATGGAAGCGACGCGGTCGCGGTGCGACGCAGTGTTAATTTCGTTGACGAAAATAACGACGAAAATTATTCGTCAACGACATTTTTTCACAGACGAAAACGAGACGATAACTAAATAAAACCTAGTTTTGAATGACAAAGACTATGACGAAAATCTATTGACATTTTCGTCAACGAATAAAAACTAGACGAAAATGTTAGATAGTGACGATTTGGGAATTGATCCGTCAGAACTGATGTCCTGCGTGTGTGGTAGATGCGCACATTTGTAGGCTACTGTAACGTGATCTACCCCGCGGTCATAAAACGTTAAAAAATGTGAACGTCTGGGAGAATGAGTAGAGCAGACATATAGACCTGAATAAGAGTGACGATGCAAAAAAGAGCTCATTCTGTGCGGTTTTCTGTGCGCACACACCTAACCCGAAGCGTGCAGTCATGCACAATACCTACAGCGCGCGAGTAGGCTACTGAATTGAGCTCTCTTTCGTGTCTGAATGGAGAAATACACAACAGTATGTCTAAATGTCCTTTTTGGAGAGTATTCATGTAAACTATGCTGGTTATGTCTTAAACTGTGAGTGTGTCGGATGTGCATCAGTGCAATTGTATCCGCATGTCATTGGACATGATCCGACGTCTTAAAGTGACAGTGGCAATAAACCTATTGTGTCCTTAATTTTGATCAAGCAACAAAATAAAAAGAGAAAAGCATTCACTGTTTGTTAATAGCTTTAATAAGGATTAATTATATTTAATTCATACAAATAAATATGTCTGCTTGAAAGAATAAAGAATGATGTGTAAGTAGTTATAAGGAATGAATATATCATTCATTGTAAAGAAGACTGTGTTGTACTTTAGGAAAAGTGGTTTTATTTCATTTTAAGATATTTTTTAAGTAACAGCACTTAAATCTGTATCTGTATTGCATGTTCAAACTTAAAAATCATTCATATTAATAGGTTAATAGATGTTTTCTCCGGGAGTATATGGGTTTGGAAATTTTAGAGAAATTCTAAATTAACGCATTACAATTGAACTAAACCCATTATATTTTAGTCGACTAAATCTACTGTAGATTTAGTCGACTAAAATTTTATTGTATTTCGTCGACTAAAACTAGACTAAAACTAAAACAATTCAGATGACTAAAATATGACTAAAACTAAATGGCATTTTAGTCAAAAGACTAAGACTAAAACTAAATCAAAATTTGCTGACAAAATTAACACTGGTGCGACGCGCTCGTTTTTTCCAGGCGCGTCCGCGCCGCATCGAGATAAAAACATCTCAACTTTTCAGAATGCCGCAAGCGCACCATAAGCGCACCATAAGCGCACAGTAGGTCACGTGACAAGAACCAACCGGAGCGCAACCGCCCTAGCGTTTTGAAAAAAAAGAATGTGGCGCGCCCAGCGTTTTCTACGCGTTTTTAGGCGCGATATGTGAACGCAGCCTTACCGAGCGTTATTTCCTGTTGATCCTGCTTGTCTACTGTGTATGATTCTGCCTGGTTATCTGTTTTTCGATTTTCTGGATTATCCCCTTTGTTTTGGTTGCCTGATCGGACTGATGTTTTTGCTTGGACCTTTTGCCTGCCTACTCACTCTTGCCTTTTGGAATTCCCCTTTGTATGTTGAAAGATCTGACTGCTACCTTGGTTTTGACCCTCTGCCTGCCTTATCGTATTTGTTTGTGGAAACTGTCTTTAATAAACTTCCGCACATGGATTCTCACTCAGCCTCAGCGTCCTCGTTACAGAATACTTCGCCACCCATGAATCCAGCGGAAGTTTCCAATCTGCAAGCAGCATTCGCTTATCAAAGCAATAAGTTAAAGGGATACCAGGAACAACTAGCCAAGCTCCAATCAGTCAACGAACATCTAACGCACTACATCCGATCACTCCCACAGCCCACGCCAAAGACGGTAAGCTTTGCTCTTCCTGAAAGGTTTGATGGTACTGCTGAACAATGTAAAGGCTTCATTCGTCAAATCAGACTGTACTTTGATCATCAAGGGAATAAATTCGAATCAGAGGAGAAGAAATGTGCATTCTTAATGACGTTGTTAACGGGGAGAGCTATCGACTGGGCCGCAGCAGTTTGGGACTCTGATTCACGGTTTAGATATTCAGTGGATTATTTCATCCAGCAACTCCGTGAAGTGTTTGAATACCCCGCCGGAGGCAAAGATGTGTCAACACAAATCATTAACATCACACAAGGTAACCGCACCGCTGCTGAATATGCTATTGAATTCAGAACACTTGCTGCACAGAGTGGTTGGAATGATATCGCTTTAAAAGCCATGTTTCACCGTAGTCTCAACACGGAACTGCAAACCGAACTAGCTTGTAAAGGAGAGAATTCCTCTTTTTCTGAATTTGTCACTCTTGCCATTAAAATTGATAACCTCATGAGACAAGCTCCGAAACGCAAGGGCAGCAGGGGAAATCAGGGCAGTTCACAGATTTCAGTCACTATCGAGGCACGCACTCACGATGAACCTATGCAACTCAACGTCTCCCGACTTTCTGAAGGGGAAAGGGAGAGGCGTCGGCAACATCAGTTATGCTTTTACTGTGGTGAAGCAGGCCATCGCAGTCTAGGATGTCCACACAAATCCCAAGCTGTTCCCCGGGTAAATATCGAACATTTCTCGTTACTCAGTAACAAATCATTTACCTTACCCATTACTCTCAGGACTGACACATTGTTTCTTCAATTAACAGCGATGATTGACTCTGGAGCTGCTCTGAATCTGATTAAAAAGGACATTGTCACGAAGTATAACATCCCTATGCAACCATGTACCCCACCTATCAAAATCAAGGCCATCGATGACACACTGATTGGAGAGGGGATCACTCATCAAACACAAACTCTCACACTTAATGTTGGTTTGCTGCATCAAGAGTCTATCACATTGTATATCGTTGATTCTCCCAAATTCGAGATCATCCTGGGACATCCCTGGCTATCTATTCACGACCCTGACATTTCCTGGTATCATGGTGAGCTGACTCATTGGTCCACATTTTGTCTAAATCACTGCTTCCCCACTGAACCTCAACCATGTCTCACAACCAGTATTGAAAGTCCAGATACCCTCAAAACTGTGAACATCCCCGCCTATTACTACAATCTTTCTGAAGTCTTTAGCAAAACCAAGGCCGCACAGCTACCACCACACCGACCCTGGGACTGTGCTATTGATCTGCTTCCCAATGCCATGCCTCCCAAAAGCAAAGTTTACCCTCTCTCCCGTACTGAAAGTCAAGCCATGGAAGACTATATTGAAGAGGCTCTGAACTCAGGTTTTATTCGTCCATCTACATCTCCAGCAGCTGCAGGATTCTTCTTTGTTGAAAAGAAGGATGGAGGACTAAGACCCTGCATCGATTACAGAGGACTAAATAATGTGACTGTCAAATTTTGTTATCCACTTCCTTTAGTACCCTCTGCCCTAGAACAGCTGCGGGAAGCCACCATTTTCACTAAACTGGACTTAAGAAGTGCCTACAACTTAATTAGGATAAGAGAAGGTGATGAGTGGAAGACTGCTTTTCTCACCACCAGGGGGCACTATGAGTACCAAGTTATGCCGTATGGGATGGCCAACTCACCCGCCATCTTCCAGTCATTCATCAATGAAATCTTCAAGGACCTTCTCAACCAGTTTGTGGTAGCCTATATTGACGACATTCTCATCTACTCCAAGTCTGAGGCAGAGCATATCAACCATGTTAAAATTGTCCTTTCTCGATTACTCGAAAATCAGCTCTATGTTAAAGCAGAAAAATGTGAATTCCATGTTAATCAAACTTCGTTCCTAGGCTACCACATAAGTCACCATGGAGTAAAAATGGATGATTTAAAAGTTCAAGCAGTCACCGAATGGCCCCAACCCACAACAGTCAAGGAATTACAAAGATTCTTAGGCTTTGCAAACTTCTACAGACGTTTCATCCGCAACTACAGCACCATAGCGTCCCCCCTAACATCACTTCTAAAAGGTAAACCCACAAAGCTAAGCTGGAATAAAGAAGCCACCAATGCCTTTATCACACTGAAAGAAAGATTCACCTCTGCCCCCATTCTGAAACACCCAGACCCCAGTTTACCTTTTATAGTAGAAGTGGATGCCTCCGACTGTGGAATCGGGGCAGTACTCTCACAGCGACACGGTCAACCAGGCAAATTGCATCCATGTGCATTCTTTTCAAGGAAACTAACCGCCGCTGAACGGAATTATGATGTGGGGAACAAGGAACTGCTATCCATGAAGGCAGCCATCGAGGAGTGGCGACATTGGTTGGAGGGGGCGGTTCACCCATTTCTAATCATCACAGATCACAAAAATTTGGAATATATCAAAAGTGCAAAACGTCTTAACCCACGTCAAGCTCGTTGGGCTTTATTCTTTACCCGCTTCCAGTTTACAGTAACCTATCGGCCTGGCAGTAAGAACTGTAAAGCAGATGCCCTCTCCAGACGATTCGAGCTTCCCACAGAACATCTCACCCCAGAACCCATCCTTCCTCACTCTGTCATCCTTGCTCCAGTTTCCTGGGACATCATGGAGGAATTACAACAAGAACAACAACGTGAACCACAACCCACTCACTGCCCTCATGACAAACAGTACGTACCACTATGTCTACGTCAACGTATCATGCAATGGATCCACACTTCCATTAGTGCAGGCCACCCCGGTATTTCTCGTACTATTCGTCTGCTACAAAATTTATTTTGGTGGCCTGCAATGGCCAAAGAGGTCACCGCTTATGTAAAATCTTGTCAAGTCTGTGCCCAGTCCAAAACCCCTAAAGAATTACCCTCCGGTCTCCTACAACCACTACCCATCCCACAACGCCCATGGTCCCACCTATCCATAGACTTTGTCACCGATCTACCTCCCTCCGACAATTGTACCACTATTCTAGTCATTATAGACCGTTTCTCAAAATCCTGTCGTCTTATCCCATTAAAAGGACTACCTACCGCCATGGAAACAGCCCAAGCCCTGTTCCACCATGTCTTCAGAGTATATGGTCTCCCAGAAGATATTGTCAGCGATCGAGGCACACAATTCACTTCCCAAGTCTGGAGAGCTTTCTGCAAACAACTGGATATTAACGTTAGTCTCACATCAGGATATCATCCTCAAGCCAACGGCCAAGTTGAACGCCTCAACCAAGAAATCGGCAGATACCTACAAACCTACTGCAGTCGAGAACAACATCGATGGTCTGAGTTTCTACCTTGGGCAGAATATGCTCAGAACTCTCTCAAACACACATCCACAGGCCTGACCCCCTTCCAATGCGTCCTGGGGTTCCAACCTCCCTTGTTCCCGTGGTCTGGCGAACCTTCCTCAGTCCCAGCGGTGGACGACTGGATCCAACGTAGCGAGAAGGTGTGGGACAGTGCACACGTCCGTCTCCAGCGGGCCGTGAGAACACAGGAGTTCCAGGCCAACAGACGACGTCGCCCACATCCTCCCTACCAACAAGGACAACAGGTCTGGCTCTCGACAAAGAACATCAAGTTACGGCTGCCAAGCAGGAAGCTCAGTCCAAGGTATGTTGGCCCATTTAAGATTCTCAAGAGAATTAATGAAGTAACTTACCAATTGGAGCTTCCTGATAATTACCGTATCTCTCCCTCCTTCCATGTCTCCCTCCTCAAACCGGTCCACCCGAATGCTGACCCTGGCCATGAGACCCCAGAACCACCACCTCCATTGGACATTGATGGAACTCCTGCTTATCAAGTGAATGAGTTACTAGACTCAAGACGAAGAGAGGGTCGGCTCCCATATCTGGTGGACTGGGAGGGCTATGGACCTGAGGAGAGATCGTGGGTAGCCACCCGGGACATTTTGGATCCATCTCTCATCGAGGAATTTCATCGAGCCAGACCTGACCGACCAGTGCCACGACCACGGGGACGCCCACGTCGAGCTCCAGGAGTCGCTCCTAGAGGAGGGGGTTCTGTAATGCCAAACCAGCAGAGGGAGCCCTCACCCGAGTACTGACTATGTTCCACTCCCTCTGCTTCTTCTGCACTAATTTCCTGTTTGACTGCTATTTAACCAGAGACCATTCTTTTACTCATTGCGAAGTATTGCCATTTTACCTGCCTTACCGAGCGTTATTTCCTGTTGATCCTGCTTGTCTACTGTGTATGATTCTGCCTGGTTATCTGTTTTTCGATTTTCTGGATTATCCCCTTTGTTTTGGTTGCCTGATCGGACTGATGTTTTTGCTTGGACCTTTTGCCTGCCTACTCACTCTTGCCTTTTGGAATTCCCCTTTCTATGTTGAAAGATCTGACTGCTACCTTGGTTTTGACCCTCTGCCTGCCTTATCGTATTTGTTTGTGGAAACTGTCTTTAATAAACTTCCGCACATGGATTCTCACTCAGCCTCAGCGTCCTCGTTACAGCACATGAGAAACACTGGGGTATGAAGACACAAAGTAGCAGGGCTGTGTAACATATATAGTCAATTTTGGTGTTGTGTTCAGTTCCTGTTCCTGACCGTGTTTTCCTATACTGGTTTGTTGACTGTTCCTTCGTTGCCCAGAGGAGAACTGGCCCCCGACTGAGTCTGGGTTCTCCCAAGGTTTTTTTCTCCATTCTCTCACCTGATGGAGTTTTGGTTCCTTGCCACTGTTGCCTTGGCTTTTGGCTTGCTTAGTTGGGGACATTTAATATTCAATAATATTATTGATCTGCCTTAATTAAGGTGGACGTTGATGCAATTTTCTTCTAGAAACAAACTTTCTTGTATTATTTTCATGTTATCCCTGTGAAGCTGCTTTGATACAATCTGTATTGTAAAAAGCGCTATATAAATAAAGGTGACTTGACTTGACTCAGTTACGCAGGTATTCCTTGTTACGTCAATTATCTTTATTTGTATATTAGCCCTCAGTTCATTCAGTTCTTTGTTCCGTGTTGTCAATGTTATGGGTGAGCCATCGCACTGGACCCTGAGCCTCGCAAGATGTCTGACCAGGTGTGTCAACAGTCAACACCGTGCATCGCCGTGGGAATGCTCATGGAGCCCCACCCACACTCCTGTCACTGAGAGTGTACTTCTGCTGGCCTCTGTGTTGCGCTTGTTTGAAGAGGATGTTACCCTGTCTCTCATGTTCCCACTGGTGCCGTCCAGTTCCAGTTCTCTTGTGCCTACGCTGGTCCAGCCCAGCTCCAAGTCTCCTGCGTCTCCTATGATACCTCCCAGGCTCCCTCTCCCAACTCAACTTCAGCCAGTTCCTCTGCCCAGTCTCTGCTGTCGCCCATCAGTCCCTCAGATCCTCCACCTCCCCTCTGTGGCATGACATGGATCCACCTTGGGCCTTCTGCCATTCAGCTCCTCCTGGAAGAAGGTTTTCCCTGGCTCCGCCTCCAGCCACTGATCCCGTCACTCCACCTCGTTGTCCACTCTTCCGCTTTGGCTCTTCCCTCCCTCAGCTCCACCTGGGACCAACGGATTTACGCCTCCACCGGGCTCCCTCGATCCACCTTGGTCGAGCGTCGCCTTGTCTGCGCCACAGACTTGCAGGCTGTCCGCTGCACTCCCTCTCTCCACCCCTACGTCTCCGTCTGGCTTCACCCTCCCTCAACGACACCATGGACCTCCTTTCTGGCTGGACTCTGGGTTTACGCCGGACTCCCCCTGCTCCTGTCTCCACCTTGGCTCCTCCCATCATCTTTACCACCGTGGTCTCTCCATTGGTCGTCAATGTTGTGCGTGGCTTTGTTCTACCAACGTTCTCCTGAGTTTCGTGTATTAAAATAAAGACTGTTTTCATTTACAACTCCTTCGTTGTGCACTTTGTCCAGCCACAGTTGCTGACAGGCTGGAACAATGAACAGATGCAGGCAATGAGTAGCCATGGTAAAAGACGAGGGTAACTATGAAAACTAACAAGGCACAAAGCAAACAGGTATTACGCCTGTTTCACACATACTCCGTTTGCAGTGCGTATGCGGTGCGTATTTTTTCCGGTGCCCATGTTACCAGTTTTGAGCGTTCACACTGCACGCGGATGCAGTCCGGCAATGCATTCCAGGAGTTGTGCGTCTGCGGAGTCTATTTTTGCTGTGCTGCATGCGCTGAATTAAAGTGACAGTGCATGTTCTTGGTCAAAATGAACACAGATTGACATGAAAATGTAGTTATCTCACCATAAATGCATTTAATTAAATTATTTGTCAATACATTTTTCACAGTATTTTTACTTTAAGCCCGGGGTAAAGCAAAGAAAAGCAAAACACTTACCATGAGTATCAAAAATAACTAATGCGGTTTTTATTGTGAAATACACTGCACAATTTGTTATAATATGTGTGGGCAAGAGCATTGCATCTACGCAGAAAGTGATAATCACATGACAGGCTGGTGGACCAAGAATTACACGGAACAAGAAGGCTGCACAATGGATGACAATGGTTGTTGAAGTGGAGAAACAAAGTTCTGTACGACCCGTGGGACTTTTTATATAAAGATTTAAATGCTAAAGAAAAAGCATGAGAGTCAGCTATTTTTGTCAATTGTAAGTTTTAATTTCATTTTGTGATTTTAACATAAGAAAAGTATGTTTAAATGTTTTTGCCACTTGCTTGAGCAAATTAATATAAAAATCTATATAGAAGTAATGCGTTGAATAATACGTTGTTTAAAGTGTCATGAAAACCCACCCCCACCCCATGTTTAGACTAGAGCACTAGTCTAGAGTATATGAAATGTGTCCATAAAAACTTGAAACAGGCTCGCTGCAGTCCGTATGATATGATCCGCGTTGCGAGTGTTGTTAAACTCATTGCAGCGCTCCGCGCAGAAACCGTTTTAATGCGCATGTTAAACATGTTGTTACAGTCATATTTACAGTCAAATCACATGAGCGTGTGCTGCTCCTGCATCGCATACGTACTGCAACACGCACCGCATACGAGCTGCAAACGGAGTATGTGTGAAACAGGCGTTAAAGCTACACTGTGTGATTTTTACCCCCATCTAGCGGTGAAAAGGTATATGACCATCCAGTGAATATTAGTTTCTGTTCCTCTCAATTCCGATTTCGTTTTAACTCCTACGGTGGCCAATGTAGTCCAAGATTAACATGGCTTCCAGTTCGACCTCGTCCATGAGTGTTCCTTCAAGTGATGAGGTTATTTTAGAAAACTATTATAATTTGCAGTAATTTAATTTGTCAGGTAACATATAGGTTATGACATCTATGTAAAATGAATAATAGTTTTATGTTTTTGTTATTTTTTTACCATTTCATTGCTAACATCAGTTATCAGGTTCCCAGACGAATGCAAGCTAATCTTAGTAAAGTAACTTTTATCAGTGCTATCGTTATTCTGTATGTTGTACGACATCACTAGCGTAAGGCAAAGTTTATATTGTAGGCTATATTATACTTTCAAAAAGGCTTTCAGGTTTTTATATATCAGTCTCAAGCAATCCCCCTCTTGACATTCGACACGGTGCCATCGAGTGTTAAAACGCGAAAGGCGAAGCTTGAATTAACGGGTATGTCCCTCTTTGGCTAATGTACTTTCAAGATGGAGGGGCAACATGGCGACCGACATTAGAACCCAAGGGTGTAATCCACCAGCCGGAAACTGAAGTCTCCCCGGGTGCCGCCAGTGGCTAACAAGCCTTCACCTGCTGTTAGCATCCCATTGACTCCCATTCATTTTTGCGTCACTTTGACAGCAAATAACTTTACATCTGAGGTGTTTAAAGACTCCATTTGTCCATTGTTTATTTCTAAAGAAACACGACAATGTATAAAAGGCTCCATTACCTTGTATCTGACGTTATGGCCCCATAGAAGCCGTTTTTGTAAAAATAGGCTAACGATTGCGTCATAACACGCGACTCTCTGTCGCACAGTAGATAAAATTACCGTATAGACAGAAGTAGAAGCTCGCGCTCAATCGGGGGGACGTGGAGGCATAAAGTCAAGGGAGAAGCCCATAGAGTGTCATAAAGTTGCTCCTGCTGCTAGCTCATGGACAGCTAATACTCACGAACTCCGGCTCTGCAAGATTCAGAAGGGAATGATTCAGATTCCGCTTGGCACAGCTACTAGAAGACGTACAAGTTGCTCACGTCACATCTACGTCGTCAAGCTGAGTTTGAGCCTGCGCAGTGCGCTTGGCAATCAGGAAGTGAGTGCTTCTAATTGACTTCACTTTTCTCCGTTGAAGTCTATGGGGTCGCTGTGTCCATTTCTTTTACTGTCTATGCATTAAAACCCTTTACCCGTATGTATTTTCAATGGCATATTATACACTCACGAGAATACTTAATTACTTGAACGAAGTAAATATACATTAATGAGCACATATATTTTTGAAAGAACTAAGTGTTTTTAGCTAAGAATAAACTAAAAAAGTTACACAGTGTAGCTTTAAACACAGGAAGTGAACAGAAACAATAGGAACTCACTTTAAACTAAGAGTCACTAAACACAAGACAGCAATCATGACAAATAGGTCTAAAATGGTTTTCCTTTATTCATCAGAATTTTTATTATGACTATAAAACCTTCACACTTAAAATTTCTCAAGCCAACTTCAAAGTTTATCATCAAACCTGTCTTCTTTAGTTTGAGTTTACTGCTTTAGTGTGTGTATTTGAGTGTGGGTGCAAAAAAAATCACATTAATAGCATTTAGATTTGCTTACACACTGCATTCATTGTCTATGTCATGATTAAATTATTATACATTTATTTTACCATGTCATGGTAATGACATGAAATGACTGAACATACAAGGCTGTTCAGATTACCCTAACATGTTGATTTCACCTGTAACCTAGCTGTCTGCACACCACCTCTGCATCACGATCCGTCCATCCGTCATCACAAACCGTCCCCCACTGGCCACCCACCAGGATCTCGACACGCCCCTCTCTCTCATTCTCTCCACCCACCAGTCTCACAGGTAGACCTGACAGATAAAACAAAATACATGAATGCACACACGCTGCATTCCGCTTTGATCAGCAGGTTGTAGTATAGTGGTTCAGCATCTAGACGGATCTGATTGGCTGTAGGTTCAAGCTAGCAGTTGACTGCTAATAGGCAATAACATTTTAGATATACAATTACCTTATATGCTCTGTATAATGAAGTTTAAAGTGATTGTTCACCCAAAAATTACAATTTAGTGTCACTAACGTTCATGTCTTTGCAAATCTGGATGCATTCACATAAGAATACATTTTGAATAATGTTGGTAAATAAACAGTTTTGGTTATTGACTTCCAGTGTATGGACAAAAAAAAGCAGACATTTCTTTGACTTTCAGACATGACTTTCTTTCTTCTGTGGAGCACAAAAGATGAGAGGAAGAATAGAGGAAATGAGGGAGGCTATGGAAAGACATCTTATGTCCACATATATGAGTTTGTATGTGTGTGTTACACAGTAAGAGACACCATAAAAAAACACCTGGTGCTGAAGGGAGAGTTTTAGGTTTCCATTCATGAAACATCTGCCTCCACTTACACATTACACAGAGGCAGACATACACATAAACGCAATCAATCATCAGCTACTGGCCCATCAGCAATATCAGCGGCACTCTCCGTTCAAGAAAAATAAAAAATTACTTACTAACCATACATTCATACACATTTGCACCCCAAATTAATAGGAATTTAACTGCAAATTTGTTTGTAAAGCTGTTAGTTCTGACTCAAAAGTCTGATTGGACAATTACGCATACTTATGACTGCTCAATAGCAGAATTCCATATTAATGTGCCAAGTTGCTTTATTGTGTGACAATCATACACAGCCTACAGGCTTGGATTATTTTGGATTTAGTGTTTGATTATTATTTTTATCACTTTACAATAACTTGTGTGCAAGTTCTTATGGTTTGTCACTCTACTACATATTCCAAATGTCAGTGTAACGTTCTATACATTACAAGAACATACAGCTTTATGAACATCTGCATTACTAATCATTCCTAAAACATGAAGTTCATTTCTCACAGTCATGTCTCATTTGTCAGCCGCTATTCAAGTACCTTTTTTATTAAATCAAATATACTTCATAAAGCCTTCAGCACCAGCAGCACGCACACACATACAATAACATACGATAATGATCCCTGCTAAAATTGTTTTTTCAGATGGTCTCTACTTTTCATCAGCTCCGTCTATGAGATGTCGTAAAAAACACTCCAAAAAAACCCCACAAAGGCACACTCGGAGGGGTTTTATTTATTTGGACACATCCAAATACCGTGTTTCTGCTGAGTGCATGTCAAGAGTGAGAACTTGAGTGTTTATGTATATATTGGTCATCTTTCATCAGTATAGAAGGTTTTCTGGAGTGTGAGTAAGATAGATAGAGACAAAGATGTGATGTAGAGTAATAATTCATGTTAAAATGAATCACAATAGCAGCAAAACTGACATCACTTTCTGCAGAATGCATTTAAGCATGTGTTAAACGGAGCTGAGAGTGTTACTATTGAGATGAATGACTTAAAAAAAGACGGGTGTTCCGGTTCTGTGGAAATATGTGGAAATTCTGTCTTGTGGGCACAGATTCCATGTGAACCCTTATGGATTCCATGTGGCTCAAAGGCAAATGGGAACTAAATTTAAGTTCATTCAGAGAGAAAGAGACATTATTCAAGCCCTGAAAGTTTCTCAGTCACACTCACCACATTTTCATAGAGCCATCAAATTGACAGGAAGCTGAGTGTGTGTGTGTGTGTGTGTGTGTGTGTGTGTGTGTGTGTGTGTGTGTGTGTGTGTGTGTGTGTGTGTGTGTGTGCGTGTGTGCGCGTGCGTGCGTGCGTGCGTGCGTGCGTGCGTGCGTGTGTGCACGTGTGTGTGTATGATGTAAAATGAATTCAAGAAGAAAATTACTAAGCAATACTTAGGGTACTAGTAATACAAAACGTTAATCTTACAAAAACTCTTTTACTTTTATTTTAAATATCTTTGTGTAAGTCAATAGTAATTAAAATGAACACAAACACAAAAGAAGTATATCGCATGCGCCCATTTAGGTTTATGCACTTTAATTCCCTTTCGAGGGAACTCGCGCTGCATCGATGATGCTTTAGGAACGCATCTGCGTGGTTGCGTCTGAAGCACGTGTCAACTAGTCCAATGGTGAGGTAGAACGACACTGGCGGGTGACGTCACAAGCATAAAAGCACATCCGGAATGATCAGCGTTATCTTCTGTGCCTCAGCAAGCACTCTATGTTCATACTGTTTGTCTTATTTATCGCTGTCTGTCACAAAATAGTACAACTCAATATATATAAAAGAATGGTGAGCAAACAAACATTTAAATCGAGTGCTTCTCCCTGCCCTCGTTTCATTGTGGCTGGGGATAAACACGAGATGCGTGTTATTTGTTTGGGAGCGGAGCATGCTCTGCCAGCCTTCGAGGGGCCTGACTGTGAGCATTGTGAGAGGCTGTCGCCACCCACGCTCCGCTCTCGCCTGACACTCTTTGAGAAGAGTCTTCAGCTTCGCATTCCCTGCGGTTCTGGCACCGAAGATGAGATTGTGGGGTTCGCAAATGGATTTCTCGGAGGGGTTTGAGACGGGCCCTGCCCTTTCTTAGCCTTTACCTGGGGGATCCAGCGCTCTCTCTCCGGGATCGGAAGCCCACGGTGATCGGTGCTGCAGCTGTCCAGTTCTGAGGAAGTGGAAGTGCTGAGCATCGAGACATGGATAGAGGATTCGCCATCTCTTTGCCCTGCATATGAAGAGCTTGTGTAGGTAGTTTCTTGCACTGTGTCTGAGTTGAACATTGATTGCCCAGCCAAGAAACAGGGCGCTCGACCTAAAAGCAAATTGGACGAGCACTTTCTAACACCAAACAAATTACCTCCATCACGGGGCCTTCTGTTTTTTCCCAATCTCCACAAAGAAATATCGAGGTTGTGGAATAAATCATACTCTGCAAGCTTGTTTAGTCCTCAAGTACATGTCTACTTTGATATCAAGGGACTAAAAGAGAATGGTGATAGGGTGATGCCGAAGGTGGAACAGACGCTGGCAAACCACCTGTCCCCTATTTCGGCATCGTCCCTGAAGGCCCAGACGCTACCCACTAAGCCCCTAAAAACAACATCTGTGGGTAAAGCGTTAGTGGGTAAAGCGTACACGGCAGCAGGCCAGGCTGGTACATGTCTGCACACCATGTCTATACTAGAGGCTGACCTGCTGAGGCACCTGGACGATAGTGAGGGGGTAGGGGCTGGCGCGGTTTAAGAACCATGACCTGGTGACCCTCCTTGACGGCTCTCCCCTGGAGATCTGGGGCCATATTCACAAAGAATTTTATCTTACCACTATGAGTACTCCTAAATCGCACTAACATATTTTAGCTAGGAGTTTTCTCTTAAAAGTTATTCACAGCGCCTTTCAGACCTACTCTTAGTAAGGAAAAATGACAACTCCTAAACTAAGAGTGAGTCTTCATTGCTATGGATGACGTCACTTCTCATGTACAAGCTTCCTCGCAATGATCACGGTGATTGGTTGTTAGATGACAGGGCCATCATGCGGAGCATAACACAGATGCAACAAATCATGGAATTACGACATCTAAATATGTCTGTGTCCTACACAAAATAATAATAGTAATGTCATCGAAATGCATATATAATGACATGTTTGTGCAGGCCCCAGTGAAGTGTAATTCTAAAAAGGCAGAGAGAGAGAAAAGTTGTGAATTAAAAAAAATTAAATCAAGGTAGCCTAATACCCTAATGAAAACCTCCACTTGCCTAATAATGAAAAACAACACTTGCATTAACACTTGCTTGGTTAATTGACATCCTATTAGCCTAAATAGACTACTTAAAGCAAGGAAATGTTGCTCTTATTGAAGTAATGTAATAGTTGAATGACAGTGGATTATAAAGTCGCCAAAACGTAAAAGAAAGCCCAACTGGACGCAGGATCAGTTACTGCTGCTGGCCGAGTTGGTGCTAAAAATAAATAAAATAAAAAATAAATAAATAAAATAAAAAAAAAACATAAAAGTGAAATCCGGCACTGGGATATCAAGCAAAACTAAGCGTGAGAATGGGAGAGGATTTGTTTGCAGATCAATGCAGCATTCCCGCTTGTGTCGCGGACCCCGGGACGACTGCGAGAGGCGGTGGTATGCGCTACAATCCTTTGTGAATAGGTCTTAGTGAGTTAGGAGTCCTCTCGACTTCTTTTAAGCTGTCCCAGACATAGGTGCTACTTTTAGGGCTAAAATGCTTCGTGAATTACTCTTAGTGAAAAAAATTAGGAGTCCTAAAGTTAGGAGTGACACGCCCATTATTTTTAGGAGTTGCTCCTAAATTCACCAGTTAGGAGCTACTTTTAGCCTTAAAATTCTTTGTGAATACGGCCCCTGGTCAGGAGGGACCTTCTATCTCAAGCAGGAGGAGTGATCCTTCTCCCCGCCCAGAGATATGGAACCTGTGGGTTTGCCCTCCAGTTACCTGCCCAGATGGTTCAGTACTAGAGTTCCTCCAAGATCATTTTTCTGCAGGACTATCCTCGTCCACACTGAAAGTCTATGTGGCGGCCATAGCTGCTTACCACGTCCCTTTGAGTGGTGTATCTGTGGAGAGAAACCATTTGATAACACGTTTCCTTCGTGGCACTTTGAGGCTAAGGCCTGTAATTTATACCAGAGTTCCAGCTTGGGACCTGGCTGTTGTACTAGAAGGCTTATCTGCGGCTCCCTTCCAGCCCTTTGATGCGGTTCCAGAGAAGTTTCTGACCTTAAAAACATTTTAAAATGAACATTGTTCATTTTAGCCATCTCTTCACTACAGAGAGTCAAGCCATTCCTTTTCCCTAAGACAGGCTATTTTCTGAAGGTGCCGACCAACGTACTGTGGCCTATGGTTTTGCAGGCATTCTGCCCTCCTTTCAGAAATCATGTCCAGCAAAAGCTAAACCTTATTTGTCCAGTTAGAGCGCTGGATACTTATGTCCACAGAGCTGCCCTGTGGAGGAAATCTGATCAGCTGTTTGTCTGCTTTGGATCACCTAAAAAGGGGCTCCCTGCGTCCAAACAGACAGTCAAGCAAGTGGATAGTTGAGGCTATTTCTCTTGCTTATGAAGCTTCTGGACAGCCGTCACCGTTGGCTGTCAGAGCTCATTCTACCACGAGTATGGCGGCCACCAGGGCCTTAATTTCAGGGGTCTCCCTTCAAGACGCCTGTGATGCAGCGGGCTGGCTCTCTCCGCTCACTTTAGTAAGGTTTTACAACTTGGACCTGGATGCTGCTCCAGGTTCACAGGTCCTTATGTCGTAGTTGTGCTCTCACACGACAGGTACTTGTGAGCATGGCGTTTGGGCATTATCGTTCCCAGAGCGTCATCGACACAGTGCGAGTTCCCTTCTCAGGGAACTATGGTTACAGTCGTAACCTGAGACGTTTTGTTTGTATGAACTGTAAAAAATAAATAAATAAATAAATTCTTACACTTCCCAAATGATGAGACAACGTTTTTAATGTTGTCAATTCAAATACTGTACATTGGACAAATAAACAATAATTAACATATTTAATTTTTGCGGGTTTGCGTAATATGCTGAGTTTGCATTTCACTGTTTTTATACATTTTGAGGAATACTGAAACAAGTTTTTTTTTTTTTTTTGTGCAAGTGAGATGAATAAACACATGCTCCCATTATTGTAGTCTAGAACTACAATAACCATCATGTTTACACAGCAGACACAACACCTCTGCACCTCACTCCAGATATCTCTCACCATGGGGACAGGAGAGGTGTCACTCAATAAATGAGAAAACAAAGAAACCTGCGTTACTTATTTGAAAAAGTAATTTAGATATTTTGTTGTAAATTTAAAAGTAATGTGTTACTTTACTAGTTACTTGAAAAAGTAATCTGATTACACAACTCACGTTACTTGTAATGTGTTACCCCAACACTGTATATATGAATGCTGAAATGTGTGTTTAATAAGAATAGAAAAAAACAGAGACTTATTATACACAAACAAACACACACTCATCTGAATTCCTGTGAGTAAGATGAATTAAACAGGAGATCTCCTCTATAGTGAGTCTCTTGAAAGCATCAGCTGCTCTGCCCAAAGTCAATAAATCAGCCAGAGAGTGCAGGAAAAAGGGCCGCAGCAGGCATTTATACACAAACAATAGTATCTAGTGTGTGTATGTGTGAGTGTGTAAGTGACACACTCCTCACCGTTTCCCAATTCCGGTGTTGTCACTCATTCTGTTATTCACACTCTGACTGGCCTGCTGCCCATAAAGATCTATTACACACACATTCTCTTTCTCTCTCTGCTGCATTTTACAAAAGGGCTCTGGGATAGAGGGGAAAAGTTGGAATCAAACTGAGATTTTATTCACGTGAATGATACACTCTCTGCAAAATAATAATTTAGTTACCTTGTGTCTTAAATTAATGTAAATTAAGGCAGGAAAAATATGGTCTTGCAGTGTAAATGCATCACTATAGATCTGTCCCAATCTGTTATTTTGTAAATATGAATCAAACAACAAATTGACGAGACAAAGATATGTTATGCTCCTAAAAATTTGTTCTACCATTCAAATTTATTTGTCCTTGTTATTAAAATTTCTTAAATCATTTCTTGAAAAACATTGAATTAATTAAAGATTAATTAATTCATAAATTAAATTAATTAAAATACTTAGTTATTTTTTTTTGATTAAATACAATTGTTTATTTAATTTGTTATATTAAATTAACTTAAGTAATTTTTTTAACCTAGAGTTATAATCATGAAAATCAAGTGAATTCTGACATCTGGAAGTGTAGGAGTGTTTTCCATATGCATGTGTGTAATTGTGTGTCTGTCTGGATCAGGTAAAATCATCAGCTCTTTATGAAGCTCAGCAGGAGTCAGACATGATAAGTCTAGTGGCAGCTGTACTTGTTAAACGTCTGACTTCATGTCCCCTGACCATTAGCAGTACTTGTTCAATCTGTCTTGAGCTGGCTAATACATTATGCTGAATCAAAGAGTTCTGAGATATTAGAGAGATACTAAAGATCTTTCAGATCATAACTGTCTGTGTGGATTTTGCATACATATATATTCAGTAGTGAGTGTAATGTAACATTCACTGTAAAACGTAATTGAGGGAACCTTTTACCACAACTCAAATGCATGGTTGCAAGCTTAAAATTCTAATTTATTGATTTACTTAAACCTTTTAAGTTGCAAACAATATTTTATTGAGTTCTGTTGACATAATGTTGATCATTACATTAACTTAATAGTGTGTGTAATTTAAACTCAAATTTCTGCATTAATTGATTTTTTTTAAACATAAGTTGTAGTTACTTAAGGAAATTGTCTTGATAACGGCAATTTGGGTAGTATATTTCTAGTTCCCAGCATGCTTTGCATAGGACTGGATAAGGAGAATAAATGTTGAGATTAAGTATTATTTTATTTGTTTTTAGAGAACACCTTTTAGTGTTTAATATTGTTATGTTTGACATTTAAAAGAGTTTCTGTAATTTCTGTATATTTTTTGTGGTTACCATTGCACTGATGAATAGACTGCATGGAGTTAAACACTACATTAACTCTATAAGCAATAACTGTGTTAATGCCAGTGACAAATAATATCTTGTTCATTAAACATACATGCTAAATAAGTTACATTAAGCATGTGCTATAATAGCTGTGGATTGTAACTGAAATAGATTCAAAATTAATAGATTCCAGGGCTACAACTCAAGTAGTTGCAGCGACTTAATATTTTTTTAATGTTACAAATTACATTTAACACAATATAATTTGTTGGTTGAACATAATTTCATTTGAAGTTGTCATAACTCAAAAAATTACTTACAAATTACAAAAAAAAATTTTTTTGACCAAACACATTATTTTTTAGAGTGTTCTGCTGAAAGACATTATAACTATTGAAGCTTAGGTTAAATAACATTAATCTATCTGTACACTACTAGACAGAAGTTTGAAATAATAACAAATGTTTGTGAAAGAAGTGTCCTCTGTTCACCAAGGCTGCATATATTTGATTTAAAATACAGTAAAAACAGTAATATTGTGAAATATTACTACAATTTAAAATAACTGTTCTCTATTTTAATATATTTTAAAATGTATTTTTTTCCTGTAATGGCAATGCTGCATTTTAAGCACCCATTACTCAAGTCTTCAGGGTCACATGCTGATTTAGTCACTGAAATTAAGAAACGTCTGTCAGAGAAGACAAGAAACATAGTTGTTGCAACAAAGTTTGAATGACTGGAATACTAGAATGACTGACATTTCTGCAAGTTTAGGTTTCAAACTTTAAAACATTATCAGCTTTTTCATAGGCAATGTCAGATTTATGGCTGATGATATTTATGTCTCCCTCAGTGTTTGAATTGTTCCCACGTCTCTGATTAAAGAGAATGTATAAGGTGGTGTTAAAGTGTGTGAGTGTCAGAGCTCTTACTGGTGGGCACTCCATGTCTGGAGCGTTGGGAGTTGCACACAATGGCTACGTCTTGGTTGTGAGTACAGTCGTGTTTGAGCCAACCCCTCCGGATGCAGTGTGTGACGCTGGGCTCTTTTCCTGTGCACCTGACATCATCCAGGAGAATAGGACCTGCCGCCATCCCGAACCGCCCTGGTGACACACTCTCCCCTGACCTACATCAACACAACAGCATTAACAAGCTGTAAATGATAAACACACCAGCAATAAAATCAAGTAACTTAATGTTGCATGTGTGTGTGCTACCTGAAGCCCAGCTGCCTACAGACGACCTGCGTGTTAGTCTGTGTCCAGCCATCATCACACACGGTCCCCCATTGACCTCTGTAATGAACCTCCAGTCTCCCTTCATAACCCTTCACACCACCCACCAGACGCACTGCACCATCTCAAAAAGAGAGAGAGGGACTCCTTTTACACCTGGTATTAACATCGACCTCAGGTAAACATACATTTAAAACAACCCTAGCAAAATGTGTTTAAAAAAATAAGTTCAACATTATGTGTATGCATTTGATTTACTAAATAGAACTGGCTCATAAGAGTCCTTCATTTCAAAATCAGCTGGAGTACACTGATATCCTCGTATGGTTTGATTCACTGAAAAGAATCAACTTATAAGAGTTGCTCACTCACAAAACTAGTTCTGAAAAGAAGTGCACTTGTAATGTACTTCAAATCTTAAAAGTATTTTTTTTAAACTGTACTTGCAGATAATATAATATTAATTAAATATAGGTCCACTTAAGTGTACTTATGTCACAGTCATGTTCTGTTTAGTTTCATTGCCATGATCTGTTGTCCCTGTTTTGCCTGTGATCTAATTTATTCATTAGTTGTCATGGTTTCTAATTACTTCTCACCTGTTTCCTGTTCCGTTAATGATGTTCCCCTGTGTATTTAAGCCCTCTGTTCCTTCTTTTCTTTGTCTCACGTTAAAGGTTTTACTACTTAAAGTAACTTTTTTTTCTTAAATTTTTATTGTACAGACAAAAAAAAAAAAGACAAACATGAAAGAGAAAATGTTGGCTGCCCTTTTTTCTTTTTACACATTATTTTCCCCACATGTAACTGAATGATGGAAGAAAAAGAGGGGAAAAAACAACAAAAAACACCAACAATGAGTAACCACCCCCACCTCGTAGGAGGATTAGCAAATATCAGCAGTATATATAAACAATAATACTAATAAAATGCATATAATAAATTGAGGGAAAAAAGTAAATGTTTTTTTTAGTATTCTTAACACACTTTCTTAAAAAAGTGCACTTTGTAATGTTAAATTAACAGTTTTCCTTTTAAAGTACATTTTAAGAAGTACGCTTATTTTGATGTGTTGACTCTCATACTAAAGCACATGTTAAGTACCTGTTCATAAATGTGATATCGATGTTAGATTGAAATGTTTTAAATGTATATGGGTAACCAAACATTTGATGGGCCCCATTGACTTCCATAGTATGGGGGGAAATACTATAGAAGTCAATGGGGCCCATCAATTGTTTGGTTAAATCTTCTTTTGTGTTCAGCAGAAGAAAGAAATTCATACCGGTTTGGAACAACTTGAGGGTAAGTAAATGATGACAGAATTTTAATTTTTAGGTGAACAATACAAGTCTTACAAAAGTGTCAAAAAATCACTCTAAAGTTCAGCTAACTGCATTTAATATAATTCATAATATTATAATATAATTTTTCAGCTACTCTCATTTACCATTTAAGTGTTCAAAAACATTACATTCAGTTCACATTTTTTTATGGTATTATTTCCATTATAAGCACCACAAGTGTTATTCTCACAAGAGTTGCGGTGCTGGGGTTCTGCAAGAAACATAGGCTGCATCCGAAATCGCAATCTCTCTTGAGTAGGTACTTATTTTGAATTTGAGTAATTACTTCAGGGCTGCTAAAAAAGTATGTTCTATATAGTATCATATGCACACCAGAATCTAGCTGGAAGTAGAAGGTCGTCCAGGTACTTTTTTGCCTACTCATTTATCAGTACTGTGAATTTGGACATACTGCTTTTGTCACATGCGTCACATTTCGGACACAGCTACTGTCAGTGGAACTGAATGTCACATGATTCTGATATTGTTTAACAAATGGCCCTCAGTTCCCAAACCTATACATATATCATGCAATTTAATAGAACTGTAGTCTGTTTCTCACATAAGTTTTGTCCATACTTGCATATGTGTATGTGTATACCTGTAAGTGGGATACAAGAAACTCCAGCATCCTCTGTGTGGTCACAGTTGTGCTCCCCCCAGGCGTTTTTTGGACACTGTTCTATGGAAAGCTCATTTCCTGTGCAGCTCACCTCGTCCAACAATACACGCCCTGAGCCTGCACCGAAATATGCTCCCACCCAAGCCTTAGCGATGCCACTGTACACAAACATCAGAAGATAGTACAAAAAACAACACAGTGGAAAATTTAAATCACTGAAAGTCATAACGACTCAAAGAAAGTGAAACAATCACAGTGTAGATTAAGATTAAAGCTGACATCCCACTAGCTCATTTTTCCAGCTGATTTGAAGTCGTTCATATACATAGTTATTATTAAATCAGAAGTTATTTGTGTATGGAAGTAAAATAATCCCAAATGTTTTTGAAACAAAAAGCCTGTTGAATTGTACTACTTGAAAAAAATATGCATTGCATTAACCCTGCTTGTATTTTAATGCATTGTATTTTTAGGGCTTGTATTTTTATAGGCTGAAATTTAGCATGGTTAAATATTTACGCTGTGAATATTTCAAATCAAATCATTTCAAACACATTTTCATTAGTAAAATTTCAATAATCCATATTCACCTTTCATATTTCATATCCCAAATATTCAAACTGATTAAAAATACAACCTATAATATTCAACAGGCGGTTTTCGGTCCATTTTATTTCGCTTTGCAAATTCGCTTCCACAAATTCAGTGGTTCAAATTCGACAGTAAATTCAACATTGACATCCAGGAGCTGCAGGAAAAGTAGTAGATTACCGAGCATAATCTCCATCTGCTGTTAGTCGACCACACCAGCAGGGGGTGCAAGCGCGTGTTGTTTACGAAGACCAGAGCAACAGTTAGTGCAAGCCATTCATTCATAAAAACTTATTTACAAAAATGTAAGTGTATTTGTGATTATTATGACGTCTGTTTTATGTGAAATTCAGTGTGTTCATGATTACTTTTCCTGTGTAGCCTACATGCATCGTTCTCTACCATGAACGATAATGTTATTCCCCCGATGCGGATGTACAGATCCAGTGTTACATTTGACATATTTCTCTTGGTTGTTTAGTTGCCTTAACCTTATTGCAGCGATGTGCTGCATGCAGTACTAGGGTTTGGTTTCCCTCAAAATGTCAGGATTCCCCTGCTGGACATATAAAACGCTTAACGTAGCTTAAAGACATAAAAGACCAAACTCGCAGGCTAGCAGATGGACTCAGAATATGAATTTAACGCGCAAAGTTTAATGCTGAGCGTTTCCCAGTGATATACTGGCATAAATTTGGTTTGACATTGGACATTCGCACATTTAGGGATCGTCTCTAAAGTTACATACGAAATTTGTATACACGTTTCTAACTTAAATACCATTTGAAAAGAACGACTTACAGTCATAAAACCAACTGTAAAGTGTTCATGTATACGTGTCAGGCTCAGGCATAATGCGCAATTTATTCAAATAGATTGAAGTTTGCTATTGAAGTTAGAAACGTTTAGGCCTATAGGACTTGTTACTTTAGAGACGGTCCCTAAATGTGCGAATGCAACCCAATTTACATTTAGTCTTTTAGCTGGCACTTTTATCCAAAGCGACTAGTTAAACTAACTAACAATATAGAACAACAATATGAAAGTGCTACTTCCCAGTTTAATCTAATGCAGTACATGTACAATACATACTTTCCAAATAAGGTGCGAGTTTGGTCTTTTATATCACTGTAGTCCATTAAGCTACGTTAAGCACTTTGTCCTGACGGAATTCGGGGAATCTTTGAGTATGATGATGTATTGAGGGAAACAGATTATAATCCCGTTCACTGTAGAAAAGGCTGATAACATAAGGCTACACAGGGAAAGTAACAATGAATGAAACATAAAAACAGCTTTTGTGCCTTTATCATCTTTTCCGCATATATACTGACCCAGATAATCGTCACAAAAAACATAATGCATGCTGAGTTTTTATGAATGAATGGCTTGCACTAACTGTTGCTCTGGTCTTCGTCAACAACACGCGCTTGCACCCCCTGCTGGTGTGGTCGACTAACAGCAGATGGAGATTATGCTCGGTAATCTACTGCTTTTCCTGCAGCTCCTGGATGTCAACGTTGAATTTACTGTCGAATTTGAACCACTGAATTTGTGGAAGCGAATTTGCAAAGCGAAATAAAATGGACCGAAAACCGCCTGTTGAATATTATAGGTTGTATTTTTAATCAGTTTGAATATTTGGGAAATGAAATATGAAAGGTGAATATGGATTATTGAAATTTTACTAATGAAAATGGGTTTGAAATGTTTTGATTTGAAATATTCACAGCTTAAATATTCCACCATGCTAAATTTCAGCCTATAAAAATACAAGCCCTAAAAATACAATGCATTAAAATACAAGCAGGGTGAATGCAATGTATATTTTTTTCAAGTAGTACAATTCAACAGGCTTTTTGTTTCAAAAACATTTGGGATTATTTTACTTCCATATTTGTGAGTGCGGCATGCATTATATAATGATTCAGATGAGCTTCTTCAAATGCGATTTTTCTTACATTTAAGAACTGTCAAGCCATTGTGAAAAATAAGTACATTTCATTGTATTGATGTAACGTAACGTGGTAGTGGAAATAGCGAGGAAATTATCACGAGGATGATAATAATAATGGTCTTTAATGACAAAACTCAGGAAACAGGAGAAAACCACACTTAACATTAACTAGAACGGACGAAGACTGAGGCTATGTTTACACGGAAACGATCTGAAGAGAAAACGCAAAAGTGGCGTTGCGTTATCCCTTTTTATTCTGCGTTTAGACGAGCGTTATGGTTGGGAAATCCGCGTGCACATGGTGACGCAAAAGTGTGTGAAATTCGATGTAGTATGCACTCCAGGCGGCCAGGTGGCAATGTGAAGCACTGGCACACAACAACACCAATATCTTACAATATTTTGTACAACTGCTAAAAAGACTCTTGCATGTTTTTCAGAGCTGCTAGGGCAACTTGAAGGTCCGACGTATGGAAATAATCTGACATGTTAGTTGTTATTTTCCTGTACTAGCGCATGCCTGTGACGTAAACGCGTACGCGACGAGAGCCACCGTGAGCAGATTTGCGTTTTTACCGTTTAGACGGGAACGCGACGGTGGAGCGTTTTTAAGATTTCCACTTTGGAGGGTGGTTTCACTTTTTTGCGTTTTTAAGCCCCCAAAACGCCGTTGCCGTGTAAACGAAAGGCACATCCGATAAAATAGTTTTACGTTTTCACCCGGAATCGTTCTCGTGTAAACGGGGCCTCAGGGAGAACACAGGGTCTAAATACACAGATCAAACAAAATAAACTAAATTAGATCATTAACAGGACACAGGTGAAGGAGATGACTAAGACAGACTGGGGAAAACTGGGGCCGTTTCTCAATATGTGTTCTTGTCTGTACATGTGTTCTTATGGACTTGTGAAACGTCATCAGTCACTGCCCAAGTACTGTTCCAATTCAAAGTTCACATCTAGCCAAGTCCAGTTCAAATCCCCGGATGTGTTCTTGATCCGCCCCGTTTACCGAGGAATGCTTTGAGAGGTGACTTGTGCGGACTTGAGACAGCCAGGTATCCCAGAATGCATCTCGCACCAACCAGTAGCGTCAATAGCAGAGGAGAAAACCCACGTAATATCAAAATACTACTGTTATTGTGTCATGAAATGTAATTTTAAGAGTGCTTCAGGCGAGAATGTGGTTGTTTAAAGCTCAAATCTGTGGTTTATCTATAAAGATAGTGCCTATTTGAAAAATTTATCTGACGTTTTCGGAGTTGTGACATCCAGGCGGTCACCGGGTGTTCAACGCTCATTAACCCCGACTGGAACAGCTTTTCCTCGGCTAGTGCTTCTGACGTTTGCCGCTGGCTCTGATGTCTCTAGTCTAGTGGATAAACTTGACGTATAATTCGTCTTGTGTATAAGTTGATCTTTGGTCTCATTAAACTATTGTTTGTTCCATGGCAAAAAATCGTTTTGGCTGAGGGCAAAGTGAAGTTTCATAACTTTGTATATTTAGGCTATTTAACTTTAACTTTGTAGTCTATTAGAGAGCTTACTTATGTTTGAATTGTTTGCCTTATTTATCATTGTAGATATTATTGATCATTAAAACTGACATTTAACAAAAAGAGACAGGGTTGTGTAATTTTATTTTTTAATATATTTCTTTAATATATATATATATATATTTATTTTAACATTCTCTTCACTATATGTACAATAAAATAAAATGACACAACCCTGTCTCTGTTTGTTAAATGTCAATAAAAATCAATAATGTTTCATATTTTTTAAATGAAAACAAAAAGATCATGTTCATGTTGTTATAAATATATGCAGTGAAGATAATGTACGCGTTGCCTGAACCACATGGCCATTAGGCTACTATGTTTAAGATTTTTAAATGAAAAGAGGCAGGGTGGTGTTTTATAACATATTTCGTTTTATTGTTGACGAAAAGAGGCAGAGTTGTAGCATATTTCGTTTTATTGTTGCCTAAAATATACATAAAGAGATAACCGGAGTAGCAAGAGCGTGCTGAGTGACGCGATCAAGAACGCACTGTTCCATTTGTAGAATAACTGGACTTGCGTCCTCTCGTCCTCGGGAGTTCGTTCTCCTGAGTCGAACTTGGCAAGTCCGAACTACCAAGGACGCAAGTCCGAAGTTTGCGTACTTGGTATTGAGAAACGGCCTGGGTCACAGGACTAAACCAAAAAAACTATGAAACAAGGGAGACAGACCATACCTGTAACAATCGACTGTGGGCTTGTAGTGTACTTCTAATCTTACAAGTATTTTTTTTAAACTCTAATTGCAGATAACACAAAAAACACAAATGTAATCTAAACACCGTTAAGTACACTTTTAAAACCCCTCTAAAGCTCAGAGCTTTGCATTTATTATACATTTAAACTATAATGCATTTCCGTTTAATTTCCTGTAAACATGGCATTCAGTTTATTAATTTATTTATGTAATAAGTACTCTTTTAAAAAGTATGTAACACAAAACTACAGTCCATTTCACAAACACTGAATGTTAAACATGGTGATTTAGTAATCATGTGTTTTTGGGGTATTGTAAACTTAAATGACTAATAAATTTAAGAAAGTGGAGGCAGAGTAGTCTGTTGTTTAATTAATGTGATTTTTTCTCTCACTAAAATTGAGCAGGAATATATATTACAGCCCTGAAGGATAAAACCACTCCATGATTTAGTCTATTGCAATTGTTTATGTTAGCATGGACCCTCTTTTTTTTATTTCACATTGATTTGCTGGCTAAATGGGCCACAGTTATACATAACAGGTAATGGGAGAGAAATGTCAGACGCAGCCATTTAGTCTGTTACCCTCGGCCTCTTCCATTCTTAATCGGTGAGACAACAGACTGTTGATGCAACACTCACATTTAAAATCTAATTGTTTCAAGCAGACTTGTGGGTTACATTAAGAGTGTGCTATGAGATTATATATATGTTTAATTCTTTCTGTGATTAATAGGCAATCAAGCACAAAGTTCAGCAGTCAATAATCACTGAAAGTTGAGAGGCAAATGAAGTGGAACTGTGGTCTCAGACATATGCACGAACCCACGCATTTTATTCTACAGGAGTTTTTTCAGCTCAATAAAGAGCCATTCACATGAATGATTATTATACAAACTCACACACACCTGCAAAGCTCACTTTTGGCCACCATTTGTTACGTCCGTTGCTACACTTAGTTGAAACAATCAACCTGATTCACATCTTGATCTTTCCATTCCCTCTTTCCGTTCCTCTCTAATTCCTTTCCTCCCACTAAATCACCCTTTACGCCTCTTTGCCTTCTCGATCTGTCTTCCTCTGGCTCTCATCCTTTCATTATCTACATTTTCTGCCCGTCTCTAACACACTCACTTTCTTACTGAGAACACTTTGGCTTTGTGTGTCAGGGACCTCCCAAGAAAATATTTCACATTTTTATGCAGAGAAGACACTCAACTCCACTCTTTCTCTATCCCTATTTATCACTCCTACCTACTCTCGATCTTCCTTCTATTTTCACACATCTCAGTTGAAAAGAACGCCCTGGTGTTCCTCTAAATAGACAGTGTGTCCCCCAAAAAAACAGGTCATGCCTCTATGGCTACTGTATGTTTAGACAGGCTGATTTCTTTGGCATACATGTCTAGTTTTTTGAAGGGCTGTCAATTAATGAATTATTCATAATTAATTCATTTAGAACAATTAAATATAAAAATATAAAATTAATAATAATAAATGTAAAAGGAGTACAAATATAAATATTTGTTAAGAATATTGTGATACAATTGATGAATTAATCAGCATATCAATCGTAAAAAAAAAAAAAAAATCCAATTCACATAATCAATATGTGGTGTAAAATGTGATTCAACTAATTCCAGTCAGATCAGATTTTAAGTATGTTTCATATGGGACAAAACATGAATGTAATGTTATACACAAAGCGCAGTAGTGTCTAGAGCCATGTCTGAATCCATTCATTCATTCATTCTTATAAGTGGCATTCACTATGTACTGAATGACAACTAAGCATATGCATGAATGTTGTGTTGTCTGATGCGCCTAATGATTTCTCTTATCTCTCTACTATGGCAGCCAACCAATGTAGATTTACACATTTTCTACACCAGGGGTGCCCAATCCTGTTCCTGGATATCTAGGCAGCATCTGAAAGCTTAGGCAGCTGACTTTTTGCCTCGCTGCCTTATTAGGCAATGACTTTGTAGGCAGCGTTTGTGCACAAAGGTAACTGATTTCGAACAGACTACTGAGGCAGCATAACAGTTTAATATTCTACAACAAAATAGAGCTTTGGTGATAACTAAGCAAATATTTAATTACTTCAATAGTAATGTTTTAGCTAGAAATGACATCAAAAGTGGAAAATGTTGCTCAAAAACGAACATTTACACAGAAACTGACCACCAACCGCAATTTTCAGATGCCATCTTTATTTTTTAGCTGTCGCGGAATGGTACGCACAGGATTGTGGGAAATCAAAGGCAGCGAAGGATACATCTATGCTATCTTTAAAAAATGTATAAGAAGAAGCTATCTCAGGAGTAACTATTGGATTTGGACGTGCCTTGATACCTTCCTACCGTGGAATGCATCCTCCAAAGATAGCATTTTTAAGCTTTCAGACGCAGCCCTAACTACCTGCAGAGTTCATATCCAACCCTGATCCAACACACCTCTCAGTAGTTATCCTGAAGATCTTAACTAGCTGGTTTAGTTGTGCTTGATCAGGGCTGGAGCTGAACTTTGCAGGAAGGTAGATAGATCTCCAGAAAGGATTGGGGACCCCTGTTCTTTACTATCTGAATGGACCTGATTTGACCCTATTTGGATTTGTAACACAAAAGATCGGATTTTAAAACCAAAATCAAAACCGTGTGTGTGTGTGTGTGTGTGTATTTGTGGCCTGGTAAACCAAAATGTCCCCACAAAGATGGCAATATCCAAAATCCTTGTCATTGTACTCTATAGACATTTTTTGGTCCACGTGAGGAAAAGAGCTTATAAAGTTTTTAGAAAATGTAAAAATGCATAAAGTTTTCTGTGATGGGTAGGTTTAGGTCTAGGGTTAGTGTAGGGGGCCAGAATATACAGTTTGTACAGTTTAAAAATCATTATGTCTATGGAAAGTCCCCATAAAACATGAAAACACAACGTGTGTGAAGCGTGTGTGTGTGTGTGTGTGTGTGTGTGTGTGTGTGTGTGTGTGTGTGTGTGTGTATGTGTGTGTGTCTTACCCCAACCCCAGCTGTCTGCAGACCACCTCAGCGTCATGATCGTCCCACTGGTCATCACACACTGTGCCCCACTGTCCTGCATGATGCACCTCTACTCTGCCCTCATACGCTGATGGACCACCAGAGAGACGTACCGGGACAAACACTGAAGCTATACATACACACACATGCTTCAATATATTTTCACTTTATTTGAGAGTATATTTGTGATTGTGTCTGTGTTTATGTATCTGTGAGTGTGTGCATACCCTCCACTGGTGTGCAAGAGACGGCAGCCGCCTGGCGGTTAACACACTCTCCCCCGTTCCATACGGTGCGGTTGCACTGCAGTAAGTCCTCTTCCTGTCCCTCACAGCCCACAGTCTGCCAGTGAACTACAGACACCACCAGACGTGACAGAGGACTCACACGTGCACGTGCCCTGTAACTGAGACAAAGTGAGACTTTTTTCATTTGTCTCACTTCAGTCATTTAAATCATTTCGTTTTATGATATTTCAACTATTCATGAACCTTTGTCAAAGTTTGTAAATGATAAATAGTAGACCACATGTTCTGAACACTGGGCAGATGCAGTTGCAAGACATTTTTCTTTTTTTGTTAAATTGAGCATAACTTTTATAGCCACCGATAATTCTGCATTTTGCTGTTCAGTATTGCAAATTATTCTTGCATAACTGTTGGAACTCTCTTCTGTCCCTGCTCTGAAAAATATGGTCATGATATTGATAAGGAGCTGTCTGACTGACATGTAAAATGACCAATCTCAATTCATGTGTTTTTACAAAAAAATTAAGATACTACTGACAGAACTTGGTCACACAAGAAATAATATTTTGTCATTTATAAATGTGTCCAACTAAATTACAGAATAAATTTTAAAGATTTAATCCCATGATTCTCATTAAGAATCTTAGTATGTTTTATGTATTTATATACTAATATATATACATTGGCAATATACAAACAAGGGAAGTACTATCAACAGAATGGAGCACAGAGATTTCAAGACAAATTTCTCAAAGCTGAACTACTTTAAAACAGCATCTTAAAACTGTGGTGCTGAAGACGAAGGCGGTGCTGTTTTTATTCTTAAGAATGTCATTTCCTGCCTATAAGCTTAAGATCCTGAGAGCCCCTGTGGTAGACAGACAGATAAAAACCATAAATCAAAGTCAGTGAAGTCTATCTGTCTCTCAAGCTTTTAAATAATTCAAGTCTGTTCATCTATCAAAGCTGAGGCAGAGGCACCCAATGAATTATTCACAAATTGCAAATGGACTCTAAGCTCCCGAGGTCAAATGATGACGGGTCCAAGCATATGTAAGTATCCATTTGTGTTTTATTGGTAAAATAATCATTTTTGTCAGATTTATAACTGTCATTGTTGTGTCATGTGATCTACGAGACCCTGCGGTCACCTCTCCCTAAGCACACTCAGTAATGACCTCAGACAAATGCTCTCAGATAGACGTGTGTGACCGTGATAGACACAAACCACATGGGTGTGTTCGAGATAGAGATTAGAACTCTCTGGGGAAATCAGCGATCTTTGAAAACACCCGCACACATATATTCACCGCCTGACAACTCACTAAGCATATGCCGTGTTTAAAGGTGAAAGATTGACCTTTGACCCACTGGGGTCAAATACCAAAGGAGTCCGTGCACAACCTTACAAAGGTGTTTTGTGGTTAGGGAATAAACGAACGGGCAGCATATGGTTGTCGGAACACCGCAACTATCTCTTTGAGAGGCCCAGTTGTGGCGGCATTGACAATGTGGCTTCAAAAGCTAACTACAAACACATCTCTTACCGTCCACCATGGACAGACATAATATATGCTGAATATTTCAGCAGTACATAGTCTGGTTTGTGTTCAGGTTTTGGGAAAAATAAAATAACATTCTTAGTCTGTTCTTACTATGCAGACTGCCTACTTTATGCAACCTTTGTGATACAATATGCATTATTCAAGTAACATTAGTAGAGAGCAACATTGTTGTCACATGACCTCACCACATTGCATGTTTAAGTCAGATAATGGAATCCAGTTAGTATCTCAGGGTCAGGGATGGTTATTTTGCGTTTTTTAATCTAATTTACATAATAAAATTGCTTTTTGAAGCTTGTGCAGTAGAGAGAAAGTCAAACCATTTGGAATGACGTTAGAGTGAGTAGATAATGATGAAATGTACATTTGTGGTTGAACTATTCCTTTATCTCCTGACAGTCCAGTATCAAGTCAAGCACAATTATTTCTACATTTTGGGCCAGATTACCTAAACAGGGCGGAAACTTTTTTTTTAAGGTGTCGTAGTTACACGTTACTACACTTACTAAAGTAACCCTAACCCTAACCCTAACAGTAAATTAAGCATAATTACAAGTAACTAACCCTAAACCAAACCCTACCGTAGTAACTCTATTGCAAGAACATACTTACATACATACAGTACTTATTTGAGTAAGTATAATGTAACTACGTCATATTAAAATAAAGTGTATTATCCAACAGGGCAAATAAGCGTGAGACTGCAACCCTTTGAAAGCGCCGATGGGAGTGGAACGATCTACTAACATTGTGGAAATTAAACAACAATAGCTATGTTTCCATCCACACGTTTTTATCCGCATTAAGTGATATCGAATGAAAAATGCCTTATGGAAACAGTAAAATTCGATTGAATTTCATGAATATCGACTCAAATGAAATACCATCGGTCTCATTGGATTTTATCTTGATCGATATACGGCTTATGGGATAAACGCGGATGGAAACGTTATTATGGTGCGATCCATTTTGCCTAGTAAAACTTTGTTTGCAAATGTTGGCTTGAAAGTTGTGCAATTCGGTGAGAAAATGAATGGAAACACCTAAACATGTCTCAAATCAATTCGATATATCAATTTAATTCGATTGACAAGTGGATGGAAACATGGCTACAGACACAGCCATGTCAAACGCAAAACGGGTTAAAGGTCCCGTTCTTCGCGATTCCATTTTTCAAACTTTAGTTAGTGTGTAATGTTGCTGTTAGAGCATAAATAATACCTGTAAAATTATAAAGCTCAAAGTTCAATGCCTAGCGAGATATTTTATTTAACAGAAGTCCCATTTCAAAGCATTCAGCGAACGGCCGGTTTGTACTACATCCCTCTACTTCCTTTTTTAATAACTAGAACAGCTTTTTGACTAATCTCCGCCCACAGGAATACACAAAAAAAGGGGGCGTGGTCTTGTTGCGCTCCCACGGAGAAGAAGCACTTTAGCTGCGCATGCATCTCCAATTTATGGTAAGAGGCGTGACCTTTCCGGGCAACCTGCGATAAGCTGCTGTCGAATCACAACACAGGAACCGCTGGCACAATCAGAACTCGTTACGTATTTCTGAAGGAGGGACTTCATAGAACAAGGAAGTCATCATGCCGTTTTTTGGACAGTGAAAACAGCGGTTTACAGATAAGTAAATTGTGTGAAAAGTACAGTGTTTTTTTACACACGAAACATGAACACATGTTATATTGCACACTGTAAACACAATCAAAGCTTCAAAAAAACATGAAGAACGGGACCTTTAAGACATGCTTTTTTTCAGAGTTAAAAAATGCAGCAAATACCAGTAAATTCACTACCGCAAACCTTAGTAAATCACTTTGCATGCATGATTTATTTTAATATAATCATCTCATCGATGTTGTGTCCGAAAGGGGAACTAATTTTGCACCATGTAAATCCTGACAGTAGTTTTTTATTGCCAAAAGAGGGTTTGCTCTGGCACAAGCTGTTAGTACTCAATAGCCATTGCAACGTCCGGCGCAGTGTATGGAAATTGTGAGAAAATTAAGCACAAAATCAAATCTTGAGGAAGTCTTACACAACAAGACAAAGCAATAATGATACGATCCACCTTCACACTAAACACACTAAAGCTTCAAGGACTGTGGTGTAATAGATACTAAATGTTTAGTAAACTATAGTTAATAATATAATATATACAAAACAAAATAATTATTTGTGATCAACACTTATTAGAAATAAGAGTTTGCTATAATCCATTAAGTCATACATCACACTAGAAATGGATGTCAAGTCCAATGCATTGCAGGATATGGTATTCTGCAAAGTATGATCTGTGATATCCTGCATATTTTGATAAATATAGTAAGTCTTTCAGATATTGCAAACAGCCTACGTACTGCAAAAATAGTACAAGTGGTATGACAGTATGTTTTACATACTGTGTGTACTGTACAGTATATGCGTGTATGTGTTACCCCTGTCCCAGCTGTCGACACACCACAGCGGCATCTCGGTCATCCCAGTCATTACTGCAGATGGTTCCCCACACACCATTCAAATACACTTCTACTGTACCATCCAACTTGGATCTGCCTCCCTGCAGTCGCAAAGAGCCTGCAAATACACACAAAAAGTGAGTTAAACTTGAGTGTTGTTGACCTTCACTGCTCAGGCAGGTGATAAAAGTAAATGTTCTGCAAACAATTGGTTCCGCTGGTCTCCGTAATTTTGATAAATGTGCGCATTACAAATGTTCCCACAGTTACGCAGCACGAAAACATTAATCCATGACTTGCTTTATGTGATGACAGAGGAAAGCTAAAACCTCCACATGAGTTTAACTTGTCAGTTCTATAATAAATGTGTGTGTTTGTGCATGTGATACTGAAAATGTATGTCATGAAAACAATGTAACAGCAGAGTACAGCAGTACAAAAATGTCTATTATAAAACCACTGAGTGCAGATGAGATAAGCCATTTCTTTACTATTAAAATACATCTCTGCATCCTAACTGGACATAATATTCACAGGTTTACAGTATATTAATTTATAGTTAAGCACTAAAAATGGCTTTTTTAGCCACATGCACAGTCTGTAGTTATTTATTTAAGTTTTGGATTCGAATTAACTGATACTGATGATCAAAATACAGTAAAATATTACAAACGATGCAATAATTGGTGTTTTTATTATATAATATATATACATTATAAGTTGATTTAATTTAACAGATACCCCAAACTGAAAACACTACCTATAAAATGTACATTTGAAACACATAAAATAGATCAATAATGTAAACTTGCATAAAAAATATTTTAAGATTGGATTCAAAATTTGGCCATAACAATATAAATATATTCACTTGCTACTGGAACGTACGTGTGTGTGTGTGTGTGTGTGTGTGTGTGTGTGTGTGTGTGTGTGTGAGAGAGAGAGAGAGAGAGAGAGAGAGAGAGAGAGAGAGAGAGAGAGAGAGAGAGAGAGAGAGAGAGAGAGAGAGAGAGAGAGCACCTTTTATGCATCCAGTGTTTACAGTATGAGCCGCCCAGCTGTTGCATTCAGTTATAAATCACACAGCGCACAACCAAACATGATGGCAGCACATGTTCTTCAAACATTTCAGAGCTTCAAAACTTTTACAGAATGTTTGGAAAATGTGAGTCGGCGGATGCATGATGAAAATGTAAACTAATAGAATACCAAAATATTTAAATAAACTCATCCGTTTCCCATTTAATACACTGATAAGCTGTCCACATTCAAAGTGATTTTTAACTAATAATAATACTATTGTAAAGATTGTAAACAAATGTCACAAATAATAAATATTTCTAAGGCCTATATTAGAATATATGGAAATATGAAATATGGATCTCAAAATCATCACTGCTGGAAAGGGTTCAAATCGGTTCAAATATGCAAAAGATGCTGGAAAACTGAATAATTTGCAGGACCTGAAGGATTTTTCTGAAGAACATTAGGCAGTTTGACTGCTCTAGACAAACAAGGGACTCAAGAACAACCATCACAAAACAAAACAGCCGTGGACTCGTGGATCATTCAGGTGTTTAAATACACACAGTAAGAATCAATATGTAAACTTTTGAACAGGGTAATTTTTTATAAATTCAGCTATTTTTTGTTTTGTGGATATGTAAACATATTTTATGTAAAATATCTTATTCAGGACAGTAAATAAAAAATATGCATTTTTTATGATCCCTCTTATTTTGTAAAAAAAAAAAAATATATATATATATATATTATTTATATATATATATATATATATTATATATATATTCACATTTTCACAGATTCTGAAAGGAGTATGTAAACTTTTGAGCACAACTGTATATATGTGTGTGTGTGTGTGTGTGTGTGTGTGTATAAATATACAGTATATATCTTACAATACAGTTCATTGTTCTTGGTAACACGTGGACTAATTGTCACAAGGGGAGTTTGCTTATCTCACATAGTCACACTCACAACATTGGGACATGTTGTCACAAAAGCTCAACGAGTCGTGTTCCATTAACTGTATGTAAATTTGATACTTAAATGTATCGACCCGTATAGCCTACACTAGCCTACATTATACGTCTCGCTCTCGACACTATTTATACTCTCGCGTTTGTCACAAAAGTCAAACTTTCTAATAGTGATTGCCAAATTAAACCTTACACTTCTTAACAGCGCACTGACTCAAGATCTGTCAGCAATGCAAAAGCTCTGAGCAGCTCAAGACCTGCACGAGACGCGCTCGTGCATATTTAGGCTACTCATTTCTATACAGTTTCTGCTGCGACAGAAATAACTTAAATTGCGAAATTTCTGTTAGAGATCGTTGTCTCAAAGTAAGACCCAAATGATAAAATGACCTCGTGCGCCGGATGAGAGTGGCTGCTTTGTTCTCATTATAGGTGCTACCTGAGGCGCGCATACCTTTCCCACGCGTGGATGCAGTGAAGTTTGGACATGTCTTTGCTTGCTTGCGTGGTGCATTGCACTGTTTTCTTGATCTGAATATGTTTAACTATCAATCAAGTTAACCAAAACATTTAAGAATGAACATTAAACTAATCTTAAGAAATCTTGAACGACTATCTGCGCGTGGAGGTCTTTTGTCAAGAAAAGAAACACTTGACGCGCATTTTTCCCTCGCATAAGTTAATATAAAATACTGCTCTTGCAAATTCGTTTTATTTATGTAGCCTATATATATATACCTTGTTTGCAATCGCAGTACCCCCAGTCAATGCGTCCTCGGCTGTTTGGGAAGAAACACCAGGGCCGAATTCTTCCGTCCGGGTTCCGACAGAAACTGTGATCTCCAAGACCTTTCCCCGGATATCGCTCTTTGACACCGGGCACGTCGTTCCAGTTCATGCATTTCACGCCTGACTCGGTGGCGTCTATAGATCCCACGTAAATGCCCGCTTTCCCTTTGCTTTGAATACAGTCTGTGAACGGAGACCCGTGACTGCAGGCGATGAGCAGCAGCGTGCCGAGGGTGAAGAGGAACCGACATCTCACATCCATCACGATCAACCTGTCTGCCACTGTCACCATAACAATAACAGTTCCTCCTCCAGTCTATATGGAGACATGTTCCTTGAGTTGTCTCATCTTGTCTTTTGGCTGTTAACGGAGAATCAGAGTCAGACGCTGATCAATAAAGGAGAAACCGCGCGGGGAAGCCCGGGGCTTAATGACTCATGCATATTGATGATTGAGTCAGATTTGAAGTAAAAAAAAAAAAAAAAAAAAATGATGTCCTTCATTAAAGAGCGTGAAGGTGCAAAATATCCCAAATAGTAGGCTACAAGACAAATTAATTGTTAAAAATTCCTCTACAAAATATAGTCAGGACAGCACTTCTGGGAGATGGTCCACGAATGTACGCCCGCACCGATCCTCCCAGAATGTGAACTCAAACGAGTCTGCCACGTTCAGTTAACTCATTATAAGTGTCTGGTCTGGTGTGGTCATCACTGTTTTTTCTCCGAGGCTCCGGTGTGAAATATTCTGTTCAGGCATGATCGCATTGACCAACGGCCGTGACAAGAATTGTTCATGTCTGCCCTCTTGTGTCAGTAAAATAATAACTGCTCCAGAATAAAACAGACATAAATACTCTAGATACGTGTTTTCTGTTTCAATAGCCTATTATAAAATGTCATTAAGATGGCAAAGCTGAATTTGTTGCAGCCCTATACTCAGTCTTCAGTGTCACATGATCCTTCAAAAATCATTCTAATATGCTGATTTGCTGCTCAAAAACATTATCAATGTTGAAACCCGGTTTTGCTGCTTAATATTTTTGTGGAAAGAAAAAAATGCATGCGATAAGTAAGAAAAGAAAAAGAAAGAAATAGGCCTATTTATTTACAGCAAGGACCTATTAAATTGATCAAAAATGACAGTGAATACAATTTATGATGTTACAAAAGATTTTTATTATTATTTCAAATAAATGCTGATCATTCATCTTCTCTGTGGTAACAGCTCTTTTAGAGATCGAATGTTTTCTAATGTTTTCCGGAAACAAGATAACTTTAAAACGTTCAGTGTGATTTAAAACATTCTATCACGCCATTATACTTCTTTATATTTTTAATAATTTCTAGAGAATATAATATATTTTCAACACCTAAAAGGAAAATTAAATTTATTTGAATTCAAATAAAGTTATTCTAGCACCGCGCTACAATATGTGGAAGAAAAAAATAATTTTTACAAAAGTCGAAATTAATGTACGAAATTGGGATTTAAATTTTTTTTTAAAAGATAAAACATGATCGCAACACAATAATATAATTAAGCAGAAAATGCAATAAATCTTAATAAATCAATACGCAATGTTTTAACCCTAACTTCAAAAGAAAGTATCAGCCGTTTACTGACGTCATAGTATGCGTCTGATGATGTAAAATACGTGCGACTGCTTCTCACGTTGAGGTTTTCGATTAATTTTTTGCCTCACTTTTGTTTTCATCAAATAATTGTATGAGAATTTTTTTCCCTGCAAAATATTATTGTCATGAACAGCCGGCTGCAAGAAATACGTGAAAGGCAGAAGCTAAGACGGCAGCTTCTTGCACAACAGGTGAACTTTTTAGCTTACTGCATAAAGCCAGTGTTAGCGAGTATTGGCAAACCAATGCTTTTAGACTTATGAATAAATACAGATAGCTTTGTTGATGTTAATGATTTGTTTTGCAGCTCGGGGCAGAGAGTCCCGATAGCATCGGTGCTGTTCTCAATAGTAAAGATGAACAAAAAGAAATCGAAGAGACCAGAGAGACATGCAGGTACTGAAATATGTTTGTTTGATTGTTTTGATCAACTGTATTGATAGGGCAACAATTACACGAAGCACAAGTCAGATTCGTGACAATAAGGAGGGGGGTAATGATTGGTCTGTGTTATGTTTACTGTAGGGCATCATTTGACACATCAGTTCCTGGTGGGAAAAGAAAGTGTCTGAATGAGGGTGAAGAACCAGAGGAGGATGTGGAGGAGCAGAGGGTGAGTGAGCACTGATCAGGAATCAGCTGTAATTTCTAAATTCTGTTTAGATCAGGGCAGGGCTGTAGGTAACTGATCCTGGATCTGCTGTATGGTGTTACAGGAAGATGTTGAGCCCCAGCTGCAGGAGGAGAGCGGACCGTATGAAGAGGTGTACAAAGACTCCAGCACTTTCCTAAAGGTAGAGTTAAACACAATACTATATTATTTACATAACAATAACATGCTAGTACAATGGGACTTTGTGCAAAATCTTGTTGGTGATTGATTTTTAAAGTCTCTGTGAAATCAAAATCGACTATTTTCTCATGGGATATTACAGGTTTTGTTTTGTTTTTTGTTTTTTACCATCGCTAGCACATATTTTGGTTACTTTTTTAAAACTCTTCACTCAGTTCTCCTAACCAACTTTCAGCTTGGCACATCAGTTCATTTCACATCCAAAATCCACTAAAACAACCAAAACACTTCATGCATGTCTCAAATCATAACACTAGCAAAGGTTTCACTCAACGAACACACTTTGTCACTCAATGATATAAAAAATAAACTCTTAACAACAGGCAACGTTACACAATGATTTATTTAACAAAAATGTTTTATACAACTGAATGACAGATCTCTACTGTTTAGAATTCACTGCAGTTTGTTACATGGTCCATGTTTACATTACAGAACAAATTTATTCCTAAATAAATTATAGTCACCCTTGGTATAGAGATGGTTATGAAATTGAAAGATAGATTAGGTAGATTTAGAATATATTTCTATATGGTATTACTGTAGAAAAGTAGCAAATTACAGTCTTGTTCAGTTTTGGAAATCAAGTTTAGCAGTTTTGACAGGAGTATGTAAATGTGCAAATTGGCCTGTATGCACATAGAGTTTTGGCGGTGGTTGTGTCTGAGTGAGAAAATAATTCATGTAATTTGAAAGATGTAGGCTAGTCACTGAATTAATTTTGTGACTAAAGTAATGATAAATGATCCAAAGAGTTGCCCACATAGACTATTGTTGTGCTCAGTGTGTGAAGAGTTTTGAAAAACGAACCAAAGTTATAAATGATCTATGCACATCTCTCTTTTTTTTCCTCATGCTCTTGTAATCTTCAATCAAAATAACTTCCCCTCCCACTTGCAAAAACAAAAATTCTATCAATTCCCAATGGAAAAAAACAAGTCTCGCCCTACATTTTTTTCTTGTCCCAGAAGCCATTTCACTCAGATGTATTTTAAAATAGGAAAGGAAAGACTATCGCAACTCCTGTTTCATGCCAACTTCAACAATAATGTCATTACAAGCTGTTTTTTATTATAAATATCAAGATATCATCACTTTCCGTTTTACAGGGCACTCAGAGTTTAAATCCCCACAATGATTACTGCCAGCACTTTGTGGACACAGGTCATAGACCTCAGAACTTTATCCGAGATGGAGGTAAATGGTCCAATCTCTTTCTGTTTTTTTTTCTCCTTGTCTCCCTCTTTCATGCCCAGCTGTGAGATCATGTTAACCTATGTTCTGTTGTCCTGTAGGTTTGGCTGACAGGTTTGAGGAGTACCCCAAACAAAGAGAGCTCATCCGACTAAAAGATGAGCTCATCTCTGCCACCAACACCCCACCCATGTGAGAACACCTGCTGTCTCTACAAAATAGAGCAGATGTCTAATTGGCCTTTTTTAAAACCAATTTCAGTTATATATTTTTGTATGTATGTTTAAGAAAAATGGGGTCCAAACCTTTGAGACCACATTGTAAATATAAACTTAAAAAAAAAAAAAAAATTAAACAGATTAAAAACAAATGATTTTAAGATTTTCAATTTGGAAAGCATATAAATAAATATATAAATTAGAAGCATTTCACTAGGAGACTTTTGGATTCCATTGTATGTCTCATTTGCATGTACAGTATATACTATGAATATATGGATGTGTTTTGTGTGTCAGGTATCTGCAGGCAGATCCAGACACATTTGATCTGAGAGATTTGAAGTGCAAGTTTGATGTGATTCTGATAGAGCCTCCATTAGAGGAGTATTACAGAGAGTCGGGCATCATTGCCAACGAGCGCTTCTGGAACTGGGACGATGTGAGTTATTGCAAATTCTCTAAAAATTATATATATGTATGTATGTTTATTTAATTATTTATTTATTTATTTATTTTATGTCTGATATAGATCATGAAGCTGGACATAGAGGAAATCTCATGTATTCGCTCTTTTGTTTTCCTGTGGTGTGGCTCAGGAGAAGGCCTTGATCTTGGCCGAATGGTACAAATCTCACAATCACACACAGCGTGGCATATTTCTGTTTGTTGCAAATGATCACCTGCGTTAATCATGACAGGGTTCCCACGGGTCCTTGAAATCCTTGAAAGTTTGTGAATCTGAAAAAAAAAATTCTGCTATGGAAGTGCTTGAATTTACGTTAAGTGTTTCCCGCGTGAAGTACTTTGTGTTGTACGTTTCCATGACTTAAACGCACGCACGAAACTACTACGATGGTACCTCAACATTTTAGGACACAACAAATGTGTTCCCACATTAAGTCCTTCAATTTGAGGGTATTAAACCTGGAAAGTCCTTGAAAGGTTCTTGAATTGAGGTCCTACTGCATTACCTGCCCACAAACAAATATGCTTCATTACAGTCATTGTCTATGAGTCTTGCAAACTATATTTTAACATCTTTCTCTCTTCTCTCTCAGTGTCTGAGGAAATGGGGCTTCAGGCGATGTGAAGACATTTGTTGGATCAAGACTAACAAAAACAACCCTGGCAAGACCAAAACGCTGGACCCCAAAGCAGTGTTCCAGAGAACTAAGGTAAGAGCTGTGGCAAAACACAACATTGTTGGCACTAACAATTGTTTTCCAACAACAGTTGGAAATGCTTTTATTTTTTCTTCTCTGATGTCACTCAGGAACACTGTCTGATGGGTATCAAAGGCACAGTTAGACGCAGCACAGATGGCGATTTCATTCATGCTAATGTGGATATAGACCTGATCATCACAGAGGAGCCAGAGATGGGTAATATTGAGAAGCCAGTGGAGATTTTCCACATCATTGAACATTTCTGCCTGGGCCGTCGACGGCTGCACCTGTTTGGCAGGGACAGCACCATCAGGCCAGGTTAGATATTAGCCTATGGGTCATCCATTCATTTTTTACGAAAAAATCCACATTTTTAAATGGTAGTAGTGTATGTTTATTCTGATCTAATGTTATGCTTCTTCTTTTTTATCAGGATGGCTGACTTTGGGCCCTACCCTGACCAATAGCAACTTCAATGTGGAAGCTTACTCCACCCACTTCAGTGAGCCCAACTCTTACTTGTCTGGTTGTACTGAAGAAATTGAGAGACTCCGCCCCAAATCCCCGACTCCTAAATCTATGGCAGAGAGAGGTGGGGGAGCACAACGAGGAGGACGAGGCGGTCCTTCTGGACGAGGGGATCGAGGTCGAGAGAGAAACCGCCCAAACTTCCGTGGAGATCGAGGGGGATTCAGAGGCCGTGGCGGCCCACATCGTGGATTCCCACCCCGATAGTGCACGACGTCCCAACTTTGAGACTGAAAACAGAAAATGTGATGTGTCTGATATTTTTGTACCTGACATTTGAAAAGGTGTTGTTCCAATTTGTATTGTTTTTTTAGTTTATTATGTAAGAGGTTAAGAGCGGGAATGAATTTTAATGTCATACTAACTCGATTCTTTCTGAATGACTTCTGTTAAGTCACATTTGTAAGAATTGTATTCAACCTCAATAAAACAGTTTTTTAATGAAAATTTTAAAGCGTTCATTTTTGTTTGTTTTTACATTTTGTACATTACTTGTATCATCTTATGTGTGTTTTATGCATCTCATCTGATCAACAGAGGGCCTCTCCTGCCATGTGCAAACTTCCTGTGTGTCCTGTGGAGGGCAGCAAGGTTTTATGATCTGTGTCAAAGAAGCTCATTGATTCTGTCAGTAATAACATGTAGAATTACTGGTTTGCCGTAAACCCATTTTTTTATGTTTTTACTTTACATGTGATTGGTTTGTGGTGGGGAACTGCCCATCATGAGAAACATAACATGGCACTATTTCGAATTTATTAAGGCTAGTTGTAACTTCAGACTGCTTTGCATTCATTTATACTTGGTATTAAGACTGAAGGGGTTGCAACTTGAATGCAGCATACTGGACAACAAGCCTGAAATTCGTCATGAAATGGAAGTTGAAATCGTGACCTATATCCAAGTGAAATGGCTTCTTGAACACGAAAATAAATGTAGGGTGAGAGTTCATTTTGTCCATTGGAAATTGATTTGAAGGGGATGTAGTTTTTTATTTAAGATTACCAGGGCGTATGAATAAAAAAAAAAATTATATGCACGGATAAATAATTTACAAGAACTACAACAATATTCCATTTTTAAAAAACAAGATTTTTACATTTCGATTTCACAAAAAATTTGAAAATTCAAAATGGAAGGCAATATTCTTCTTAATGAACAAAATAAAACCATGAGTCTGATACTAGTTAGAACAGTGGTTCTCAACCAGGGGCCCTGTATAATAGGGGGCCTAACGAAGATTTTAAATAAAACAAGCAATAATTTAAGGAAAAACTGCTAAATTTAAGATATTTCATATTTTAATTCACCCCCTCAAAAAAATTTTTTTGAAGAACCAGGGTTCCCACTAGATAGATTAAAATGTATATTTAATTCATCTTTAGTGTGGTTTATAACCTTTTATCTTTAAAAAATATCATGTCAATTAATAAAATCTATCTATATCATTATTATAATGAATATACATCTTTCTTGTAATGCCAAGCTTCAAAATATTTTATTGGGTAGAAATTGTAATCAAAAAAAAAAAAAAAAAAATCCTTATCCCTAATCCTTATCCTGTAAATCACGAACAACTAAAAAATCATGGGACCTTTGAATATTGTTGTGGACAATGTACATTATCAAAAAAATGTTGAGTCAAAAAGGTTGAAAATTCGAAAAACCAATGATTTTGAATCCTTATGAAAGATCTTCTCAAAGAGCTCAGAGTTTTTCAAATTACACAGAGTATTTAAAAAAACACCATACCTTCACAAACAGTGGCAGAATATGATTGTACTTTTATTTACAATTGATCAAATATACAATAACTAGTTATCTAAGCTTTAGCATTGGTTTCTGGCCTGATTTAGTTGCAACATTACACGAATGAATGTAACAGCATCTTCTATGCCATCAGAAATGTGGGTCAGGTGCATGTTCTGATGTAATTAGCACATGAAGAATACATACATTTGCATACATTTGCCATAACTGTTATTACAGCGTGCATGAAAGGTATTTTAAACTGCTGTTGCTGAAAGGATTTTAAGCTGCAATTGTATTCCACAATCATTACGTAAGTGTCTCTTTTTGTCTAACTCTACGTTTTCAATTTTAAGTGATACATCAATTAGTGCAACGTGATAGAAAGAATTGGGATTTTACTTTTCTACGCAATCACTCTTAGAATATTCACCTGGTAGATTATTTCTATAGGTACTAAAATATCAGAGAGTCTGTGGTGGGCTCTTTTGACTTGTCCCAGTTAGCAATCAGTGATTCCCCAGAACAGAGATTTTAAACTTGGGTCTGGGGACACCCAGGAGGCCTCAAAGGGATGCTACGCTAGTTGTTGTTTTTTGTAAAAGAATAAATAATAATAATGTGAAAAATATCACAGCCTACATTCACACACTGATCAGATAAGGCCTATGAGAGACTAATCCTAAATCGAAGAAATCTGAAGCTGAAACAGCAGTGGAGCTGATGTAGTGTCACTCACTGGACACACTGATCTGTTCCACTTCCTGAGGCATTGAGATGTGGGTTAATGAGGAAAAAGAAGCTGTGTATTTCTTTACATTACTAATTCAGTACACAGTCAGACACACATGGAAATGTACACACAGCATTATTAATTAAGCAGTCTCACTGTGTTTGTTCCACTAATATGAAGTTAAAGCAACAAAGGATTATTTTCAATGAGATTGACAGATCTCATCACTAATTAAAAGTCAACTGATGACAGTAGACCAATCAGATGCTGCATGGGTGGGGCTTAATTAGACTCAACAGCAGCTGATTGGCTGGCAAGGTTTAGAATAAACCATCAGTTCTTCAAAGAAGTGACTGGAAACTTCTGACAACCGGTGTAGTTTGTTTCGGTGCTAATGTCGGGGTAACTGAGGGAGACTGGGCTCAGAACGGATTTGAGACCAAAGCAATAAATAATTCAGCATGATGAATGCAAACGTCAGGCATGAGAGGGTTTCAAATGTTACCCAGAAGTCAGTTCTTTAACTAAACTCCAGTGAATAACAGCATCTCAGTCATGTAAAGAAGTGGGTAATAGATACAACAAACACACTTCCAAATGAACATATATGACACTATGTGCTATCTTACACACCTCTTTCTTATCTCAAACCTGTTAGTGTACTATTCACTGTATTCTCTCTGTGTGTGTGTGTGTGTGTGAGAGAGAGAGAGAGAGTAATGATGAGCTGCTTATAGCTAGCTGACTATATCTGTAGACAGAAGATTCACACTCTGTTGACAAGAACAAATGTTTGTTGTTGTAGTGATACAAGATCTGAGAGAGAGAGAGAGAGAGAGAGAGAGAGAGAGAGAGAGAGAGAGAGAGAGAGAGAGAGAGAGAGAGAGAGAGACCGAATGTGAGACAAGGGGGACAGACAGATAGAGAGAGGGCTCCTAATTCTCACACTCTGCTCTCATATTCATACCTGTTGCTGAGCTGACTGCGCTTACATTATGAGAGGTACGTATTAAAATTTTATTTAGAATTAGATGTTTCTAATTTAAACATGGTAATAAGCAAGCAGTAACAGAATTTTGACATTTAAAAACAAAAGAAATGTTATGGTGTAAAATAAATAAGAAATATTTAAGAGACTGCACTATTTCAGGTCCCAGGTTCTAGTGGTCTCAGGCTTTTGGAGCCAATTATAGTTTCACACTTCTTCAGGGTTGGTAAGATTTCTTAATGGTTTTGAAAAAAGTCATTTCTTTTCTCACTAACGGTGCAGTTTGATCAAAAATACATAAAAAAAACGGTATTATTGTAAAATACATTTATGATTAATGATTTAAAATAAAAAATTTCTATTTTAATATATTTTTTTGAAAATGGCAAAGCTGAATTATCAGCAGCCATTCCTCCAGTCTTCAGTTTCACATGATCCTTCAGAAATTATTTTAAGCTGATTCGTTGCTCAAGAAAAATTACTTACAGTTGAAAACGGTTGTGGAAGCTGTGATAGTTTTTTGAGGATTACTTAATGAATATAAATTTCAAAAGGACAGCATTAATTTAAAAAAAAATATATATATATATATATATATGTGTGTGTGTGTGTGTGTGTGTGTGTGTGTGTGTGTGTGTGTGTGTGTGTGTGTGTGTGTGTGTGTGTGTGTGTGTGTGTGTGTTTGTAGCAATGTAGAAGTTTTTCTACATTTCACTTATTATCAAAAGTTTTCCACCACTTTTGATAATAAGTGAAACACAAAAAGGTTTTATGTCTAACCGTCACATTAGCTCCAATATAAGACTTGTTCTCGACCTGCTGGATTATTCTGATAACATCAATACTGATGCCTGTACTGAGATCAGTTCGCCAGGGCTGCCCTATTTCACCGTTTTTGTTCCTGCTGGTGGTTGAATTATTGTCATTACATATTAAACATAGTCCTATTGTTAAAGGATTGTCTATTTTTGGTAAGGAAATCAGAGTAACTGCGGATGATACAGCTCTCTTTTTGAGTGACAAACATCAGATTGATAATGCTATAGCTCTAATTGACCAATTCTCTGCTGCTTCAGGTTTAAAGCTTAACAAATCTAAATGTGAAATCTTATGCCTGTATACCAGACTGATGAGTAAAAAATGTTTAACTTACCTGTTCAGAAATGTGTAAGTCCGTCTAATTCGATCCAATGGCGGTATCGATTAGAGGTGAAGGTCACATGCGCGTCTCTTCCAATGGCAAAGGGATTTTTAATTAAATGCAATACATTTTGTTTTATGTATTAACTCGTTTCATCTGACTCCATAAAATGAAAGTGTTTTTCAATGATATCTGTGCATCGTTAAATATACGTTAATGTTTGACTATTCCTTTTAACTCCAATGAAAATAAAGTCAAAGTCTGTTAGAATAATCAAATATAACAATTTATTATGTCAGGTAAATGTATTATAACAATTCCATAATCAATTGAAAGATAATCACTGCAAATCATCAAATGTTTTAGGATTAGAGAAATAGATGCAAACCCAACATTTACGAACTACATGAGCTACCTCATGGGCTATATGAAATACAGAAAAAGCCACGACTCCTTGCTGCATTCCATTAAATAGCCAGAACTTCTTTTCAATGGTAATTTGCATTCAGGTTACACCTTATTTTGGGGGTAGGGGAGAAAGGCCATTTGTCCACCTTTCTTTGTGTGCCAGTTTCTCTAAACTTCTAAAAAACCTTATTACCTTTTGTTTTACTCTTTTGGAATGAGACATCTAAACCACTCACTCTAGGACATTTAAAATGATACTAAACACAATAATCATTCACATTAAACCATATATATATTCTTATGTGAGTTTCAGGTGATCTGCATGAAGGGGAAGGAGTGGGGGATGAGGGGAAGAAATGTAGATTAGGATGATGCAGAGATGAGACCTCTAGTCTCGGATGGGGCCTTCACAAGAGTGAGCCCAAGGGCGTAGATTTGGTTTGAACATTGGGGGGGTTGAAGTTTGGGTATGCCTCCTGATATTGTGATTATGGTATAAATAATGGGGGGGTTGTAATGTATAGATTTAAATATTGGGGGGGTTATATCCCCCCCATCCCCCCCACAAATTACGCCCCTGAGTGAGCCCAAATGCCACTATGCAGTGGGTTCTTTGTCTTCTCAAGAAGTGGTCATTCCCTATAACCAGTTTTCCAGTCTTACAAATGTGTAAAATATTTAGGTATTCATATCTGTAAGGATCACAAGGAACGTCAACAACTAAACTTTTCAGCTAAATTGAAAAAAAAAAACTAAAACAATTCTAAATTTATGGCTTCAAAGAGATATTTCAATTTTAGGAAGGATTCTTTTGACTAAAGCAGAAGGCATTTCAAGATTTGTTTATCCTGCTCTCTCTCTTTATGTTCATGATTCAATATGTAAAGATATAAATACCATATTTATGAATTTTGTGTGGAAAAACAGACACCATCATTTAAAAAAAGCGGTGCTCTCTGGTTCTAGGATGAAGGTGGATTTGAACTTTTGGACTTTTGTGACTTAAATTATACCTTTAACTTGGTGAAATGGTTGAAGGAATGTTTGAGAGCACCTGAGTCCTTATGGTACTTTATCCCCAACAACATTTTTAATAGTGTAGGAGGCCTAAAATTTTCATTGAAATGTGACTATAATATTACAAGATTGCCGCTAAAACTATCCCATTTTTATCAACAAGCTCTTTTGGCCTGGAAGCTGTGTCATTCTCACAACTTCTCTCCACATAAGTCCATTGTTTGGCATAATGAATGCATCACTAAAGGGAACAAGTCACTCTATTTGCAGAAATGGATCGATAGAGATATAATTTTTTTAAAAGACCTTTTTGATGGTAATAATCAATTACTTAACTATGAATCTTTTCTCAGGGAGAAGGCATTCACAATAACGTTCAAAGAATATAACTTGGTTTTCAAGTCTCTATACCTAATGGTATATTAGAATTAATGAAAGGTTATAATAAACAAAACGAAGTGCCTGGTATTAATTTGACTCTTTATATAAACGTTATGGATGTTATGAGTAGCAACTGTACTAATAAGCATATCAGAAAATGTTTTCTAAATTTAAAGAAAATAACACCTCGTGGGGAATTTTTCTGGAATTCGCATTTTTCTGAGATTAATTGGCATAGGGCGTGGCTTGTTCCTTTTGTATCACAAACAAAGTTAGGGAATTACATTTGAAAATATTACATAATATATATCCCACAAACTTGTTTATTTCAAAATTTAAACCTGTTGATAATCTTTGTAGTTTTTGTAAGACAGAACAAGAATCGTTAACTCATCTTTTTTATGGTTGTTTATTTTGCATTACATTTTGGAAAAATGTTGAAAGTAATGTGACATTTAAAACAAAGAATACAATAACGCTTGAAGGGAAACAGATTATTACATAATTTGATTGTAGAGATAGAACTTTATGTAATATTGTAAATCTCTTTATTTTACTAGGCAAGTTCCATATTCATAAAGCTAAATTTTCTAAGTCAAGGCCATGTTTTAAACTTTTAAACTTAAAAAAAAAAAAAAAAAAAAAAAATTATAAATAATGAAGATTGTAAGTCTGTCTATTTTATTTTTTATTTTTTTATTCATTAATTTCATTCTTGTATTTATTTATTGTTCGTTGTATAATATTTGTTTACGAACTGTGATGCTTGTATGTTTGTAATTTAATTTCTAATAAAAAAAAACTGTCACTTTTGATCCTTGCTGAATAAAAGTATTAACTTTCAGAAGAAGAATAAAAAAGTCTCACTGACCCCAAAGTTTTAGATAGTACAGTGGTGTTCAAAACTCCACATTGAAAATCAGTTAAAATTCTTGAGATTCCACTAAAATTATGATTTAAACCAAGCAATTAACGAGAAAGAAAGAAAGGAAGAAAGATTATGACATAAAATGAATAAGAAATATTTAAGATTCTCCACTATTTCAGTGGTTCTAGTGGTCTGTTTGGCCAGACCCAACTGTATATAGCCTTCAACTGTATACTGAATATTCTTTTGCATACAGAGTGAAAATACTATATACAAAATACTGTCAAAAAGAATAAAATGATGATCCCTATCATGTAGGCCGTAAAGACCGAACTACCGGTATACTGTGTGAGAAACCCTATTCAGTGTGAAGTTGACACGGAATGTTAATTACAAAGTTAAATAATTGGCTTTTATATTGTCACAGCTGAAAACTCCTAGTTTAAATAATGTGTGTAAAATAATAATAAATGATCTATGATACACCCTAATTCAGTATTTATTCACAGAACGTGGCTCTATAAGAATGGTTAAACAGACTCTTAACTCCACACTGGACTCAGATCTGCCTGATGTCACATCACTGAACTTACTGGATCGAGAATCCACTCCTAAGAATAAAGCACACACTCCAGAGTCTCCCAAGGACCCTATGAGAAAAGTATGTGTTCAGTCCCTTAAAAAGAGGGTCACTGCAGTGTCTGCAGAAAGGAACAGAGTCAGGATGGAGAGAGGGGGGGCACCTTTGGGATTCCCCGACTCTGTGTACTTTCATGCTGCAGCTATTTTCCAGAAAAATCATGTGGAGAAAGACCTCGCACACAGACTCATTCGCTATGGGCACATCAGTCCCGGTGGAGATGATGATGATGATGATGATGATGATGATGATGATGATGATGATGATGATGATGATGATGATGATTCTGGGATTGTCGACGACAGTGATGCCAACACCAAGCAGAATGAGCACTGGGCATATGAGCTGGCATTTAACACCCTGAAATGTAAGTGAAAAATAAAGCCAGGCCTCAAAACCAAAGTTTGTAGGATTATCAGGATGAGAATTGCTTTTCCTTTAAAATATCATATTTCAGTATTCTCCTTCAGCTTAAAACTGGGCTTTACCTGTCTGATCTTGTATGAGAAACAACAATACAATTAAGTATTTGGTAGGAATGTAAATATCGTAAAGTGATGAGATTTAAACAGCACAAGATAACGTGTCCAGTTTATTGTTTTTGGAGTGTGCAGTTAATGTCCCTGTGGTCACTGATGTCATGCTATTTGTGGCCCACAAATCTTTAACATCAATTATTCAGTTCCTCAGATACAGGACTCAAAGGTGCAGTTGGAAACAGATGAAGAGTCATAAACGTATAATACTATTACCCAGAATTCCACAGTTATTTCCTATCCTGTCCGACAGTAGCTACTGCAGAGGAGAGTTTTTCCTTTTTCTAATGTTGTAGAAGAGACTGGAGTTGGTTGTCACACTTTTTATTCTTTGGTGGTTTCTGAATGAAACTTGATGTAATTAGTCAGTGTGGCAGATTATTTCCAAAATATTGTTAAAATTCTTAATTTATATTGACCTAAAATGTATTACTTTTTAACTAATACATTAGGGGGGTGTCTACAATATAAAATATGGACAATTTAAAAATCTACAAATAAGAAAGTTTCATTGTATTGCTTCTAAAGTTTTACAGTATATCGTAAAGAAAATGTAGATTTGAAGATATAATAGACTGACTTTCAGGGTGTGGTTCAGTGCCTGAAAAAAAGAAGTCTCACACTCTCCATACTCTCCATAGAAGTAATTTATTTTCCTCTGACCTCATCTTTCAATGCCTTCCCCCCTCTTCTTTCGATGACTGAAGTCCTGAATCAATAATTTGGGGATGTCTGGTCACATTCTGGTTGGGTTTCTGACTCATTCCTCTCTCTCTCTCTCTCTCTCTCTCTCTCTCTCTCTCTCTCTCTCTCTCTCTCTCTCTCTCTCTCTCTCTCTCTCTCTTCCTTGCTCTGCTTTGCCCTCACTTTCTCAAACTTTTTGCTTAGGGGAGGCTTTTTTTACTTTTTTTCTTTTTCAAGGACATCTATTTGCTTTTAGTGCAGTCAGGTCAGACATCAGTTCACTGACTGCTGTAGCACTTTAATGGCTGCGCTGAGCTGTGAGCATGAGGTCAGTTCATATTCAGTTCTATCATCCAGAAACACAGACAACAAATGATTTAAATGTATATAGACATAAGCTTATCAGTCTTGTTTATTTTACAATATGTTAAAGGGGCAAATCTCTCTCTCTCTCTCTCTCTCTCTCTCTCTCTCTCTCTCTCTCTCTCTCTCTCTATATATATATATATATATATATATATTTATATTTATGTTTTCGCAATTTTTTTAAAAATGATCCCTTTTTTCTGGTTCCGAGCTTAAATCTAAAAATAATCTTAGATCTAAGAAAAAAAGGCATTTTCCTCCCCAAACTTTTTGGAAGAAGTAATATTTTACAAGACAGAAATTCTGATTATTTTTATTTTAAAGGGATTCATTGCTAAAAAAAAAAAAAAAAAAATTTAAATTCAACTCACATTCATTCTTTTTGAAATTCAGTAAGCCATGTCTGAGTTGGAATCCAGCTATTTTTAAATTAATTTCTCAGCAAAACTGATGTAACTCGCACATCAGTTTTGCTGTTTGGTATTTTAGGATCTCTGGAGTATATTGCTGGGTGTTTTGCTCCCCACTACATGTCTTCATATTATGGTGTTGAATTACAACTAACCACTGTAGTATAGCAGTGATATCATAGCATAGTGATGCTCTACTTCATCTTCTACAGCTAAATATCACAAACTCTCTCCTGCTACCATCACAGACCAAGATCTACTGGAGGAGATCCTGACTGACAGCTACTTTTACCGTTCTCAGCAAATGGTGGGTCTGTTGACATATGCCCTTTTGTGTTGGTATCAGGATTGACTTTGATGTGTTTGATGTGTGAGTTTGTGTTTATGTTCAGCCAGATGACCTTATGGCTCTTGTGATGGTCGTACTCTATGACCTCCTGGACAGGAAGTTCGAGCCCAGAGAGCCAATCAAAAGAGTAGAGGAAGGACTTATAAAAGAAGTGAGACAGGCGGAGGACAGCCTTTATAGGTCAGTATGAGCAGGTCTGCCCTGTGAAAATTCATCCTTTATAAAGTTAGACTGAATCATGTTCTGTGAATCCCATGTATGGAGTGAAAAATCGTCTCGGTTACGGATGTAACCCTCGTTCCCTGAGTAGGGAACGGAGACGTTCCGTCGGATGACGACGAATGGGGGTTTCGCTTAGAAGCCAATCAACTTCAAGTACTTCAAAACGAGCCAATGGCAAAGAAATGCCATGGGTCTGCGGAATTTGCATAGCGTAACTCCGCCTCACCTCGTGAGTATATAAGGAGAACGCTGGCAGCAAATAGGCATGTTTCTTCGCTGAGGAGCCAACCTGAGTTCAGGCGATCCCCGCGGTACAGCGGAAAGTGGCAGGAAGACGGAACGTCCCCGTTCCCTACTCAGGGAACGAGGGTTACATCCGTAACCGAGACGTTCCCTTTCGTTGTCACTCCGAGTTCCGTCGGATGACGACGAATGGGGATACCAGTCTAATCACGCCACCTTCCCAGCTGTCTTCCAGTGCCCTGCGTAAATCTGAGATCCCTGTCGTGAGACTAGCACGGACGAAGGACTCCTATTTAACACAGGAATACCAAGGTACACTGGGGAGCATATCCCAGGTCTTAGGGAAGTATGCAATTACTGCCAACCCAGAGGGGGGGACTTAGAAATACACATATGACCCGGGGGATGCATATGGGGAATCACTGGGGTATCCTGCCGCAGGTGGAATATTTCAACCCCAGGGGTGGCAAGGTGGCTTGCCAAGGGAAAGACACATGCTCAGAGAGGCTTACAGTGGGAATACACATGTGGGGGTAGCTCCGGGAGGTACCATGCACACGGGAGGCACCTAGCCGACGCGCAGGCAAGAGACACTGGCGCCGACGTCAGGAGTGCTGGAGGAACTCAGGGCTTTCGGAGAAGCTCACCTGAGGAGAATATCGCACGTATCCAGTCCGTAGAGTGGAATGGCGAGCAAGCGAAGACACCTAAGCGGGTCCGGTACTAGCTGGTTGAAGCGAGTACATGAGAGGACACAGGCTCCACTCGGAGATTGTAGAATCTGGCGAATGTGTTAGGTGTCGCCCAGCCTGCAGCTCTGCAGATGTCTGTTAGCGAGGCGCCATGCGCTAGAGCCCAAGAGGATGCCACACTCCGGGTGGAGTGGGCAGTCACACCAAGGGGGCACGGTCGACCTTGCTGCTGGTATGCCAAAGCAATGGCGTCCACTATCCAGTGAGACAACCTTTGCTTGGAGAGAGCCTTTCCCTTCAGCTTCCCACCATAACAGACAAAGAGCTGGTCTGAGGTCCTGAAACACTGCGTTCTGTCTTCATAGATGCGAAGAGCACGTACTGGACAGAGCAGTGCCAAGGCTGGGTCTGCCTCCTCCGGGGGCAGCGCTTGCAGGTTCACCACCTGGTCCCGGAAGGGAGTGGTAGGAACCTTGGGCACATATCCAGGCCGGGGTCTCAGGATCACGTGAGAGTACGCCGGCCCGAATTCCAGGCACGCTTCGTCAACGGAGAATGCGTGCAGGTCCCCTACCCTCTTGATGGAGGCCAATGCAGTCAGAAGCGCCGTCTTCATTGACAGGAAGTTAAGCTCGACTGACTGTAAAGGCTCAAAGGGAGCACTACGCAGGGCGGTTAAGACCACTGCGAGGTCCCAAGAGGGTACGAGAGGAGGGCGAGGAGGATTCAGTCTCCTCGCTCCTCTCAGGAACCTGACGATCAGGTCATGCTTCCCCACCGACTTATCTTCTATAAGATCATGCTGTGCGGCAATAGCGGCGACATAGACCTTGAGGGTGGAGGGAGACAGCCTTCGCTCCAACCCCTCTTGAAGGAAGGAAAGCACGACGTTGATCGAACATCTCCGGGGGTCTTCTCGGTGAGAAGAGCACCAGTTGACGAAGAGGTTCCACTTCAACGCGTAGACGTGTCTCGTGGACGACGCTCTAGCGGAAGTGATGGTAGCCACCACCGCTGGTGGTAGGGTACTCAAACCTGCCTCGTCCCGTCCAGGAGCCACACATGGAGGTTCCAAAGATCGGGACGAGGGTGCCATAGGGTGCCCCGTCCCTGAGAAAGTAGGTCCTTCCTCAGAGGTATGGGCCAAGGAGGTGCTGTCGCGAGGAGTACAAGTTCGGAGAACCAGGTCCGGGTGGGCCAGTACGGCGCTACCAAGGTGACCTGCTCCTCGTCCTCCCTGACCTTGCGCAGGGTCTGCGCAAGGAGGCTCACTGGGGGAAACGCATACTTGCGGCCCCGCGGCCAGCTGTGCGCCAGTGCATCCGTGCCGAGCGTGCCCTCGGTCAGGGAATAATACAGGGCGCAATGGGTCGAGTCGTGAGAGGCAAACAGATCTATCTGTGCGTCCCCGAACTGGTCCCAAATCAGCTGGACCGACTGGGGATGGAGTCGCCAATCTCCCGGGAGGGGCTGAAACCGTGAGAGCTCGTCGGCTGCACAGTTCAGAGCTCCTGGAATATAGATGGCACGAAGCGACCTCAGATGCTTCTGACTCCAAAATAGGAGGTGGCGGGCGAGTTGCGACATACGGCGAGAGCGCAGACCACCTTGACGGTTGATGTACGCTACAGTCGCGGTATTGTCTGATCGGACTAGTACATGCTGGCCCGAGAGCACGGCTCGGAAGCGGCGCAGGGCGAGCTGTACAGCCAGCAACTCAAGGCAATTGACGTGCCAAAGGCGGTGGGGTCCTGTCCAGGAGCCCGCGGCAGCACGTCCATTGCACATGGCACCCCAGCCCGTGGCGGAGGCATCTGTTGTTACAACAACGTGCCGGGAAGCTCGTTCCAGGGGCACACCGGCCCGTAGAAAACTGAGGTTCGACCACGGGGTGAAGGTCTGACGGCAGGTCGGAGTAACTGGTACTCGGAGAGTGCCGTGTTGCCATGCCCACCTCGGGACTCGGTCGCGAAGCCAAAGCTGAAGCGGTCTCATATGAAGTAATCCGAGCGGTGTTGCCACGGCTGCGGATGCCATATGCCCCAGGAGCCTCTGAAAAAGTTTCAGTGGAACCGCACTCTTGCCCTCGAACTGTCTCAGGCAAGTCAGCAGTGACTGAGCGCGCTCGCTCGTAAGCTGCGCGGACATGGCGACTGAGTCGATCTCCATACCGAGAAAAGAGATCCTCTGCACGGGGCAAAGTTTGCTCTTCTCCCAGTTGACCCGAAGGCCCAGACGAGCTACATGGCGGAGCACCAAGTCCCTGTGTTCGCATAGCTGGTCTCGAGAGTGAGCTAGGATTAGCCAGTCGTCGAGATAGTTCAGAATGCGAACCCCGTGTTCCCGGAGGGGAACAAGGGCTGCCTCGACGACCTTCATGAAGACGCGAGGAGACAGGGCTAGCCCGAATGGGAGAACTGCGTACTGATATGCCTGTCCCTCGGAAGAAAGCTGTGTCGAGGGAGGATGGAGACATGAAAGTAGGCGTCTTCAGGTCGATCGCTGCAAACCAATCCTGGTGCCGCACACATTCGAAAACGCGTTTGGCGGTGAGCATCTTGAACGGCAGCCTGTGAAGGGAGCGGTTCAGAACACGCAGGTCCAGGATTGGCCGTAACCCACCGGTTTTCTTCGGGACAATGAAATACGGGCTGTAGAAGCCGGTCTTCATTTCGGCTGGAGGGACAGTCTCGATCGCACCCTTCGCCAGCAGGGTAGCAACCTCCGCTCTCATGATAGGGGCATTGCCACCGACCATAGTGGAGCGGACTCCCCTGAAGCGGGGAGGAGACCGCGCGAACTGAATCGCGTAGCCGAGCCTGATCGTTCGTGCGACCCAGCGGGACAGGTTGGGAAGCTCTAGCCAGGCTCCCAAGGACTGTACCAGCGGGGTCATCCGAACCACAGACTTCCCGTCGGTGGAGCAGCGAGGCGGTATGGCTGACCCAGACGTGGACGGCATAGCGGCCCGGTGTGGGGGTACAGTCATAGACCGCGTCCTGACAGAGCAGACCAGGGAAGGACGAACGTTCCACGGGGGTCTGCTCTGCCAGGGGTCTGGCGACAGAGGAGGATGAGAGCGGCACGGTCCGGGGACGGCGCGCACTGTCATCCGGCTCTGGGACAGAGGAGGACGAGGGGTGCACGGCCCGGGGGCGGCGCACCGTGTCGTCCGAGAACTCTGTGTGCTCAGAGATGAATGTGTCACTTCTTTCTTTAACCACATTAGGGTGCTGCCCACCCGTGGGTGAGCAGCGGGGAGTGGAAAACAAAAGATTCTCCCCCGGCCCTCCACCGGGGTAAGGAGTGGTCCTGCTACCATCTCCTGAGAAGTGGACATCATCTCTGAGCAGCCCGTCTCAGGAGCGCCGCTTGGCCCGGCGTTTAGCGGGGGGCGGGGCTGGAGAGGGCTGGGGCGCCTTCTTACGGCTTCCTCCGCGACCGGGCCCGGGTGGAGGCTGCTGCTTGGGCCGGGCGGGAGGGGCGGGAGCCGTAGGAGGGCGCCCTCGGCGGCGAACAGACTGAGTACTCTGCCCGGTCGGCTGGGTGGAGGCAGCAGCGGGCCGTCGGGGCAGAATATGCTTGATAGCCTCAGTCTGTTTCTGAGCAGTCGAGAACTGTTGGGCAAAGTCCTCGACTGCACCGCCGAAAAGGCCATCTTGTGATATGGGAGTGTCGAGCAGCCGGGACCGCTCGGCATCTCGCATATCAGCAAGATTAAGCCATAGGTGTCTCTCCTGGACCACAGCTGTGGACATCACCAAACCCAGGGAGCGTGCGGTCACCTTCGTCGCTCGGAGAGCAAGGTCGGTGGCGGCGCGCAGCTCATTGAAGAGCCCTGGGTCTGTCCTGCCCTCGTGCATGTCCCTGAGCATCTGGGCCTGGTAGACCTGCAGAATGGCCATGGCATGCAAAGAGGTGGCTGCCTGTCCCGCAGCTCTGTAGGACTTCGCCACTAGTGTAGACGAGTACCTACAGGCTTTGGATGGGTGCTTAGGCTCACCACGAGAAGAAGCGCTCTGAGGACACAGTTGCATCGCAACAGAGCGTTCAACCGGGGGGAGCCCAGTGTACCCACGGGCGGCGGCCTCATCGAGGGGAGGAAAGGCGGATGAAATCATCGAGCGGTCGCGGGAAGACATGGGAGTCTTCCAGGACTTCGAGATTTCATCATGCACGTCCGGGAAGAAAGGTATCGGGGCCTGACGGGGACGGGGATCCGCAGCCCGACCCAAATACCAATCATCCAGCCGCGAGCGCTCGGGGCAGGGCGGAGGGGTCCACTCTAACCCGATGCTCGCGGCGGCTCGAGACAGCATGGCCGTCATCTCTGGATCAGACTCTGGCACAACTGTATTCACACCCGAAGGTGGCAGCTGTGATGAGTCTTCACTTCCAGCAGACTCAGACCCACCTTGTGATGCCGCGATAGACATCGCGTCCTCCTCTGGAGCGCCAAAGGAAACCCGCGGGGCACCCGAAGATGGTCCCGCCGGAATCCCCTGAGCACTCACGGGTTGCAACACTGGAGAGGGTGCGGCTGGGCACGGACTGATAGTCGGCGCTTGGTTCCAAACCGTCACCCTCAGATCACCCTGGCCACCAGCCGAAGTACCAGCTCTATTTCTAGAGTCAGTAGATCGGGGTGTGGATGAGGGGGCTCTCACTCTTGCGAGATCACTGAGTCTTGATCGTCGTGCTGCGATGGTCATGTTCCCACAGAGAGAACATGAGTCATCCACGAGCGCTGCTCTAGCGTGATCAATGCCCAAACACACTATGCAACGCTCGTGCCCATCAGAGTCGGCAACGAGTCTACCGCAACCAGAAGTGCACGGGCGAGGCATCTTTAAAAAGACGTGCCACGTGCAAGCTCTTTTGTGAGAGAAAAGAAACACTGACTGTGTTGAAGCGCCCGGGGAGACACACACTCGCCGTCAAACCACAGACAGACAAGCAGGAAGTGCGCGCTCGCCGGAGATCGCCGTCACACCAACACCAGGGAATCTCGCTCGTCTGAAGAACTGACAGTACAGAGATGGCTGTGGAACGAAGGATTAACTTGGCTCCAAAGCGAAAACATGCCTATTTGCTGCCAGCGTTCTCCTTATATACTCACGAGGTGAGGCGGAGTTACGCTATGCAAATTCCGCAGACCCATGGCATTTCTTTGCCATTGGCTCGTTTTGAAGTACTTGAAGTTGATTGGCTTCTAAGCGAAACCCCCATTCGTCGTCATCCGACGGAACTCGGAGTGACAACGAAAGGGAACTCAACTGTCTCTCCTACACAGCAAGGAATATTTTCTGAGAAAAATGTGTCCATAAATTTCAGAAATATTCTCAACAAAGATTTTGATGGATACCTGTTTCCTCAGAGTTTTATATATCTCAAAAATGTGATTTCGACTTTCTGTCCTCCAACTGTGACTTTTTATAATGTGACCTCATATTTAGTAATTATGACTATTTTTTAACTCTGAAGTAGAAATAGAATTTCCATAGATTAGAACTCATACTTTATTAATCTTATTTTTAAAGGACTAAATTACCTGGGTTGTTGTAAACATTAATTTTATAGCTCTGTCAAAATAATTGTTCCATTTTTATCGCTCCTAAAACGAGTTTTGGGAAGAACATCCGAGGCTAAGATAATACTTAAATCAAGCACATCTGAGAACTCCAATAAATGTCCTGAACTTCAAATAAAATAAAAATAAAAACTTTACCATAGGTCTTTAAAGACATTGGACCTTATAAATGGTGCTTGTATATTTGTGTTTATCAGGTTCAAGACCAAACTGGAAGCCTCACTGGCTCAGTGCAGAATAAAGCAGAATTTGCTGACAATTGACAGTTACCTGCCTCCAGCTGTGAGGGCTAAACAACAAAGATCACAGACAGTACCGATCTATGCCTGGGTCAACACCCTCAAAGCCAGGTAGTGTGTGTTTGTGTGTATGTACACAAATGTATTCTTCTTATTTAATATATACACCACCTGATATATATTGTGTTTTTATACCAATTCATCTAGCATTGAAAACGTGTGTGAGACTCTGCGGACATCGGGCTTCACTCAGGTCGATTCACACATGCACCTGGTGGGAAATGTGTTCTGTAAGGACAAACACTGTTCTAATGTCCTGCTGTTTCCCAGAAGGCTTACAAAACAACTGGAGGAAACCAAACTAGTGACAGAACACACACTCATAATACAGGTAATAAAGACACACAAGCATCATTCTATGGAAGCTTGTTTAGAATAAAAAAAAAAACTTTTTTAACTTTTAATTCTGACTTTAAACTCGCTAGTTTATATATCGCAATTCCGACTTTTATTTCTCGGAATTGTGAGATATAATCGTGGCGGAAACAAGCTTCCGTGTCATTCTGATGGTGCGCAAACACATATCCAGGATTAATGTGTGTGTATGACTTCAGGATAAATCTCGCAGTCTGGCTGCATGTGCGGTTGCCCCGCTGTTGGTGGAGGGTGGTGACGTTCTGATGGTGGGGTCTTTCTCTGCTTGGACTGTGGCTCATGTGGTTCTCCAGGCCACTGCCTGTTCTGGCTGTGTACATGTATGTGGGGTCCTTAATGTCTCCACCTTCAACAAGGAATTACAAACTATCCTCACCTCTACTGGCTGCAAAAGTAAGTGTTACTCTGCCTAACCTCACAATAAGTAAATGTCTGCATACCATAGTATAGTGCCTTTCCTATGATTAGCCAGTAGTGAAGCATTGCTACTCGGGTGTCTTTTTGCATAGATGTGAAACTGATGTCTGAGTACTTCAATGAGCTTAATGAATGGGATATGCGTATTCAGAAGGTTCGGGTGATTGTGTTGCTCCCACGGTGTTCTGCCTCAGCGCTCTGTAACCCTGTTGAGTTTATTCTCAATGAGAATGGAGGTACAGCAACAAATATGCATGATCTGATCATTTGAAACAACATTTCAAGATAACACACTGCTCTTTATCAGACAGAAGGCTGTTGCATGGCCTATCTAAAGGAACCATCTCTGACAGTAAACTGAAGCCACTAGTTGCTAAGCAGACACAAGACCTCAAACATGCACTTAACTGTGAGTCACACACACACACACACACACACCGTACACCATATTACGACCGAAATTTTTTTGTTGTGTTTGTTTATTTAATAATCATACATTGACTAAATCACATCATGTGGGTTAACATGACTTTCTTAACGTCAGTTCCTAAAGTGAAAGGCGTGGTGTACTGCACATGCTCAGTATATCCAGAGGAGAATGAACAACTTGTGAAGAGAGCGCTTGAAAATGCAGAAAGCAAAGCAAAAGCTTTGCCCTTCAGGTAACACACACACACAAACACAAACACAAACACTGCCCAAGCATTAAGTCCTTCCTGTCACACGCCACTAACTATGCGGATTTAAAGTTGCTGTATCCATGGAAACAGCAGTTAATCCATGGAAAAGCAAGTGGGGAAGGATTATGAATGTTTGAGTTATGAGAAAATGGAAATAAATTGGATTGAATTTACTGAATTTACAACACAAAACATCTCTTTTTCTTTCTACATGTTTCTCACAGGCTGGTCAGTGCAGGATGGGATGATGAGAAAGAGAAGTTTTTCAGAATTGAATCATCTGACGTCACAAATGGCTGTTTCCTCTGTGTGATGAAAAGAGAGGTAAGAAGGAAAGAGACAGAATCAGACAACTAACAGAATTTTTTAACATTTATAAAGGAATTTTTACAGCCATAATGATATGCTGATATAATTCATATGTTGAAATGTGTATGTGTGTGTGAGTAGAGAGCTCACAGACACACACACACACACACACACACACCGCTCTCATCCAGAGCTTGATGCATTGCTGTCCTAAATACTGGCAGTGTAGCTCCGGTTCACACTAAATAATGAACACTTGTGTCTGATCACATTAGCATCCATACAAGACCACACACAGCAAGAAAAACAAGTCTGTAGCTTCTTGTGTGTGTGTATGTGTGAAAGCTTGCATGTGCACTAGACAGTAAATAGACTGGGGCTAGTTTTTGTACCACATTGAATATTTTTCGGGGTAGTTTTTTATTATTATTTTTTTATTATACATTGCCCCCAAATGTTTTGATTATGGGAATCTGCCATTTATCACTGATAGTAAAACAGTTGTGAAACACAAAACAATAATGAAAATATTTAAACTATATTATGGATGGATGGATGGAATGTAAAATTCTAAAGTTTGGGGTTAGTAATTATTATTTAGCAAGGATGCATTAAATTGATCTAAAGTGACAGTAAAGACATTTATATTTCAAATAAATACTGTTCTTTTAAACTTTCTATTAATCAAAGAATCCTAAAAAATCATGGTTTCCATATTAAGCAGCACAACTGTTTTCAACATTGATAAATAATAATCATTTTATTATAATAATAAATGTTTCTTGAGCACCAAATCAGCATAATGATTTCTGAAGGATCATGTGACACTGACTGGAGTAAGGATGCTGAAAATTCAGCTTTGCCATCACTGGAATAAATTACATTTTAAAATATATTCAAATAGAAAACAATTATTTCAAATTGTAATAATATTTCACAATATGTTATTTTTTCTATATGTTTGACCGATAGGCTGGTGAGCATGAGATTACTTGCAAAAACACTAAAAAAATCTTACCGATCCCAAACGATAATGTATGTTAAATAAATGCATTCATTTGATTGAATTCGATTAAAACACGTGACAACTTGCCCCAATCTGACATAAACCCTTGTCCCAAGAATATGGTTCAACAACCTTAAAATCCACCTTCATTTTAAAGGTGACAGAAGTTGTGTAAAATCAGTCAATCAGATTAGAACATCTCTGTACTTTCCAGGTTTGTGAGCAAAATGTGAACGGACTGTCGAAAGACCTTGGATGTGCCGTGTGACAACTAGCCCTGGTCTCACTATACATAGTAAAATTGCACTATGTACATGTGTGTGCATGTGTGTGTGTGTTCTTTCTAACAGCATGACCCAGCAGAGGCAGAAACTGTGCAGGACATTTTGGCTCGAGCTCTTGCTAAAGGTTTGTTGGGGGGGCTGACGCCTCCTGACCCCCTGAATGGAGAGAAACCGAAAAAGAGGAAAAAACAAAAGGGATCCACATCAATTGTCCCGCCTTCCTCTCTTATTGAGCCTCCTGCATCAGTGATGATCAGTCTGAGTCCTCCAGCTGTCAGTGTCAGTCAGACAGCAGCCGCTCCAAAACACACTTCTAGAGTCCTGACTGACAGTTCCACAATACTAGATCACACTTCACTCACTAAAAGTCAAACTTCCACATTTATGGATGCCACATTTAGCACTACAAATCATTTGAGTCTTCTAGACCCATCGGACAACCAGTCTTCCGTTGTGCGAAAGAAGCGACCAAAAGGTCATAAGCCTCAAGCTAAAGTTGCTAAGCAGTCTGGGAGAAAAAAGAGGTCTAAATCCCACACTCGTAAAGAACGCCAGAGCAGGTCTCGACCTCCACGCAAGAGACTCCTGCACCTTCAGCCGTCTCAACACGCCACTGTTAACTCCATTAAACCAACTCCACCTCAGACCAAACCTGCTGCCATCAGAACCCCAGCGTCCCCGTATAGATCCAGACATCTGCACAGCAGAGCCACGTCTCAACGAGAATCTGTTAAACCGGAAAAGGAAATGGTCAAATCAGACGCCTGCGAGCCTTACAGGGAGGAGACCCGGTCAAGAGAGCTCAGTCTCCCTCACGTTTATCCGCTCAGTCCTTCACACCTCTCTTCGTCTCCATACTCCTCCAATTTCTCCAGCAGTCTTTCCTCTTCCAGCAGTATTGCCAAAGGCAGAGACTCTATCATTTTACGTTCACAGACATGGCGCTGAGTTACAACCTGTTGTTCATACATACACATCCTGTGTGCTTCCATACTAAAGAAGAGTTGTGGTAAACAACGTGTGCAGATTAAGGCAAGGTAGCCTTCTGGTCTCATGACTATAACAGTCTTGTTGATTTATTCATGTTGATATATGCGGATTGTTGGCATTACTGTAACTGTTTGTATCATGTATACCACGTTGAATAAATTATTTTATTTGTGATATTTAACCGGTAGAGGAAGGTCCTAATTGTATGGTTTGGTATCAAAAATCTGTGGTGGTCATGTATTACTTTTAAATTAAACCGCATGTTGTATCTTATTTAATTTAAACTATACTTTGTATCTCATTTAATTACGCATTTAAATTAATTCAAAAAGTATTTTATATCTCATTTAATTATTCGTTTAATTTAAACCAGATTTTTATATCACTATAAAATGTTTGATATCATCTTTATTTTGCCCACTATTATTTTATCCACCATATTTTCTTTGTTTGTTTTGTTCTTAATGAAAATGTCACAACTCATCAACCAATGGACAGACCCAAGAGCCATTTCACTTGGATGAACTTAACAATATAAAAGAAAATATTTGTTTTATTGTGGCTTTATAATTATGCCACTAAAGCTTTGACTCATATTTAGTAAAATATGAATATCCGGTAACACTTTTATTTTGATGGTCCGCTTTAGACATTCTACTAACTATAAGCAATTTTGCAACTACATGTCAACTAACTCTTAGTAGACTGTTAGGTTACGGTTAGGTTTTAAAAAATGGGTTTCAAAGTGCAAGTTTTTGAAAACAACAATTATTGTCTCTGTGTAAACTACAAAAATGTGAATTGGTGAAAATGGTGACATCATACCCATGTGTTTCCCTGCTGAACAAAAGTGGGCGTTTCTAAATTTGTGGGTGTTTTCAAACTGGTGGGTGTTTATCAAATCATGCCATGAAAATGATGCCCTTCACCCGACCCCACCCCTAAACCCTACCCTCACTGTGACGTGGGCAAATCAGGTAACCTCTGTGTATGGCCTCGCCCACTGATCTGGTAACTCCTATTACTTGGGGTTCAGTCTACAGGTGCATAGTTTTTCTTTACAAAATGGCATCACCAACTACTGGCCTGGCATTAGTATAGAGCTTTTTTTAGTTGTTTTCGCGGGACTGTGTGATCCTTTGAATCCTTTGGATCATTTGAACTTTGTCGTCTGTACGCGAAAAATACCAAAGGTGAAACTTTTCCATTTTTAGTACGAAAACGTATGATCTTAAGAGAAATGCTAAGCATGAAGGTCCACCCATGAACCTCAGTGGGATCATATGAAAACACAAATAAACACAAAAACCTAAAATATTTACGGACTGCCATGAGATGAATATCATTAGGACAATTATTTCTACTAACAATAGACTCACTATACAGTATATATGAGATCAATTAACAGTCAGAAACATTTAGATGTATTTTGTGATATGCTATTTATTTTCACAACAGTTTACATTTATATGGTGTACAAATTAGTGTAGAGCAGAGAAAGCCAATGTTCACAAAAACGTATTTGAGTTTACTTCACCAGTAGAGTGTTGATTCTTAGCTTGTTAATTCTTGTGATGAGATTTCACCTGATAGTCGTCAATCAGAGTGTTTCACCATACAAGAACACTAGAGTCAATCAAACACGCTACTTTTGGCCAACATGAGAATGATGATTCTATGCTGAATTATTGTACTGTAACTGGACTACATTACCCATATGCCCCCTTCCTCTAGCATGTAACAGCTGACTTTGCTGGTTGCCAGGGAATTCATTTCTAAACCACGTGTGATTAATTCTTATTCAATGTGACACCCCCCCCCCCCCCCCCCCCCCAAAAAAAAATAATCCAAAAGAAACATTGCATTTTATAAGACCCAACATCACAGAGTGAAATTCACATGAAAGAACTGAACAAAAACCAACGTGCACTTCTTCAAAACTGCAAAAGAGATAAAAAGAGGGGATGCAGTACGCAGACAGATTGACAAGTCTATAAAGACGGCGCTTATTTCTGATTATCTGCAGGGTGAAAGCAGAACACGATGGGCCTTGTGTGTGAAGATACAGGAGTAATGGTTGTAGTGGAGCTAGCTGAACATCTACATACTGCCCAAACAAATGCGTTCTAATTTTGGTTATTGTGAAAAATATGATTGTGACAATCCTGACGAATGTTTCTGTTGACGAAACTGTTTAAATTGACATTTTGGAACAAAGTCCCTTTCGCTAGTCCCTTTGCTGCTGTAACAGCTTACACTTCTTCCGATTTTGCTACAAAATTGCTGTTGAATAGCAATACGCATTAATAGAAGGACCTCTTTTATCGTTGTGCCGTGTCTCAGTGCTTTTTCAGTGTCTTGCACATGGGCGCCACATTTTTAAAACTCATCGTTAAAACTTTTAAAGTCACCATGTGACCAAAACTGACAATTACATTTTTTTTATGGAATATTGCAGTGTTTATTATAATTTATGTGTGCACATCATGTATATATATTTTTTTAATTCATGTGCCCTCGTAATCTCTGATGACGTGTTTACTGGCGTGAGGGCAGGACAACCGGTCACTCACATGATGAGAGATCACAGCAATACATTTTTTTCTTGTTTGAGAAGCTGTTTTACGTGTATATTCATCACAATAGGGAAGAAAAGATGATTGAGGCCCTGCGTTTGTTGCCAATTTCCTGCATTGTTTCTCAAATTGTCACAAAACGCGTTTTGTGTAAATGCCCCAAAATGTGATTTGTTTGGCTGTACGATCGATTTTACGCCTGTTATTATCTGTTGCAGCTAAAACGGCAACTTGTTAGGTTCAACATACTTTTGGTCATATAAGGCCAGATTTACTAACAGCTTGTGCCAGTGCAAACCCTCTTTAGCGTTAAAATACTACTGATTTACTAAAGACACGCAGTGAAAAATTAGCGCTGAAAGGCGTGGACAGGCTTATTTTTGCAGCTGACCTTATTGCATATGCATTTGTAGAAGTTTCCCTTTCAGACGCAAAAATTATGGGACGAGAATGTCTTAAACCAGACGCTAATTGGTAGATTGCGTTGGTCATTATGGAAATGATCTGACTGCGTCCGTGTTCTTTAATTTGCAAGTAGTCAGTAAACCACACAGATATTTCCACGCCCATCTGCACTTTTTTTGGAATTGCGCTCTCACGCTAACTTGCCCTGTTTAGTAAATCTGGCCCTTAGTGTATTCTAAAGCAGTATTTAATGTTGGTTTGGGCAGAACGTGAAGGTCCTCCAAGGCCTTTCAAATGTTATGTTACCATGGCAGGCCGCGTCAGAGTAACTGGTCACCAGAGTAACTACAATGTGGATTGACATTTCTTGTTTGATTTGTTGTCCGAGACAGGGTAAAGAATGTCTAAGCATATGATACATCACAATAAAACCAGTATATACCGATATAAAATAGAATAAATAAAATAAAAAATATCATTTCTGTTCAGTACAGTTATTCTTCTTAAATTGTCCCAGGACATGCAAGGCAAAGTGTCTTTTTCTCTCTCTCTCTCTCTCAAATCTTCCTCAGAGCTAAAAGAATGCATAGATAGACACTTACAGTTCACATCTCCTCCTCTAGAGCTAGCTCTCCTAAAAAGGACCATAAAATAAATTCATATTCACAATTTCTACCATCATTCACTCATCTTCTTTTCTTTGTTTTGTCAGTTGCTTTATCTACAACACATACATGAGTTTTTTGTTGTTGTTGTTTTTTTACAGTATGGCCAGAACAAATGGGATCACAAGACATGCCAAGGCAAGTACGACCAAAATAAAACATGACAAAATGAAAGTATCTGAAATTTGAAAAATAAAGCCTTATGATATGATGTTTGCTATATATAGATACTGTATGTACACACATAAGTGATTCGTCAAAACCCTTGTGAAAGAAAGGGCAAGTCTAGGATTACAGGTGGCACGCCAGAGCACAGCAAGACCACGTGGGTAAAGCGTGCGGGTCAAAAAAAAACAACATTTGTGAAGCGCAACCAGGACATGTAGAGCCACTAATGACATCCGAACGTGAGGAACGGATGCTGGAACTGAAATAGCTCTTTAGTTTTTCACTAACTTGGATGTGCTGTGGATATTTTTGACTTTCAGTCACTGGAAAGCCTCCCGCGGAAGTAAGCACTACGCTGGGGTTCAAAGCAGAAGTGACACCATTGAACTGTTTGGCTCTAAGCAAAGTTCTTCCCGCCTCCTGTATTTCGCTCCATGAGTAATTCAGTTCTCTTCTGCCACATTCTCTCTTAAAAAAAAAAAAAAAAAAAGGCAATTTCACTTTGGAAATATAAAAAGCACATTCATACTTTACATCTACACACTGAAAGGAAGAGGTCATGCCCTTCCGACTGTGTTAATGGGGATGGGCAAGTCTATGGGGATGTTTGATTTATCAACGTTGTTCATTTTATGTCCGCATCTTTTACAAGCCTCCTCATCGACTTCCGGTGAAGACAAGCGTTTCAGCAGAGCTTCTTGAAGAAAAAAAAGACTAATTTGGTGAAAGCTTTGATGTGTTTTGACATTAATGCTGTTCGACTTAATTTTCAACTTCCTACTTGGAAAAGTGCAAAGGAAATTCACTTGAAGTCCAACTTGCGCATTGTTGACGTCGAACAAAAGCGATGCTAAGTTAGCATTCACATTCGCACATTCACTGTTGTTTGGCCGATTTTCGAGATTGAAATCAAGCCATTTCAATAGGAATCCGTGTGACTGGTATTTCTCCACTCGCATCAGGCAAATTCGTTGCATTCACCAACAGAAAGCTGCTTGGTTTGAAAGTGACTTTTGTGTGGACTGCGCTTCATACATCGCTACACAATTGACAATGGACATTTTTGCCTAAAAAATTTCAGTAAAATATCACTGACGATTTACACAATCTTTTGAACATTGGAGCACCTTGGTCAGAAGATGTCAAGTAGGAATATTTAACATCCGACTTCAACCCTTCACAATCTTCTGAGTTTTATGACATTACTTCCTCTCATCCATCCATTCTTCTTCTTTTGTGTTCGTCAGTATAACAAAGAAAACCTGCTTGTTTTTATGACACTTGCGAACATGCTTTAGCGAATGAAGCAGCATCAAGCTCTTCTACACACCCCCACACATATACTGTGACGATTTGAAGAACTGTGTGTCATATTTGTTCTTTCTGAATTACATAAACTTTCTTCAGTTTAAGTTATCTCTTTCAGGAGGCTTTGTCCAGGTGGAGTGGTGTTTATCGATGGGCGGAGCCTGTTGGTTATTGTCATGCTGGAGAAGCGTGTCTTCCCATGCAGATATACTCATGACTGACTGACATACATATGTGTGACGGAAGAGAGAGGCTTGATGATCAGGTGTGTGTGTTTGCGAGAGTATTTTCTTGGCATCAGATCATTTTTATAATTACGTGTAGTTTTTCTTTCAGACAGTTTTCATCCTCGAGTTCCTCTTCATCTCCATCATGTGACTGGACAGGTTATGTACAGGACATTCTGATAGTTATAAGCATGCAGAGCGTGGCGGTGAGTATGCGTGCTTGTGTGTCAGATCACTGGGGGAGCTCAGTGACGGGTCTCTTCTGTTTGAGCGTGTCGATGAGGGATAGAACTCCACGTTTGACGCTGGTGGAGACGCGGCGTGTGACTGAGTCAGCAGGGGGCGCCTGTGAGCAGGCTTTCTGAGATGGAGGGCGTGCCACCAGACACTTCTGATACCTCAACTGCAGAGACAAAGAAGAAAACAAGAAGAAAGAGTGAGTGGATGAATTCATGTGTCGAATGAAATGCATCAGGCTGGGCTGGAAAAGATCTTTTAACCTTGATCTTGTTAAATTATGAAAAGTTTGGGCGGTGGTTTGGACACTACACCTACAGTTGGTATAGACAGATAGTCTATAGTGTTGACTAAGCAATGTTTACAACGATTAAGCAATATTGTGAATACTGCATTGATTTTAACATTTTTTTTTTTTTTTTGGCCATCAAGTTTCATTCACAGAAGTCTCAGTGGGGCATTTTTCATAAAAAACTATTTTGTGCTAAATTTTAGTTGGAAGGTAACAAAGCTGTTTATGGCTCTGTATTTTAATGAATAAATATATATATATATATATATATATGTATTAGGGCTGTCGATGTTACTGCGTTAACACATGCAAAATTCTTAATGTGTTAATTTAACGCAAATAAATTACTGAAGCACGTGAAATTGCGTCATTAACGTAACGTCACGCAGTTAGATGATCTTGAGAGTCAGGAGTAAATTATTACACTCTGCATCTGTGATCATTTCTGAAGAGCGCGAGCCCTCACATTGTATTTATGCACAGACACATTTCAGTATATTCACATTGTCTCCACACGTTCAGAATAATGTTTTGATTTGTCATGACTCATGTGTATGTTGCTGTGTTTAGTCATTCTGAATGGATCTGTGTACAGTCAGATACGGTTTCATTATTTATTTATTTTTGGAATCTCCATGTGGTCCTGTTCGGTATCGTAACTTGACTTGCCTAAAATGTAAACAAGCTCTTTAGTGTTGCACTGAACACATACTATACACTGTGAATTCTGAAAAGGTTTTTTTTAAATGGGTGCTTTGGTGTGCAAAAATGTATGAATTATGGACTAATTAAGCGCACTTAAAAATTTGTATCTATTGACAGCACTTCTATATATTAAAAAGTTGGAGATAAGTACTTTTTTGATAAATGAAAATGAATGCTTTTATTCAGCAAAGACAAGTTAATTTGTTCAAAAGTCACAGTAAATCTTTTGACATTTATAATGTTACAAAGGTTTCAAATTTTAAATGAATTCAAATACGAGCTTTTGAATGTTCAATTCATCAAAAAATAAGAATAAAATTACATTTGAAAATATATTAAAATAATTTTCTTTTTTTTTAAAGGGCTCTTTTAAATTGCAAAAATATTTCACAATAATATTACAGTTTTACTATATTTTTCAATAAATAAATGCAGCCTAGGTGAGCATGAGAGACATAATTCAAAAAAAATGTTTTTTTTAAATCTTACCTTTTGAATGCCAGTTTGTATTCAATAAGCTAAAAAATATTGATATATAATTTTTGTAGCTACATTATATTGTCCAGCTCTGGTCTTGACAATGATTGTGTTTAGTTATAAAGCTTCGCTATAGACAGTGCCCATAGAACAAGACTGCTGCAGTAAGTTTGTAACCCATTTGACGAGGTGTAGAACCGTTGTTCCGTTGTTATAACTCACCATGCACGCTGCCTGAACAGCCTCTGACACACTGCCAGCATTGGGATCACACCAAAAAACATGACACTCAAAGTGCTGGTTCCCAGAGTCCATGACGAACGCGAATGAATGCACATCTTTCCCTACTCCCATGAAGGACAGGAAACGCACACGACACTCCACTAGGACCTCCTCTTCCTCCTAATACACAAATCAACATTTCAAAGATGATAGGCACACCTGAATTAGTTGTACTTTAGGAAAACACACAGCTATTTTGGCAATGATGTTATTGGGTTTAACAGGTGAAAAGATCTGTAATTGCCTTCTCTTTGATGACTGTGACTGTTGCGTCGGCTACATTCAACATCACTGGGATCCAGTCGTCTCGGATTGACGATGTTATCAAACTGTCTATTGCACCGTTGAGAATGTCCATGCCTAGAAAACAGGGACATCTGACCTTGTAATAGCATGTACAGTTCCAGGAAAGAAGTATGAGAGGCTTTATCTGAATAAATTAGCCATAATTTACAACAGTCGCAACAATAAACAAATGCAGTCTACTTAAATAACAAACAATGATGCGTTCTCATGTCTTTGTTAAACACTCGGGGCCAGATTTACTAAACGCAAATTAGCATCTGGTTAAAGACATGTTTTTTTGGGGGCGGTAAATAATTGCAAGAATACCAGTAAATTGACTAGCGCAAGCCTTGCGTAATTCATTTAAATACTCTCCCATAGATTTTGCGTCTGAAAGGGAAACCTCTACAAATGCATATGCAATAAGGTCAGCTGCAAAAATAACCCCGTCTACGCCTTTTCAGCGCTATTTTTTCATTGCGTGTCTTTAGTAAATCCTGACAGTAGTTTTTTAAAGCCAAAAGAGGGTTTGCGCTGGCGCAAGTTGTTAGTAAATCTGGCCCCAAGTAGGGTGAAAATGATTTCTTCAAAAGCTAACTGGAGTCAGGAGTCATCTAACCTGGAGTCTTAAGACGAGAATGGAGGTCAGAGCCAGCCTGACCTATAAAACAACACTCACAAAGTTTGCTATATACAAGGCAATCACCGTCAAACAAAAGAGATCTCAGAACACCTAAGATGAAGAATTGTTGATTTGCATAAAGCTGAAAAGGGTTACAAAAGCGGGACCTTAAGAATGTGATGCACACCAGCTCAAAAGTGAACTGAAAAAGTTTTGCAAGTAAGAAAAGTGCCAAATGTCTGACAGATGTGCATGGGTGATTCGGAAAAAAATATCAACTACCCATTAAATAAGGATTTACATACTTTTTCCACACTGCACTGTAAATATTTACACTGTGCTTACAATAAACACATAAAAAAGAATGATTGTTTGTCAGTTTAAGCAGACTTTGTTTATCTTTTGTTAAGGATTAGATCAAATCTTATGACCAATTCATTTACATTTATGCATTCAAAGCTACTCACCTGCATTGAAAGTATAAATATTATCAGTTCATGCATTCCCTGGAAATCAAACCCATGACGGTATTGCTAGCTAACCTGGCCCTTGCCAGATGAATTTCGCTCCGCCTAGCTTCACTCACATCCATCTGGAACCGATCCATTGAAATGGCGTTTCAGAAGGCTGGGCCTTATCAAAAATCCTTGCATATGATTGGATAAGCCACTTGTCTGTCATCTTTATCGACGTGCTATTTCAACCACTCACACCGAAGCCAACCCGTGACGCTGAAGAATCCGGTCGGGAGAAGGCACTGATCTTTATAACATCGTTTCCACCAACAAAAGCCTTAAGAGCCGTTCTCTGATGTTCTTTTAATGAAACAATATTAGGTAGATTGGACAACACAGATGAAATCAATGTTAACAGCATCAATGTTAACGCTTGTTTCCTCGATGCGAGCCGCCATTGTTGTCTGAATCAAAACAGTCTCACGGTCGCTTCTCCACTACGTCACATCTATGAAACTCCCGCCCTGCGTCCTGATTGGCTAAACCATAAAGTTGGTTGGAGAAATCACTCTCAATGGAAGAGGTTCCAGATGGATGTGAGTGAAGCTAGGCGGAGCGAAATTCATCTGGCTAGGGCCAGGTTAATTGCTAAGCCATGCTCTACAGTTTGAGCTACAGGAATTTATCCAAACATATATTACACATTATATAAGTGTGTGAGAGAAAGAGAGAGAACATTAAAACTATGAGTGCAAGACTACGAGTGAGAGTGATTGCTCACCTATAGGTCTGGCAACCGGCATCATGCCAACGTATAACACCTGGAATTTCTGCACCAGTTCAGTCTTTGGTGTGGGGAACTCTGCTAAAGGTAACACACAAATTACACATTAACACACACCTATTATTTAACAGGGAAGAAATGCACACTCACTACCCTTCAAAAGTTTGGAATAATATTTTTTTTAATTATAATAATCAGTTTTTGAACATGTTCTTAAGCTCACCAAGGCTGGTTTCATTTTCAAACAGAAACCAGTTCTTTTAAAAAATGTAACAACATTTCATCATCTTACTGTTTTTACAGTATTTTTTTTTTTGTAAATGTAGCCTTGGGGAGCATAAGAGACTTCTTTCAAAAACATTAAACAAATCTTTTGACCAGTAGTGTATAAGCACGTTGTGTTACCTTGTAGTGGGACGTCGAGCCCAGCATGTGTTCTGTCCTGTAGGGATCCTCCAGCCATAGCTTTGGCATTTTTGCGCTCTGCCATGATCTATTACACAGAGATCGAACTCATTAGACGCGCTGCCCTAAATCAGCAGCCTAAACAGAATGTGAACCCTGTTTCTTCCTTCTCAGCTGTGTTCTATCCTTTCGCACATACTTGAGACTGTCAGTGGTTTTCTCTGCAATTTTTGTGTTAAACTGTTTTGAATGGGCCATTGAGGATAATTGTGTTGGATGTTGTTTGTATAGTGTGTAGTTCTCACCCTGGAGCAGATTTCGTGCAGACTGGTGGCGATGGCTTTGGCAGGGGTGTCACAGCGGAACACATGACATTTTAATATCCTGGTGTCCTTATCTCGCGCTACATATGCAAAATCCCTGTTTGCACACAATTAAAATGAAACACGATTACACTTATATGTAAACAGCTGTTTAAAGTCACATTTCACAACCCATTTAAAATCACATAATCTTGTGTTACCAAACAGAATACTGAACTAGAAAAAATGTAGAGGGTCACTATTTTATCCATAGGAAAATGATTGGGCCACAAAAAGGTACTGTTGATTTACTACATTTTTACAAAATAATTACAAAGAAAAATATTTTATTTTAAATAAAGTGCACATTAAGACCAGGAATGTGCATTAAGGAAGTAAATAGAGTCATTTTAAATCAACAACCATATTAAACGAATCAATAAATGATGCAATTGAACAGACACTTGGCTATAAATATAAAGAGTTGTGAATGTGAGTTTGTGTGTGTGTGTTTGTGCATATGCTAAGAACTGCCCTCAAAGACTGTGATGGATGATGTGCCCTTTAGATTTAGACAGTCAATATAAAAACAGTTACTTAAAGAAACATACACCAACATTTCAAACAAACAAAAAAATATGGCGTAAAATATAACCGTGGAGAAAAAACACACACCCTCATACACTATATGCAGCCAGGTGCACGTGGATGTCTAAGATGAATGAGTATCTCTATACTTACACCTCCAGCTGTATCATACACAGTATTATTCTTTAACATTTCAGCTAAAAATAAACCATTATGAACAAAATGACCAGCAACAGACTACAGCCGAGCAATAGGAAGAATACAAATAACAAAAGAGTAAATCAATTTACCTCTCTCTGAGTCCCGGAAAGCAGTCGAGTAAAAGATTTAAAAAATAAACATGATGAGAAAATACACACAATGATGCCCATTAATGAAACATGAGTAAAACATATTTCTGCATAAATCATTCACAAAACAAACCTGTCACATTCAATTCAAAGCAACAAAATATGTATTATGAAGGATTTACACAGAAACACTGCTTTTGTTTCATGAATAAGTTCAAATGTGTTCAGGTATTCCAATGCATTCATAACAAATAGACCATAAAAAAAATCCTAGGACAGGAATTGCATCTTAACAACTGCTAGAACTTGCTGTGGACAGAATATATTGTCATTTCAAGAAAATATACATTTTCTAGCAGTTTTGCATTTTCCAAACCTCCATAATAATGGTATTTCTATGTATGCATGTATGAAAGAAAGAGAGAAGAGAGGGGAAACGAAACCAGCAGGTGTGACAAGAGAATTTAGACATTTATCAAGATGTAAGTGACATCTCAAAACATGAGGCTCTCTGTGTGCAGCCAGAAGAAGACATGAATATGTAACAGTGTGGTAATTAGAGATTTAACAGACAGAGAGAGAATAAAACCAGATGAACTCAGTGCACTCAATAATGTCCAGAATGAACCCCAGGCAGGTAAACCTGTTCAAACTGGGCTATGTTACAGCACCTCAGCAGGATTTGACAGAAAGATGTGCTGGAGGGTCAAGGAGAATCTACAAGGAGATACAGGGAACAAAGCAAATGGACCGAGAACAGAACCCTGAGGTTCCCCTGAGGAATTTGAAAAAAGGCATGTGTTCTAGTTTGCGTGGATGTGTGGGATGGTATCAGAGGGAAGGCCTGATCTGAGGGAACACACAAGGAAGTTGCAGTCTCTTTCAAATGTGAACATCTCGCCGTGACCTAATTTAATAACGGCACACACAGTACTCCACAATGCTATCCTCACCACAGTAAATGACAACAACACGTAGAGTAAGTCCATAATTCTCTACTGAAATCTCCACCTACTCATCCACACCATCTGGAGCAATTCCACCCACTCCACCTTCTAACTGCTCTACTATTCCTCCTTTCTCACTCCAATACATACTTCCACTGAAAACAACTCAACAACAAATGTCATGCTGTAGAAAAGAATGCATTACATTTATTCATGGGTATTGTCTCAAGTTATAAAATAAAGTGATAGAAAGAGAGAAAATACTCACATCTTTTCAAGTAATGTGTTTTTCCTGCTATAGCATTGTCGTGTACCCTCTTCTACAGATTTTCACCTCCTCGTCTCATCCCCTGCTCTGTTAAAAACATGCAGCTCACCTCTCTATGCTGGATCTCTCTCTTTTTTTTACCCCCTTCTCATTTTCGCTCTCTCTCCTTCCATCCAATCCCAGCGTTCCTTCTACCCTCCCCCTCCTGCTTCGCTTGTCGCTACGGTAACCTCCTTCAGGGTCTTGGGAGGAAAATGTTACTGATGGGCTTAGTGGAGTATTAGCATAGGAGGACACAATGATCACACACAAGCACATACTTACACATGCAGACTACACAATAAGTCTGAAAAAGCCAAGCCTAAAGCATGGTTCCTGTTGAGTGAACATATGAAGTATGCCATCTGCTGGTCAGAGTGTGGTACTGCTTACAAGCAGTGAGGCAAAACTGTGATTCAGCATCCCTGATGAAGTATGCTGCATTCCACCCCTGCATCATTCTCACACACACACACACACACACACACACACACACACACACACACACACACACACACACACACACATCAATCAGCTCTACTGGGACTAAAGCAGGAAAAGTGCAGCTCTTCAAAATGTGTAAGAGATTCATATGCAACATTTGGAAGTCAAAAATACTCACAGCTAAACATACACTGGATTAAACTTTCATTAGTCTCTCAATCATCAATCTTTTATTTCAGTCCTCCTTTCACTGGGGTGACTTCTTCAATCCAGAATCATTATAATGACCTTTAGCGTGAAGGGACTGGAGGAGTATCTCGATATCAGAATACATTAACACAGACACATTAAGTGAATCTCTTACAGAGTGTAATAAGTAATGAACGCATGAGGAAAGTCACAGGTGCAGAGATGCTGACGTTTGCAGATATAAATCACTAATTAAAATGAAATGTGAAGAATTCACAGCACATGCATCAGCCACTAGAACTGGGCAATAGGTTATATTGAATAGTCACAATATATTTTGCTAAAATTTTGCTAGTGATATCAAATTAAGCATTATACTACAGGGCTGTTGAATGCTTGATTCTGATTGGTTGAGAATCTGTTCTAAGGTGTGCAATTATTTTCAGGGAAAAACACGGCTAAAGTAGTTCCAGGCAGGTCTTGACTGCATTACACTTCCATATCACTTCGCCAAATGATTTCAGTTATTTCAAAGGTCCTTACAGACTACAACGACAAAAGAACCAAAACCCACAATGACACTGACTGAGCAAAATACATATAGTAAACAATAGGATAAAACCAACAAATTATTTCTAAGTTTTCTGTCACAAAATTATGTTTTATTATTTATGCATTTATTAGTTATTATGGAAATCACATATCTTTCTCGTGCTCTCTCGCTCTCCAACTCAAACGCACACACATACAAAGGACAAAAACTTGACAAACGTCTTGAAATACATATTTTGAGGTGTGGTAACTGTAGTATAAGCGGAATAATTGACTCCGGGGCATTGAATTATTAGAAAAATATAATTATTTTTCTAATAATTCAACGGTCCGTCGTCAATTATTCCTTACATATTCTGTGACTGAGACAAACTGTCAGTTTCAAGTCTTTGTCTTGTCATCAATTTTTTTTTTTTTTTTTTTTACATTTTTGTACATTAATGGAGTACAATTTTTTTTGCTAATAATACAGTCTTAGCAAAAAATATTTAGTTAGTGTATATGTTAAAAAAATTATGACTATATTACTATGTATTGTTATATCGGTTCATATACAGGAAAGTCATTAAATATAAATATTCCTTCTTAGAAAAACTGAGGATAACATGTATTGACTATTTTTACTTAAAGTTTTGCAGTAAATATTTTGAAAATACTTGGCAACATTCCCTGATTAAAAATATTTTGATATATCAAGTATAATTAAATGGCTGAAAAACACTTTTTAATTATTTTAATTATTATTTATATATAGTATTTCCTTTTCCCAGCAATAAACTATTGTAATGGTGAAATGTACATTTACTTCACCTGCATTCAATAGCTTTTGTAGGTCATTTCAGTGTTTGAAATGGCCTTTATCTGATTTAACAAGGTAGAGAAAGAACTTACTCGAAAAGATTGAGCCAACATTCAGTGGGTCACAGAGATTCAGCAGAACAAGTGCAGCAAAGTATAAAATTAGCTCCTCGTAAATTAGACCCTGATGATGTCTGTGGCAGCTGCAATGTTTAAACTGATATAAAATCCATTTTTGCCCCATCTGTGCGGTTTCAAAAACTCTGATATTTATAAAGAGATTTTTAGAAACACCTCCCGTATTTTCATAAACACAGAGTTATTAAACATTCAGTTTTTTTCAGTTTATCTCTGTCATTTATTAAACATTTCATAAACCCTTAAGGTGATGATAAACAGGGCAACTATTTGAGCAATGTTGCTGGGCAATCTTGCCGAGCGATTGTTGCTTGGGCGTTTTCCCATTAAAAATGGGTAATACATTTCTATCTGGATAATTTAGGTCGGTCGTGGGCCCTGTGTCTCATCTGGTTGCCCGTTGACGGCAACATTGCCCAGCAACATTGCTCAAAAAGTTGCCCTGTGTATCATCACCTTTAATCATTTAACATGTTCTCCTTAACTAACCCATAAAAATACCCATTGCCATGACAACCAGCATTTACCTTCCATTATCGCGGCCGACGCCCCACACACGGATGCTTGCGATTGGCTGAGAGTGTAGAACGCTACGATCCATCGGGTCAACCAGATTCAGCATGTTATTCTCCAGAATGAGGTACATATCCTTCCCCTGGAAACACACGCACAACGCCAGAGAACAAGATGAGAGTTCAGTTTCAAAACCTAGTGAGCTTTCTTTCTGTCTAATGCCTACATAGGCAGCTGCCTTCTGAGTAGGGGCGGGTTTACCATTTTGGGGGACCCAAGCGATCTCAGGCCCCCCACACTCCAACATTACGTAACACTTTACTCTGAATTGCAATTATTAAACTGCATACCAAAAATTATCTACACTTTTGTACTTGCTCCCTTAAGCTTTAAGATATAAACCTTCTTGGTTTTGGATTCATCAAGAGTCTTAATTTAGTCCATTGTCTTCAATATTCAAAATTCCACTGTGTCCATTCAGCTATGAGAAAATAAACCTCTTGGTTTTAGCTTGAACAATTGTCTTCTTATTGTGAAATATGGCTGATATTCCGATTCTCAAATATGTGTTAGTGTTTGTATTTTGTCTTTTAAACACTTTTATAATGATTATGTTAGATGATAACGGGTGATCAGTGCCGCCATATAATAGTTTGCTCTTCAGCGCAGAGAATCAGAGTTCTCGGATTTATAACACGTAAATTAATTCACATCTCCCGAAAGACATAAAAAGTAAGTGGCCGGTGAACTGGGAGAAGGATTAAAAATACAAATAAAAGTAAACTATTTAGTTACCTACGCAATGTATTTCTGCCGTGAATAAAACAACGGCGATTTGGTTAGTGTTAGTTCACCCAAAGATGAAAATGCCATCATTTACTCAACCTCAGTGTCATTCCAAACCCATATGACTTTCGTGCATTTTCGGGACACAAATATTTATCTTTATTTTAATGAAATTTGGGAGATTTCTGTCCCTCCATTGAAAGAACCATGAATCGAGCAGTTTAATCCAAGAAGAGACACGATTGCTTTAAATGAGCAGATTTAATTTAGGCTTATTCACATATAATATAACATTGATGAACAAGGTTTGCAGCATTCTAAATTTGGTTATGGTAGCAATGTTTATATGTAATAAACGAGGTCAACAGTGCTGCTGTAACAGCGGTCATCAACTGATTGAATTGCTTGGTCAGCAGGGGTACTCAAACCTGCGGGGCCTTAAGCATTTGCGTACGTGGTGGTTAACAACGCTACTGCTTCTAAGGCGTCATACAAGTTACACTCCTCTCACAAAATGTACACAAGGCTCGGCTTTGGTGTTAGCACATTTTTTTAAGCTAAAAACATGATACTATTTTTTATACTATGCTTTTTGGTATTGAAATGTAATTATATTGTAATCCATGTGATATTAGACAAATAGCTCAACTCAAACAGAACACACTAGCGCCATGTTGCTAAGTTTAAACCGTAATATTCTAATAAGCATAATATGCACAACACATGGAAACAATGGGTAAAACAGTGAATTTTGTAAATTCGACTGAAGGTTTTAAACTTTGCTTTTTTTGTATTGAATGAAATGTAAGTATATTATAGTCCATGTCATTTTATACAAATAGCACTGGTTAAGTTGCTGCTAAATTAAAACTTGATACTCTAATAAAACAAACTTTTTTTAATGCAGCTTATTTAAAATTCTCAGCTGATTTGTCAAATCAAAGCTTTTTAGTATTAAATAAAATATCATTATATTTATCAATCAATGTTTCTCTTGCTTCACTTTCTTCACTCAATTTCTCTGCGAAGGATAATGCAATGCTGCCTTAGATTTTGACCAAAACAAAGGTGTCTAAGAACTCACACTGTCTACCTTATTAAAGGGACACTTCACCCAATTGCATTAAGCTTTGTATCTTTAGAAACCCAGTCCAAAAATGGTCAGTCCATTTTTGAATGGTCATGGTTTATTCCCTTATTTTCCTCTGAGATGAGAGAAATAAGGATTTAAGTTGCACTTGCAGATACTGAAATCAATATCAGCCATCTTGTTTGGAAGCTAAGCTAACAAGCGCTGTGGAAATAGGAAGTTACGACAATGACGGAAGAAACTAAACATGATATGGAAGAAGAGGATTTTGAAATTCTGCTGCTCGAATCCGATGTTCGTGGCTATCTTTACGAGCCGCAATATAGTGAAGAGCAGCTGAGGCTGATGGAGGAACAGGAGGCGGACAAGGAGCCCGGACTGGCTCGAGCTGAGGCGGACTGCTGGTGCCTGTGCTCTCGCTGTGCGCTACGGACACAGAGTCCGTCTGCTGCAGAGAATTTCAACGATGGCAATTTCTCCTGGACGAAATCTCTGAATCAGACGAGCACACGGACGTTTGTGTTGTGATGTGAACCATCCTAGTTTCGCACCGCATATGTTCTGACTGAACATCCTGGTATCATGCAATAATTCACCATATAGAAAGAAATACAAACGAGGAGTAATTCACTAATGAGTTTGCCAATGTAACGGGGTTCGTTGTTGTGGGAAGGAGGAGGCGGGAACCGGCGGGAACCGGCGAACATTTAAACCTTTTAATAGTAAAATAAACAAATACAAAACAAAAGTATAAGCCAGCAGCCCCTCACTGTTGGCCACACACAACAGAAACAAAACACAACATAAAATCAGGCCTGTTCCTCTCTCGATCTGCACTGTCGTCGCTCCCCCTTTTATGTTTCCGTGAGAGATGCGAGACCAGTGCATCTCACAGGTGTCGTTCATTATCACTCACGCCACCGGCTTCGCGCCGTCCTCTCACGTCCCTCGGCCTCGTCCTGCTCGCCACAGCCAACTAACTCGACATTTTGTGTGAAATGAATTTCAAACTCTGGTGGCAGCTAGCCTTGTAGACGGAAGAGTGATTTCTCTGATGTTTGGGCTGTTCTGGATTAGTGAGAGTGGTTTGCGGAGCTGTGCAATGTGGTGCATTGTGGGAGTTGTTGTCTTTCATACAAAAGCGCCCTAAAGTTATTTTCTGTCTTTTCTCGAGGGCACCTCAAGAGGGGACCAAATTCAAAATTTATTTTACATTTCGACTACATATATGACCCACTTTCAATAAAGATTAATGTTGAAATGGGTGAAATGCTCCTTTAAAACACCCTTCGAGTCAGAAGTGCACCTATGATGCCTTGAAATATTGCTCACATGGGCAACTCACTAGGTTTTGGAATCGATGTCACAAGCTACTATAAGGTCTAAGGATGCAAGTGCTTGTATGTGTGTTGGAAGTAATGAATAAAAGATCAGACCAGAAAATAAAAGGCAGAAGGAGAACAGAGGCTCTCTTCCTGTGTCCTGTCACAACACATTAAACTCGCTTTCTCTTCTATGCTTTTTTTCTGCATGACATTTTCAGCTTTCCCTCTTTCAATTACTTCTATTCTTTCCTGTATTGTCTCATTTTGTCCCTCTCTTTTTATCATCTCTTTTTTAAAGATGATCCAAGACACATGTTTAGAAACATTGTGTGTATTTTTTAATGAATGTGTGTGCCCTGCTAAACAGATTGGCACTAAAGATGGTTTAGTGTTGGTCTAGCTGCCAACAGAACCATATAAATCTTAGTGTGGTTGATCAACCAGAATGGGTTCTTATAAATCTGGTTGACAATGGAAGTCTTGGTAGTTGTGCATTTGTGTGTGTGTGTGTGTGTGTGTGTGTGTGTGTGAGAGAGAGAGAGAGAGAGAGAGAGAGAGAGAGAGAGAGAGAGAGTGTGTGTGTGTGTGTGTGTTTTTAGTGTGTGTGTGTGTGTGTGTGTGTGTGTGTGTTTTTTGTGTGTGTGTGTGTGTGTGTGTGTGTGTGTCTCACCTCTCCCCAGATGCCCACAGTGTCTCGTATGTCATTCTTGCAGTAGGACAGTTGACGGATGCAGTTGTTAACAGCGACACTGCTTTTACCTGGAGCCAAGTCCTCTTCTGCCATCTCTACCCAGCCGAGAGAGCGCACAGCAAAACACTGTCATAAACACAAACCCACTGATTAAGCACAAACACTGTAACATAACTACTGCGCTACAACAACACAATTTATGCAAATGAAGAGTACAGCAAATATACGACTTAAGACATAACAACAACAGTTTTCACTGGAACAAGAACCATAGTATCATGTTTATCTATTATACTGTATATATATAGTGTGTATGTATATATACACACTGTATATATATATATATATATATATATATATATATTATACTGTATCTATATACATACATATCTCTCTCTTTCTTAGCGTTATTCTTGTGGAGCCAGGATGCCCTTCCTGTCACAGGAGCATTTTGGATATGAAGCATAATGTTTTATATATATATATATATATATATATATATATTATGCTATAACATTATGCTCCATATACAAAATTCTCCTATTCTATAGTGGAAGATATCTATAGAGACTAAACTGAGGAAACACCTCTTTAAATTTTCACATGGCAGCTTCTAAGAATAGTTGCTGTTAAAACAAGTGAGAAAGAGAGAGCATTCATACACATACAATCATTTACACACACACACACACACACACACACACACACACACACACACACACACACACACACACACACACACACACAAGAAGACCCTTTTTACTGGAATATCTTTTCTTTCATCTCCCACTTGTTCCCCTCTTCCTTACTCATCTGATCTCATTCCCAACACTCCAAGAGCAAATTCATCCATCATTCAGTCTCTCTTCTTTTCTAACAATCTGTGATGATATGAAAGTGTTTGTGTGAGAGAGAGATTAATAATAGGCAGAATGTTGTCGCGTTCTTTCAGTTTTTGATTTTAACTGCTGCTGAAAGAACAGATCCTCAAGAGAAAGAGTGTGAAACACACAGAAAGGGAAAAAGAAAGGGAGAGAGAGAGAGAGAGAGAGAGAGAGAGAGAGAGAGAGAGAGAGAGAGAGAGAGAGAGAGAGAGAGAGAGAGAGAGAGAGAGAGAGAGAGAAATAGCACAACTGGGGGGTTGGAGTACTCTCATCTGCAAGCTCAAACCTGGATATTACAAACCCAGTAACAGGTAATATTGAGAGACAGTGGGATGCTTGCAATACATACTCTTATTGTGCGAGGACACATTCATTTGATCAAGAGTTACAGTAAGACATTTATAATGTAGCAAAAGATATCTATTTCATATAAATGTCGTTTTTCCCCCGAAATTTCTTTTCATCAAAGAATCTTAACAGTAAACTTAACAGTTGATGCAACTGAACATTGATAATAATAAGAAATGTTACTTTAGTACATAATCAGCATATTAAAATGATTACTAAAGGATCATGAGACTCTAACACCTGTGTAGGCTTGACACAATCATAAATGTTGTGCTGACAATTAATTATGATACAGCTAATTGATTAATGATTTATTTTTTTCTTTTCTTTCTTTATTCTTATATAGTAAAGTTTAATACAACACAAGTTGCCCAAAGTGCTTTACAATCACACAGAACATCAGTACGTAGAAAAAAATAAAAATAGAAAAATATATATAAAACAATACGACACAGCTGCAATTGAAAAACCTTCAAGAGAGTTCACACGAATGATTTCTGAAGGATAATGTGACAATGAAGACTGAAGTAATGATGCTGAAAATTCAGCTTTGCCATCACAGGAATAAATTACATTTTAAAATAAATTAAAATAGAGAACAGTTATTTTAAACTTTTATAATATTTCAAAATATTACTGTTTTTATTGTATCTTTGATCAAATAAAGCCAGCCTTAATGAGCATAAAAGAATGCTTTCAGAAACATTAAAAATCTTACCGACACCAAACTTTTAAATAGTGGTGTATGTGACACGAGGCATAACTGAAGGATTCAACACACGTGGAGCAAGCACACAACAACGAGATCAAAGGTAATAATTGCAACAGCAAAAAAGTAATCTGCAGAATTCTGAAGGATTGGACTGGAATGTGGAACACTTTTGTCAAAGCGATAGTTTACCCCAAAAGTCAAATGGACTTTTTTTTTTACCATTTTGTAGCTTAACAGTCATGTCCACCATCCGCTTTCATTGCAAAGTAAAAAGCAATGTGGACAAATCTTGTATCATTTTCTTTTTAATCAGTGTAGTACATTACAATTTTGTAATATTTTATTGATTTGTTTCACATTTTGTGTTTTGTTACACAAATGCATGTGTATTTATGGCATAGTCTTTTGACAGAAGTGATGTTGTTTAGTGCTTTGTACTAACAACGGGGCTCCACTAAGGATTTAACTCACTCTTATTTGTGTGTGTGTGTGTGTATATATATATATATATATAGTTAAAATCTAAATTACAAAGGTGTTTTTGGATTGTCTTGTTTACCCTACTACTACATTTCTTCAAGCATGACATGCATGTGCATTTCTTTGAGCAGCCAGCAGATGGCACTGTATATCTAGAATTACATTTGAAGTTGAAATCTCCTAACATAACCACCAATTTCCACTAATATACAAACAGCAATAAACAATGTTTATTGAATAATTTGTGTCAATCCTGCTACATGGTTAAACCATAGATTTATCATGCTTATTTCAGACAAACAATCTCACTAGCAGTAAATACACAGTAATGTTACAGTAATAGAGAACATCAATGCATTATGTACTCTTAAACAGGGCTTAAAATGTATAGTTTTCCATTTTATGTTCCTATTAACTAGCTGTTTTTTATTTGCATTTCTATCAAGACAAGTCTCAGAAGAGTTTAGCATGGTAATGTATAATATGACAATATTAATCTATTTGGTCTTGGCAGAATAGATCTGCTACGCTGCCGCTGAGCAAGTACTGAGACTTGCTACTGCCAGTGCCAATACATACACAGACACACTCCTGCTGCACAAATAGCATATGAAATTACTCCTAGCAGATCTATACAGATGGAGCTGGGGAAGGTGGAAGGTTTCAGAGAAACTGCTACAGCAAACACTGACCAACTATTTAAATGTTTAGCAACAAGCTCATTGACTGCAGATGCAACATGAACCAATCAGCTTGAGCCATGTAGTTAACAATGTAATTGTCAGCAGGTTGCGTTAAGCACCCATTAGCCTGCGCCATATCGAGTTTCATGATAGAACTTGGTATATATGCGACAAACAAGTAGTCATATCACTATTTAGGACATGTTTGTATGTCTTTGATTTGATTCATGTTTGTCTCTTACAACAGTTTGACTCATTCTTACAATTTGACTTAAACCATATAATGTTGCAGTTCCTAAAAATAAAAAACCAAACAATTGGTAACACCAGCTCCATTATACAGTATATTATACACATTTATTACAGAGCTTGGTGAGTGTTAAGTTGTATCCTGTCCTCAGGGCTAAAATAAGTTCCCTGTACAGTTGTTTTCTTTGAATAGCTGCAGTATGTGCAGAACAAACTCGTGTGCTCTCACCTTGGCTTCAGGGTCACTGTTAATGCTGCTGGAATCTTCATCTTCCACAGGAGCAGGGTTTCTAAAGACAGACGACACGCAGTCAGAAGAGATATTTTACATCTCACTTTACCGTAATTTTATCCTCTCCCTCATTCATTTATATTTATTTATTCCTTTCACACACCGTAGCTTGAGGGAGGCATAGCGGAGAGTTGCGCCTTCAAACTCTTTCAGACTGGGGTCAGGGTTTATTGTTGCCGCCTGTAGATCCTGAAGCAGAGATAAAGCAGAGATGCTTAAACACGAGAACACAACCATACAGCAAAATATACAAATATACAGCTTGGAGCCAGTGGGTTGAGCGCAGAGATCTGTGTTGATGTGCAGGTCACGCAGAAACAAAACAGGAAACACAGTTCCTGCGATGAGTGATTAAACAAACTGAACTGAAAATGATTAACCAGTTTTAAATCAGACAAAGGTTGAACCCTGCACATTTTACAAAAGGAATATATTGAGAGGGTGAGGAGAAATGAAGAGGTATTGAGCAAAAGGCATTTTCTTAATAAATTATCTGCATAAACCTCAGTAAAGTTTGTTGTATATATCCAAATATATATTTTTTCAAACAAGATATATATATATGTGTGTGTGTGTGTGTGTGTGTGTGTGTAAAAAAAATGTTTTACCCAATTTGGCAATTTATGTTTGTTTTAAGCATAATAACAAAATTTAGTGAGGTTTATCTTAAAATAAAAAACAATTTGAAAAAAGGGGAACGTTTTTTTTTTTAAATTTAGTTATATAAATGATTTTTGCAGTGCATGCAGACAAAAGACGAAATCCATGCTTAGAAGAAAGGTTAAAGGTCAAAAGGTGAGGAAGGTATGAAGCAGTACAGGATCTCAGAGCACAACTACACCAGCAGAACATCTACAGGTACAGACTTTTCTTTGAATTCTTTTTATAATGCAAAATACAGTTGCAAAACATGGGCTCAAATCACCTGCCATTGGCCAGAAAAAATATATATATTTTGGACCCTGTAAAGAGCAGAACCAAGTTTTGTTCCAAGTGCAGTTCCCTGAGACATTCTACTGTGTATTTGGTTCAATAAAAAACTGCCTGAGATACTAACCTTCCAGACCTCACTGTCAATCTTTCCCACTGCAAAATCACTCCATGGCTGTTTCTGCACCATTATTCACACACAAACATACAAACAAGGAGGACAAGGTTGAGGAGTCAAGGGTGGGAGGGTGGAGAGAGACAAGACAGGGTTGTTAGATCACTTAACAACAATGTGTGTGTGTGTGTGTGTGTGTGTGTGTGTGTGTGTGTGTGTGTGTGTGTGTGTGTGTGTGTGTGTGTGTGTGTGTGTGTGTGTGTGTGTGTGTGTGTGTGTGTGTGTGTGTGTGTGTGTGCAGTATCTGGCTGTTGGGTGTTTGGTTGTGATTTGATTAGATGCAATATGGATGTTGATATCTCACTCTCTGTTGCAAGAATCAGAGGAGACCAAAAATTTTCCCACAACATTCTGAGAGTAAAGGAGTTGCTGTTACCTTGTCCTCTTCCCGATGGCGTGTCTCAGAGTGTCTGTCCTTTCCTGGCATTATCTGTAGGGATGAGGACCGAGGCTATACACACACAAACATACAATACACATAGTTTTAGCTTTATTATGTATGACCAATGACCAAGACACTAATACTTTTATTCAGCAAGGACGCATTAAATTAATCAAAAGTGTCTTTTAAATTGTTACAAAAAATGTCATTTCATATAAATGTTGTTCCGTTAAACTTTCCAATCATAAAACATACAGTAAATACAGTCATGGCAACCTGTAACTATATTAAACATTTACCCAGCTCTATTTAATCCATGGTAACTGAAGAACTGTCACAAATGGCAATTCAAAACTATAATCTGTGTTAAGTTAAGGTCTTATCTATTTATTCTCCACAACTAAATCATACTCATTATGAAAGCCAAACACCCAAAGAATGGCAGGATATGTCCATAGAGTATTGTTCATACTGTAAAATGGGACATTGATGAAAATACTTACAAAGTAGCAGCTGTTGACAAATCCACAGGAAGGAACATTGCCGTCAGAGGATGAGGAAGAGTTTGAGGACAGGATAGGGGTAGGTTCCAGACATGAAGAAGACGGGACGGGGGCGGGGTCAGACGAGCTGTCGGAAGTGGTGCTGCCTGAACGACTTGACGCCCCGAAAAACACGTCGGCATGAGACATCGACTAGAGGAAAACAAAGAGATACATTGGTCAATGTGGATAAATTAACAATTAATTTGCTTAAGCTGAGTTAACACGTCCAGTTTTTGTAACCACAGGATTTCAAAGGGTTACCTCGTGATCTGGAGTGGGCGAAGGCGAAAGGGAGCCCAGGGAGTGTTTGCGGCTGGCATGGCTGGGTCCAGTTGGCACCGGATGGGATGGGGCGGGTCTCTCCCACTGTGTGGTGCCCGTTGGAATGTGCCAGTAATAAATACCAGCCATGTCTGTCATCATCTTCCATCCTGGAGGCAAATCAGGGTCTGTCTGAAATGACTGCTCCCCCCAGATATCTGTAAATGCAAATACACAAGGTCAGGTGTGGTCCACACACCCTTTAACCAAGATATCCAAAACTCATATGAGTGGGCGGTACGACCAAAACCATGTATAACGGCTTGAGTATGTTTATAACACGATATTTATCACCATACAACTTTTAGTTCCAGTACTGGGGGGAAAAAATGGGGGGAAAGAAGATTATTTTCTCAATATTTGTATTTTGATGAATGTAAACCAAAATATAATATTATTCATCATAAATTAATAAGTCTAATAAAATCTAATATTATAAAAGATCGAAATCAAAATTCTGATTGGCAACTACTTCACATTGTGCATAATGACACGCCTTAATTTCTTTTCTATGTTACGTCATGATGTGTTTGAGATACATCAATCTCCTTATTTTTGCATTTCTCCATGTTTCTTTGTCGCTCTTATGTGTAAATGGTGTGAAGAAGTCCTGCCTTGCAAAAATAATTTTTTAAGCAAATATCTACCATGGTATAAACAGTACAGCAAAATCTCTATTGGTTAACACATTTCTACTGTAGCATGGTGGTACCGTCACACTGCTTTCCCAACATATGGACACTGTTCATATGGAGTGGACATTTCCGTGTCAACCAATTCATTAAAACTGCTGAAGCCTAAATAATGAGTCCCCTTATCTCAGTGTGTTTCTGTGGGATATGAGAGCACTGTAATACATTATTATATTGACATTATTAAGATTTTGTTTTAACTGTTCACTGTTTATGGCACAAAAGTAACAGGCTGTTGGAGCGGAGAGGTTATTTTATTTTATTTTGATAAAAGAATATATAACATTTTAGTTTGATTAAAGGATATGAACGCACAAGAATGAAAAATAAAATAATCATATGCACAAATGAATCATTTATAATTAATACTGCAATATTCCATTCCAACATTGAAGATACCCAAAACTAGAATCATTTTGTGTAATACTGGCTTATTGCTACCAAGAATATAGGTCTTTTTCTGTGCAACTGGAAGACTATCATACTGTAAAATCTTTCTCTCTCACGCAGGAACTTGCTACTGTTCTGTCGGTCTTCGCTCAGCAGCTGGGAATGTTTGTTTCATGTTTCAGATGTTAGTAAGAGCATTATTCACACAATGCAATCTGGGTGAGAAAAACCACACATACACACAGTAAACCACTGCAGTCTCCTACTCTCACACATATGCTGAACAGATTCAAGCCAGGAAACACGTCCTCACCAAAACCATAAAGCTGTGACATTCAGTGTGTTTAAAACTCTAAAGAGGTTTTTCAAAGGCCCTTTTGTTAATCTACACATAATCTACGAAATCTACCTCCACAAAATGAATATAGAAAATGACTAACAACTACAGAAACATTACCTGCCACATTGAAATAAACCAGCCTGAGACACAAATGATAAAATCTCTTTCATGTTCCAAGTTGATGTACTGTTGTTTCTAGGCTTTCTTACTTATTCCCTGCCACATAGCATGAAAAAAAAAAAACATTATGTCAAATAAGTAGGATGTCCGAATACTCAGTATTAATGATACTGTAGAGTAGACTAAGGCTGGATATACGTATATTATCACAATATTCTTTTCCATATCATAGAATATGGATTTTTATTATATTTATATATTCATTAACCATTAATGGGGAAAGAAATGCTTTCCACATATTTGTTAGACCTTGAAAATGAATGTAAACATGTAAACTTGTTTGTTCACAATTAAACTCCACAGAGTAGCTCCCTTTTAATTAAGGGCCCCATGAAATCCATTTTATTTTGGGGGGATTCTGTGTTGTATGATTAAATACAAATTTATATAAACTTAAAAAATGTAATCAAGCTTTTAAAATGTAATCAAATGAAAATATAGCAATTAACTTGTGACATGCACTTACTGGACGTTGTTGCATTTAGTTCTGTGTTAGATTAATCCATATCGAGGAAAAATGTCCAGAGCTTTATCATCGTTATCAACGTTAATTTTATCGCGATCACGATATGATATCTTTTATCGCTCAGCCCTACTGTAGACAAAAGCCGATTTTCCACCGTTGGGCCAAACCATTCTCATTGCTTAACCGTTCCATTCCGTGCCAATCAGGCACAGCCGATATGGATATGGTTTCATTGTACACCGTAGGGATGATAATAGAGCTCTTTGGAATGTAATACAAATGCATCATAAAGGATGATCAGATATTTCTTTAAATTGTATTATTAACTTGCATGAACTTCGCTCGAATAGAGTGCTTGGCCAGCTAGAAAATGGCAGCCAGACAAAAGACAAGTGACCAATCCTGAGTGGCGCCGTCACTACACACATTCTATCAGCAGGGCCGCGAATGGTTTGCAATTGTGCTGTGCCGAACCAAAGTGGAAATATAAATGGAAGGGTTCCTTTCTGTTCTTAGAACCGTTCGGCCCGGCGGTGGAAAAGCGGTTAAACAATACCCAGATGTGTACTGGATCTGTTCTGAAAAGTTGCTGACAGTGGACACTTTGCTATCCCATTTGGTCACAGGAGCCATTCGATTCGAAAAGGTAAACCAATGGCGGGGAAATGTAAGTGTACATGCTATAGGTACTAAGAAAGTTGTTGTTCATTCATAAATTGTTCTTAACATCACCAAAGTAATTTGTTGACGTGTTGAAAGTCACATTGGTCAAAGAGGAGAGTCAACATGGTAGTATCACCTTGGATAGTCCACGTTGAAATCTCATTGGTCCAAAATCCCGCTCCACATAGCTGTATTAAATATGGGTGTTGAATTCACTTTCACTGTTTATATAAAAATAACTTGTTGCATCACGGCTGGTTAAACATGGAAGCCTGTCAAGAGGATGTGAGTGATAAGAATTCGAGCTGTAAAAACAGCATTTTTGTACCAAAGGTGCGATCAAATTATCAAAAAATGTTTGCAGGCGAAATGAAGTAATTTAAATCAGAATCCACGTGATTTCAATTGAGGCCAGAAGATTTCTCCACAAAAGATTTTGCATTGAGGTCAAGTTGGTTACCGCAATATATAACCTTCAGAAAGCAGCTTCGTTTGAAAGTGACTTCTGAGAGATATTTTACACATTGCTACATTCTTGAAAATTACCCTTTTTTGGCCACAAATTTTGACTGTGCCAAATAAAAATACAAATAGAAGATCTAAAAAAGACATTTTACCACACAGGCTTCTTCCCTCATCTTCATTTACAAGGTATACGACACACAAGAAGTGTAAATTGATACAATACTACTATTATTTTTATTCATATTTAAATTAGATTTTATTTATTTTTAGTATTTTTTGTGTTTTGTCATTTTTATTATTTTATTTTTCATATTTTATTATTGTTTCGAAATTTGAAAACATGTCTATATTCATTTTTGTTTCAGTTTAAGTTTTCAGTTATTTTAGTAGCCTAAATTAAGTTCAACTAAATTAACCTTGACAACTAGCTGAAATAAAATGATTTTTGCATTTTAAAGTTAACATTGATTTTCTTTCAAATAACGAAAATGTTTTTTATGGATTTAGTTTTAGTTAACTATGATAAATAGTATCACTGTGAGTAACGTGTTGAGGAAGAAAGCTTGAGTTGAGTCGCCTCACTGTTGTTCTCAGGTATGTTTCACTTTAATGAGATTTAATAATTAGCCAACAGAACTGATTAACTGAGTGAAACAGCTGTAAGCCAGCACTAGTCATGTAGCCTATGCTAAGTGAACACGAGTGCTTATTAGAAATGTCTCCTGTACCCAAGTTCCCTTTTAGTAAGACGACAAGGCACTGCAGTACAGGAGCTGTAGTGTTCTTTTAATACTGAGTATTATGCCAAGGTGCATTATGGGACTTGTAGTCCCTGATATAAGTGGGTCACTACAGCTGCCTAAAAACCTCATCGCAGAAACAACAAAACCTTCATACAGATTCAAATACAAAGAAATACAGAGAATAATCAGGTTGGCATTGAATGATTTTGTGGGTTTTTCGGCAAAAAAATAACAGCAGCTAGTTCATTTAAAACACAGGTAAACAGTGTGCTAGCTTATACTATAGTTGCAATCCTAAACCTAGTTTTCTATGCTAGATTTAACATTCGACCCACTTTCGATAATGTCTGTCTCTTTCTGCATTCTATAAAGCATGTGGCGGGCAGAGGGGGAGGGGAGGACAGCTGTAAAATTCATGCCCACACGCACACACGGACGGACTGAAGTGCCATGAACATAAGCACAAACTTTGGTATTCACCACACAGCTCGTGACACCCTTCACTGCATCCTCCCTCCTTCCTTATCTCTCTTCTCCGCCTGCATTTATGAGCATGCACACGCAATGGAGACGCGTAGCTACATGCGCAGCACTGACTCACAACCAGACACACCGACACACAGTACCTACCCTCGTAATTCACTATAACAATGGCCAACATGTAGTCTTTACCCAGCATCATGACTGAGCAGCCGCAAGAAGAGAGGATGACATGAGAAGAGAGAGGAAAGCAGAGGTAGAGGCGGAGAGAGACAGAGGGGGCGAGCGACTGATGGAGAAAGGGAGAGGGAGAGACGGGGTGGGTGAGAATGCGAGAGCAACAGACTCTGTTTATATGCTGTTTATTTCTATATCTAAACCTTGCAGGAAGAGATATATCAGCTTCCTGTCAATCCGGCACACGCAATTGGTCACCAGGCCAATCAAACCCACCTCTTTCGCCGAACGATCTGTCACCCCGGCAACCCCAAGATAATTTTTCCTACAGTGTCACCCAACGCGTGGTCATGTAACCTTGGTATGACAAGACACAGAAATGGTGGGAGAGGGATGAATGTGCAGGAATTGTGCATAATAGTCTGCTCCGGTGATGCCAGCTAACATCTGGGTGTAAAACCAGTTCGCAGCTGTCCATTACCCACCATGCTGGCTGAACAGACCTGCCACACACCAGTGAGGTTTTCCTGTCTACTGAGAGAGATATTGACAGACCCTGTGTCAATGGTAGACTGGTTTGAGTGACAGTCGGGGGGCAGAGAGGAGACTCCTTAGTCCTTACCACAGAAACAGCCATTTTGACTCACCACAGTGATATTACAAGAAATTCAGCACAATTTAATATCATTGTCAAAAACATGTACTACATGGGTTGCATGTATAGTTCACTTCACCCCAAAATAAAAATGATTTACAAATCCTCATTTTGTTCCAAACCAGAGCATGTGAGCGAGGCGGAGCGGTGTGGCGTTAACAGTATAGCACTACGAAGGTATTTCAAACTTATTTTTTCCCCTAAGCAAATAATAAAAAAAATAATAAAATAAAATAAAAACTTTGCTTAGTATATCACAAAATGATTTTTTTCTACTCCACACTCTCTTTCAATTACTTATTTTGCATAGTTCTTAACTTTGATGTTCACTGTGTATTTATGTATAAGGTTCGCAACTTCATTAAAACAATATTTGAACTCCACAACCTTAGCGGAATGAGCAAGTGGAGCGGAATCTTCAGAAAGTCATTCTCCGCTCCAGAGGAAATATCAACACTCCTCTTACATGCTGTTCCAAACCTGTGATTTTTTCTTCTGTGTAATACAATAGTGTCTACTTAAAATGAATGGAAAAACAATCAGCTTTAAATTCTTAAAATATCTCCTAAGAACCTTTAGATACTTTACATACTAAAATAGCTGGTTACTCGCTCATGTATGCTTGGACAGACAGATGAAGACTTTAGCTTGACTGCACAGCTATTATTATTATAACTGCGCAGTCAAGCTAAAGTCTTCATCTGTCTGTCCAAGCATACATGAGCGAGTAACCAGCTATTTTAGTATCATTACTACAGATACTATTATAGTTTTTATTCATATTTTCAATTAGTTTTTCTTTTTTCTTTTATCCTTTTAACTTTAGTTCAAGTTTTACTCATTTTAAAAAAAAATATAACTATATAGTTTTTATTCATTTTTATTTCATTTTTATTTATTTTAGTCGTCTAAATGAACCTTGCCAACTAGCTAAAATAAATAAAGTTTACATTTTTTATTTTATTCTATTTTCAGTCACCTCGGCCACCTGTAGTGTAATTAACTTGTATACATGTTGAACGACTCAAAGTTACAGCATTATCTAGGTCTGTTAGTCCACTTCTCAAAAAAAGTGTTGTTTACAAAACGTTGGAAGATTAATTATTGTTTTAATCCAACTGAAATCAGACACTTACCAGTAACCGGTAACTGAAAATCCCTCACTGCAACGCTCAAATCTCACTTGTGAGTTTTTTTGTTCTTTTTTGAGCTTGATAGCCAATGGTCACTGTCCACATCATATGGAAAAGAGCAACATAAAGATTCTGTTTAACTTCTTATTTTGTGGTTCACATCTTACAGGTTTGGAATGACATGAGAGAGAGAGACGGTGAAAAAATGACATAAAAACACACACACAAAATAGTAAACTTGCTTTTGACAAGCTTTCATTCAAACCAGACACACACTGTGCAGCGTTTACCTAGATCACACTCCAGTGAAGTGAAAAGTACAAACACACAAAAACCTCTCTGCCAACGCACTTCAGTCAAATTGAAAACCACACATACCACATGAGTGCACCATATCCACTACACTAGGCCAAAACACACACATCAAACCGCACTGACCAGCAAGCTACACACGTAACGCTTTGAAAGTGTACTACTGACCGCTCTCTTCTGGTGAGCCCAGTGATGCGCTGTCCTGTGACAACGTGGTCCAGCTGGACTCCTCGTCACTGTGTGGAAGGTTCTGGATACGGTTTAGTGCCCGGTCTGTCTTGGCTCCTGTCCGTGGTCTGTCTTTTTTTGTCTCCGGTGACGAAGAGGAGGATGAAGAGCCGACAGACAGGAGGGGCGTGTCCTCAGGACTGTGCGGTTTCTGTGGAGACGAGGGGCAGGGATTCTTCTCTTTCTCCAGCAAAGGCTTAGTGACATCCTCATCCTGCACATCAGGCAGTTCGTATGACAGGTCATGAAGACATGACTCCAGGAAACTCTTGGTCTTAAGGAGCTCGGGGGACTTCCTGTCTGAAACAATCTCAGTTTTCTCAGACAGAATGAGCAGGTCGTCACAATACTCCACATGATCCTCCTCATTAGATTCATCATCAACCAACTCATTTACATCCTCGTCAACAAGCTCGTTGTTGGTGTCAAAGTCACTGTGAACATCGTCAACAATAGACTCACTGTCGAGGCTTAATTCCTCAACGTTCCTCAACTCATCATTGATGTTGAGCTCTGATTCGCCAGTTGTGTTTCCATCTTCGTCTTCTTCTGTGGTGTTCTTGTTGTGATCCTCTCGCTCCGCAGCTTTACGTAACTGATTTGCACCATTTTTGGCCAGTTTAGGGTTGGCAGTAGTTGCTGAAGATGACGACGGTGGCGTCACGCCTTCGCCGAGTCCCATCGCACTCTGAATGCTTGTGAGTGCGTACTTCTTCCGGCACTTCGGAGGCGTGGCCTGGCCCTGTTTGATGACATCACCACTTAGCAGTTGATTGTGTGAGGAACGCAGGCTGAGGGAAGTGGGAGGAGTTGCAGAGGGCCCGTTGCGATTCGCTACGTCCACAGAGGGGGAGGGGTTACGTGGTGAGGGCACGCAGACTGACATCATGGCTAAAGTGAGGAAGAGTGAAAAAGCAGTCAAAATCAAACTTAAAAATTCAACAGTGCATTCAACAATAGAAAGCCAAATGCAAAAGGTAAAATGAAATCTACAATATTTTTAGATTTTTTCAATCTAAGCAGAATTCTCAATAATTTTTAGGTCAAGCGCCTCTATTAATTGAACTAAAGCTGAAAAGCTTATTTGTCTTTGCTTAAGCAGCACTGCACACTGTGATCCTTCTGTGATACCAAACTGAATTACCACATTTAAAATCAACTTAATCTGACGGGAATTGAATGTGATTTTAGCTAATTTACAACTCAGTGCTTCATAATATGATGAGATTGGGTGGAAAATTAAATCAGTTTCATGCCAAAAGATGAGATGATTTTTACTAACGCTCAAAGAGCAGATTCAGAGGCAGTACATTCACTAGGAAAGAGGATGTAACCAATCACACAGTAATCTGACATTTTATAAGACAGATAAACACAAACAGGGCTCCAGACTGAGTAAATAAAATTGAGATTTAATTTAAATTTAAAATCTAGTCACCATTGGCAACAGAAGGGAACAGTACACGCCTCCAAATTAATTTAATCAAATAACATCTTGTGATGAGTCAGGAATCATACTTATTCAGTGAATCATTTAGAGCTGTTACAGAATTAACAACAGATTTCCTCACTGAACAGTAAGTCATTTTTGGTTGTTAAATTATTAAATTAACTGCGAAGAACTGGGAAAGTGTACTATAAGTTTGTCAGTCCATTTATTGACATGGTAATATAAAAACAATTAAAGATACAGATTCACAATAGCAATAAAATAATAAACTGAATATTTTGGTTGTTGTCTAGCATAGTGAGACAAAAAATTAAGGTTGAATTGACGTTGTTTGGGAATAACACTGTTAGACAATGTTGGATCAATGCAACATTGGGTTTTTTTTAAGCAGGCCAAAATATTCAACCATCTATACAACGGTTCTGTAAAATGGCAATTAACAAAAGCAATTAGTCTCCTAAAAAGATTCATTTTAATAGCCATTGCCTCCCTAGTTGATGCACAAATCATGTCCAGACACAGAGGGCTGTCTGACCTTGTACAGGTTTTCTTGTTGAGCCAGAGAAGGTGCCAATGTAAATCTGCAACAACAACAACAAAAATAATAATACAATTATCTTCTTTTATCATCCGCAGACCGTCCATAAACACACATGCATGCAGATGCAAAGGTAGCACAGTATGATTTCAATATATGCTGTAACTTTTATGCATTTATTCACAATTACAAATGTGCAGCTTCAATGTTAGTTTTTGAAAAGCATAATATCAGTATAAAATCAAAGATTAATACAAACATTCAATGAGCAGGCAATCATACTCACCAGGGAGCTGAGGATTGTGGGTATTTCCACAGAGCCTCCTGGGCCATGGTGTAGAATCAGTGCATCATCAAAGTTTTGGCCAATCAGCACCAGCTGAGTATATCACCATGGAAGCACTCAAGAAATATGTTCTGAACACAATAATAAAAAATATGATCAGAAAATAGATAGCATATGTAAATTGTTACTTAATGCATTTTCACTACACCCATCCCTCATCTAAGGTTAGTGATGTGTGAGTGTGTGTATCTTGCGGGACATCTTCTACAGTGCGTGTAAACAGCATGGGGTGGAAATATGCATCTGGAGCACAATGACGAAAATAACTGTCAGGGTGGAGACACAAACAGAAACACACACTCAATCTCAAGGGGAATCACCTAACCGGGTGGTGAATATGAATAAAATTATTTTTTCACTGCACAGATCAAGGACATAAAACATGTCTAAACATTATAACCAAAAATAACTAGGGCTGGGCGATTCATCAAGTATTTGTGATGATTTCGGTAAAAATACAATGATTTTAATCTAGGCATGGGCAGGGGTGGGCTGAACACACCCAATCAGAATTTAGGCACAGATAGTGTTAATTTGTTTTTGTTTTTTCTCTTTTTTTATGATTTGAACATTGATTAAAAACAATCTGAGGCAAGCTGTATGTTGAGAAGTATGATGAAGGGCTGTAGAATTCACCAACCAATCAAAAAAAAAAACCCAGGAAATACTCAGCAATGATGTTGACGTATGACTTTGCACATGGTTTGTCTTAAAGCATATTAAAACACCACATAGACATATAAACAACAACATTAAAAACTTGGTTTTCCCCACAGGGGGTTTTTAGGTTTCCTAAAGAGTGTTTTGGTATGCTAGCTTCACGATCCTTCCCTGTCTCATGACTAGTGAGTATAGGTGCTGTGACATTAGCAAAGTTTCGATGAAATTTCAAAGACAGAAAGCAGCTTTCTGTTGGTCTGTTGCAAAGTCTGTGTCTGAAAGTCTTTTGCCCTCATGTGACATTTGCAATTGAGTGAATTCCTATTGAAAATGTTATTGTCCACAAAAATTCACAAAACAAAGCTAAATGTGACTGCACCTTATAAGTGATAAGATATATATTTTAATAGCTTGAGCACTTGAAAATACGCATTTCAATGATTCCACTCATTCACTCTGATTCATTCAACAGTTAGTTTGAGGCATTACTCAAATGTCTCTGCATGCCATTTGGATTCAAATGTTTTAGCAAAAGCATGTGTAAAAACGTCTCGGTTACTATTGTAACCCTCGTTCCCTGAAGGAGGGAACGGGAGACGTAATGTCGACGTGACGACGTAATTGGGATCGCCTTGAGAGACGTATTAAAGAGAGACGTACTCTACTTCGAAAGTATTAAAACGAGCCAATGCATATTGGCATGCGATAATTGCATCAGCTGCTCTGCTTGCCACGCGAGCATATAACGAGCAGAAGGTGCGTTGCATATTGTTTTACGCTGAGGAGCCGAGACGTGTTCAGCCGTACAGTGATGGTCAGCAACCGTGGCGACGGTCACGGGACGTTACGTCTCCCGTTCCCTCCTTCAGGGAACGAGGGTTACATTAGTAACCGAGACGTTCCCTTTCAGTCGCTCACGTTCGATGTAACATCGACGGGACGACGTAATTGGGATCCCATGGAAAATGCCAGGGTTGCTGCCACATCCAGCGCCCTACGCAAGACTGGGGCGGAAGGCCTGCGTAGAGGGAATTCGAACTGCTGTTCCTTTATAATCCACACAGTCGAACTCTTGGATAACACTAGGACAGCGTGCCTTTCCAGGGGAGAGGGACGCTGCGGAAGCCACATCCTGCCCGAAGGGAGGTAACGTGGAGATACACATATGGACTGGCCGGATAGGGGCAGTGCAATATATGGAATGTCACTGGGGTGGCTCCAGCCTGAGAAGGGGGAGGCTACACCGGACAGTGACGGCAGAGCGGACTCTGCCAAGGGAAAAACACGGGCTCACCACAGGGAGCTGGTCGTGGAAGAATATGCATATGGGATCGCCGCAGGGATCACCACATATGGAACCCAGCCTAGCACAAGTTACACAAGCATACGAGCACTAGGCCTGGCGTTAGACGCTCCGCAACGTCTGACTGCCGAAAGGGTGCGGAGGAACTCACAGGGTTTGCCTAAGTGGGGAACTCGACTGGAGCAGAAAAGTGCACATATCCGCTCCATGTGGAGGGGAGTGGCGCAGCAAGCCGACACTAGAGCGGAACTTCGGTGTTACCGGCTGGTTGAAGCGAGCACACAGGAAGAAACCGGCTCAACACGTAGGGTATAAATCTAACGAACGTGTTAGGTGTCGCCCAGCCCACAGCTCTACAGATGTCTGTCACCGAGGCGCCATGTGCCAGCGCCCAAGAAGAAGCGACACTCCTAGTGGAGTGGGTTCTCAACCCGGGCGGGCAAGGCACGCCTTGGGCTTCGTAAACCAAGACGATGGCATCCACTACCAGTGGGCCATCCTCTGCTTGGAGACAGCCTTTCCCTTCTGCTGGCCTCCGTAACAGATGAAGAGCTGATCTGAGGTCCTGAGGCTTTGCATTATGTCCACGTACAGGCGCAGAACGCGGACGGGACAGAGAAAAGCCAGGGCTGGGTCTGCCTCCTCCAAAGGCAGCGCTTGCAGGTTCACCACCTGGTCCCAGAAGGGAGTGGTAGGAACCTTGGGCACGTATCCGGGCCAGGGTCTCAGGATCACGTGAGAGTTAGCCGGGCCGAATTCTAGGCACGATGCGTCAACCGAAAATGCATGCAGGTCCCCAACCCTCTTGATTGAGGCCAATGCAACCAGGAGTACTGTTCTACAGGACAGAATTTTTAACTCCGCTGACTGCAAAGGCTCAAGGGGTGGTCTCTGAAGTGCCGAAAGGACCAGAGACAAATCCCAAGAGGGTATAGAGAGCGGACGAAGAGGATTTAGTCTGCTCGCCCCCCTCAGGAACCTGACGATCAGGTCATGCTTTCCCAGCAACTGCATCATGATGTGTGGCAAAAGCGGCAACATACACTTTAAGGGAGACAGCCTTTGCTCCAACCCATCTTGCAGGAAGGAAAGCATGGCTCTGACCGAGCAAGTTCGGGGGTTCTCCTCGTGAGAAGAACACCACTCAACAAACAGGTTCCACTTCAATGCATAGAGGTGCCTCGTAGAGGGGGCTCTAGCAGAAGTGAAAGTGTCGACTACCGCGGGGGGTACCAGGGACCAGACATGGAGTTTTCAGAGGTCTGAAGGCGGGTGCCATAGGGTGCCCCGTCTCTGAGAGAGCAGGTCCTCTCTCAGAGGAATGGGCCAAGGAGGGGCTGTCGCGAGGAGCACTAGTTCGGTGAACCAGGTCCGGTTGGGCCTATACGGCGCAACTAACAAGACCTGCTCCTCGTCCTCCCTGACGTTGCAAGAAAGCTCACTGGGGGAAATGCATACTTGCGTAGGCCCCGGGGCCAGCTGTGTGCCAGAGCATCCGTGCCGAGGGACCCCTCGGTCATGGAACAGAACAACTGGCAGTGAGACGTGTCTGGGGCGGCAAACAGATCTAGCTGTGCGGTCCCGAAGCACCTGAATATCAGCTGGACCAGCTGGGGATGGAGTCGCCATTTTCCCGGTAGCACCCTGTGCCGTGAGAGCTTGTCGGCTGCACGGTTGAGCAGGCCCGGAATGTAAACAGCACGAAGCGACTTCAGATGCTTCTGACTCTAGAGGAGGAGATGGTGGGCGAGTTGTGACATGCGACGGGTGCGTAGACCACCCTGGCGGTTGATGTACGCAACGGTCGCAGTGCTGTCCGAACGGACCAGTACATGCTTGCCTAGTAGCAGCATTTTGAAGCAGCCCAGCACAAGATGTATTGCTAACAATTCGAGGCAGTTGATGTGCCAATGCAGTTGAGACCCCATCCTCAGACCTGAAGCTGCATACCCGTTGTACGTGGCCCCCCAGCCGGTGGCAGAGGCAACCGTGGAGACCAGAGAATGCCTGGACACTTGTTCTAGGGGAACACCTGCCCGAACAAACAAAGGGTCCGACCACAAGCTGAGAGTTTGGCAACAGTGCGGGGTCACTTGGACCCGGCACGAGCCGCTCTGCCACGCCCATCTCGGGAATCAATCGTGGAGCCAGTGTTGGAGCGGCCTCATATGAAGCAATCTGAGCGGCGTTACCACGGCTGCAGATGCCATATGCCCTAGGAGCCTCTGAAAAGTTCCAGTGGTGCCGCTGTTCTGCATCTGAGCGTGCTCAAGCAGTTCAACACTGACTGTACGCGGGCCTCGGTGAGGCGCGCTGTCATGTTGATCGAGTCCAGCTCCATACCGAGAAAAGAGATCCTCTGCCCAGGGGTGAGTTTGCTCTTTTACCAGTTGACCCGAATCCCTAGGTGGCTGAGGTGACTGAGCACCATATCCCTGTGTTCGCACAACTGCTCTCTCGACTGGGCGAGAATAAGCCAGTCGTTGAGGTAGTTGAGAATGCGAACACCACGCTCGCACATGGGAGCAATGGCCGCCTATGCGACTTTTGTGAAGACACGGGGCGACAGGGCCAGCCCAAAGAGTAAGACTTTGTACTGATATGCCCGTCCCTCGAACGCAAAGCGAAGAAACGGTCTGTGTAGAGGGAGAATCGGACATGAAAGTACGAGTCCTTCAGGTCGATCGCTGCAAACCAATCTTGGGGACGGATACACTTGAAATGCGTTTCTGCGTAAGCATCTTGAACGGCAGCCTGTGAAGGGACCGGTTCAGGACACGCAGGTCCAAGATAGGTCGTAACCCACCACTTTTATTGGGTACAATGAAGTACGGGCTGAAGAAGCCAGTCTTCATATCGGCTGGAGGGACCGGCTCGATTGCGTCCTTCGCCAGTAGGACTGCAATCTCTTCCTAGTGAAGGCAGGGGACGCCGGGTGAACTGAATCGCATAGCCGAGTCTGATGGTACGGATGAGCCAGCGAGACGGGCTGGGAAGCGCTAGCCAGGGTCCCAGACACCGTACAAGCGGGACCAACGGCACGACAGACGTACCCGAGGTGGGGCAGCGCGGCGGAATGCAGGGACCCGACTCGGACGGCATAGCGGCCCAAAGTCTGAGTGTGCAACACTAACCTGACTCCACCGATCGGTAGGGGATGAGTGAGACGGCATAGGTGCGGCCTCGAGCACATCAGGCTACCGCTGGCGAAGCAAGAGAGGGTGGCAAGGCATAACGTCACACACCGCCAACCTCGCTCTCTTGGGACCCAGAGATAGAGAAGCTGCTTTTGCTGAGAATTTGGTACCGCTGGCTGGACGCCAGTGGCGGAACAGAATGATTCAACAAAAGTTCTCCACCCGGCCCTCCTCCGGGGAAGAGCAGCTGACTCTGGGTCGCCCGTCTCAGGGCTGCAGAGACGGGTGGTGCCGTCTTCCTGCGAAAGCTCAACGTCACAGTAGAGCTGGCTGTGGCGGAGTTTTTTTGTTTTGTTTTGTTTTTCGCAGGGGACTGACACCCTTGGCCACAAACAGACTGAGGGGCAGCCCACCAGTGACTCAGGGAGCACATTGTGGCAAGCTTTTTGGTTACCTCAGCCTGCATTTGAACTGCGGAGAACCGCTGGGCACAGTCTCCAACAGTGTCGCCGAAAGGCCACCTCATGAGATGGGAGCATCGAGAAAGCAAACTATGGCGATGTCTCATACCACTGCAAGGTTTAGCCAGGGGGCGCTTCTGGACCACTAGGGTGGACATCATCTGGCCGAGGGCCAGCGCTGTGACTTAAAACACAGTCAGTCACCAGGCGCAGCTCAACCCCGACTCAGAACTACCCTGCAGGGAAAAGGCGGTCTGCAGTAGCACTGCCGCCCCACCATTGAGGGTAGTGAGAGAGGAAAAACTTTCTGCAGCTTTTGGCACGTTTGGCTTGCCATATTGGCATCAAAATGCTTCCATAGTGCAAAAAGTTTTTCACACACATCCAGGAAGGCACAGGTGCGGGGCAAGGCGATTACGCGTCGCACTGCGCCCCCCAGTGTAACCCGGGAAAGCATGGCTGTCAAGTCTGAATCTGATTCACCATGAGCATGCACACCATTATAGTGGAGCTCAGCATCATCTTCATTTCCAGAGCGTGACAACCCTCTCTCTGATGTAGCAATCGACGTCTATCCTCTCCTGGAGCCCCAAATGAAATGCTAGGTCCATCATGAGAATGACCAGCATCCCATCCAGAAGCTGCCAGGCATGCGAGACAATGAATGTGGCCGTCGCCTGAACGGCACACAGCTGGCTGATAGCTTAACCTTAATGAAAAAGGCAAGACGAACAATGTGCTGACGTGATTATGTTCTCATAAGAGAATACAACCACCTACAAACAGAGTCTCACATGTATGCGATGCGATAGAGGAGTGAGGGGCCCACACGGATTGGTTATCGGGCGGGGAAGCCCTCACTATAATCCTCCAGTCACCCTGGCTATACGCAGAAGTAGCCCTTTTCTGAAGCACCAGGAAAAGAACTAGATCAGGGCATAGGCGAGGGGACTCCACCTCGTTTGAGGCACTTGAGTCTCGACCGCGCATCTAGATCGCCGAACGACGCGCGCTGGGTTGCCGTGACAACCCGCTCTGTCAGCTGGCAGCTCGACGGCACACGGCACGCTGATCACTTAAACCTTAATAAGAAAGGCAAGACGAACAACGTGCCGACGTGGTCATGCTCTCAGAGAGAATATAAACCACCCACGAGCAGTTTCAGCACACTTAAGCCTAGGCATGTGAAACAGTGATCGTGGCCGTCACATGAGGATAGGAAACGACCGTATCCAGAAACACACGGTTTGAAGGACACTATCTGCGCTGTAACACCAACACCAGCTTTGAAGAGGCGTTCCCCTGAAGAGCAGACTCATTTTCTTCTTTGAAGTTGAAGACTGTCAGAAGATTGTAGAGCAGGAACAGTAGAACCGCTCGGCTCCGAAGCGAAAGACAATATCCGACGCACCTGCTGCTCGTTATATGCTCGTGCTGCAAGCAGAGCAGCTGATGCAATTATCGCATGCCAATATGCATTGGCTCGTTTTAATACTCTCGAAGTAGATTGGTCTCTCAAGGCGATCCCAATTACGTCGTCACGTCGACGTTACGTCGAACGTGAGCGACTGAAAGGGAACTTTTTGCTATTTATTACTACACGTTTTAATGCTGCATATAAATGATTCAATATCATTCTTCTTTGTGTTCCTTAATGAAAAACAGTGAAAAATCTGCCTAGAATATATTTTGAAAAAAAAAAAAATGTAATTACTGTATTCGCTTTGTTGATATGGTTTCTCTAACTGAAAACATTTTTTTTAAGTAATTTCAGAGCAAATACATAAATAATAAGATATACTGCTATTGCATGTCATCAAATATCTGAAAAATATTACGATGTTTTTATATTGCCCAAGTGTAAAAATTGCAAGTGTTTGTTAATAAGGATGGGGAGAGCAAAAACAGATACAGAGAGATACAGAGTGTAAGAAAGACAGATAAGCGCTGAGATTTTGATTTGGTTTCCAATTTTGTATCCATGCATAACCAAGAACCGAAAACAAACAGATCAGTGTGTGTGAGAGGGTGGTGAGCTTTAATTAGAGATGTCAAAGTGGTGGCTAACCTCCATGAGATCCCGCTTTCATAATAATGCATCTCTCTCTCATTCAGGAGGCTGCCGCACTCATGACCTTAAAGAAAGGGTGTGTGTGTGTGTGTGTGTGTGTGTGTGAATTGAACCTGACCACAGTAATTGACCCTTCGGCTAAACCCTGCGCTCCTTGTTTACTGTTGTACGCTGCAGGCAAGCTTTACAGAACTACCCATAAGAATCAAGTGAATATTTCAGTGAACACTAGCGTGGTTCTCAGTAGAATACGCTCATAAAGCATTTGGGCTGGAATGAAGTGTGACATTGCAAAGCAATTTTTATCTGCTTCTAATATGTTTACATCAGATTTCAAAAATGAAAACTATGCCATCATTTACTCATCCTAATCCATAAGACTTTTGAATATTCTCTCATCATTTTTGTCCCTCAATTGAAAGTATATAATACACATATCAAAAAGGACAAAAAGACATAAAAAGTAATTATGTGAATTGAGCAGTTTAATCGAATTCAGCACGCTGAAAAGACATTACTCAGGCTATTAGTCATATAAAAACATTGATCAATGCACATGCATAGAGCTTATGCGATATATGCGAATATTCAAAACACAGAGTCTATTTCTCACACAAAG